>WARS01000121.1:0-1200000 GCA_008933995.1 Datnioides undecimradiatus | reverse complement strand
ATCAGAAGGGAGGAGAAACCATGAGGAGCGTTCCAGCATTCAGTGTCGAGCCCACGGACACATTGACATTCAACCTGGAGGAGGCAGGGATGGAACCACCAATATTTTGAAAATGGGACAACACACCTACCTTCTTCTTTAAGAAACATTTAGCAAGAAAAATATTGTTTTCTTGACACTATTACAAAGTAATATTCTGATTGTAACATGGGATTTGTTCCATTAAAGACAGCTTAAGTAAACTAAAGTTAACTGCAACAGAAAGCCCAACTGAAATCATGTCATTTAAGAGAGGAACTCGTGATTATACACATAAGATGGGTCTTATTCTGCTGGTTCTTCTCAGCTCTTTGTCCTGGAGATGCTCCATGGTAAACTGCAGCTTAAATCTGAAACCCTCAGTCTGCTGCTGATCTTCCGCTTAATCAGAGATGGATGGAAATGTACATGGATGTTAGTCTTCCACATGGTGTTTCGCAGTGCCGTCGCCCAATGACGACTTTGCTTCAGTTTGCTTATGTCAATACAGCAAAAATATCAAAATACATGATGCTTTTTTATTTAGTGTTTATTTGGGGTTTAGCATTGTCTTGCACAGATGGGAAGGTTTAGATTCCTTCAAATGTAATATAAACATAACTACATTTGAAATGCAGTTTATATCATTGTCAACAGTAGACCTTATGTTGTGTTGCTAACTTTGCAGGAGTTTAAACATCTTAATGTAGGCCCTGTTTCAAAAAAGAGTGCACTGGATGTTCATAAAGCATAAACAGGATAATGGACGTGAAGCAAACTCTTGGTTGAACTTGGCTGAGGTGGCCAGAATGAAGCCTGAAGCTTGAAATAGAATAGGCTAACAGTTATTACATTTAAATTCATTGTATGAGCTGTTGAATATGCTGATTTCAATAAACTCTTTTGTATATCATGTTTAAAAAACTAAGTAGTTAATATAATGAGCTTGATTGGTAAAATGTGTGTTCTTCTTTTTGTGGCATGCTCCTAGCTTCAGTTGTTACAACGCTTGAACACGTCCTTGTTTTCATTTAAACAATAACACTGATGAATAAATAACAACTTGTGTACCAGGCGGTGGACATGTTGTAAATCTGGGCATTTTAACACAGAGGCCTATGGGCGGTCATTTGCTTTTGGAGCCAACCTTTAGTCACCATTCAGGGAAATGCAGCTTTTGACACTTCCTTGTTAGCTTCAATGTTCAGACTGCTGTTGCGGATTTTTTCTTACTGTATCACGCACAAAAACACTGAGATGTCCCACTGAATCCAAGTCAGGATCAGGCCAATATGTCAACCACATATTGATGAAGTGGATCAGACATTTGATAAATGACCCGGTGGAACCAAGCCCATCTTAATCTCAAAATGTTACATTCATACCTAATGATTCTGCATTCCAGAATCAATGCTGTTCAGATTAAAGTGGGCTGCAATGGGTAAAGACGTAGGTTGCGTTTCACTCTTTTTGTAAAATCAAAATTCCATTGGATTTTATTTTGGCATATACATAAAAATTGACATTGTAATCTCAGCCATGTGAAATGCGAGTAGAGGAGCAGGGACTCCAGGTTTAACCTAAAATGTATGGATGTATTTTAAACATTGTGTTCAGTGATCCGTAAAATGCAACAAAAGATATTTTGCCTTTTACAGATTAGCAGCTACCAAAATCAAGCTAGTTAGCGCAACAAGTGAAAGTTGAGGAAATAATTTGTTAATCCTGGTTTTAAATGGCTCTTTATGGTCTTAGTATGAAGTAAAAACAACAACTTCTTTGCATGAGTACAATTTATTCAAATCTTTTATATAGTCTTTTTTCTTAATACCTGAGCAATACCTGAGTAGAAACTCACTGTAAGTTATAAGCTGTAAGATATACCGAACAGTTTCACGACTGGTATCAGGCAGCAATATAAATATTTAAATTCTGATTGAATTATACAATATAAACAAACACAATATCCAACAGATGTCACCTTTGTATAGTTATGCCCTGACCAACTGTTTACACACGGTCTCATTTCCAGCAAGAAGTCTTATTTCTTGCAGCCAGTGTTTTTCTATCACAGTTCTTTCTGCCCTTAAGACAGTTACAGGATTCTTCATAATGGCATCTAATTACCTGCTATTTATTTAACCATACAATAGTTCTGCCCAAGCCAACAGCCACAGGTAACAGCTGTATTGTTAGTTAGCCAGCCCCAGCAGCTGGTGCGAGCCGAAACCAGCCTCTGCATTTAATTAGGTCGGACATTTGTGGAATATTTGTTTCCCTGTCGGGAAAAATCAGAGTGAAACTGTCATCAATATCATTTTATCAACCTCATTTAAACTTTAACTCTGCACTCAACCTGACATCGATGTTACTGTGAGTGAGACAAAAATGCAGCCAAACAGGTAAAAACATCACCTTCTCTCACCTGCATCCAGCATCCTGCAACACTGCACTAAACTCACACACTGTTACACACTTCAGATTTTTGACCCTATACATTTTTAAAGAAGTACATAGTTGAAAGGTCATCAGAGAATTAAATAAATAAATCAATAAGACATAGTTTAATATACTTCCATGTGGCTTAAGACATTGTGGGAAAGGAATTAGAAATTAAGGCCCATTACCAATGAGGACTATTACCAGTTTACAGTCAGGTACCGAATCGAGTGTTCAGGTTTGCAAATGATACCCAGCTGTGCACTAGAAGTGATCACAAACAATAATTGATGTAACTACATAACCTACTGACTAAACCTGAACAGAATGAATTTCTAAGGGCTCGGTGCAACAGACCTCTTCAGCCTGTGATAAACTGAGGCTGTGTTAAGAGGCACCTTTTCAAACTGAAAACTTCTAACATCTCTCTTCATTACAGCGTTTCCTTCCTCAAGCATCCCAGTTATGGTTATGGTCTCAGTACTTTCACTATAAATGCACATCTTGGTAGAGGTTTAGGATGATAAAAAGGTTACAGTTACAGTTTCAACTGGTGAAGACCTGGCCGATTATACCCATGAGGATGGGCATTGCAACAGATGATAAAAAGTTCAGACACAATCAATCCAGCATTCTTAGGATTTCTCAGACTGTATAGAAGTTCTATAATTAATCGCTAGAAATGATCAGTGTCCACATGGCTTCACTCAGGAGCTGAGCTACAGTGAATTGTCTTTTTTAATGGTAACTATGTTTAAGTTGATACTTCAAGCTGCAGAGGCTGGCAAAATGCCAAAATATATAATTATTCAAATGATAAAACTTCTGGCACCCTCATATATAATTTCATGTCTTGTGTAATCCTATGTGTTTTAAATCAATTCATTCAATAGCAAGTGTTGCTGATTTGTGGATTCCTAATGAATAGATGACACTGAAATAAAACCATTTGTCATTCTGCTGGTGGCCCAGCAGGCGGATTAAACATCCACACTTTAGCGCACTTTTGTTTCATGTCACTCAGCTTCAACAGCCACAGGCTGGTTGAATGCCGGTTGCATTTATATCATTAGCAGGGTATAATGCAGTCTTTTGTCTACTTCATGTTATCATTGTCCCATTTCAATATGTGAAAACGCACATCACCATCATTAGGTCAAATAAAGTTGTGTTTAAACCGATTTAAACTATTGAGCTGCTGTCTCACCGCTACGTTTACATGCACAATCCCCCACGATGACTTTAATTAATACCCGTTTGGGAGAATGCATTGTTCCAATTGAGCTGTCTCTGCTATAAATTCACTAAACAGACTCTATATCAAGCTGCCTGACAACTGTTTACTTCGCAAGTAGATCAAAAGGCGATGTGCAGGGCTCTTTATGTGAGGATTAGCAAGCTGGAGAAAATGCTACACAAGTGATATTGGCAGTTGTGATCTTGGCAAGGAAAAAGCCCCCAGAAATGCTTTTGGCATGCGAAAATGTGTTCCCTGACACTCCAAATTATGCAAACACATGTGCATTTGAACACAGTTTCTATGTACATGCACACACACACACATTCACAATAATATGTTCCTGCTACACACACACACACACACACACACACACACGCATTTGCTATCTGCCTTAATGCGTCATGGCTCTACATCACCATGGCAACGAGTAGCACCTGACTGTTTGACCAGTTTTCTGTGTGTATGGGTGTGTGTTTGTGTTCTCATTGGTTTTCACTGAGCAACGACACATCATCCAAGTCCATTTCACAGTATTATTGACTTCAGGCTGCAACCAGGTTATCTCTTCAACACAAGACAAACAGACTGACAATGTGCTTTTTTGTTTATTATTTTTACTGTCTGTGCATAAGGCCTCTAAATATGCAGTTCAGTTAGTTGAATTAGTTTGGCAAATTAGAGGATTATTAGAGAACTCAATCAGATATTTCAGAATTTTTATTTTGAAAGGAAACCCCCCCAATTTTTGGACACAGGGGCCACATTTATTTCTTTTGTGCAAACCATGAGCTGGTAACTCATTTTTGCTCAATTAATCATTTAATAATAATAGTTTCTACATTATGCTCATTGCACCACAGCTGGCATTAGCCAAGCAAATAACAAGGGCAAACAACAAGGTACAGGTTTTAGTTGGTACGATCGTCACCTAGTTCAAGGTGTTAATCAGTGACGGGGTAAAGGGACACAAATCTGATCAGTGTTTAATACAACATACACAGTTTCTGAAAGGCAGAGCATGACACCATGTAATAATGTTGGTTTCATCATCAGTCAGTCCTCTGCGTGCACTTCCAACCCAAAGGAAACTCCTGCTGGTGCAAGCGCCTGGCTGCTGAGTGATTCAGAATACATTCATGTCCTGAAAGTGAAGCGTTAGTTAGCTGAATGCTACTGTGGTAGTTTGCCACTGACCCGATATTTAAGTAAGTTGAAAGGGGCAAGTCACTCAGGATGGGAGGATGATGATTTTACATATTGTTAGTTTTGTTAGTTCGTTAATAACGACCCGTGTGTTAACAGGGAAGTATACTGTCATAGATTTTACCATGTACCATTTACCGCCGCCACAGTTACTATGAAAAATCACAGGGCTCATTTTTTTCAATTGCAATTACACAACCATTGGATACGCAGTGAACTGTAGATTTACAGCAGAGTCATTCTTCCAGTGTATTAAGCCCTGAGCTGTTGATAGATGTTGCCAGCCAGCTTGGTTAGCTCAAATTACTTTGACAAAGAATTTTGTAGAAAAAACATGTAATGTGAGGTTCCTGTTGGGCATTTTCATCAGTTTCAAATCTTATTAAAACCGAGCAGTATGTCCTCACATGAAGGGGCAGTGCTCAGCAGTGGAATATCTGAATTCAGTGTGTCTCTAGGCTGTGCTGTGGAAATTCAAACAGCGGAGGAAAAGGTCATGAGTAATGTCTCAGTGACAAGTGAGAAGTATATGAAGACATTCTAATTCTATGTAAAAAGTGGTCAATGAGGGTTATTGAGCTAGTTCTCACTTGAGGCTATATTCACAACTCTTCCCTCTTTAACGTCTTTATTTTTTTCTTTTACTTCTGTCCTTTTCAATTTGTGACTGCTCTTAGTTTTACTATAAACTTTGCTGTGAATGTGTAGCTTTAGTTTTGTTTTTGTTTTTTTTAGTGTAGAGGTTCTTTGGCCTTTATACTGTCAATATGATTTCCCAACAAACTACCTCTAAAGTCACTAGTTTGTCAAATTAGCAGCTTAATAATTGCTGTTAATTATGAGGGAAAGGTTAATAGCAGATCTGTTGTAGTGTCTGTACTGAATATGAGGTGAAGCTTGAGTTCTCTACGGTATGTGTCCCCCGACCTAACTCTGTGTCTTTGTCTCTCACAGATGCAGATCTACATGTACAACTCAGATGACTTCGACAGTCTCAGCGCAGCCCTCAGAGAGAAGAGGATCATCGCTGCCATGGCTGTGTTTTTTCAGGTACGAACCCATTTTTGTTGGCGCATGTGTAAGATGAGGCCACTTCACTTTCTCTAAACTCCATTATACATTCAATACTTAAAAGGGACAGAATACCCTGGTTTTCAGGTTAGATATTTCTTTACACAGGCATTCTGGGTCATGCCCTATTACTTATAAGCACCTGTGCTGCTATGGAAACATGACCTGTCTGATCTCCACCTGTTTCAAGGTTCAGGGTCCCTAAACTCCTTTACCTTCATCTATTTTTTCTGCATTGCTGCTTGTGGCTTTGCTGCACTGATGGTGCTTTGTCTCCAAGAAAAGGGGCTGTATCTCCTGGCTATGGCAAGTGTGGTTCCATATGCCAGTTAATTGCTTTTATTATGGTGACTTACCACAGCTGGTGGGACATCCATTGACTTCATAAATGGACTGTTTCATGATGACTGCATGTATCAGAGTGGTCCATTGGAGCTTTTCTAAAGTTGAAGTGGGCTTTGGAGAATGACAAAAGCCACCAAGGGAAAATGGGGAGTTTTTAGGGTTGTTGCAGGTCTGGATCGATCGATAATCATGTTGACATCAGACAGTCGGACCAGCTCTGCAGTCATTGTGTTTAAGCACTGGCTATTCCACTGGCTCCACAATTCAGCAGACATGCGTGTTCCTGGGTGTGCATGCCCCACCTTTGGCTGATAGCCATCCTGGAGGAGAGCCTCTCTCTCCACAACACATGTGGCAGCCACATAGTCATCTCAGTCCATATTTTTAAGATTATACTGTCTAAGTGCAGAATCCAGTCCATCCCTCTGTGCGCAGGTGATGAGTGTGACTCATCAGTCGATGTCACGCATCTTTTCCACTGCACTTCATCTGTACACTCTGTTCACAGATGTGAAATTGCATCTTGCGTGGCCTTTATCTGCGGGTGTCTTGAGCAGGTCCTGCAGCCTTGCAGACTTACCCAGGAAGCCCCACTGACTCTCAGGTTTGACCTTTGCGTGTTGCAGGCCAACAAAAGGGACCTCAGAGAGCATAAAGTTACACTGAACACCTCAGTTTTCAGTGTTTCGGCCGGTTCCATCAAAGAAAAGGGATAATCAGATCGCAAAACTAATCTTCTGCCACTGTCTGCATCTGTTATAGTTGTGTCAGAGTTTGTTCAGACAACCAAAGCGCAGAGAGTGGACTTCAGTACATGTTTTCTTTCTCCCAGAGGCAAATAACCTGGATTGTGGAGTGTTACAATACATTCCTCTCCGTCCTGTTGACTGGGAGCATTGTCTGCTCTATCACTCTCAATTGGCAGGAATAAAAAGTTCATTTGAGGCCATCGATTACCTAAGTGGGCTTTTACTTGGACCATTAACTCGCAGTTAATATTTCCTCCCCTCACTTCAGTCCCTCTCGCTCTGTCTGTCTATAATCTTTTACTCCCTTGCTCTCAGGCTCTGTATATGTATTGTGCAGAGCCTTGCAGACATTTACACAAACGTCAACTGAATCTCATCTGGATTAACTGAAAGACACCTCTTCCTGTCTTTTATCCAATCTGTTATGTATTACTCTGCTGAAATTCAGCAGATAGTTAATACAAACATATGAATCAGAATTACTGACACGTATGTGTGCTCAGCCAGGGAATCTGACTGTTTCTGCTCCTCTCAGTTTACATGTATTTGTATGTCCAGCTGAGAGGTATACAAAGTGCCATGCCATTATTGCAAGACTATGTCTAATGTAGCATGGCATGGTAACAGCTAAACAGCTAAAACAGTCATCAGTTATTATATAGAGATATGTCATACCATGACCACCAAGCCTCACATGGAGGATCATCCCGGGGTCCAAACCCCGAAATCGAACAGAAGACCAGGAGGGGATGCTCATTGGGCTGTACTGCTTTTAGAAACAGCAGATACTGTCCCACAATGATGTGATGGCAAATATTTCCTTAAGGTGGCACATCTACATCTGGTATTTGTCAAGACATCCTTAATCATTTCACACTGCATAAAATAAAACCTCTGCATCTGATTTTTGGCTCTTTTGATATTAGTATTTCACGACATAGAAAGTGTATATCTCATACTTTTCCCCGCTCAACCAATTCAGACACATGCGTCATAATAGTCATTACTACCAATATAAGTGCAATTTGCTCTGTCTGGTTTTCTAAGAAAAATATATCTTGACTTGCAGATGCAATAACCAAGAAAAATTATTTCAAATTGGACCAAAATGTGGCTTAACAAGATGTGACTGTGTCGGGAACAAGACGGCAAAGGCATCACAGCCCGAATTTCACCACAAACCACCGTATGAGGGTTTTCAACACAAGCAGAAATGCATAAATATATACAGCCAATATATGTTTCTCTGTATCTAAACTATTTGTTCAATAAGGTTATTAATGTCTGCTTTAATTTACCTTGTATGGTACTAACATTGCCACCAATGTGTTTAATGCCCAGTGAGCAGATTCAAGTTACCATTATTAACTAACTAAATGTGACCTAATGGACATGTCTCAGCTGAAAACAACCTTTGTCTGTGCTTTATCATTTTAAATGGGATATGACCAAATCATTCATTTGACTGAAACACACAAAAATGGGTGTGGCTTGCTAAGCATTAGCGTCGGAGTGATCTGGAAGAGTGCTTTGGAGCTCCACACACTGGGTTAGGTTAGATCGGGAGAAGAAAAGGGAGAAATGAATACATTTGACCTCAACCATTCTCTTTGGAAATGTAACTATATACATAATACATCTAAACACACAGGTCTAAGCTGTCTGCGCTGTGTCAGCCCACATGGATGACCCCGTGAGTCTTAAATAATATGCACACTTTTACAGGAAGATAAAAGATAAAGATTCTCACTGTTTTTTGAGTTTAAAGAAAAAAGATAATAAAATATCTGTTGTGTAAAGGGTGGTGCTGGAGAAAAGGTCAGTGGGGTAAAGGAATAATGCTCTGGAAGACTATGTTTTGCCAAAAAAAATGACTAAGCAGTTGGCAGGAAAATATATATTTGCAGTTAGGGCAAAAACAGTGGAGATGAGTAGGCTGATGGAGAAACTGCTTATCTGGAAGCAGCCATATTAAATGGAAAAAAAAGCTGACTTTATTTTTGAAAAGCAGCCAGAACATCTACCTTTATTGACAGATAACTCCAGCTGTCCTCCAGTACAGGAGCCGTTCTGTCCGTCTGTTAGCTCTCGTTCCCTCCTCCACCCTTCTGATTTATGCAATAGAGGCGCACACACATTTCTTCTGAACCTTATGATATTGTGCAGTTGCAGCTTGCAACCTCAAAGATTGATTTGAACCCATGGCCTCAATAACTTGGCTCACACAGATAGATCTCAACAGGTTGGCTCGTGTATTTGTTCCTATGCAAAGAGGAGTGTGTGTGGGTGCCAGCCTCAAGAGTGCATTTTTCTTTAGTCATCCAGGTGCCACTCCTGCCCTGCTCACATGCTACAGTTTGTCTTCGGTAACCCGAGAAGACAGGCTGAAACTCCGTGTGTGGGTGTGTGTCTGAACACAGGAGGCACAGCCAATAGATTTTTTTTTGCTTTGAAAAAAAAAGAGAATCTAGTTCATGCATGTCAGACGAAAAGTCAAGTGCAGCCACATATATAAGCACATCCCTGTGGAGTGAACGTGTATGCGTGTAAAACAAAAATCCGCTTTTAAAATGAAAGAGATTAATGAGTGTTTAATCACTCCAATGATTTGGATTTTTGAGATTGTGATTCTCTATTAGAGTGTCATTCGCTGTTTGTAAAGTGCGTGTTTGCATGTTGCAGTTTCATCGCTTGAATAGTTTTTGCTTTGAGTAACAAAAAAACTACTGTACATTCTAACTCTGTGAGGCAGTATATGTCTGTGAGTCTGGGGGCTAGATGCATATGTGTGTGTGTGTGTATGTTGGCGTTTTTCTGCTTGTGTTGACACTGATGAGGCCTGTTGAGAGAGAAGCTCTCCCCTGGACTGATGAGCTTAAATGTGTCCTCTGCCAGGCTGTACTGTACTACAGCAGCCTCCCACACAGCTCTCCACAGAGACGGGAAAGACTGCAGCCTGTAAGTGAAGCAGTTTGAGCTGAACACTTTATTTTTTCCTCCAATTTTCACTTAAACTATAAAAAATATATTGAACTAATCAGAACCAGATTTGTGAGAGCATTATCTGGCGGTGACTTCACCGGTGAGGTGACTGATATGGGGAATAAAGCTGTTAATCATGATGATTGTCTTTGAGATGTCAATGCAAAGCAGTGCGGGAGATGACCTCAGTAGTATGGTGGTGCAGCCTTACACATTGTGCTCCACCATCTCATGTGATCTGATCTTTAAGTAGACAACATTTTGGATCACATGACTGTTTGAAAAGAACATTGTTATTTAATGAATACATTTAGAGAGGGTTTGCCCAGCTGACCCCTGTTGTCTGATACCAAGGCATTGCCGTGCTCTTCAGTGTCTCATACAGACTCAAAAGTTATTTTTAGGCATTTGTATGAGCTGCCGTCTGCTTTGCAGTACCTATTACAATAGCATAATTTGATTTTCAAACTTATTAAGATTTTGGGATCTTAATAAGTTTCTGAATTGTGGCGGACTGGTGGCAAGTGGAAATGGAATGAGGCCTACGCACGGGCAGACAACCCCGGACAACCTTTGCACTAAATTACATCAAATCTTTAGCAATGGCCACATTAAAGTGTGAATATGAGATGATCAAACTGGACTTTACATTTCATCCCCTCACTTGTTATATTTGTATGTCTAATCAAAACAGACTTCAGTGTGGGCATTGCGATTCACTCACAGTGCAGTCGAACATTGCACTCCACCTCCGCTGATACATCGTTTAATATTCATGCATGTCCCATTAAATTTTTGCCTTTGTCAACTTAATATTCCATACACCTAATTATACAGGCCATATCTCCGTGTTGCAGTCAGTACTTAGTTAGTTTTATATCTAGCTTTAAAGCCATTACTATTTCATTCTGCAAATATGTATTAAACTTTTTTTTAAGTTTAATTTTCATTTTTATTCTGCTGTGTTGCATTTGTGAAAGCAAACAACAGATCACATATTTGTGTTCATATATTGGTTAATAAAACAAATTCTGACTGAATTGACTATGGGAAGCTGAAATATTTAAACATTCTAATTATTAAGTACAAAAATCTCCCAGGTTGTGTAAGTAGTAGCCTAGACTATAAATGTTGTATGCTGCTTTTGAAACAAGATGCAAACATATATACTTTTATTTTAATTAATAAACATTGAGAAAGGGAGTGCAGTATGTTGACCAGGGGAGATGTGGTTATTATGTGCATGATGCATACTAAATGTTGTTACTGTCATTGTTGCTGTTGTTATTTTAATTGGCTAATTAATTATTTTAATGTTTGTGATTTTCATCAAAACCATTAATATGCAAGTACAAGAGTGCTCGGAGAAGAGTGCAGATCTCTGCCAGGTGTGGCTGGGGGCACTTGGGTGGGAAACGGAGAGTGCAGGCTGGCTGTGTGTCCAGTGAGAACGCAGAGAGGGTAGAGGAACAAGGAGAAGACAACATTCAGGCTACATTGTCAAGGTATACCCACAGCAGGCAGGCTACATGGAGACAAACCTTAGACGCAGTTCACATAAAGCCGCCAAAAGAATCCAACGACACTAACTGGACGACTACATGCATTATTCCCAACGGACACAACATTCCAGAACAGGAGCGTTTGCTGATCACTTTCAGCTCCTGCCTGACAAGCAAGAGGGATGACAAGGGTCAATGGCAGAATAAAACAGGGCAGTCAATAAAATAGGTCTGTCAAACATTGTGGATCACTACCTTGAACGTACAGTCATTAATGTGTACAGGAAGTATCAGGCTGATGGGTCCAGTTGTATGAGAGATTAGCCACAGACAGATACACACAAGACCAAACGCATGACTCCCTCCCAGCTTACGTCTGGGGGAGATAATTGTTTGATTAAGGATTTTGCTTAAGTTGTGATTGAAGAAGTATGAAGCCCCCCTGGGGTCAGCTGAGAATAAAAAGAGCCATGTGTAAATTCATGCTCTCTTTTACAAATGTTTGCACGTTCATACATACCAATATGATTATTAAGCCAAGAGCAGTTTGTGTGCACAGAATCGCAAATCAGAAGGCACAAAAGGAAAGAAATGTGTTAAATGTCTTATTAATGTCTTCTTAAACATTTTATTATAATCACTTATTTCAACTGCATAATCACCATGCTCACATGCTTACTCTGCATCGTAGTGTATACTGAACTGGACTGAAACAGTGCTACCTACACTGCCTTTATGAACAATCTTAGTTTACATGCAGAACAGAACAATGTATTACATTGAGCAGAAAGAGTAAGGTGTTGCTCCGGGTGACAAGCAAATAATGTGCATGGATACAGAGGTGGACTGCCATTCAGTGTCCATGGTTTAAAAATGTTTGGGCACATGTTTCGTTTTGTCTGTCCTGAGCCACAAGCAGTACCACACAGCTCTGCAGATGGTTTTTAGTTAGCTAAAATCCTGGTGTGCTGCGCGCAGACTGCTAAAAGGTACATTTTATCTCTGTATGAGACGTTGCATGACAATGTTTTTGTTTTTGCATTTGAATGAAAATCGGTTGTTCATTTCATCATAAGTGAAGCAAAATCAGTTGAATGTGAATACTGGAAATACACGGCAGGCTGTAATTCTTCCAGCCGCATTTGCACACAGTTTTTGAAGGAACTGGTCAGGTAGGATGTCTTAAACATCAACTCCTTCTGCCTCTTCATGTAATCACAGACAGGTTCAATGATGTTGAGATGAGGGCTCTGTGGGGGCCATGCCATCACTTCCAGGACTTGTTCTTCTGAAGATAGTTCCTAATGACATTGGCTGTATGTTTAGGGTTGTTGTCCTGCTGCAGAATAAATTTGGGGCCAATCAAACGCCTTTTCTGCACCCCCAGTTCCTATGCTGTCGTGCACTGTTGAGTCACTTGGCCTTGTTACCACGTCGGAGGAATGGCCGAATTCTTCCATGAAGACAACTTTTGCTTGCTTTTTGGCTAGACTTCTCTGGACAGTAGATGGGTGTACCTGGGTCCCAATGGTTTCTGCTAGTTCTGAGCTGGTGGCACAGCTGGACATCTTCCGATTTCAAAGAAAAGTAAGCATAATGTGTCTGTCATCTGCTGCACTAAGTTTCCTTGGCCGACCACTGCAGCTACGGTCCTCAGCATTGCCCGATTCTTTGTGCTTCTTCAAAAGAGCTTGAATAGCACATCTTGAAGCCCCAGTCTGCTTTGAAATCTCTGCCTGGGAGAGACCTTGCTGATGCAGTATAACTACCTTGTGGCTTGCTGCGCTTAGTCTTGCCACGGTGTATGACCTGTGACACATGCGGATAGAAATATCCTCCCGGAGCATAAAAATAGAAACCACTGTAAAATACGAGCGCAGTCCAGCACAATACCGCAGTTAAAAACAACTCCTTTGTGATTATTAATTGAACAAAGCAGTAAGCCATGAATGTCTGGGAGAAGCCATTAATTCCTGTTGATTCACGGTAGACTCTGCTTTATTAAAACGGTTGTTTTAACCTAATTGTAATAACATTTCTTATTCTGGTCAGTGCTTTGCTTGTTATTTTCCATGCCTCATTCATTTGTAAGCCGTCCACGTCCATCAGCGTGCCTCTGCAGCGACTCCACGCTTGCTTCTGTGTCATCTATTAATTAAATTATCACACTTGCGTTACAGGACAAATTGGCCCCATCAGCTCAGCTGTGCTCGGGAATCATGCTTTCATGATCCAGCATTGCATTACGTTGCTTCTTAGCCTCTGATTAAAAGAGATGGCAGTTGTAAACAGCTATCGTTGCCCTTTTATTTGCCTATTTGCAGCGCTGCATGACTCACTGTTTGCCACACACTCAGCTGCATGCAGCTACGTGCTAAACCGAGGCCCAGCTGGGATGCAAATCATGGGACATCCACGCTAGTTTTTGTGCCTTAAGTTAACATGGGGATCCCACTGAGTTTCGTTTTAGGTTATTTTGGAACATCTGGATCTTATTTACAATTCCACAGTTCTGCAATTTCATTTGATGGATGCTTTTATCCAAAGCTATATATAGCACAAGCAAAGATTAACATCATGGAGTAAAGTGCAAGATAGAGGAGTGAGATGTGGTAAGTATGATTATGATGTTTCTGAATGCAGAATTCTACATTTCCATACCTGAAAATGGGACCCACATGACCGTCAGACAAAGAGTGGTCGATCTTAGAGGATGGCAGTAGAAGAGGTCGAACCACTGCTTGGTTCAAAATTAGTTTGGTTAACTTCATGACAGTTATCACCGTAGCAGAGAGTGTCCAACAGACCGACAGACTGGAGCTGTGCTGTCCCGTGCTCCCTGGCATCATACTGCTCCCTGTTTTTATCACCCCTCTGTGCTTCAGTAGCTTTTAGATTGGTGTTGACAGGTGATGCCATGATGTTGTAAAGTTTACAGACTTTACAGGAATGATTGCACCCTACTAATGTCATCAGGGTACGAGTCAGGCGGACACAGTGTAGGAGTCAGGGGTTGGCAGGCTCAGTGGTCATTTATTACAAGCAGGGTCAAGATCAGGTAATTCAGACTAGTCAGGCGAAGGTACCGAAATCCAACAGGCAAAACACTCAAAATCCAAGAATACAAAAACAGGGTCACACATGGGGAACACTCAGAGAAGGAATAAATGCTGGACCGCTTATGAATACACGACAAGACGATCTGGCACAGGAGGAATGGGGAGCACAGCTTAAATACATGAGGAAGCCAATGAGACACAGGTGAGACACATTAGGGCGGGGAATCCAATCATACAAGCGGGAAACTTGACAGGAAGACAGGGGTAAGACACAGACTTCAAAATAAAACAGGAAGTGACAAGACAAAGACAGAGCTGAACTGAAAACCCTAACAACAGACACTTGACAACTAACTGATCCTGACAAATGTTGTCCAAAGTTAGCTTTGCAAGGGATTGTTAGCGGGTTGGGGCTTGGCCCTATAGCATGGACCTGGCATGGGTTGCCTCCTGGCATTGGCCGATGGAGTTATTTGCAAAAAGAAAGCAAGTGACATCATGAAGCCAGTGGTCCAAAATGTAGGAACTTACAATCAACATTTCATTTGTTCATATCTCATGTATGTCACATTACTGTTTTGGCCAAGATTAGGGCTCACTCGCGACTATGGAGTGTACTGACCATGAGTAACAGGACTGCAGTTTACTAACAGCAGCTGGTGTTTTTAATAATACGAGTTTTCAGTCCTAGATGTAATTTTTCATAAATAGCTTTGAGGTACATTTGAACATCTGTTTTACCCCCACTTCAATATTGTGCATTTTCAAAAGGTACAACAACAAAAGCACAATACAAGCCAACACTTTAGTCCTGCCTTGTGAACCAAAATATACATTTCTTTATAGTTTTTAACCTGAACAATCTGCTTTAGACTTGTCAATGTCTTGCTTTAGTTATGGAGAGAAGAAGGTTGATGAACGTCTTTTGTTAAAGTGGCTGCTCTTCACATTAAAGGCAGCGGTGTCAAAATGGAGACATACAGCAGGAGTCAGACCAGCATGATGAAAGGTTAGTTTGTAGACACTGGAGACCTCATACCACTTCATTCTGCTCTAAATTCAATACCCCCAAAGACGGTAATTAGGAAGTATATGCCGGCACTGCTAGACCACCACTGAGCCGCTTCCAATTCAGTACTGTGCGCTCCACTTGAGCAGACATTAGCCTCAGCAGTTATGCAGCAAAACAGAATTCATTACGTGTAATTTGCTGTCTACTGGTTTTTAGTAATTTGCCCTGAATTTCAGAAGATATCTAATTACTGTTGATAAAATCGATAAAGTGTTTGTTCTTCACTGTGATGGGATGATTAAAGGCGCGTTCTTGTGTGCTTTGTCTTGGCTGTCCCTTCCCTACATGACCGCTGCCCTACTTACAACACACCATCACTCAGACTGAAGAATCGACTGCCACTGTCACAGGTCTCCTCTCTCTCACCAAGACAAAAAAAGTCCCTTTATGCAGTTTTTGAAATGTTATCATTTTTCTATGTAAACGCAACAAGGGCATTGTAACAGAATAATCTATTTGTTTTGAATGCCTTGTTGTAACGTGCGCAGTTCTTTAACAAGAATAACATTCAGAATAAAAAACATAAACATGTTCAGAAGCAGCTGAGAGCATTAACTGTTGTGAGTACACAACCATACTGCCATATACAGTAGGGCACATGATTACGAGTGGAACCAGAGTTGCATGACATGATACAGTGGACCTCAAACTCCAGCAGAAAGTAAACATCAATATCTATGTCAGAACCAAGCTTTATGTGGAGGATTATGACCGCTCATGACCCTGAGACCGAACTGCAGTCTTGGCAGTGGCCTGCAGGTTAGGTCAGCTTCTATATTGTCGTCTGCATTCACTTCACATTGTTTGTACTGTGAATTCCTACCCGAGGATCAGGCAGTCAGCGGAGTGCTCTACCGCAGTGTTCTAACCTTCTGAAGCAACTGAGCGAGGAAATTCAGCACAAACGTCCTGAGTCACATGCAACTGCACCTTGGATTTCCACCATAGCTCTGGGCAGGTACACAGCCCAGTCAAAGTGCACACAATCGTCAATCCCTAGCTGCCAGATTTGGTGATGCCAACTTCCTCCTCTTCTCCAGAATGAACTTAAAGCTGAGGGGATTCCTGCTTTGACACAGTGGGGTGGTCCAGAGGACATCCAGCACATATTGCAGAGTGTGCTACATGTAAATCACACTGAGACAGATTAAGCATGTCAAAGGAGCAGCCTAAGAACCTTTTGATAACACCTCATATAGTGTGGAAAACACATGCATGTGTTTGGCCATATTATACAGAGTCCAAAAGGTAGCTTCTCTTTCGAAAGGATGTGTGTGCAAGACTCTGGAATTCTTGAAAAGGAGAAAATGGTTTTCCTTGAATGTAAGACCAGCTGTTTTTGAAGGAGATCATTTTAGAGAGCTGTGAGTCCTTGTTAAACAAATATGATTATACAATAATTTAACAAGACACCCACATGGTGAAACAAGGAGCAGTGCAAAGTCATTTCATTAAAGCACGTCAACAGAAATCCATCATTCTTGAGAGGTGGTTAAAAAGCCTTATATCTCCAGGCTGCATATTGCACAGACTGAATGTGCTGACAGCAACAGACATATATGTTTTAAATTGCATAGCTTTAATGTTTCATTTCACATTTTAAGTCAAGAGCTCATCTTTGAACCATGGAAACCAACAAGTATCAGACAATACGTGAGTCCCCAACTAGCTCATCAGAGTCAGAGATGAATGATGCTCATCCAAACATACATTCTGTTCAATATGAGAAAGATATGATTCACTGGTTCACACAGTGATGTTATAAACATTATATTCAAGTCTAATTGTAAGAATCACTAGATGGCCCATTCCCCTTTTGTCTACTTTTAAGAGTATCCACAAGGTCATGAGAAGATTGAGATTTCAATTTCCTTCCTTCCCTCTCTCTGGTTCATCTGAATAGTTTAAACTGATTAAAAACCCTGAACCCCTTGGACCTATGCTTTTGTCAACATTTGATTACTTGATTGTTGAAAGCATCACCACTGATGGACACATTTGACAGAAGGTTTTTTGAGCAACACTGTATTTTATGCGAGCAGGGTAAGGATTCTGTCTGATACAGTAGCTTTACTTTATTGAAGTATAAGTCTAGTTTCCTTCAGTCTAGTTCAGCAGTAATCAAAGGAGACAGTCTCCTTAGATGTTGTTGAATGATTGACCAGAAGGCCCAGACTCATGTCTTCTTCTTCTAAGAATGTCAAGAACTACCTGTAAGCTTTAGATTAGAATGATGAGAAGGACTGGAAGGCGCCGCTGGTGAATTAAAAGACCTGCAATCCCAATGTTTCAGTCTAAAACTGTCCAGAATCCATTGGTTTAGAACTGAAAATAACCAGAGTACTTAGTTTCCTTTGGTTTAGACCCACAGATCACCGTGGTGCCCAAAATTCTTTAGTTTAAATCAACACTAAAATGATCAAGCAACCTGTGTCCTAATGAACAATGATCAGGCCTATTGTCCCTCTACATAGATTTAAAGCTCACATGAAGGCCAGGATCTCTCTGTTGTCAGTTGTAACAGTTTCTTGTGAAATCAACTGCAAAATAAGACCCGAGTGTCTCCTCTACCCTGCGTTCCATTGACGAGTGACGAATCGGCCACTGATGTAATTAGTAATTCTGCACTCACATGTGTCTTTTTGGAAAGAAGTCCGAGCGTTATATCCAGTACACTTCTGACTCATCAGCAGTTAGTGTTGCCAAGCGAAAGTGAAGGGGAAGAGTCAATGCAAAACACAGAAGGAGGTGAAGGAAGTCAAGAGACAGAGGATACATAGTAAGGGATCTTGGATGGATGACAGTGGGAGGAAGGGACGCTGGATGAGACAGAGAGAAAAGTGGCGGAGGGGAGAAATATGAGGACATGTCACATTGCACCTAGTTTCTTTTTTTCTGATTTGTCACTGCAGTGGCCTGTCCCTGGAGAGGAAGAGGAAGATGGAGCTGTGGGGAGGAATGAACAGAGGGAGCGAGAGACGCAGGATTTGAAGAGGGAAGAGAAGGGTAGATAGAGGGAGAGTAGGACATTGTGATGTGAGGCCCGGTGGCTGAGGATCTCGAGGGACGAGCCTGTGGGCTTTCAGAGACAAACATTAATAATGAAACGCTAATTCCCTCTGTCCTCCTTTCTTTCCCTCCTCTTCACTGTCTCTCTGTCTGTCATTTTCTCTCTGCGTCTCCCTGGCCGCCTTTATTTCTCTTAATCTCCTTTCCTTTGCAGACACTTTGCCTCACAAACTTTCTGTCTTGCCTTGTACCGAAAACAAGTTCTTCATTGCAGCTCCAGTTATCTTCTTCTACTATTTGACATGATTACGAGATGTGTGGTCTGTGTGTGTGTGTGTGTGTGTGTGTTTGTATGGTTGGTTGCAAGTCCAACATTGCCACAATTAAACTTTTTCTACTTCCCCTAAGCTACTTTCTTTGCTTTCTTTATCAGCTGTACGGAACAATGTTGTTCATAAGGGAGAGACCACAGAGACTCACAGAGAGAGAATCTGTTTCCAGTGAGATACCACTTGGTATGCACACCTCATTTGGTCCCACAGTCAGTTTTTAAACACACATTAAAGTTTAAATACAACTTTTTTTGGCCGAAGGCATCACGCTACTCTGCAGTGTGACTGTACCTGGTGTGTTCTGGATCTGGAACGTAATGTGTTAAATGTGTAATGCGTAGTTTTTCAGACCTTGTTCCAAACTGACACAGGGCAGCCATCATTCACCTGCATATGTGTGGTTAACAGCAAGTATATCTCCAGCCTTGGCGTACGAAACAATCTATAACACAGCTAGCTTGGTCTGTTAACTTCTGCTCAAACCCACCCATTTTGCATTCACAGAGGCCTGGTTGTTTGGGAATGAATTAGCCGAACACTTCTGACTACATCGCTTTCAGTAGGTGCTTCCTTGTGCTGCTACAGATGCAGCAAATTATATGGAAAAATATGCTAATGGGCTGTGCGGGGTGTGAAAAAGAACGTTTTTGCACTTTTGTTTACAGTTACATGCACAACATCTGGAATGTGATTGGAAAGAGGATGTCATTTTTAAGAAATGCAATGTTACTATATTTGCACATTAATCATGGTACTACACCCTACACCTAAACATAGCCTCAACACTTGAGATTGAATGAGAGCTTCTCCCAGTATACGAAGCACAGCAAGCCTCCTGGTCAAAGACCCAAATCCAAGTTTGAGGTTAGCAGCAGGAGCAGTTTACAGTTAGGAGACAGCCCTCCATACAGAAGCCAGTCCATGACCACTGCAGTGTATGCAGCTGCTTTCATAATCAGCCTTTCATGCATCATGGCTCTTATCTGGGTGTTGCATGATCGTCACAGTCAAGTGAGCAAATAGAATGAAAAATATATGTATTTTTTCACCGATTAAGGAAATTCAATAGATCCACAGAAGGCTTTGCTTTAAAATGGGATTTGTTAATGTTCTTTATAACTGCAGAAATAGAACAGTGTTCTGTTGTATGTGATTTTGCCACGGTCCAAGCAGGCAGGCAGTGGAAGCACAAATCCCAGTAATCCTGCGCATCAGACTTGACAATTAACTAGCCAGCAATTGCGCGTGTGTGTTTCAAAATACAACTGGACATCATGTCTGTGTGGAGTGAGAGTGTTTGCTGGTTAATTCCCCAGGTCAACGAGTGTGTGCTGGCAGATCCAGGAGAGAAGAGATTGTGGAGTGTCTAGTGAAGGAAGGGAGCAGTCTTGGCACTCCCTGAGCTCCTCACGCAACGTGTTGGATATGGATGCTGGCGCTGACTTTGTCCCCCTCTCCACCCACTGGTCTATACATGTCTGTCTATGCTGAAATATGCTTTATGAGAACAAAATTCACCCTCCCCCAATTAAAATTAGACTGCCAGCGCTCGTGCTCATGTGACACGAGTCTAGGTGACGACAGGATCCTGGTTCCATTGGCCTTAATCCATGCATAGCTTTTCAGAATATCACAAGGCACCTATCTATTTTAATGCAACACTCTTCTCCTGGATTGCAGAAATAGAATGAAAGTCTCAAAGCTGAACAGCTTGTTGTTCATCTCAGTAAATGCAGCTCGTGTTGCCTCCTTCCCTGTCTGTAGATTTGCTTTGATTTGAGATGTGAGATGTGAGCCTTCCACTGGAAAGCAAAAATGATGACAGAAGTCCATCATCAAAACTGACTTCTGAGTCTGACAAGCGGGGAGGAGGAATATGCAGTAGCCTATTTATCTTTATGTTGACAGCACATTATGCTGTTGCATTTTGAGATTCATTTTAAGCCTAATTTCACAAGGGCAACCTGTGCATTTATGTAGGATGCATCAATGGCATGGCAAAATACCTGTATCTGACAACCTAGGGAGGAGAACAGGTTAAAGGTCTGGTCCTCAGAGACTTTAGAGTCAGTGGCAATGGTCAAGAGAGTGGTTCAAACAAGGTTTTAGTAGTTGTTGTAGTTGTAGTAGTAGTCAGGTTGTTTCAGTCAATACGGTGGTAGCGTTGGAGTAGAAGTAATCAGTAGGCTTAGTTTTAGCAGTGTTTACAGTGGTGGTATTGGCAGAAGCAGTATAATGGGGGTGAAAGGATTTAATTTGCCTCAAAGCCCAAAGCATTTAAAAAGTACGTTTTAAAAACTCAACATAAATATTTCATTCCAGCAACAAAGTCCTGCTTTCTCTGCATCCAGACCTCACCGTTCCCATGTTTTATTGTAAGTTGAAAATAGTCCCCAAAAACCTGCTGACAGCAACGGCTGTGACAGCGACAGCCAATTACAAACTGAGCAACCGACGCACCTGTAGATGCAAAATCACTCTCCAACATGAAGCAGCGACAGGGACTTTTTATGCAGTTTGCGTTTAACATGTAAAAAGCGAGCTGATTACAATAATGTGTCCTCCTGTCTGTGCTGTCCATCTTACCTGTCATCCCACAATGTGCGTAATGACTGTGATTTTCTGCCATTTTAACGGCCTGCCATGCAAAATATCTTATCCAGCTGTCTTACCAAAAGCTCTTCCAAGGAGATATTTCTTACTGGCATTTGAATACAAAACAATTGCCGTGTAAAAACAACCATATGTGTCCATGAAACGACTCCACCCTTGCAGTCTGAAACTAGTCCTCACACGTAAGCGAATGAACATGTTGTTTTCTGTGCATTTTAGCGTACACACCAGAGACGCAGCAGATCAGAAAACTCTCACATGACTCATTTTTCAAGTGGTCTTGCAGTGTTTTGAAAAGCACTTGTGCATTTTGTCTTCTGTGTATTGTTTTTAATGCTTTGCTTTTATTGATTTCCATTCTCCATGACAACAATGACGCTCCGAGTGAATACAATGAAAACTCATGTGTTGCTATGACATCACACGCTCTTTGAGTTCAGATGGAGAGGGCCTTTGAGAGCTTGTTGATTGCTGCTGTTTGAACCTCCTAATTACACTGCACTCGTTTTCCCAGCATCTCCTCTGCGCTTTTCAACTTTTTCCCCCTGCACCTCTATCATTTTTCAGTTTTGCCTTTCCTTTTCTATCTTTTGGATTTTTCTGCCTTCTTAGATGAATTAAAGCAGAGCTGTAGGCAATGTACTATAGTGAAAGTAGCTTCTATGGTAGTAATAACAGCGAAGGCATGCCTTTCTGAGCGTAAGTGTTTGTTGTTATTCCTGTTAAATGGACACATTTGCAAACACTGCACATAGATGTGCGCATTATGTTAACTTAGATTGGTCGACCCTTCATGCCTGCAGGGAATTAAGTCACTGCAGAAGAAGAGTGTACAGTGTGAAAGTAAAGACTATTAATGCAGAGATATGAACATAAACAGAGGTAAATGATGCGTAGGTAACACTGTGTAGGTTACCAGGTGATTCAGCAAGTGGTATTTTGAGAAGGATATACAGATATGTGTGTGTGTGTGTGTGTGTGTGTGTGTGTGTGTGTGTGTGTGTGTGCTCTCTCTGTAAATAATGATGCTCTAATCTAATGATCACCTTACTGTCTTTTGTTCTTTAGGTGGGTGGGAAGGACAATCCCGCTGTCGACCCGATAATCCACGGCCTGAAGGGTGTGGTCCATCATGGTGAGTGGCAGTCTCAGGAGTTCATGTTACTGTTACTGTTATAGTGTAAAGGGATATGATTTTAGTATGAAAGCAAATGCATACTAAAGGTATTCCTGCATGAATACCTTTCTCTAGAACAAAGACTCGAAAGCATGATTCTGGAAAATTAAACTTGGACTATAATCATCTGCAAAACTGGCACACTAACAAAAAAGTTACTTGTTGAGATCTGGAACATTCCTCATGAAAAGTCAGCCAGAGAACAGAACATAAAGCCCAACAGTAAATTGTTGCCTAAACTGCCCGGTGTCAATATCAATCACAGCTCAGACACACTTCCTGTTTCAACTTTGGCATATGGCACAGCGCCGCAGAAACAACAGTCAATTAGAGATATAGCCGCCACAGCTGTTCACTACAAATCACTGCCGGCATGAATGACAGTGTGAGCAGCTTTATAGATGACATCCATCCACTCACCTGGTAGGTGAACATCAACTGAATGGGGGTTAACAGGGGACCTGGTCAACAGCACGGGCAAGGCTACGGAGGAAGTGAATCCACAGAGGATATGACGCAAATAAAGAGCAAAGTGCCTGTTGTTACTTTAAATTACAAGGCCGCAAGGGCAATAACATGGATTTAGTGTTGTACTCTGCACTATAGAGAAGTATAGAGATTATAGAGATGCAAAGAAAACTCGAGTGTGAGTGGGATAAACATCTGATGTAAAATATTTTATCAAACTTTAGCTGCAGGGTGCTCTGGCTTTGATTGTACCCCTCATCAAAAAGTCCAAGCCTTCTGCATCATTTAGTGCCTCGCGTACAGTATATTCACACGATAAATTAGGACTTCTGGGATTTTTTTTTTCTCCTCACATAACAAATTAGAAGATTTTACATTGTTTTTTGTTAGCACGGCATGCCCTCAGTCAAAAACAGTTGTCTCCTGCATGCAGCCCTGAAGTGCACGCCTGTCATGATCAAAACATTTATCCTAAAGCAATGTTCTGTCTTGTCCCCCCCCAAAGGGCCCCGCTTGCCTTGCAACAGCAGAACGGCTTCAGAGTGAATTTTGAGAGCTTCGCCATACACAAATAAAACTTTGATAAAACCCCACCACATGATACTTGCACTTTATCTCCTGCTCAGCTGTCTTGGAAAAACTACTCTGCCTCCATAATTCATCTAACACAAAGACCACTCAAGTTCAATCAAGGCCACGCTCCCATCTTTCCCACTGGGAAGGTGGTTGGCTAATTTGCTCTGTCTCCACCAGCGCTCCTGTATGGAGCAGCGGGTGGTTAAATTTTTCACAGCGCTCTCTTCTCTTGTTGCTGGGCTTGTCTGGCGGACACGCACCACAGGTCTGACTCTTCTGTCTTTGTACCTCATGCCTTGTTGCATTTTACATGAAACCTCGCTGGAACAAATGCCCTCTGACTAGCTAGCCAGCAAGCGGCTCTGCGCCATCCCTGTGAAATCAGCCCGGTAAAAAGGCTGAGTCTGATTTACATAGCACACTCATGAAAGGCTTTGGTGGTGAAGAGAGGAGCCCATTGTCTACACAGGGGTTTGCAGGGGCTTTGGAGGCAGACGCAAAGACTGATAATGATGTGGTGGGATGGGAAAGATAAGAGGCGGTGGCGAGGAAGAGGAGGAGCATGATGATAGATCCCTCATGCACTCATGCTGCTCGTTTTAATGTTGATTATAGCGAATACGGTTTATCGTCTAGATACACCACCGTCACTGTCGCAGAGATCGTTACGGTGGAAAAGTTCAAAACACACTCGCGCACACACACACACAGATCTGAAATATACACAGGAGTTAGGGAAGAAGAGCTGAGAAACAACTGTGTGCTGGTGTCAAGGTTTAGAACTCATCAGGAACATGTTTGACACCGAGAACATGGAACACATGACATTGTGCTTTTAGGCAACTCCTAGTCAACATCACTGACAGAATATAAAAAGTATGCACAAGGATACACACACACACACACACAGAACAAGGTGACAAGTTAACAAATAATGGTCAGCACAATATTTCCATTTTAAACTGTAAACACTTTTTTTTTTGCCCTTTCTGATGAGGACAGATTGCACAGTGTAACAGTTACTTTCTATCAGTCACACGTTCCTCACACACACAATACATCACCCTCCTTCTACATCAGCCACGCTTTCTGTCTTCATTTCATGGAGGGATGTGAAACAATGACAGTCATCATTATATATCAACCAGTCTGCATCGTTTACATGATTAATACCATTGGCGTCTTAATCATCGCTCACATTGCTTCTTTCATCATCCGTGGTGTCACCTTTGTCACAACAAGGCAATGTTCCCATGCCTATACCAGGTCCATCCTCAGATTAACACTAATGTCATCAGCAGCTTCCTGTCTGATAGTCAGTCACAGACAAAGAAAGTAAAGTTGGTGCATTTTGTTCTCAGGAAGAAACAAGTAGTCCGTTCAGAGTGAGGGCACATGAGATTCATTCTGAAGAACACTGAGAGTTCTCTCATCCCATCCAAACTCTTCCAAAACAGCAGGCCTTTCAACAGCTATCCTCACATTGACATAATGCCCAGCACAGCTGGAGATAAGGCATTTTAGGATGCTTTACGGGTCACCAGAAAGCCTGAAGGAAAGGTGTGCTGAACAAACCAACAGCATTAAATAAATAGTTCACGTGATGGTCTTAAAAATTCCTGGCACAGCTAACCACCTTGATGCCAAAACTGCTCAGATATCCGCTGAAATCTAGACAGAAGCTGTGAACAAAATCCTCAAAAGTACACCACAAGAAAAAAATGAGGACAGATAAATAGATGTGTCTGCCCCAAATTTCTGGAAATCCTATTGAGGAGAGAATGAAAAAGAAGCTTAATATGTGAGCACTGTGCAGCGGAGCCACATCAGATCTGATGTGAAAGTGAGTGCTTTGGGATTAAACCCCCATCAGCAAAGAAGTGGTAGACACACTGGTAAGCTATTACAGACAGAGAGAGGGGGGGAAATGAAGACAGAATTACTCTTCTTCGAATTCCTATACGAGTGTCACAGGGTTGACACGGTACCTCAAACCAGGGGAAACCACCGTAAGCCATGTACACCCTTTAAAAATTAATTGCCAATCAAGGTTGCAGAGTGCCGAGTCAGTGGAGACTTCGTGCAGTGAGTGAGATACTGAATTAATGGACTTGTAATTTGTGCCGGCGAGGAGGAATGGCTTCATTTCACCACTGTGACACAAGAGCAGCGTGAGCACAGACGCTTGAGTAGATAAACAGAGGAAATTTCACAGCGCTTGACATAGATTGGTGTGTAAATAGCCAAGCAGTATGCAGCACCTAAACAATGGCATCATACCAAAAGCCTCACGCCCTGGCCGTCTGTGCACTGATCTGCAGTGGACATCTTCCAAACACAGCCTCTTTAGGCCATAATCCTCTCAAATCATGACATCAACTGTTGTTCTTTGCACGTTCATGTCCTCTTCTCCAGATCAGTAGACTTACACTAGAGGACTGACCTCAGACCAGCCAGCATCCAGCCTCTACTTCAGCTGCTGAGGTTTTCACCTTGTAGTAGTGAGCGAGATTTACACTCTGTGTTGGTCAGCAGCATCATGATTTGGGGGTCTGTCTGTTCGTCCCATTCTCTGTAATGTGATAGTTCATGCATGTAACCCCTCTGAAACAGCTCAAGTAACAGTTTTTACATTCGTGTTTGCTGATGGATTAAAATAACAAATGTATGTCGTCAAGCTTTGATAGATGTGTTTCTGAATTTTAAACAGTACAACTAGCTGATTACCCCCGCTCCAAATGTATGCCAAATATATCCAAATTAAGCTAAGTTTATCGTCCCTCAGCTCCAAATGGAACTGGCAAACCTGAGATTGTGATTAATGATCTCTCTGCAAAAGTAAAAATGCATTTTATTTAAGGTTAAACTAGCTCTGTAAGTTAACCATGGAGCCAAAGGCATCAAAGAGAATATAGAAATTATTGCAGTGATTAAAACTAAATGTGTCCAAATGCTCCTGCAGCTCAGAATACTTACGTGGAACCTGGAGTAACGAACGAATTGCGGGCCCTTAGATACATACAAGTCTGCACGCTCATTAAATATGGTGCATAACAATAGCATCATTCTTGGAATTTAATATATAAATTCAGGCACACAAAAACACAAGCCATTTAAAATGTGTCCATATCTGGACTATCCATTTACACACATATTCAGATAACCAGGATGTAGATCTTAATGCTCTCATTTATTGGTTTTATTATGTTGGACAGTCAAACGAGACGATCCCATGAAAGAAAACGACTCATTCTGCAAACGAATGCAATGGCTAATACGCTAATTCTGCGAGAGGCATCGTTCATGACCATAAAGCACTCAAATTAATCCAAACATTAATGTCGAATGTTTTACAGTTGGAACACACAATAAAAAACAATGAAAACATGACATAAAATGGTAATAAATCCCCTCAATAAATCCCAGCATTTACCATCTGTTGATAAAACCGGATAGGAAGTCACCAGCTCAGTGTTTTGCTGTAAAAACCCACTTATCACTGCAAAATACAAAGTTCTCATCCAGGCATAAAATGCCACCTCATTTCATGTGCAAATGAAGCAATCTAACTGCAGTGCAGATAAATGAGTCCCTGCTTCTTTTATTCTTTAAACTGCCCTCGAACACTCAGGGATTTAGAACTGAAATATCTCAGCTTTTTAAAAAACGTGCGTCACTGTCCCTGTATGACTTCTTCAAGACCCACTTTCTCAACAAAGCAGCGCCGTTCAGGAGTTCAGAAATCAGGGGAAAAGTTCTGACTTTACTGTATTTACACTTTCATCTTAGATGCTTAATGGTCGTGTGCTCATGGTAACCCAGAGGCAAACAAACACCTAATTCATTCTGACACTGGTGCTTATTTTAGGCCACTAACAGGCGCTGTGTGACGTGGAATATTAATCATTTTCAGCCATGCATTAACATGTAATGGCCTACCAAAAATAGAAAAATCATCATAAATCTCACACAGTTATCAACAGATTGTGTTTCCAAAGTTGTTTCCCTGTGTTGTACTGTCCTGTTTGGAACCGTGGAGACATTATAAGAGCTCTCTTAGGCCTGTATTAATTCTGGATCCTACATGAGGAACATTGATTTTAATTATTACAGCTGCTGACTGATCACTAGACAGAACAATGGTCCCAGACGGGTACACATTCAATCACAAGCCTCTGTACCATTCAGTGCAAACTGAGCAGCTAAACACACCGGTTGGTGAGTCATACTGTGCAGCCTTGCTAGTGGCTTTGTGATTCTGCACAAAGCAATTGTTTCAGCTAAATGCTAATGTCACCATGCTACTGTACTAAGCTAAGGTGCTCTGTAGTATGTAAAACTACATATACCATGTTTGTTAAGTTTAGTGTTTTGGCATTACATTCAAATCACAGTAAGGAAGTACTTTTGAAAAGTCATTTGACAAATTAAATTTCGGAACTGACAAAAACCATAGATGCCATAGAATGTCTGTATTAAATGCTGTCATCTCATTAAATAGGTTTAGAGATATTTCCATGGTTAACTTTAAACGTTGATCCACTGCTGCCAGACTAGAAGTGAAGGGATCGTGAAAAATGAGTAGGATTCCACCTCTAAGGACTCAAACATTTGTACAAGATTTTGTGGTAGTCCATCCAATAGGTGTGCGGTCCACCATTAAAGTGACAGCCTGACTTTTTAACCAACTAACAGTCCAAAAGTGGACATCAATTGTACATCTGACTCTTCCTCATAAACACTGTATTCGCTTTGATATCAGATATTTTTAAGCTGTTCACAATTCAAAAATCACTGGCTAACATTTACTTTTTCAGTCTCAAAGGGAAAGTCACCCTGTTTTTAACCTCGGTGCTTATTGCTTCATCTCAAACTGTCAAACCAGGCATGGACACAACATTTAAAAATGGATGCAATAAAAAAAAGTCCTCATGTTAGCAGACATGTTAAATGACATTCATTTTGTGCAGAGAAAGCAAACCCTCAGGTTGGCTACTTACTGGCTGCATCTGTATTTGTCTTCAGAAAACAATCTTCTCTTCTTCAGCTGTCTGCCAATTCAATTTCCTTCCCTTGTATTACAGGGGCTTTGGAAGCACGTAATCTTTAAACTGCCATGTCCTTAAGCTTCTTAAAGAAGAACACAAAGTTATCAACAACATGTGCACGTCATTTTCCCATTCTGGCTATGAACTCGCTGTGCTGAGTTACACTGGGTGCATCGATGTAAGTGCCGCACAGTCCAGTCTCCACCCCGGCCTGTATGCCAGCTGTAATAACTGTTACACATCCTCAACTTGTTTCAGAATACATGCTTTTATCAGTTCCTTAAATACTTTCACTCTGAGAGAAATGGATGCCACCAGCCTGAACTCATTTCCTTCCCTGGGGTTGCTTTATGGCTCGACACAACCATTTCCAGAGGCTAGACATTCTCTGCTTAGGCAATTTTACGAACATGTAAAAATAAAAATGTTAATGCAGTGCTCAGCACCTTCTTAAGTGGGATGCTTTCCCCACGGTCATGTGTTGTGCTGCATGTCTTAATATCACATTGAAATGTTTGCATTAGAGATGATAGAGAGAGCTATTTGGTAAACTGATGGAGATAGTTCAGTTGTCAGTGGATGGTCTGGGTAGGACACTTTCATGCTGTACTTGTTTAAGGTTTTGGAAATGATGGTGATCATTGTTAAAAGAAACCAACATTGATTGGCTGCAAAATGTCAGAAGTTGCTGAAAGGTCCAGACAAAATCGAGTAGATCTTGAGTTAATGCATGGTATCTGAATGGAAATGGGAAACGATGATGTAATGCTGATAAGGCCGATCGATTAGAAACCCCTCAGATGTTTTCTCATTTACGTTGGAAGACCAAAACCCACTGTGCATGCTGCCTCGCCGCACTAACCCTTTTCCTCTCTTGAGCACCGTATGCCTGCATGTAGTGCGCGGTGAGAGAGTTTGTCTCGTGTTAAAACAAGTTTTGCGTTTGAAGTGAGACGTGCCGAAGCACACGTTTGGTTCTTGAGAGTACTAATTCAGATGCAGAGATCTTGAAGGCCTGTTCTGTGATTCTCTATTCCCACCCCACCTTCTCCCATCGCTATCAACACCCCGTCTCCTGTCTCCGACTCTTCCTCCTTCCCTGGCTCGCTCTGTCGCACAAATTCAACAGAGCTGAAAATACATTTCTGACTTGGGGCTGGGGAGGCAGCGGGAGACAAGCCTTGTCAGCGGGAGGGTGAAGAGGAAGAGGAGGAAGGAGGAGTTAGAGGAAGAGGTGGGGGTCGGGGAGGGTGGACCTGCTGTTCTGTCTGTCGCCGATAAAGACATGCATCTGCACTTCCACCTGTCCCCATCCTTGTCAGGTGACCCGCCCTGCTGCACACCTCAGTCCCATGACCCAGTCACACGCACTCCCTCGCCTTTTATTTTCATTCCCTCCACCTTCATTGTATGTTTTCATTGGAACGATGGATGGAATGCCTTCTTTTGCTCCCCTCCCTCTCATTACTCTTACTGCCTTTGTTGCTGGTTCCATATTTTTTTCCATTTGCTTCACGATTCGCTTCCTCCGTCACTCTCCTTTAGTTACGACTCCTCCCTCCTCCTGTCATGCTCTCTCCATGTCGTCCTCCTCCCTCCTCTTATCCACAAAGCAGAGAACATGTAGCCTTTGAAAACTGTTGTCTTGACCTGATGAGGAGCCCCCAGGAGGGAATTGAGTAAAATGGCAAAGGTAAAAAAACGGCAAAGGTAAAAAAAAAAGTATGAGGCATCATCACATTGCTGCGTAACTGTGTCTGCTCTTCTTAAAAGGGTTTCAAAGGCTCCAATTGCATAAAAACGATGCTCAGTGTTGCGCAGTGCGCTAACAGGCACCATATTTGTTTAACTTTTCAGATGTTTCATGTGCTGTACGCTATATTTTTGCCTTATTTCATTCCTTACTGACCGTGAGCTTGACAGCTGTCCACAACATATTGTTTACAGTTTTTTCTTGCTTCTACTGAGCCCTGATTATGCAGCAACACTTCCAGATGCACACGATTGGCACTCTGTGTGCGAAAAAAATGCCTCTAATAAGTTAGATTTGAAAATTACCACTTGTAGCTTATTGCAACAAAGCGGCTGGATAAATCTTCCTGCTTACTACCCGCTCTGCCCCCGACGTTCACTGCAGAGGTTTGTATTTATGTATTTTTTAAGGCCCACTGTAGAACACAAATTACCATCTCCTGTCAGGTCAGTGGTAGCTCAAGGCCAGCCACTCAGAGAAAATAAATGGACATTTTAAGGTTATACTGTAAATATATTTGTCAGATTGCTTTAATTATTTTGCTCGAACTGCCCATCTGGATTGCTCTCACTGAAGGAGTAATTTAAAACCAACAGCTGATCCTATTTGAAACCTCCTTTTTTTCCATTCAGTCATATTTCCCTCCTCCCCACAGACCACAGTGTGTTTCATATCACTGATGATTTTTGTTTGCAGTGGACACGGTTAGGCAGTGAATAATTCCACTGTGTCAATAATTGGGCTTAGGGGTTTGATGTGATGTAGCATCGATTGTATTGTGTATTCCATCCAACGCTAAGAGAGGTATAATTATAGGTGTTTGGTGCAATTATGTCTGTCAATAGGGAGACATTGAACAGGGTAGGCACAATGCAAATGAAATCAATAGCATAAACCTAAAGGCTGTGAAACAGTAGCACTTGGATCTGCTCCAGAGTTCCCGATCACCATAGTTTACAGTGAAAGAAGGAGTGTTGTGTAGATCATGTTGTATTGATCTGAACGCTCTGTCCTGCCCTCTCTCATACAGAAAAAGAGACTGTCCTGGAGCCATTTGTGCTGAAGGACCTGCTGCCGTCTTCGCTGGGAAGTTACTACCGCTACACCGGCTCCCTGACCACTCCGCCGTGCAGCAAGGTTGTGGAGTGGATCATCTTCAGCAGGCCAATCTACGTCTCCTACAAACAGGTGAGCAACTCATGTAGATCATACGAAACCAGGTCTGAATGTTGCACCCTTTTGTAATCATCATGTATGGGAACTAGCGGTGGAACCTCCTCATATAGGCCTGCTGTCACAACTGAGTTATGTTATACACGCTCTGCCCAATTAATACATTGTGGAAGCACCATTTGCATTTATTACAGCAGCAGGTTTTTGTAAATAAGTCTCCATTAACTTTACACATTTAGACTTGGGAAGTTTGCTTTTTGCTTTAGAAAACTGAGGGGGTCTTCTGTGAACAGCTCACTTTAGATCATTTTACATGTTTTTGCTGAATTGAGGTCAGAGCTCTGAGTCGGCTGTTGCAATGCTTCACTTTTCATTTTCTGAAGCCTTGGTGTACTTGGATGTGTTTTTTGTGCCATTTTAATGTGGAATGTGAAAACTTTTCATTTCTGTCACTATTTCCACATCATTTTCATGTTCTTTATTTAATCACGTCACCTCATTGTGGCCTTTCTGTAATGTTGTAGTGGCACCTGTGGAGAATCAGTGCCAGCAACTGCTCATCTTGAGGTGCTTAACTTCTACTGGTGGAAAAATTACAATGCAGTTTCTTCTTCTTCTTCTTCTGAAAATGTGGTTAAATGAGTGCTACATGTGGACAGAAACCCAGCTGCTGTTTGAAATGTTGTGTCAAACAGAATGAATTCGGTGTGTTTCCATCAGACAAATGTTAGCCTTCCCTCCCTGGGGTGTGGGTGTGTCTATATTTTGGACTCTGCCTTGACCCCCAGTTTTTTGAGTTTTGAGGAACTAGCGTTTCCTGATTCCAGTGTGGCACCCTGTAACAACTGGCTGAACAGTTAAACGATAGCTTCCTCATTTTGGTCACCCACTGGGCTGTTAAGGTGGTTTGCCATTGGTTAATGACACAAACTGAGCAACCTCCTTGGATGTATAAATACTGTAATGTGATAAAATGGAACTGGATGACCTGTGTGTGCCGTGGACATGTTGGCCATTGACCGTAAAGAAGTGATAATTTAAAAAAGGCTGTGATCATAAAAACAGTCAAAAATTAATGTGGAGTGCAGAGTGATTCATCACGAATCATTACAAGCTCTCCAACTTTAATTCCAGGTCAGAACTTTCATCCTTATCAGCGCATTAACCAAGCGACCACGCTCTGCCACTGCCAATCAGCTTGTGCCGTCAAGATGAGAGCGCCCGGCTACCACTCAATAAAAACTCTCTAGCCGGCTTCTACAATGGTGAAACGAGCTCCCCGCTGACATCAGGACAGCAGAAACTCAGCTCCTACTGCAGTTTCTGTTGCAGACTGAAGTCTCATCTGTTCAGACGACGCCTTGGCCCCTAAAACAAACCAAAAGAACAAAGTCTCTCTCTGCTCAGTCTCTTATTGTTTCTATATCCAGCCCCTGAAGGAATTCAGCATATTTGATGTATTTGGTTCTTGCTGCAATTTTGGATCGTATCCACACGCATGGCCGCACTTATTGTAAGTCACTTTGGATATAAGTGTCATCTAAATGAACGTGATGTAACGTACCATTATTAACAGCTCAGCCACAGTCTGCACAGCCTGCTTCTCCAAAAAGAAATATCCTTGCCGGGGCTGCACAGTCACCATAAATTAATGTGTGGCACCTCAAAGGGGAATTACATTTTTTTTTTTGGAAATGTATGAAAATATTAACTGAGATGGCGAGAAAGTCATTGCAGATTAGACTCAATTCGTGTGTCGCACCGTAATTAAACTCGGACCCATAAATGGTGTCTAGACACTGGTGGTTGTGGGGTAGGACCAGTAGGTGTTGAGTTGGGGGGTGAGTGTGTTGCTAACGAATCCTTTAGATTAAATGACAAAATATGATGTTTGTAATTGATCATTTGATAAAACCCTGCCATCCTTAATTACTTGGAAGATGGCCGCAGGAAAAATCAGAGAGAAAAGATCTCCATTACTGAGCTCCCCATCAAACATTTCACCCACCACCTACACTTCTCCTAAAGAGAGAGAGAGAGAGAATGGTCAAACCACAAACAAAACTCAGCTGTGTCTGGCTTCAAATCACATATACCCACCCTCAAATCCAATATTTTTATTCTCTTTCCAGGCATTTGTTATTTTTAAGAACACAGAGTCCAGAAAGTCTTTTGTGGCACGTAAATCCTCTGGTACATTTTAACTCTTGAAATAGATACAAAGGCTAAAAGTATTTGTTGTAGTGGTAGTGGATTTTTATTTTGAAATTGAATAATGTCAAATCCCCAAACAGTTATTTTGTCGCAGAGCTAGCTGTATTGTCACTTCCTTGTGATAGTGATAAACTAAGATGAGAGATGTCATTGTAAACTGAACAGCAGCTCCAGTGTTTCCAGTGTTTGTGAATAAAGATGTATTTTTTTTAAAAAAAAGGTATTTAGCTCCCATCTTTTCTCCACAGTCTGAAGAGCACTTGGCAGACTTGTCCCCTAATGAGACCAAATGAGTTTGCTTAAGAGCAGCAATGGAGCAAGCCAAACGTGCACAAAGTATTGGCTTCTCTGCCTTGAAGTTGGAGGAGCAGGTCAATGTAAAGCAGGCTGTGAGAAGACATTAAAAAGACTGATGGGATGGAGGAGGAATGATGAAGAATGCAGTACAGACAGGGAGCCAGGGAAGAGTTGGGCAATTGTCTTTAAGCAAACCTCTTAACAACCAGCAAACCTGCCTGATGAAACCACAGCAGCAACTCACACAGTCTTATCCAGGCATTCAGGAAACAAGTCAAACCGGTGTCACAGAACTCTGCAGTCATCACAGGTGTTTATCGGCTCCAGCTCTGATCTGCAGCGATGCAAACAGAACACACGCTAATATTTGCCCCTTTTCCCGCTGTGCTGCTAGGACAAGCGCAGACGCTGGTGTGTTAACAGCTGATGTGTGCGTGGGCGGGTTGTCTACCAACCAGGTGACTGTCGGCGTGATCCCCGGCTCCTCTCGGCTGCATGCTGAAGACACCCCAAATAGTTACTGATGCTTGTACTATCAGCATGTGAATGACTGTCAGTGCTTAATTTCCTTTGTGATGAGCAGTAGTGTATTGTGAAGACAGTCCATGGAGCATTAACCAGGTGTGTGAGCAGCAGGTGTTTTTGTACTTTGTATCGTGCAACTCGGGTAAGACAGCAATATTGCCATATTACTTTCAGCTGTAACCGGCTTCCACAGGGAGGTCGTGACGTGGAACCTGACGCCCACACCACTTGCATTCACCCATTCTTACATCAATAAGAATTACACCGACCTGCCCCGTGTCCTCTGCTGCCATTTATTATCATTATTCTATATTTTACTGTGAATAATTACCATAGCTAGGATTCTGTTGTCCTACCAGTCAGTTTTCATCTACAGTTATGTACTCCCATATCTTTGCTGCGACAAGATGTATCTTCTCTCTCCCTCCCTCTCCTGTCTCTCTCTCTACCTCTCTCTCTATCTTTCCCCCCCCCCCAAACCGGTCAAGGCAGATGACCGTTCACCTAGAGCCAGGATCTGCCCAAGGTTTCTGCCTGTTAAAAGGAAGTTTCTCCTTGCCACTGTTGCCAAGTGCTTGCTCATAGTGGAACTGTTGGGTGTAATTACTAGTAATGAGTGTGGTCTAGACCCGCTCTGTTTGTAAAGTGCCCTGAGATGACTTTTGTTGTGAATTGGCGCTATATAAATAAAACTGAATTGAACTGAATTGAATTGATAATAGCTGCCTATTGCAGAGGCATTTACATTCACGTTCATGCACACACCAATGAAACAGCAATCGGGACCCATCTGAAGTCGATGTGTCTTGCCCAAAGACACTTCAGGAGCCTGGAGGAGCCGGGGATCGAACCGCCATTCCTGTGATAGATGGATGACTCGCTCTACTTCTGACTGAGCATTTGCCTTTTCTCAAAAACTGAAAACATATGTCACTTTAAGAGGTGTTATCTCTGTAAGTCAGACAACCTGCACATACGTATACATATATATGGCATCCATGTTTGTCACATTTTGACATCGGTATTTTTCATGATGTGTGATTTCATGAAGATGTCACCACTCCGTGCAGATTCTTGGTTAATCTGTTTGTTTGACTGTTTCTCAAGCCATGTGAAAAAACCACGACACGAAGTCCAACACCCTACTGACTTAAATCCCTGAACAAATGGGAGATGTAGTCTGTGATCGAAATGACTCTGTGCAGCACAGAATCCTAATCATTTTCATCTTTATCAACTCACTTTCCCCTTTCCATGCAAACAGTGACAGACCCGAAGCAAGGCAATTTTTCATTAATGCCTGTTGCTGTTATTGCACAGGAGCATGCAAGAGGCTGCGTTTCAGGCACCGTCGACAAAGCAGCTCTTATCATAGTCAACCTGTCATCCTGAGCCTTCACTATGTGCTCTTCTTCCCTGGCTGGCAAGACAAAAAAAAATCAGTCAGGGGAAGTTGAGTTGTGTATTCAGGGGTGGCTAGACTTTGTAGGTTTTAATAATGCTAAAGTCTGCTTTCAGATTAAATGTTAGAGTTTAAGCAACAACAGAATGACAAAGGCAACACAGCAACTACAAAGACCCCACTGTCACCAAACATCTCATAAAAAAAATGTATTCCATGTTGCGGGGCTTCAGTCAAGTCCAAGGCACATCTCAGGGGTAATCAGATGGACAGAATGCAGCTTTTTTTAAATGAAGTTGTTTAGGTTTCTCGTAGCATATTTCTGCAAGGGTTGCCAGTTGTTTCAGTCATCAGTTTATTGTAATTATAGCATTTTTTTTCTTTAACAGAAACATAGATTTAATTTGGAATGTTTTTAAGCACCTCGTCCATTTTTCATTTTAATCATCGTGACCAAGGCGTCTTTTCATTTAGCTTTGGAGCTATAACTTCTTCTGTACGAAGATGTGTTTTCTTTTCCAAAAGCTCAGACATCCCGTTTCTATAAACACGTCATTTCTTCGCCACTATCTAAGGAGGAAAATTCACTTTCCTTCAAGTAAGTTACTCTAAAAGAAGAACGACATCAGTGAGAAAGAACCTGCTGCAGCTCTCCTGAACTGCACTTTAATACTTAAGTAGTACCCAGTTGTACTCAGATGGATAATTTAGGGTTTTTTTGAAGTGGGGTTGTATGAGGTACTTGTCCATAGTTGGTGTAGAAGGCAGTCCACTTGAACCATGTGTGGAGAAGCAGCAGAAATGCCAGCGTGAGACATTAAGCAATGAACTGCTGTGGACGGGGTCAGCAGAAAAATGGATTTTAGCCACCTAAAGAAAATCAATATCAGTTTATCAAGTGTATATCTATATCTAGAATAATCTCCCCTGTTTACCTTCCTGTCAGCTTTTTCCTTTGTGCGCTGGGTTCTCTCAACCAATAATTGTCTGTATTGCTACAAATGAGCACCACCGTGGTTCACTTCACATCACGTAGCAGGTCAGCTGCAGGGTCGGACCTTCAGCAGTTTACAGAAGAGTCAACAAACACAAGGCAACAGAAATAAGTGATTATGACAGCTAGTGTCTATCCAGCTTATTTGGCCTCTTCAGAGACATAATCAGCATGCACCCAGGAAGCGTTGACGTCAATTCAGCACAGATGTCCAGCCTGCCAATATCACTCAATGGAACGAGGTGAAATCTATATGGTGACCAGGAAATTTCTTTGTTTGCACAGCCTGGAAAAAACAAGCAAGCACCATCTTTTAAATCTTTGAAAAAGTAAGTGCACACTTAAACTGATATTGATTTTTTTTCACTTGTCCAAAATCCATTTTGCTGCTGACCCCATCTACTGCAGTACATTTCTTAGCTTCCCACACCAGTACTCCTGCTGCTTCTCTAACCTGGGCAGGCCAGCATCTACTGTAGGTAATACACTGAGCACGGAGACCCCATGCAGCTCCACTTCAAAACACAAGAACTATCCCTTTAATGCACTTGGGTTTCTAGTGGTAACAACTTCAATAGATGTGTGCTACTAAAAAGGACTTTATCATTCAGTGTCACTTGCCTATTTTCGTCCCCGGTGTGAACAGGCTTCAAAGATAGCACAGGCACCCCAAGATGACCAATCGCAGCTCAGTATATCCAACTCCAACTGTTGTAGTTCTGATATCTCATTACATTTTTAAGAAGGAATACAGCTTTTATGCATGACAGACAGGAAGGGGCTTGTAATCCTTGAGCAAACAGCTTGTTTTAGGTGCCTGAGAGTAGGCACCGCCTTCAAACATAAAATCAGAGAACAGAAGCCTCCTGTGCACATTAAACACCACAGACTCACTGCAGATAATTGGCTTAAGCGTCCCAGTAACTGTAATTAAACTCTGACAAAATTTGCTCCTTCTTCCTGTGGATTTGACTCACAAAGGACGACGGAACAAGAATTCAAAGCCAACACATGGGAAATGCAAAGAACAATGGCTTATGAAACAGGGAAATGAATCAATAAAAAGTCAACAAGGACGCGAGCGACGGGGGCATCGTTCATCCTTCCTGTTCTCTAACTGTTGATTCCTGACCATTAGCCAATCTTTCTCAACATGTCTAAAAGCCTCTTTGAAGTCCTTTTGTTCCCCCTCTTTTTCACTGTGAAACTCTCCAGAGAAAACATCATGGAGAAAGATAAAAGGAGGAGGCTGGAAAGAGAATTAACACAGATGGTGACTCTAGTTATTGTCTCTCTCTGCCTCTTCGCATTTTATTTCTCTCCCTTCTTTCTGCCCGTCTTTTGTTTTGGATGATAGTAGATGAAGTAGGTCAGCAGGAGTGACAGCCGTTGCTTTGGGCCTGCTTTTAGAGTGGATCGATGCTCAGGCTCTTACACAACAACTCACCTAAAATGTCTTTCTTTCAAACAGACGTGGACTTGCCGCACTTGTATTGTGCTTCTGATGCGAATGTGCGTGTGGAAGAGATAAAAACAAAACGCGTCTCAGATGTTACCAACCTAAGATGGCTTATGCCACGCTGGTCTCACAACACATTCACCCTAAATATGAGCTGCTAACAGGAAAGTACTGTTAAGATCAGCCTCCGTGTAGCAAGTCCAAGTGGGACATGTGGGAATTTTTTATAGTTTCCCATCTGGCATTGTGTGCAAGTGTGCCAGCGTTTTCAGAAAGCAGCTAAGATGCAGCCATATGGGTTTCTTTTCCTCCTTGAGGTCTTTCAGAAGATTTAGTATTGTTAGACTGTAAAGTACCTCAGTAAGCACTGATCTGGTGATTTCCATGTTTATCTACTTTAACACATCAAGATTAGATCTGCCCAAATAAGGTCAAAGAAAGTACACGTTTAACTGGTTTCAGAAGCATCTTAATTATTATATCTCAATGATCCTAATTACTTGTTGATCCAGTCATAGAATTGCTGTTGAAACATTGAAAATGATTAACCTAACGGCAGTGGAGCTGTACATCAAATATATCATTCAGTATACCTACCTACCTCAGGTTTATCAATTCAGTATCTTTTTTTGTTCAGCAGAGAGAACAGAGGAAATGCAGATCACTATTTTGGCCTTGTTCCTGTCTGAAAAGCGTCGACAGTAAAATGCTGTGGCCACGGTTCATATTGTAAAGATCACAGCACTCAAATGCCGGTCTGCGGTCTAATTGACCATTAACCAACTATTAGTGCACTGAGCTTTACAATCAGTCAAACACTCTGTTTTCAGGGTCACAGCATCAAGTTGCCCTCTGTCAACCTGGAGATCCAAGGCCCAGGATCAATCCCATTCAGCTGCAGCTTGAGCCTGTTTATGAGGACAGATGAAACAAACCTGATGCGGACATGAAGGAACACTGCAAATGTTAGCAAGGCTGTCGCGGTATAATAGAGGCATACAGAAGAAGGTTTAGCAGGCTTGGTAGTTTAATTGAGCGTTTATAATGTTGTTCGTGAGGTGCACAGAACAGTTTAGAATGAACACACCTATATAGACAAGTGAAGTAAATGAAAATAATATGTAATCTATTATTCTTAATAAACTAATCTCTCATTAGATTTAGACTTAAGTCAAACGACTGCCCCCCAGCGTTCCTCACCTGCCCAGTCGTTAAATGAAGTAGTCCAAAATATGAGCAAGAAGAGAAATATTCCTGCTTGTTGCCTCTGGTCATCTGTTTCCATGGTTACAATTCTAATCAATTCATGAGTCATAAAATACAAATTTTAGATAATGTGGAAAGAAGTCTCACTGTGGTTGTTCTAAACCGAAATGGCATTTTGGTTTTGACAGTCATCAGTCACTGTGTGCCAAGCTGAGCCCACTGAACTCAGTGGACTGTCATTTTCAGTCCTACCACTCAGATGGTTGGAGCGAACAGTTTATGGGAACATTGCTTATCTTTTTTGTGGGTGGAAAGAAATTATACAAAAAAGTAAACAAGTGATCACAAAGTGCGGAAACAATTTCCACCTGGTCGGTCAGATAAATTGTACAAAAATTGGGCAGAAAACTGTAAAAATGTCACACCGTCCCCCGTCATCGACACCAAATATAGAAGGGCATCTTTAGCTGAGGCAGATAAATTAAACTAAACTCTGGAAATAAATATTGTGTCCCCGTTTCTCTGATAGATTATGTGCTATAGAAACATATACAAGCTGCTTATAATCAGCTAAATTCAGCTAATTCTGCAGTGACCGGGGCTTTGTGCTGCGATGCTGTGGTGATTTCAGCTGACTGGAGGTACAGCATGGCCTGGTGCCGGGCTGCACGCCGGTTTTTATGCCAGTACCGTCGGCTTTGGATCCAGAAGTGGAGGAAGGGCTGAAGGCTCTCAGCCCCTATACTCTACTGCAGTCCTCTGTGTGAGGAGAAACACAGATTGGAGGCTGGCCATAAATAGTAATCATTCACACGCAGCCACACTCACACACACACACACACAAATAATGTCTGCAGCATAAGTCGACAAACACAGTTCAGCACACGCAGTAAAGCCAGACAGTGGTGAGCATTCTCAGAAAATATGGACTTTCTCTCTCTCTCTCTCTCACACACACTCAGAGGCACTGATTATTTCACACTTCAAGGAGAACAGAGTTTTTGTTTAATGAACTTTTTCTGGACATAACAGGTACGACTGCCATTTAGTCATCACTGAAGAACTCCCAGCATTAAACTGCGCCAATCAATCAATGCATCGGTGCTTTAACGCTGCCTCCAGCTACTGTGTGTGAGGAGACAGTTGCATAGTGACCAACACACAGACAATAATCACCCTTATAGACTCATGATGCCATGTTCCTGCTTTGAGCAGGAAGGCTGGCAGAAGGCAGGAAAAGGGGAAACTAAAACAATAGCAAGAGCTAGCAGTCTCCAAACAACATGGCTTCTCTCTAGAAATCAAATGTCAGCCAACCTCAGAGCTGGGTAAATGAGCAGGAAGGAGAACAAAGCCAACAGGTCTCCTATATAATGTGGCCATTATTAGGGGATTGGTCAGAGGAGCTGTCAAGCCTGTACCCACGGCTGCACCAACACTACACATGATGCCGTATTCACCACATGATGAAGGAGAGAAACAATGAACTAAACCAAAAGATAAATCAGCTGTTCACAACAAAGCTACTCCCGGAGAGCACTGAAAACCTACCACAGAGGAGTAAGCTAAAGAGCTGCGCATGGATCTGTGTTTATTCTTTCATCGTGCAGCGTTACCTCCATCCTCAGTCTTTGTCCAGCCCAAACCCCGAGGGTTTACTACGGCTCGGTAAACAGTGGAGTCAGACTAGGGCTTTTTCTTATTAATCCTTTGCTTCAACGCTCAGATTTGACTTTCATCATCTCAGAGAGTCACCCCTAAAGCTGGTCACCAAAGCTGGCAGGCTGATGTTTTATGGCCGTTTTACATTTGTTTTGCAGCAGCTTGGAGGGTTTGGGATTTGGGTGTGCTGCAATCACATTCGGGCTCATGAAAAACACTGGCTGGCTTCCTCATCTGCAATAGTTTTTCTCTCGCAGAAGGTGCAGCACAGAGATGGGGGTGACTGTCACTTTCACAATGCATCAAAGTTTCCGTAGCAACATATCTCAACGCCTGATGTCCTAACGCCACGACAAATCTTGGAAATTTGCGCAATTGACCACAAAGAGGTTTGTGCTGTATGTATTTGCTCTGCAAAACAGCCAATTTACCAACTCCCCAGATGTTACCATTTCCCCGGCATGAATAAATTTACAACCCATGTACCTGAAGGATGATTTGCATTACACATTTGCATAACCTAAAGTATTTTCTGCAGTTAAGTGTGTCCTCACCTCCATTTGTGCCACCGAGAATGTGTTCAAATCCACTCCATGTCTTTAGTCTGTATGAAATCGTATTTCTGAAAAGAACATATTTTCGCTCAAAGTCAGACTGAATGCGCCTTTAATAAAGCACATCCATCCATATAACGCTTTTAGACTGTGAGGTGAAATGAGGATTTTCCATAAAGGTTTTTAGAAAATTGCTTCACTCAGAAATCTATCTTTGTTTTCGGTAAAACTTTAAATAATGAGTCAAGGACAATGCCTTTGAAATTCATCCTCAGACCCCAGATGGATGCTTTGGTTTCTTTTAAATACAGAGCACCTGATTGTTGTACAGCACCGACAGAGTCAAGGGAAGAGTGTGCTGTGCTCTGACATCCCCTCACTGAGACATTTACCTTCATTAAACTAAATCTGCCTCTCAGCAACCCGCCCCCCCCCACACACACACACCCTTTCCAACACTCCCTTGCACACAAGCTGTTTGTCTGTGTGCACGCTTCCAAACACATTGTACAGAGTATCCATCTGCCAACACAGACAGAAAGATGACACTTCAATCACACAGTGCAAATCCATGTCTGGTTGCACGTCTTGCCACCCAGCACGCGTTTGACAAATGGCAACATGCAGAAAGAGGCCAACTTCAACATCAACCCGAAACAGCACAGAATGTTCACAGCCTGATCGCATGGCGGCTAAACTGAGATTAAAAAAAACAAAAACTTTCCACCATGTCAGATAGTTCACCAGTCAGAGCACCTGCAGCCTATAGATGCCTTTAATGTTGGCGCTGCACGTATGTAGGTTGTCAGCAGTGACACAGGCTGTGACACTAATATTCGGTCCTTTCAGAGGTATTTCCCTCTTTCCTAAATAAGTATTTAGCCAAATCCAGGCACATGTGACACAATGTTCTTTTCCCAGAGGACCAAGTCTTAGGACCACACATTATTGTTAGACTTGGCCAGATTTGGGGCCTGCAGGGTCTGAGAAGCAGCCCCTTTTCCCTGCACTAAAAGTGCACAGCGGGCCCCCATAATCAGATTCATCATTCATCATGTGTGTGACATTAGTTTGGCAGACTGATTGGGCGCAGACTGCTGATGGGGCCCGGGCTTTTTTGGCCACCCTCACACGGGCTCTTTAAGATGCAGCTTATGCAAATAATGTGACAACATTACTTACTCATTATTTCAATGTGTTCAGCAAAACATTGCCTCATCTCAAGGACCTGGACAAATTTAACACTACATTTGTAGTGCCGTTTGGAGTGGCTCCGTGCTTGTTTTACGCTGGACACACAAAACACAGCCTGGGAGACAGACTGGCAGGAAATGAATATGCAATTAGAACTCTGAAACCACAATTATCCCCTGTGACAGCACTTCAGAGATGCAGGCCACAAGGACCCACACTCATTGAAAGTTCATGTTTTTGAAGTAATCCCACAACAGGTCCGGGGATGGGAGGTGGGTAGAGGATGACAAAGGTGACAAACTCAAACATCTCCTGTAGCAGGAGACTTTTTGGATCAAAACACTCAAATCTGGATCAGGAAATTGACTTTTCCCGCGTTCTTGTGATTTAATTGTCTGGTTTAAAGTCAGGATCTTCTGAATTATCTGAACAGGCAAAGATCAGATTTGATTGTTTTTTGTCTTTCGTGAACAGTGAAATAATGTCAGTCTCTTTCGCCCTGTATCTTTCACTTTATCAAGTTAAATGATTAATTTTCTCTGTTTAGATCAGCCTTTGTGTTTTTTAACCTCTGCCTTTACGAGCTCATTCATGCTACATTTTACACTTTAGTGTTGACGATGTGCTCATTCTCTATATCTATTTCCGTGTAGAGCTGGAGGCATGAAACAATTAACTTAGCTTACCATAAGGACTGTAAACAGGAAAAAGAGTTGGGCTGGTAATAAATGCGAAAATAGGCCTTGTTGCACCTCTAAATCTCACTGTTTAACAAGCTGTTTGTGATTTTGTAATCTGTATACAAACAGAAATGTTAGAACAGGTTTGAGAAGAATAAGTCATATTCACAACGTGTCATTTTAATATATCTATGGAGAGTGCAGATGTGCTGTTTCCCCCCTGGTTACAGTCTCCAGCTAGGCTAAGCTCATCATCGACTCTAGCTCTGCATTTCACATAAAGATATAGATTGAAGCCAACCTCCCTCTCAGTCTCAGCAAGAGAGAGAATAAGCATGCATATATATATATATATATATGGTAAATGACCAAATGAACTCTCAATCACGTTATGAACACTTCAGGTCCTCATTGCTGCTGGAGAACTCTGGTTTTGTGGCTCTGAATCATTTTAATGTTATCTGTACTATTCGTCACTGTCTCAGTGATATTTTCCACTGTATTAGTAATAATTCATATTTTCTCCTGATGCATGGATGCACTGTTTATTGAATCTGTTCTTCATATGTTGGGATTATTATTCATGTATTTCCAACATTCTCCTTTGAGTTCTGTGTTTTTATGTAAAGTCTTGTTTTGCTGCAGCAGTGACCCAGTTTCCTCATGGGGATCATTAAAATTTCATCTTATCTCATTTTGTATTTCAATTAGATGTCTGCATTGCATCCTCATATTGTGTATTTTTAGACTGAGCTAAAGTGACTCTTGCTGCTGTGTGATGGATGCAAAAATCACCAGCCCAAGCTCAGCACAGAATGAGTTTTGCTTAACATTAACTCTTTGTCTGTGCTCCTCTCTCCATTCCTGCTCCCTCTCCCTCGCCAGTTGGAGGCCTTCTACTCCATCTTCACCACAGAGCAGCAGGACCATGTTAAGTCAGTGGAGTATCTGCGCAGCAACTTCAGGCCCATTCAGAGCTTGGACAACCGCCATGTCTTCAAGTCGGCGGTCAGAGATGCCTGGCTGCCCGACCTGACCGACAGCAGCAGCTGGCCTTACGGCACAGAGGCTTCCAAAGGTAGGGGCGCTGAGACTTGTTTCAGATGAACACCTTAAACCAAATGAACCTCTTTCCTTGTCAAACTACTTTCCAAAGAAATAAAGAAATCTCTGTCTATACGGAGCCCGTCTGAACCCACGCTTGGATCAAAAAGGGACTTCATCCAAACGCACCTAAAGTGTTCACTTTATTCTTATTATGTTTGACTGTGAAAATATGTTTAACTTCCACTAAGACAGTTTCTTAGTGCTTAGTGCCTGCCACCTCTGATACATACAGTATCATTAATGTTTCCTCTCTTTTGTCCCTTAACTGGTCCAATTTTCTCACATTATTCCTGGATGGTGACATTCCTTAATGTTAATAAATGAGGAATATTCAGTGTTGCTCATATGCCCATAGGAAGCTGATTGTCCTCTCTGGGAGTGTGTGTGTGTGTGTGTATGTGTGCGCGCGTGTGTGGTCTGGGCTAGCTCTCTATCATTTTACCAGCGAGCTGGGTAACTCCCCTAGCATAAGGCAGTGGGAGGCACACCAGCCGTCCTCTCACTCCTGCCTCATTACCACTCAAACAACACCACACATAGTGCAGTGTGTGTGTGTGTGTGTGTGTGTGCACGTGTGTGTCTGCAGTGTTGTGCATGTATTTCTTTGTGTATTTTTGGTAAGTGTTTGTGTGTGGCCTAGCATCTGTGCTGTGTCAACTGTCCTAGCAGGATTTGTCCCCTCCCTTCCTTCATACACACTTCCATATGGTCGACTAGGAGAGAGGTACATCACCTAGATGTACACACACAAACCCACTCACACGCCACGTGCACGTGTATGTGTTGGCCCGGCACAGCGCGCAGCACGCTCGTGCAGTATGTCCTTGAGCGCTGCGGTGGGACATGTTTGCTGTAAGCAGATCTATAAGGCTGGCAGAGGAAATGCAGAAGAGGAGGAGGAGGAGAAGGAGGAGGAAAGGGACAGTTTGGAAAAAAGGCAAAGAGGATTAGAGCTGAAAAAAAACAGCAGACAGACTGACAGACGCATAGACAGACAGACAGAGGCATACAGACCACATGCCTCCTACACGCTCTCTGCATCATGCTACCATAGCTACAAGCTGACTGGGCTAAGAATGGAAATCTGCGCATTTATGAGAGTGTTCACCTGGCCCACAACCCCTCTCCACATCCTCATCTCCACTCAATCACACAACACACACGTGGCATTATAAAAGTACAAAACGTATACGGCGGCTAAATTACACAAGTCATTTTATTTCCAGCCTCTCCCCCCTTGCTAATTTATTCCATTTCACTGTGGCAGAGCCTGAACACCCTCCTGCTGCTAGTGATTGTTCCCCATCAGCTGTGATGTTTCATTTACTGTCGGGTCCCTGAACGGCTGGTCACAGTTAGTGAGGCTGACTGACAGATAGATGCGTGTAGGCTTCTACTTCGGGTGTTGTTAAACCAACATTGTAAAAAAAAACTATACTAGTCTTGCATTGTGAAGCAAATAACCAACCGACCTCATTTTCACCTCTGTGTGTCCAATACAGAGAAGGGTGGCAGCACATTGACTGGAGGCAGGGGAGCACTAACGTGCTTTTCACATCTATTTGTAGGGCTGGTAAGCACATGCTGTAATATGATTGTAAAAATGTGATAGTGGTTGTTTCCTGACCAACAAGCTAGTCGGCTAGGGCCCACAACACAATGCAACACACAGAGTAGCAAAGTAGCTTAGCTGGTATTCATCAACCTCTCTGAACAAGGGGCAAATCTTTTCTATTAGAAGTCATGATTCAAACAAGCGACAGTTTGCTAGTTTTCACACAGAGAGCTATAGCTCCCTTGAATTTCTACATTGCATTTATGGGCAAAGTACATTTTGTATTATAGCTGCTACTTTCCAGGATATCCACCATCCTTGAAACCTTTCAAGCCCACGAAGGTCACTTTAATCAATCAAACTCGTGCTGTGAAAAAGGCAAGCACATGCATTTTGTCCATCGTGTCAGGCTGTTGGGTTTTAACTTGCAAAGGGTCCTCTGGTGTCTCCGCCTCCTGTCTTGTCTTACTTTAACTCGAGCAAGAAAACTTTTTATAAAGAGACAAATAGCTTAAAAGCATAAGCACAGATGACCTCTACCCCCTCTCAAGTTCCTGAATTACTGACTATCTGGCTGTACACCATGAGCAGGGAGAAATCAAAGTCAAGTATCACCACATCTGGTGCACTGTAAGGGCACATTCACATTATAAGGTTAACTTCTTTGCACAGTTATATATTAGAAACATAAAACTATAATAACTTCCATCCATACCTATTTGACGATGTGCATATCCCAGTTTGTCTGATAAGGACTGCCATGAAATAAGTAGTCAACTTTAAGTGCTGATGTTGAAATAACAAGTTAGTAAAGTCAGCTAAGTGAAATAAATAAATTATGCATCCTCATAAATAATGTAAGTCACGTTGCACAACCTCTAATGGAGCCAAAAATAAGTAAGCAAGGAGTACGAGTTATGTTTATTGATCTCAGACAACATGTCAAGTCAATGTTAATCATGAAAGTTTAGCTCCATAATATGCTTGCACTTACACTTTACAGCGCAGTGCATTTATACTGTTTAGGAGTCATACAACGCATCAGTAAGCATTACGTGTTCTTCCGAGCACGGCCATAAAGCCTCGTGGATGCCCTCTAAAGCTTGCGCCCTTACACAATAATGCGCCATGAATATGCTTAAACAAACTGATGACCGATGATCAGGCGCCGTGTTTTGTCTTCGCTCACGTCGACACACAGATATTTTAGTGTCTCCTCCGCTGCATGGTGCATTTCATTTAAATGCACGGTGCTCATTTAAAGGATTCATTCATGTTTGGGAAATATACTTAGTTTAACGTGAATACTCTAAACAGGGGGAAGGGGGTAGTTTGGCTCTGTCACAAGGTCCGACCCACCTTGATCTGCGCAGCAATTAGTGTGAAAACAACATACTATGACTATTACTTGACTAGACATCAGGCAGCCACTGCCCATAACTAAGAAACAGTACCCCTCATGTCCTCCTATCAACCTACCAATGTGTCTTTACACATCAGTTAACTGTATTTTGCAAAATAACAAACTATTTCTACAATTTATCCAATAATAAACTATATTCATATTGCTTCATACCACTGAAACATTGAAACACTAATAACAAACTTAATTTTTGTATAAGACATGAATGCAAGAATGGTCATATCAACTTAGACTGCAGCCACCACATGCGGCAAAGGTGAGCCCACATTTACTTTCAGGTCTCTTCGACTGGAGCTCAGGCTGACCTGGCTTTTTATATATTTTATATCCTTTTTATTCGAGACTGTCAGATATATATTCTTCTTTTTCAATTTCAGCAATAAATGAGCAAAATATTCTTATGTAAGTGTGTAAGTGTTTAATCTATGCTCATTTGCATAGGTCAAAATTGGCGTACACTACAACGAGAAGTGACACTAACTTGCAATTTGAATACACTCATTCTTCACCTCTTTGCACACTTTTTTGTGTCTGTTTTGTTTCAGGTCAAGGTTAAGATGGCCAAGAGCTGAATGATGTCCCTGCATAGTATCTAAAGGTGCACCAATAACAGTTTTACAAAAAGATACAAGTACTCTCTCCAGTAGTTTGTGCAATGCAAGTGGCCGTCTAAGTGCTACTCAATTTACAGTCCTCCATGCCATCGAGTGCTTTCCCGTTATAAAACAATGACACGCAGAGTCATAGGCACACAGCACACAGATGAGTTGCTCTGCAGGGAGTGAAACTTTACACGCAGCAGCATTTACATTTTTCACTCAGGACATTTCCCTGCCACATCAAAGTGTCGACATGAAGCAGAGCTCGTGTCATTATCATGCCGACGTTAGTAATGTCTTGTTTATTGTGTGCAGCCATCACTGTTGCCTGAGGCTTCCCCGGACATAGCTCTGGCCATTAGTCAAATTATTTATAATCACATTTACCCACTAAGTGTTAACTCCCAGGGATGCTGCATGCAGTCTGAGGCAATGCTGACTTCCTATCCCTTTGTTTTCACTTCCTGCTAAAAACACCAGGGCTAAGAGCTTTGGCTGCTTGTGAACTTTTAACTGTACACAGCTAATAACAGTGTAAAATAGGATTTGGCAACAGCCCTTTAACTGCTGTTCCCACCACACCCAATCCCTCTTAGTGCAAAACGGTGCAGACTGACCCACAATCGAGACCTGGTCATCGATCTACTGGAGTCAACATGCCGCAGGGGCCAAAGATGTCCTTTCCTCCTCCAAATGGCTTCTTAGAGAGTTAAGAGAGAGAGGGAGAGGGTGGGAGAGAGGTGGGGAGAGGGAGGGCAGGTGGGAGGGGGGTTACCTGTGTCAGACACCTCCTCTACCATGTTCTGTTGTGTGTGATTGGGCCCTAGCCTCCATCACTCACTGCCATCCAGACCTTTCCCCTGTGTGTGTACGTGCATGTGTGTGTGCATGTGTGGTGTGGGGCCCGCTTATCTGTGATGAAAGCCTTAAGAGGGTCTCTTCATCACCCTGCCAGACACATGGGCCCACAAAACCCTTTCAGTTACACACAGGGAATATGAGTCACAATTTTCCAATAAGGAAAACAAGTGCCTGCAGACACACACACGTGCACACACACACACACACACATGCACACACAAATACAAATTCTAACCTTGCCCTGTCAGAGAGGTGAAAGGGCAGCGGCTGTATCCAAAAAGTCTATAAACTGAGGGAAATATCACAGTTCAGTCCACAGGTACGCTGATGTTGACACAAGCAAATGATATCAGATCAGCACAGGAGAGCTATTGAGTGGATCAGTGATGAACCCTCAGACATTTAGGAACATATCCTTGTTTGTTTGTTTGTCTTGATGCATAATCAGTTTCATCTCTGTGCATCATTTTAGATGTTTAGGATGATTTTTGTAACATCTGTCTTGCTGTACTGAATGGATTTGAATAGGTGTCATTTGTTGAGTGTCATGTTCCATAATGGCCCCATCTCAATTGTCCTAATGGATTTCATGCAGGATTACAGTTGGTGTTGGATGGGCCACAACAGGGCAACATATGAGGTGCAATAAACATATTCTCAGACTGTTCTACTGACACAAAATGCAGAAGGGCTGCTACACATCACTGCTGTGAGACCGTATAGCAACATACATCCTGCAACAACCAGCAGGACCTGGATGCCGCCCGTCATCACAGGCCTCAATCTTTAGCAGAGAGCTAACATCAAAATGTGCATCGAACCCAAGCTTCATCTTCTGGATAATCACCAGCTGCGACCAAACAGCAGGCTTAGCAGTGGGAAAGCCCACAGAGCCAAACGGGGAAGTTGGTGCATCACAGGAAGAGAGCATGCTGGTTGTTTTCGTGCACACTACTGGGTGTTTGTGCCGAATTCCCTCCTTCAGAACTTTAGATCAGTGCAGCAAAGCTCTCCGCTGACAGTCTGACGCTGGGGGATGAATTCATGGTGCACAACCTTGTGTGTGCCTGAGAAAACAGCCAGCATGTCCTCCTGAGTGCCTCAAACACAAGGACCCAGCTTTAAGTTCCACTCTATGTGGGTACTACACGGGGACTATGTGAGTTGAAATGCGTGCTGTAAGTGGGTTTGTCCGCAGGTTTCATGTTGGCAGCGTGCCAATTGATCATGTGGGACTCAGAAAGCCTCGGCTTGTTTCCCTGTTTTTGGCCCATGTACCGTGAACAGTGTGCACCAGAGCCCCTCTGACCGAGCCAGTTTAGAGCATGCGTGGGACAAATATGAATGGGATTAAATGATTGAATCATACAGCTCCTCTAGACTTTCCAAATGTTACTGGACTGAACGGATCAAAGTGGGATTAGAAAGAGTCATTTGGGGGCTGTTTGACGCTCGGAAACAAAAATCTCACTTTGCTACAGTTTCTCTTTTTCCAGTGTTTGTGTCTGAATAAAAATGCTTTTTGGGCCATCGTGTGTCCCATCCCCGCAACACAACAAACACTGAGGTATTACAAGCATGCATCATAGTTAATTTTGCTTATATGGCTCAGGATATATTCAACTGACAGTGAGACAGACCAGCTGGGTCCCACTGTACAATGGACTGGACGCCTTGGACTGGGACTGACAGTGTTAATCATATATGTTGACAGTTTAAAAGTGCCTACTATAGATTTCTGTTTTAAACTTATATTCACAATTTGAATGTGCATGCTGGTCAGGACTGCAGTTACAGTATTAATGTTGTAACTTGTGACGCGTGCACACACAAGTCATGGCTGACTGGGCCCAGGTTGATATAATCTGTTAAATACGTTTTCTCTGCATAGAGGTCATTCTCTGCATGACTTCCAAATGATGTCTGCGTACGTGCATGTGTGTGTTCTACTTCGCAAACGTGTGTGCTTTTGTGTATGTGTGACTAATGGCTTTAGTAATGCTAAGCCACATGGGGCGCGACTGCAGGTTATGAATAGAAAAACTCCACTGCAGCTCTTTATGAGCAAGCTAATCAATTTGGTTCCACCAGGCACGTGAGCCCTATTCTCAATCAACCCATGCTCATCATTGAATTACCTTACATATTTGCATAATATGATACAGTGCTTGGAATAATCATTATGTGCATTGTTTTGCAACAGTGAGTGGCGCAAGTAGTGCTGCCTGACACACGGTCCCACAGCAAAAACGCTGACCAGTGAACGTGGACACCTGAACATTCCACCCGTGTTTGATCATCGAAAGCGTCGCTCCATCATTAATCTGCTGCTCTAACAGCCTCAAGTGTTGCCTAAAAGCTTTCTGCCAGATGTTGCACCCGACTGCAGGGATTTGCTCCCCCCTCAGCCACAGGAGCGTTAGTGAGGTCAAACACAGATGTTGGGTGATAAGGTCTGGCTGAGAGTCAGTGTTCCAGCTCATCCCAAAGGTGTTGGATGGGGGAGAGGTCAGAGCTCCACGCAAGCCAGTCCAGTTCTTCCACAGCAAACGGGGATAAACACTTCTTTATTGGCCTGAATCTGAGCATGGGGCGAAAACAAATAAAAAAGGAAATACTTCATGCAAATGTTTCACAAATGAAAAGCAATCTGTGCTCGGATTCAATGTCATTTGAGCTGCTGGGGGGGGCTTTTAGTGTGAAACATTCATGTTGAGTTTCACTGATAGTAGCCGCAGGGATTTCAAAAAGGCAATATGGAAGCAAAACTGGAAATAATGAGTGAATGAAGAGGATTCTGTCCTAAATAGTTGATACAGTTAAAGTCGGCGCAGCAGAGGAAATGCATATTACACCGGATTTATCAAGACATAAGGAAATTATGGAAGAAGTTTGCATTGATTTTTGGATCAACACCATCCACAGCAGATTAAAATGAAAGCAGGGAAGACGCATGCAACATATACAAGATAAATGAGAAAAGGCCTTTATTTCATTTACACCTGTTTAGATACAGGCCTGATCACTGGTCAGTTTTGAGAATTTAAAGTAATAATTAAAAAAGTCCAGAGTCCTTGTTGAGCAGAATGTCTCACTGGTCAAACAGAGACATCTAGTGGCCAGTGCAGGACTGCTCCGTCAGAATGAATGGGGGGCTGGTGTGCTGGAGTGTGTGTTGGTAAATTCATAATAAAACATACAGTGTTTATGTGTTTGTCTTCATATCTCTCACTGCCAGATATCTGAGGCAGTGCAAGTTGGCTGCATTTTGCCTGAAGATGACTATATATGAACTTGTGTTATTGGACCCTTTAGACAAAACCTGTGTGTGTGTGTGTGTACACGTGTATGTGTGCGTGTGTATGTCTGGATTACTCACAGCAATATTAATAACACATCATGAATACGACTCACGCTCACATAACACACACTCTCTCTCTCTCTCTCTCTCTCACACACTCTCTTTCTCTCTGTGCATCTGTCTCTCTCTCTCTGTGCATCTGTCTCTCTCTCTCTGTGCATCTGTCTCTCTTACTGTCTCTCTGTGTTTATCTGTCTCTCTCTCTCTCTTTCTCTCTTTGTCTCTGTGAATGTATGTGAAAGATAAGCTGAGCGAATATATTCTGTCATTAAGCTCTCTCTCCCGTCTCTCTCTCTCTTTCCTCTCCCGTCTCTCTCCCGTCTCTCCTCTCTCTCTCCCCCCTCTCTCCCGTCTCTCTCTCTGTGACTGTATTTGAAAGATAAGCTGAGCCGATGTATTCTGTCATTAAACTATCTTTCTTTTTCTCTTTCTCCCTTTAAATCTCCTTGCTTCCTTCACTCTCCCCTCACATCCGCCCTTCCTTCCTTCTAAATATGCGCTACCTTTGTTTCCTGTTATCCTTTCATCTGTGGCTTTCTCATCCCTCCCTTTCCCCATCTGACTTTACTTCCAATCCCCCAATCCTCTGTCTCTATCCTCTCTTTCCTCCATCCTTCCCTCTGTATTTCCTTTGGCCATGTTTCCCTTTCCTCATCATTTGACCTCCCTCCTTCACTTCTTGTTTTACATTTTCTCCTCTCTGTTTTTCATCCCCCTTTCCTTTTCTGTTTACCCTTTTTTCATCTCCACTCTGCTCTTGTCTCTTTCTTTCTATCCTGCTCCATCCTCCCCCCCAGTGTGCAGCAGTGCTCCCATCAACATGAAGGTGCAGCACGTGAATGGCAGCGCCCTGGTGGTGCGCTGGGCACGTCCGGAGGTTACCTACCACCCGCCCATCCTCCACTTCCTGGTGTCCTACAGCTGGACAGCCCATGATGACAGCTATGAGGAGACACATCTCACAGATGCTAAACACAAACTGGTGAGGCTGGGTTGGGGGGGGGGGCATGGACTCTGAGGCCAGGTTATTGCTCACATTAATGGACTGTAGTGATATCAAAGAAATATGCAGATGAACATGTCGTGATGATGCTGTTTTACTGTGAAACTCTTTGTGATTATAACTGATTGGATAGCCACAGCTGTATGGCACTGATCTGCAAAACAAGGCTCTATGTCTACGGCTACCTATAAGTCACAACACTGACTGATGACATGTATATGAGAGAAACCTCCGACGCCTCCCTGATGAGGGCAAGCTAAACAACCACATTTGCAGAATACATCATATTGTGTTGCAGGAGGGCTGTATGACAGTTTTGACCGGAGGCCTTTAGCTAACAACACACAGGATAGATAATTTCAAGGTCCTGTGCTTTGAACGCTCAGCCAGATACCCTGACCCCCTCCCTGTGGCTCCTGTGCAGTATGAGAACATCACACTTCCCAGACTCTATCAACGCCAGGAAGCACGTTTCCTCTCAGTCAGATTCAGCAAACCACATTAATAGGATAAACACATATTTGTAGAGGGTTGGAGGGTTGCAATTAGAATGTCCACTTACCAAAAAATAGATCAAATTAACATCAGTGACTAATCACAGTGTCCACTGGTAGAGCTTCAATCCCCTTCATCCAAGCACATATTCAGATAATCCATAGAAGTCCCAAACATATCTGCACCCGCAACCATCTATAAACCAGATGCATAACTCTTTATCTTTGGCATAAAACAGTCCAATCATGTGTCTGCAGTCCTATTTCTATGTCAACATATTGTTTTTTAAGGAGACATTAATATGCACATTTGCAGAAGTGCTAAAGAATGTTAAGTGCGCAGTGTGCAGGTGCATTTAAAAGCACATGCGCACCCCAGCAGCAGATTTCTATAGTATAAACATATAAGGGAAAGGCAGTATAGATAGGATTTGCCCCCACCCCTATCCCCCAAGTCCAATATAGAAACACACACACACACACACTCATTTGCAGGCTCCATCTAACGTGCTTCCTTGGCCTGGTTTGTGTGAGGAAAAAGGGAAAAGCTCATTTCAGACCTCTCTGAGCTGTCAATAGCCATGTTTGCTCTGCCATATATTCCAGCGAGATACAGAAGAACAATGAGCGCTTTCAGTTCTTCCTCGTACACAGCTCAGATTTCGTGTCCACAACTGTGGGCCTCGTCACACCATTGTGTTAATGGCTTTGTGCGGAAGCCCCTGTGTGAAGTTAGTAACAGCAGAGTTTATTTCAGCCTCGGTGTCAGCCTGTCGCCTCTCAAATGCTGAAATCAGGCAGCGGCCACCGCAGCTGAATAATGAATCAGCTGTGAATCATGAATATTGAAGCCAGCGTGGTGTGTTTTACACTGCACTTCCTGTAACAGCCACTGGACATCGACTGCATTGATTTTTTTTAAAAGTCAGTGTTCAGATAATGGCTGATCTAAAATAAAGGCAGATGAGATGAATAACGACATGACCTGTAACCTTTACCGAGCTGCAGAGTCAAGTCATACCCCTCTGTCCCCTTCTCTGCAGCTGCGTTCACAGTCTTAGGATTTTAGTCTTGTTGGTCTTGTGATGCCTGTGGTGAAGCCTTGTTTCAACAGTGCAGCTCCCATCCACTGTTACTGTTGCTGCTGTTAAAGGATTACAGGATTTTTAAAAGTCTGTTTAAATAAGAGAATCACATGACACATGGTTGCACTAGATAGAAGAAATGTTCAATGCTACTGCAAGATCTCTGGTGGTGGATAAACCTTTCAGTGGATTGTACCGTAACAGAGTGACAGCTGTACATTCTGTGCAGATGTTGGACAGGAGCAATTGTGAGGCTGTGGCAGTCTGAGTGTATCTCTTAAGTCTTTTTAGAACAAAACCCCCTCGTTCTGTTTCCCTGAGCAGTGTTTCCTGCAGACCCGCGGTGGAAGGACACATCCCTGTGGTCTCATTTAGGTCCTGCTGCTGGGACAAAACACTGACGGTGAAGTGCCGTAGCCACTCGGCTTGGCTCACAGAATTGTGCAAGTAATTGTTTGAAGTCTAAGCTATTGTGCTTGCACCGGCCTTATCTCTCACCGTGGATGTTTGCACATGTTCAGCAGCTTTGATGCAAACGTACAGGCCATGAAAACCCCAAATGGACCACATCAAAGTCCAGATTCCAGATCAGCCAACCATCAACTGATGATCAGCCAATAATCAGATGATTTCCCAGAGCGTCAGCCACACGCCCACTCACATAACAAAGTGCTCCATATTTCTAATTGTAGCAGCTAGTCACTTTGCTGTTTCCTCTTTTGCTTTCCTCTGCCTTCGCTTTCTTCCATCCTTTACCCGTTCTTCAGTTTTCATGCCCTCTATAGGGGCTGTGAAGCTTCAGTGCACCGCTTAGGAAAACACACACATCAGGCAAAACGTAAGGATATTAAAAAACATCTTCATCAATTTTAAAAAACATGACAGCATTCAGAAAACCTGCTGCTTTTGATTGTCCTTTCCCAGTTTGCGCTTTCTAAGTAGCACTGGAGACAACAGAGGACACTAACGGTCTGTGACGAGTGACGTTATTGTTTACTGGATTATTTCATTCAATCCAGAAAAAAGTAAAATGAGTCAGAATATAATTTTCCTGTTTTTTTAAAGGCTTTTTAAAACCAAATGACTCGCTTGTTTTCATCACGGATGGCTACAAAAGAAGGCAAAACAATAAAAAAACAGATCTTATTTTTATTTTTCTGTGATTTTGTTTTATCTCCACTCTGCATGCATGCGCTGTCTGATCTGCAGCGCACACCGCTCTGGAAAGAAGCAAATATTTCATGCCAGTAAATACAAAAAAGAATTTCAGTACTTTACAAACACACATCACACACAGAGAGAGGCGGCAGATGGGTGAAAACTCTTATCCCACCCAAACAAACGTTATAAAATGTCTTTCGTAGCATATTTAACGTCGTAGCTGGGGCAATGTCTTTGTCTTTACAATGCTTGAGAATGTCAAATCACCTATTTTTCCCTATTTGCAGCGTGTTTTTGAGGTGCTGCATGTGCTTTGTCTATTTGCATGTGTTTTTTCTGAAGGTGCAGTGCCCCGATAGGTTTACTAATAGATTAACGGACGGTTGTGTACCATTAGTAAACCGTGATGTGCTGCACACTTAAACATGTTTTTAATTGGCTGGTATATTTCCATGTATGCAGGTAAGACTGTGCAGATGCAATTTTGATTAGATATTAGAAATTATAACAAGAATAATTTAAACTAATGTGTGTGGTTATGCACATATGTCCTCATGTTATAGGGACATACATCTGTTTATGCAGTCACACAGGGAACCAAGTGGAAGTCCCTATAATGTAAATCATTAAGATGAGGCTACGGTTAGGTCTGGATTAAAGTTCATCCAAGTAGTGATCAGGATCAGGTTAGTCTCTAGGAAATAAATGTAAGTCAATTTAATCTCCCGTGATGTAACAAAAACACGACACGTGTGTGTGTGTGTGTGTGTGTGTGTGTGTGTGTGTTTGTTTGTGTATGTTATTTCAGAAATACAGAGGATTTTACATCATCAAAATATGACTGCAAGGGCCTTGAAAATCTAATAACTTGTTTTGGAACAAAACTGTTTTGACACATACAAAATAAGCACTGATTGCATCACTAAAATATGAGGTTTTTTTGTTTAACAAAGGCACATACACAAACAGCTCTGGCAAGATACAGCATGTTATGAGAAAATGGGTCAGCGGAGGTTTTAATAAAGTAGTTATTAATTTGTCTGTGGACAAAAGCTTTTGATCACAAACGCACGCATGCCAACACGACTCACACAAACAACACAAGCAACATCCTCCATCAATTCCGTTACAAATGGTCTCATCAGGAGCCAAAGTGAGCTATGAGAGAAGGCTGCGGAGCAGACAGGAGGTTTCATTCCCTTACATTGTGGTCTGCCGGTCGGCTAGCAGAATACTAATGCTAAGCTGGAGGGGATGCAGGGCTGCCAGCCTGTGCAAAAAGCATGACCTTGGGCCAGTGGCTCTGTGGGAAAACACAACACGCTGCAAAAAGGGATCAGAGTGCCCCCTGGCTGTGAGACAGCATCAGCTTTCAGAGCTGGGAATCTGCCGTGATGAGATGGAGGGAGAGAGGTGGGAAGTGTTTTATCCTCCCATCATTAACTCAAGAGACTATCCCTCCTTCTCAAATCTACTTCACTCTCCCTCACCCTTCCTCCACTTCCTCATTGGGTCTCTTGCCCCAGCCCCCACACAGGTTTTTTTTTCCCACCTCTCTCTGTCAGCTCTTTGATTTTTCTCTTATTCCTCATATCCTCCCTTGATGCCTCTATCTAGGTCACAACAGGGACTTACATGGCTTTGGGACCCCAAAATCCCACACACATCTCCCTTGTCACAATCAATGGAAAATCCCCTTGTAATAAAATGCTCTGGAGTGGACTATTTTATGGTGCATACCACTTGTGAAAGGGGGGGGCAGATGTGGGAAACAGGTTCTTAACTAGGTTCAACAGGGTAGAACTGGCAGAAGGCAGAAGTGTCAGGGAGTGAAGGGGGGTGGGGGTAAAGATAAAAATGGAAATTCTTTTCAGGGGCCAGTTTATTAGATAGAGCCAGCTCAAACTACTGCAGTCCCTCAATAAATCTGCCCTACATGAAGGTTCTGCGGTTCACTTTGTGTTGAGACGGCTTCAAAGCGAGGCCGATTTGACTCTCTGATCAGCATGTGCTTCGTGGCGCTGCAGTGTTGTATCGTGTTGTTGTTGGACTGTGTTCGGTCTCCCCTCATTATATAAACACAGTAGACAAATGCTTTTCGGAATAATAAAACTCAACAACACTACAACTTCAGCCCCCCAGATGATCGTCAGATGAAATCAATGGCTCTCGGTCTCAACAGAATCGAAACAATACACCGTCCATGTGTGAAGGATTTATTACCAGTCTGCTGAATTATTCTCATTCTCATTCTTATTCTTGTTCATTTTAATCTAATACAAAGGCTACTGAGAGTACAACTTTCATTTCCAAAGGCTAACGTCCACATGCTAACAATGACAATGTACACATACATCATATTCTAAAATCAAACTGTTTACGTTGGAGGATCATCAGAGTTATTGTGTATTTTAACCACAATTGGTAAATGCTCTGTACTTATATAGCGCTTTTCCAGTCACATGACCACTCAAAGTGCTTTACACTACAAGTCAGCATTCGCACAAAAGGAAACTGAGGACTCTAACCTGTTCACATTCTGATGACACAGCATCATGAGCATTTTGGGGTTCAGTGTCTTGCCCAAGGACACTTCGGCATGCAGCTCGGAGGAGCCGGCGATCGAACCCCAGATCCTTTGATAGGTGGACAACCCGCTCTACCTCGGAGCCACAGCCGCCCACATTTCACTGCAATCCATCCAATAGTTCAAGACATCTCATTATAAAACAGTGCATGGCAGCATTGTCTGAATGTCAGATCAGCATCAGTGTCAGTAGCATTCATAGTCAGAGAAATACAAATCTATAACTGATACTTGCAAAAGTACTGAGTTTGGGCCAAAGTGATCAACCAACCTGCTGACACTTGCATCTCTACCTCATCACTGCAGTGACTGGCAACAGGCAGTCCATAGCTTTTTCACTTATTGATGCATGTGCATGTGCATCATCACTGCCTCACCAAGGATTACTGTATTCAGTCGTATTGCACTATTAATCATATGGTTGTATGATCTGTGTTTATTTATATCTAAAAACATGGTACTGTGTTTGTATATGAATGGAGAAACAGTGCAGATCAGTTCTGTGAAGGAGAGACTGATGTGATTCTACATTTAGACTCTTTGTTTATCAGCTGCTGTTGACGCCACTGTACACAGAGGCTGTGGGATGTTTACATGAAACCTTTTGATTCACTCAATCTTTACCTCCCATCGTGGTGATAGCGGGAGTCGGCTGGAAGCGCGAAATTCTCCACAGCGTTAGCGTGAACAGCAACACCCGCGACTAGTGGAGCACTGCCTCCTCATGAAAGCTATCAGCCACACGTCAGATTTTCTGTACAGTTCTGTGGCGCATTTGTGCCGATGATATCGTGCTTCATCTCAGTACATGAGGGAGATAAACAGAGTTGTGTGGCAATTCACAGCTGAGACGTGAAAACTTATAATTAGCCCAGTTCAACTTTCAAAATAAAACTTGCACTTGTTTTTATTGAAGGTGCTACATGTTTCATATTCACATGAGTATATATGAAACTCCTAAATCAGTGGAAGTTCACTTCGATGGAGCTCGGATGGAGCTGTGGTCCACCATGTTGGGTGTGGAGGGAAATCTGTGATGGCCTGATGGCAAAGATGAGTGACAGGAAGCAGTTACACTGTGTGTTAGACAGAATATTCAAAGATGATGCTAGATGAGTAGAGTTTACTGTCTTTTGATAGTTTCTAATTGTGATTAAGTCAAATTTTTGTTACAAAAAGATAAAAAAAGGAAATTCAACAAAAATACGAATGAGTTCTTTTGGGCCCGTTCTTTCAATGTTAAATTTGAGCACTTCACACTTCACCTGCTGACCACAACTCATTATAAAAACCAACACACCCATGGGTGCACAGATGGGTGCAAGCACTTTTGCCTCAACTGCATCTGTCAGACACGTTGACAGTTTAGCTTGTGTGGTTTTGCACCAGGTGTAGGAAAGGTCATTCCTTGTGAACATGCCGTCATCGCAGCACTCATTCTCCTCCTTCATTCTCATTTTTGGTCTCCACCACGTCCAGAGCACTTTGCTTAATGCTGCGCTATATTCACAAGTTTGCTTCTAACTGTGTCTGACTGGTCCACTGGAGAACTCTGTGGGTGCAAAGCAGGTTTATCAGAGCTTTTGTTTTAAAGCATCAGTCTTCTGACCTCTTTCACATTACATTACACATAGCCGATACATTGTTCATATCAAAATATTGACTAGTGCAACTTTTAAGAGTGAAAACTCATTTCCTTCACGTTTCCTGCATGGAGAGGAGGGGCTATAGGAAGGAATATACATTATTATTACATTATTAAAGATATTATCTGAGCGAGAATAAAAAGTTTGGCAGTGAGCAGTATAGTTTAATAATGTGCACTATATACGGGTGATATAATGTGATGGTACAGCTGACATACTGGGTATAAGGGTGGTTAAGTGCCTCACCTTGACTGACTGAATTGATTTTTACCTCTTGAAACCATAAAACAGAGCAGATCAGGGGATTTTCCAGGGGCTTTCTTTCCGTATCTTTGCTCATTGTGACCCAGTGTGATCGTAAAACAGTGTACGAAATCTCTGCCCAATATATTTGTCAGACCGGATTAAAAAGTGGGACTTTAGCGAGATAATGACACTGTTGAAAGCGAATAAAGCAGGACAGGAAACAGTCAAAATGTCTTAAACACAGCTGAAGCAAGCCTTTTTAAACAGCTTTTAGATGAATCATATATTTTCACCTTGTTATGTGATACAGATGACTAAATATATAATATTCTCTATATTCTTCCAATACAAAGCAGCATGCATTCATTGACTGCTTTGGGAAGCTTTACAGAGGGGTTTTACGCAGTTAGAAGACAATTTGTAAGACTGAATCATGTGACAAAATCATGTAACTGAGTGATGGTGAGTGTATGAAGCTGAGCTGGCAGGCTTGAAGAGGCTGTGATTCCCCTGCAGTCAAGACCCTGAATACTTTTCTGTTAATGGGGATGAGGAGGTGTCCTGTGGTGTTGGTACAATAATAAACTTGAATTAAAGCCTCCCAGAACATTACCAGCTGTTGACCTCTGGGAAACTGTACAGCATTGGAAAGAGAACAAGTTCAGTTTTGAACTCTCTGGTCCATCTAATTCCTAATCTTTAGATTAGATTAGATAATACTTTATTCATCCCACAGTGGGGAAATTTACATTTTGGGGGGAAATTTTGGGAAAGATGCAGTAAGAATTGGTAGTAAACTGCATTAAGGGCTGTAGAGAAACATGGACTGTACTTATAAAGCACTTTTCTAGTCGTTTGACCACTCAAAGTGCTTTACACTACAAGTCTGCATTCACACAAAACCCATTCACACACCAATACAACACCATGGGGAGCAATTTGGGGTTCAGTGTCTTGCCCAAGGGCACTTCGGCATGCAGCCCGGAGGAGCTGGGATCAATCTACCTCTACCACTGAGCCACAGCCGCCTCATGTGTTAAATAATGTGTATCGGCAAAAACTTGCACTTGTTGCAAAAATGCAGCCCCAAAAAGGATGGTGATGCTGGTGATGCAGGGAAATCCAATCCCAGGCAAATAAAACATGGGTCCAAAAAGAATTTTAAAAAGAAGTAAATACACCTGGGAGGGGACAACTGCTGATGAGCAGGTGAAACTAATGAGAGCACAAAACAGTCAGTGGGTCACACAAAGTCGGGAAGTGAAACGCACTGAAACAAGATGGATGGTGAGACTTTTCATAATGAAGCAAACTTCGATATATCTTCACATCTGCAACCTTGTCTTAATACAGACTCACTGTCCTTACACTGAATGAATGCACCAGGTGACCGCGCTCATCCTGTTTGTATGTGTGTTGCTCAGGAGGCCGTCATTTCTCCCGTCTCCCCCGATGTGCTGTACCTGTTTCGAGTCCAGGCCGTCTGTTCCAATGATATGCGCAGTGACTTCAGTCAGAGCATGCTCTTCAGAGGTAACACACACACACACACACACACAGCTACGCAGCTCTTAGACAACAAATGCTCATAATTGCAGCCACGTTATCCCCATCGCCGTCATAATTGTCAATGTGAGCACCTGTATGTGTTTCCTTTATGTATACAGCCTTCTGTCAATGCTCCGCACATATTGTTGTGCAAACTCTTTGTCTGACAGTTGGGGTTTGATCACAATAGCAAATATTTCATATTCAGATTATTAACGCGAACTCATATCAGCTGCTGCAGGCTAAAACAAAAATAACAGGGAAAAGCAAAGAGTAATAAAAGCAAGCAGCTGAACTGCACGGAGATGAATTCTTCTCATCTAACCACATTCAGCTTATTCGCTGCCACATTATGCATTCAGCATCTGTCAGACGGGTTGTGATTAATGTGCTCACAATGCACTTACTGATGTGTTATGGGCAGACTTTGATGTGTGGTCTTGTCTTTGCTGACCTGTGGATTCTCCTGTTCTTGTTCGTTCCTGCGTGTCAGCGAACACCACCAGGATCTTTGAGGGGACAAGGATTGTGAAAACTGGAATGGTAAGACAAGCAGATGTTACTCACTTGTCTTTTCAGTTTTGATCCAGCAGAGAGCAGTGTCTGTATTAGCATCCTTCTGCCCTGGGTGCACAGGGTGCAAATGGAACAACAGCAACTTGAAGAAACGATAATAATTTCCAAATCTCAGGACATCTAAAAGTAAAGTCTCGGTCCTTCATTTTGCTTTTTTTGTCTTAGTCTTCCTTTACACTGGAAAAAGCTAAATAAATACATCTAAAATGATAAAATATGTAAATCCTGATGGCAGAGCAGGCTGGGGTGGACAGGCAACATTCTGCAGCTCTGTCTGTACACCATCACATTTTGGACATGTGATGTAATCTAAAAGTTAAATGTGTAAAATCAAATGCTTTGTAAATGTTTGAAATGAATTGATTCTACTCTTCTACAAACATCGTGACCTCTGCACACTAAAGACACAATCCATTCAACTGTCCTTAGGACCTGCCTTTGGTCTGATAATGACTACATGTGTTGTATTTATCTCTTATCTCTTTCTTGATATTTTAAAATTAATCTTTAAATATGGAGAATAAGTGGTTGCCATATTTAAAATTATGGGATTTTATGAAATGACACACACTTTCAGACAGTCTCTCCTCAAAGACATTCATTGTGTTGCATCTGAGCACAAGACCAATGATGCCAGATTTTTTTGTAACTGTAGTTATTGAAACGGTAAAATACTCCAGAATTTGATGAGATGAATATTAAATCTAATAAAACATGACTGTAAATATCAAATAATATTTGAACAGAAATCTATATTCTCTTTCCAAACAAACTTTAATGTAAAAGTTGACTGAGGAGGAAAAACAACAAACGATCTGAAACACTAATCAGTTTTTGTTTCTCTCTCAGCCGACCGTGTCTCCAGCATCCTCAGCTGACATGGCTCCCATCTCCTCTGGCTCATCTACTTGGACTTCCTCAGGCATCCCCTTCTCCTTCGTCTCCATGGCGACTGGCATCGGCCCATCCTCCAGTGGCAGTCAAGCAACAGTGGCGTCCGTAGTGACAAGCACTTTATTGGCCGGTTTGGGCTTCAGCGGCGGTGTCATCTCTTCCTTCCCTAGCTCTGTTTGGCCAACCAGAGCACCAACCCACAATCCCACCTCCACGCGGCAAACCTCCGAACCTACAGAGCCTGCCAAAGATGCCACCACCTCTGCCTCTGCTGCCATGACAGCCACAGCCAAAGATAACAGTGAAGCTGGTGGTGAGGACAGAGAGAACGGCAAGGGCCAAGGAGAGGATGGAGAGAAAGAGGGAGAGGATAAGGATGAAGAGGAAGAAGAAGACGAGAAGGATGAGAAGAAGAGAAGGAAGGGATCAGGAGGTGTGGGCAAGACAGGGAGGAAGGACAACAGAACAGCGGTGAATGAGTCGTCTGATGAGACACCAGAGGCTACTGCAAAGGAGAAAAAAGAGGCTGAGCCAGATCCAACTAACATGCCGCCTGGTTCAGAGGACCAACTGGATGGTACCCATAATCCACTTGAATCTAACTTCACCACCAAGGCAACCAATCCAACGGCAGCATTCCCTGGCCCCAAGGATCCAGCAGCAACTCTCAGACCCAGGAAAGGGGTGGACAAGAAACTCTGGCCTTTTACCATCCATACTGGTGAGTCAACTCGTGCTAACTCTTCATATAAACAAACAACCAGCTCTGAAACTTTGTCGAGCAAGAAGGGTAGAGTTTGGTGAAGTTTTCCTAATTACAGAATCATCAACTTTCCATTTTTGTCTTGGAGAAGAGAAGAAGCAAAGCGTTGAAAAATGTGAAACTCTTTGGGGACAGTTTCATGAGCCAAGTTAGTTTCTCTTCCACATGTCCACAATCTGTTTGAGGAATCCCACGTATCTTCTAATAATACACGACTGTCAAATAAAAGAACAGGCTGTGGTGAGTACAGTGCGCATTGAGAGACTCCTTAGGAGTACTTGTCTCCCCAAAAGGTGTTTCTTCAAGTGTTCTCCAGCCAAAATCCAACAATGCAGACTATTTGAAGGAATCCTTAAAAATGAAAAAAATCACCCAAAGGTTTAATATTTATATCTGAAGGACGGCTAAACGCAAGGTGACTCTGACGAAATGGTCACATTTCTGCGGATTAGATGATAAAATTGTTCTCTGTGTGCCTTTACAGATTTTATGCACCCGAGTGCGCTGAGCCAGTGATACCTGCGGTCTCTCTGCTGCAAATAAATAAAGGCATAATAGCGGTGATATGAAGATTAAGTCCAGATTTAATCTTTTAGTAAGGACTAAGTAAACATGCTGTATTTAAGCTACACCCAAGCCAGAGGACCCACACCTTGACCAAATAAAGGTTGATTTCTCCAGTTCCACGTCCACCTCAGGCTTTTCTAAAGTATGTCCCAGGTTTGTCCCGAGAAAGATCATTTGGGCTAACTCAGCGCTAAGTGAAATGACCACATTTATCATAAAAAGTTTGTCTGCTTAAAGGATATCTGTTAGAGAGTGGTCGTGAGCTTTCAGAGCATGAAGCCAAAAGAGTTGGATGGGAGAGAGAGTTGAGTGTGTGGCATGTGATGTAACGAGTGGAGTTTGGTGTTAACGTGGTAACGTGGTGAAGAGTGGATGAATTGTAGTGATGTAAAGTGATGTAAAGTGTTAACAGAGTTCCAGCAGGAGCTGAGAGCCGACCTAATGCTTTTCCCCCTCCTTGCACCCCCCACCTCCTCCCACCAGCCAAGACTTTCAGCAGGGCACTGCATTAGCCAAGCCAACACCATGGGACATCAATTCAATTTCAAGTGCTTTGAAACAGCCTAAGCGCAAGACCAGACATTATTATGAACAAAAGCAATCTTCTGATATTCCCCGGAAATGGCTTTCTCAATCTCTTTGTCAAAGCACATTTGGCAAATTTTATTCTGTTTGAGCTGGAGGGACTCAAGGGCAAAAACTTAAAAGTTGTTGCACAACTTTGTGAAAGTGATAACTGTATAGATTCCTCTCAGAGCTGCTGTTGTGAGAAGTGTTTTTATGCTGAGCGCATGTGTTCAGTACTTGAGAAAGTGTCAGTCTTCAGCCCGTATGCTGGAGACAACTAGAAATCCCAGTTTTACAGGCAGAGAGACTCACTCTGTTCTGTATGTCTATTCTTTAGAGGCCTATCTGAGCATAAGCACTAAATAGACTATAACAAAAATGATTTCTGTGTCTCATTAAACTGTGTTTACTGTGTTATTTTATACTGTACAGGCCACATCTCTCATTAAATTACATAGAGCACTTTCAAAATTAGAATTCAATATATTTTACGTTAATCAGAGCCACTGCTCCTCGTCTCCAAAACACTGAGGGGAAGTTTAGCATGCCAAACAAACTGTTAGCTAGCAAAGAGTTTAGCTGTTAGCCTGCAGGCAGATTTTGCAAAGAGGTTGACGTGTGACTGCTAGCTACAATTAATGCTAGCTTACAGTGCCGAATGCTTAAAACAGATGTCGAATCAAATCAAGTTAATTGTATTCATAATAGCACAACAGATGGTTAGCAGTTAGATTTATGGTAGTTGTACCTGCTTGTACTACATTTCAGAGGGAGTACTGTGCTTTTAAATCCACTGCATTCATCGGACAGGTGGAGATGGTAACTACTTTGCTGATTAAGCATTTCACGCAAAAATAATATTATCAGTCAATAAATACAACTACCTCTACAAAGTAATCAAAACTAGCTCCACTTCAAGTAGAGACAACATAAGTACATAAAAGCATCCTTCATAATATTTCATTATTATAGCAAATACCATATACAACATAATGGTCCAAATGGGGCCGTTCTGTCTAATGTGTAGTTTTCCTGTGGATACCTCAGTGCATTTGCAATACACCCACATCCCTTAGCTTCAGGAAAGGATTTGAATACTTTTCCCACCACTGTTTAACTGTGAGCTAGTTTCCAACCTCCAGTCCAGCTCAGTAATGCAGAAGTGGTGTGATGGTGGAAAGTCAAGGCAGACGATACACAGTTTAATTGGGGCCACACAGTGGGGACCCTCATTCAGTAGCCTGTGGAACTGACTGCCCCCTCCGCTGCTCTCAGTCCTCCAGCACCTCCTCATCCTCTCTCCGCCTGTCTCTCTCTCTCTCTTCTTGCTCTGATCTGAGTGCTGGCCTACTTTCAGACATGGGGAGAGGAGATGAGGCTTGCAGGCTAGACTCAGCTGCAGGGGAGAAAAAAAGCCTCTGCTCCATTTATAGTTACACATGTGTGTATGGTGTGTGTTCGGTGTGTTAGTGCCCGTACACTATGCATCTCACTGCACATTATTGACTGGATGTTTGTGTGTGTGTGAGTGTGTTATGTTTGCGTGCCGCTGGCAGCGGTTTATTTATTTATTTTGGCAGACTGCTGTAATCTTAAGAGAAAGGCAGAAGGAAAAGAGAAGGGAACAGAGGCAGGCAGCATCTCTGGGTTTCTCTGTGTACACTGGGCATGTCTGTGTGTGTGTGTATGTAAGGAAGGAGATGCAGAGTTAGTGGCGATGCGAACCAGCTGTGGTGCAGTGCAGGGGCCCGGCCTAATGTAGCATTCGGCTCCAGGCAAAGCTGCAGACTGAAGGCCATGGGGGCCGGCGTCAGCTCCAGCAACGTCACGGCTGCAGCAGCTGAACTGGGTAGGTGGTGGTGATGGTGATGGTGCTGGTGATGATTAAGGAACCGAAAAGCAAATTGGATTTTGCAAATGACTCAACGTATCCAGAGCTGTGTGTGTGTGTGTGTGTGTGTGTGTGTGTTTCGATGCAGTTATCTGGCTGCACCTCCTCAAAACGTGTGCAGAGTGTAGAGGGCTCAGGGCAGCGACAGGATCAGCTGGGAACTGGCCTGGCAGTCTGTACTGATCTATATTCACTCTCATTCTTTTGATGCTTTGTATTTTCTGCAATACCACAGTTTTCAGTCTGATGAAGTTAAAGGAACAGCCTAGCTTTTGGAGAAATGTGCTCCTTTGCTGTCTCACCCCGCATGAGATATTGATGGTTTTGTGTGTGTGTTTAGCTGAGCTTAGTGAGTAAGCTGTGTCCTAATTCTAATAAGGTGTACGCTATGTACCAAACATGAACAGGAAATGAAAAGAGACATGTTGTAGGAGTTGCCAGTCAAAGTTGTGAATGCTTCTGCCAATGTAAAATTAAGAATTTTACCATGGAAGAGAGCAAATGTTGTCAATTCAGTCCGATTTTCAGGCACAAGTAACCTCACCAGATACTCAGGATGCGGTTTCATACAATATACAGTAAGTTTGGACACCTGCAGAGTGCAGACTGCAAACCTCCAGCCCAGCTCCATTCTTCCAAAAGGCATTTACTAAAGTGTTAGATTGTTCCTTTAAAATGGATGGGACCTAATTTGTGTTTTGTTCTAATTATGACATTTAAGTGTACCTTAATAGTCTGTCTGATAGTGTGTGTAACTGCACTTTACGGTTCCATGTGTCTTACCAACTGCAAATCTTGTCACGCATGCCGGCTCTCACCAGCAGCTGCTGTCGTGTTGACACTACTCTACATGCTGTTCCACATGTTGCATTGTGGGTGATGGGTTCTAGGTGTGTGCTGAAGAGCAGAACTAAAATGAAACAAAGACTGTTCCCTCACATCTGCTATTCACTCTCTCATATCCAATCCTGACTTCCACACACAGTGGAATCAGCATCAGTTAGATTTTGCTCTGCCTTTCTTCTTCTTGACTAAATGACATTCATCATGTTTCTCATTCATATCCTCACTCTTCATATCCTCTGCCTGTGGACAGTGGATTTCTTTGACTTACAAATTTCTCCCTTTCTACTTCCAGACCGTCCCAGCGCCATGACCAACCTGACCCACCAGACGAGGCCCGGGGCTGGTGTGGGACTGGGCCGTGTGGAGTGGCTGGCACCTTTGGTGGTGGTTTCAGCCCTGACTTTTCTCTGCCTTGTCCTGCTGCTGGCTGTACTCATTTACTGGAGGTGGGTACGAAAACACTGTCACGTGTCACCTGAAGGATGACAGGAAAGTTGCATATGTGACACTGCAGTTATTCGTGGCCGAGGTGTGAAATGACCAAAACATCCTCATCACACTTCGTACATTGGAGATACTGACGAGGGAAAACACTGATCAGCAATGCAGATATGTTTAGGCTGCTTTCAGGAACTACAAAGGTTTGATTGCAACTTTAATCAAATAGAGACAAATGCTTAATGTACACAAGACTGACCTGTGTCAGGGTACAGTTTTGCAGAGATGATCCGCTGCCATTCTATCCAGTGCGTGTGTGTACACAGAGACTGACTCCTGAAACGTCTCACGTCGGTTTGTGCCCTATGTACCTGGTCTATTTGTAGCAGAGCAGCTTGCATCTCTGGAGTGTAAAATTCCCTTTTAAATGTATCTAAAAGCCTGTATCTGTATTTATCTGTATTCACTGGCAGTTTAGTTCAAATTCATTTTTAATTGCACACACATTTCATTTGTCTCTCGCTTTGCCTTCAAGCATGCACAGCAAACCTAGTTTTGTGTGTTTGTAGTTTGTGAGAGAAGACTGCTAAGAGGTGCTGCTTTGCATACATCAGGCCGGTGAGCTACAGGAATCATTATTTTTATGAGCATGACACTGACAGACAAAATAGACATAAATGCAGATTCATGACAGCAGCTGTCCCGTGAGATGAGCCATGCTGACATTTAAAAAGTGAGAGTGATCACAGAGAAAGTTACAGTCAGATGTGAATATGAACAAAGCTTCTCCTTATTCTGAAGTGTTTTCAGTGGTCGCTGAAACACAGATGGAGCTGTGTGCTGTTTCTTACTTGAACCTGCTACCAACATAATGCAACTACAGTAAAACATGCATATGTGCTGTGCTGACAGAAATACATTACATGTCTACTTGTCATATGAATTATGTGAAAAACATCTAGGAAGGAGCAACGCATTATTTGCACATTTGATTTTTCCAGATCATGTACAGCAGATTTCAGTTCTGACGCGTCAGAGTTAGAGTAAGGCAGCATGATCAACTTCAGCTGGAAGAAACACATTTTGCTTTGCTTGAGCATGCGTTGTGCGTCCGTTACATTCCCAGTGGTGGTGCTGTGCAGGATGCAGGCAAGTTTGACCAGCATAGCTTCTTATTCAGTTTCCGCTCGGTATATTCACTGATAGGCATGCCTGCATCTACACTCTTCAGTCTGTTTCAACTGTGGGCTTCACCTTTGAATATAACCTCTTTCCACGTTCTACCTCTCTGCACTGTAGGTTTCTGGTTGTTACACTCAAGGGCTTGTACAGTAAATATCCAGAACCGGCTTGTTAAAAGGCTTTGTTAAAGCAGTAGAGCTCTTGTGTGAAGTATTCAAACCTGAGATATCGCATGCCTCTATCACATGGAAATGGCTGCGATGCACCAAGCATCATTTTTCACACATTTAGCCAAAATGGAGATCTGTGATTGAATTATCACTAAACTCTGAGGTACCAGCTTGTAACATGAGGGAAGTGTTACTGCAGTTATTCTTACACTGAACATACAGGAGGTGGGGAGGAGAGCGGTGCCGATTCATTCCATCCCCTGTTTTTCTACAACTGTTGCATACATTCACTGTACAGCTTCATGGCAGGTTGCTAGTCGCTGGGAGTCGTTTAGTGTGAATTTGTCCTCTGAGTGATGGTATCAGAGGATGCCAAATCTTTTGTTGTGTTGAGCTTAATGAAATGATAAAAACACAAAGAGCACTGCAGGAAAACCTCCAGGGTGGCTTATTATGGAGAGAAAGCAAGAATTCAAGATAATATTTACAGTTAATTAGGTATTCTAATCACACCCAAGAATTAACTACATTTGTCTTTTGGAAATCGTTTCTGTTGAATGCAGAGACTGGAGTCCAGATATGATTGGACTATCTCACAGACTAGTTTTCCGTGAATGGTGTTAATCTTACTTTTAGGATTTCTTGATTATAAATGGCAATAAAACAAAGGAGGAGTAACACATGTAGACGCATTTGATACACACAGTTAACATTCTGTCCGAGTCAGACTGCCCCCGTTATCATTTTGCAGCTAGATTAACACCGCATGATTAACCTAAACAAGGTTTCTCCATGTTCATTGGTCAGCTGAGCAGAGATGCTGGTTTGCCTGGCATTTGGATATCAAATAAGAGCCAGACACAAGCCAGACAGAGGGAGGTGTAGCAACATGACATCTGACGCCCAACATGCACCAGAACCATTAGATGCACTCTTTACTAGGCTTTACAGTGTGAATGAGACTGGCTGCTGTATCACTTGTTTGTTCAAACACTTAAACGCCGTGTGTTTGAATTCCCTCCTGTAGCTGTGCAAATATTGTGTGGGGAAGCTCAGGCAGAGGTGGCGCGACATGTAGCCCTGCACAAGCTCCTGTGGAGACGGACAGCTCAGGTGATTCAGTGTGCTTAGTGTCTGACAGGTGACCCGTCACATTTCTCAAAATATTGGAAAAGATTAGGTGGAAACTCTGCAGGCCCTGCTTCTACCTCCGCTTCCTTATGTTTTATTAGAATCTGAATAAACAGCAAATCATTGTTGGCATGTGAAGAATGACAGAACATGACTGTAAGCAATACTGACGCAATAATCAAATCATATTAAACTTGGTGCCAGGAGATTGTTTTTGGTTTTTCGCTTCACACTTTTTAATTTTACATGATATCTGGGGAGACTGACCCAAATCCAGCTTTGCTTTCAGAGTTCTAGTGTGCTCCGTTGGCAAATTGTGTGTCAACCTATCACACACACATACACAGAGTCAGCAGGTGCTGGGAGTGTGTTGGGACTATTTAATCCTATTGTAGAGCAAAGCTCAGGTCACAACCTCGTGTTCCACACAGACTCCACCCTGCTGCAGTCCTATTGGCCTTCAAGCAGCAATTGGTACCGCCCCCTTTAACCGAACTGTTGCTCTGCTGCATTCAGGTCCTCTGGCAAAAAGGTAAATATGAGCTTCTGAGTCAAAAAAGAAAAATGACCTCATTTGTTTATTGTAAAAGCAGTTAGGAGAAACATTGGACCTCACCTGATATCTGCAGCCATTAGGCAGTATCTATAGGTGCAGGACAGAGGGATGACACGACCACCTGCTGGACCCACAGTAGTACTGGCTAAATCTCTTTTGTTTTGTTGTAAACATGAAATGCTTGTATTGGTTCTGCAAAACTCAAAAGACGGTCATGATGATTCATAGGTCTGAAGTCACAAGCATGATAAACATGATCGAAGGCAACCAAAGTGCAATATTGTGACTTCCTTTAGGTCTGTAAATAGTGCACACAAACCACAGCACGATTCTGTCAACTTTATCCCGTGTGACTTGAATGCATCATGACACCAGCTGTCTCACACCAGGAAGTGGCTCGGGATTGACTTGTGCATGTGTGTATTTGCGTGTGTGTGTCCGTGTGTGTTGGTTGCGAACAACCCCCTTCATGCCTTGTTAGGAAAGCCGTCCTCCCTCCCTCCCTCTGTCTTCCCTCCTTCTGTCCCTCTGTATCTGTGCACTCGCCCTCAGTTCATGTCAGCAGCAGCATGCAGCAGCCCGTCTGCTCTCTCTCCTCTGCTTGTTCCCCAGGATGAACGCTCTCTGTTCTCTGCTTTGTATCAAATACAGGTAGGGAGGGTCTGGATACACACACACACACAGAAACACACATGCACAAGGATACAGTGGGTGTTGGGTAACTCTTGCTGTCACAGTAGTTTTAATAGCAGATTAGGACAAGGATAAGAGACTGTCCTTATCTCCACTGTCAGTTGATTCAGTTTCATTTACTTGTGGAGCGTAACACCAGCCAGATGGCAGTTGGTCATGATCACACCGTTTCATATGAATCAAGTGTGTAGCTCAGCCGTTGTGTTTCTATTTCAAATGCAGTGAGACAAGTGTTTGCGTCTATCAACTGATGTTACATGACAATTCCCGTGAAGACGCAGGAGTGATAACATGAAATGTCTGTGACGTGTCTGTATTTCTGTGAAACAGTCAAGTCAGTCTTTTTTTTAGGTTACAGCTCTCTTCAATCCACACACGCACTCTTTGGAGTCTGTATTTGTATTATGAATGGAGATAATAGTGGGTGTCAGCACTACAACGATGTGCTGCAGTCCCGTGTGTGTTAAAAATCTGGTTACCATCAGGCCTCAGTCAACAAGCCTCCATAGTTAAATGATGGAACAGCTGGAAGCACATGTCCAAGCAGACCTCAGACTTTAAACAGAGTGATGCGATGCGTTTGAGTGTCTTCTCCACCTCTGTTGTTAAGGTTTGGTTGAGATTAGAGTCCCTAAAAACCACTTGGGAAGATTCAGGGAAGATTGTGGTCAAAGCAACCATCACTGTTGCTTTGAGACAGGGTGGCAACAGCGGTCTCCTGTGTCAAAGTCAGACACTTTGCACGTCTGAACATCGAGCTCGACCTCCTTCCTAAGAGGATTTGCGGCGCTGCAACAACATCACACTGACGGCGCCGGCTTTGCTGGTGGAAAACAGTCTCTATTCACACAAACCCAAAGAGTTTGCGTGTCAGGAAAGCGGAAACACATGACTGATGCAGCGGTGTCCCGTCTTGTCTTTTAATGCCACAACATCATGCGTTCACATGATTACATGATTTTGACTGTCCAGTGTGGTGAAGATGCAGTGTTGTTGCAACGGAGAGCTCAGTGTAGCTCTTCCTGAATGACAGTAAACCTTTCAGAAGACTTATTCTTATTCATTTTGTGAATTCATTTGTGAAGTGACCTCCTCAAGTTGCTTCATTCAACAGAATACCTGTTAAGCTTGGTTGATAACACTGTTTAACTGTAGTCACAGTAGAAACAAACCTTATCAGCACGCTTCATTTGTTTGTGACCGTAGGAGAGCCTGACAGGACGTGAACACAGCATGTCTAACTCTCTTTGGCGCTATCTGTCGCTGGATTTGTTTTTACTTTTTGAGGGTTTTAAGGAGGGAAGACATGTGACACCTCCTCCGCTGCTTTCCACTGTGTTTTAACTTCAACTTGTCTCTAAATGCCTGATACAGATTTCCATTTCAAAGCAGTTTGATGTCAAACATCGCATTTGTGAATTGTCAAAGCCACTGTCAAAGACTAAAAGCTAAAAACAGTGACACTGATGTGTGTCTCCTGAAGGCTTCCCTGTACAACAGTCTCTACATATACAGTAGTTGACTTCAAACACACTTGAGGGGAGCACTTTCTGTGTGTGTGTGTGTGTGTGTGTGTGTGTGTGTGTGTGTTTGTCTGTCAGCTACAGTACACAATGAAGTATGCTTTGAAATTAGACTAGTCACTTTGCTTTAAAATAACCAGGTAAATGTGGCATTGTTCATGAAACGTCTCTGCTCTGACAAGCTTAAAGCCTGTGTGTGTGTCTGAGTGTGGTGTGCGTGTGTGTTTGTGTTGGAAGCATAAGTGTGTGTGTGCCATGTGTGAAGTTCAAAGTCCATTTCTGCCATCTGTATGTACTCTGAGGGGAGGAGGACTATCAGCTGCTGACTCCCATGATGAAATCTGTATTCGCTATTCCTCTGTCCACACACACACACACACACACACTATCTCTCTCTCTCAACTGTATACAGAGGGAATAAATGCTCCGTACTGTGTAGCTGAGATCTAGCTCGGAGTTAACTGGAAGGGTATGTCCTGTGAAGGTGAGACCTGAAGGCTGAACCTGCTCCTTTTCCCTGAGCATTTTCAAATTCAAAGGTTTAAAACTGTTTAAAACGTCCATTTTCCTGCAGCAGCACCTCCAGCTTCACGGCGCACTCCGCTGAACACAATAAGCTACGCTTCGTGAGTGGGAGGCAGGTGAGCGATCAGATCCTTGTTGCTGCAGTAACAATTCCAGCTGATTGGGCGCTGGTGTCTGCAACATGACGTGGAGGCCTGGGTATAATGTGAACAGAGGAGACAGCATTAAGAGACCGGCCAGGAATTAGTAAATGAACTCTCAGGCTGACCGAGCAAGCAAACCAGTGACCAGCACACAATGGAACAATAGATTCAGTGATACTGAGGAGGATACGGAGACTTTAGTCTCCAAACTCAAATGAAAGAAGAGCTCTGATCTGTATTTTCACCTCCAATGGGAGGTACAGCCAGACCAGGAGCTACTAAAGATCTTCACCTATGAAAGTTATGAAAGTTAAAGACATAGTTAAAATATAACCTCTCTCTCTCTCTCTCTCTCTCTCTCTCTCTCTCTTTCCTTTTCTCAGACGCTGTTTCCAAACTGCCCATTTCTATGTGGAAGACAGCAATTCACCCAGAGTGGTACCCAATGAGACCATCCCTGTCATCCCCATTCCAGGTAAGAACCGCCCACAGCACATCATCTCACATTTAGAATCCCTATGCAAACTGCCATGGATGAAATTACATTTACCACACACTGTTGGCGAGCCCTGAAGCAAAGCACCTGAACCCTCAGTTTGAAGTGGTGGCTATCTTGGTGTAGTCTTTCTGCACGGTGGAAGTGAGGTTGGTCAGCCTCTCTGCGGGGTCGTAGGTCAGGGCTATTCTTACAACAGAGGTCACAAGTCAGCATGTATACCCTTACTGGTCTCATCTTCCAGTGACCAAACATTCAGGATAAACAGCAATAATCCAGACTGGAGCAGGACACATGAGTGATGTTAGTCCATCTGTGATGCTGCAACATAATCTACTTTGGGACTAGAGATAGATCAATACATGGGTTGTTTACTTTGTATGTACTTTCAGAATTTGAGAACATAATAAGGTTTGCATGCTTGCATTCTTACAGTTGATTAAATGCAATTAATCACTTTTTGCTAAATGGTTCCACATTACGTCCACTCTGATTCCTCCGGCTGGAGATCTGCTCAGTGGAGGAAGTGTTTTCCTCAGCCTGATCACTTCAAACTGTCTCTGCCCTGTAGTCACCATCAGTATCACAGCCAGTGTGCATATGAATGGTAAATGGTGATTGGACTGTACCTATAGAGCACCTTGACCACACCAAGTGCTGAGCCTTGAAGAGCTGAGATTCTTTATGTAGAGCCCATCACATTTGAAAGCAAGACGAAGCGCAGCACCATCAGTCACACCTTTTCTGTGATGAGTGACTGGTTTGTATTAGTAAAGTTAAGCAAACTCATCTGACAAGTTCACACATGGGTGCAGCGGCAAGCGATTGCTTTTTGTTCTACTTTGTTGGTCAGGGAAATTAAGAGAAGGAAAAAAATGAAACGCTGCAAAAAGAAGAGTGGGAGGCTTTTAACACCAGACGTGCCAATGAGTCAGACTGACCACTCATCTTTCCGAATATACCTGACTCAGTTTCACTTTTACTAAAATGGGTTTATTAAGCCTCTAAATGGTGAATTGTGGCATATGTGTGAAATATATATATATAAGTAGTTGTACCTCAAACTGCTGCATGTTGCCACGGCATTCAGCCTGTGGTTGACCAGTAACGTCCAATATTTAGTAAAGATGTCATTAATAGGACTGGATGTGGCCTCTGCTCACAGTGGAATGCAGCTATCTTCTAAAAGACAGGGAACATAATAAATGGACTGTAACAAGAGGCAGTGGCAATGCTTCATTACATGAGTGAGGGGAATCTGGTGGGGGGGTATTAATGGGGATCGAATCATCTTCACCTCATGAATTGTCTTCAGCTGAGGAGGAGTATGAGCCTTCATCCTGTCAGTGGAGGAAACCGTAGGCTCCTGGTGACAGCTACGTTCCTGCAGCTCAGCTTTAAGATGCGTGACTCCAGCTGTGGCAAACACTGAACGTAATGGCCCGAGCGATGTTACAGGCAAAGGTGCGCCGGTCGGGGAGTGGATGGCTGGTAGCTGAGAGTGGCTGAGTTGAATGCCTTCATCACACTCTCCCAGCCAGAGGAGTGTGTGTGTGTGTGTGTGTGTGTGTGTGCGTGTGTGTGTGCGTGAGTAGAGTACAGTTGTAGAGTACATGAGTTAATTCAAAATGCATTTGACTTCTTCTGCCTGTAACTGTAATTATAATGAAACAATTATAGCATTCATTTCATAAGCTTTATTTGAAAAAGTTGTTTTTTCAAGTCTCACAGATCATCATCGTGACTTCTGTATAGGAGCTGTTTGCAAATGCCAGCGCTGTTGCATTAGGGATGAAAATAACCCTGTGACTGTTCTAGGAGGTACTGGAATGTTGGCGGTTCTAGTTAGAACAACCTAGATTTTTGGATTATGCAGGTCCGACTTTATACTACCGGTGCCTTTGGTCAAGGAATACACTTCTCACAAATCTCTTGTCACATCATGGAGCATTTTTGTGAAATCCTTGTGACCTCCTCGTTTCTGGAGCAAGAAGTCCCAATGTGGACCAATCTCGTCCTAATGCTGAACATCAGTTCATGAGTTCTGGTTATAGTTAGGGGTGAGGTTTGAAATGAGGTTGGGTTAAGGCTGCATGTCTGTGTGTGGTTTTACGTATGAGTGTGTGTGTGTGTGTGTGTGTCTTTGAGAGAAAGAGCGAGAGAGAGGCAGTGCCCACTTTACCAGTTACAAAGAACACACACATACACACACCTAAAACCTCTCGAGGGCTTTACAACTGCTTCCTAGCTGCTCCAGCTCCAGTCCTCAGGTCCAGGATTTGGATCCAAACCCGTCAAATCAATTAAAAGCTTGTGGGGCCTCTTCACAATGGGCCTTGGCTAAGTCCAAAGGCCTCCATTCACACCAGGGCCAGTGTGGCCAGGATGGCAGAGCCCAGCACACACAAAGAGAGGGTCTGCCACTGAGCCTCTGTTCCTCCCCCAGCAGGAACACTGGCTCACTGCACTCCAGTTTTGGATTGGCCATTAATTTCACAACACCCCGGTATGATATGTTTGTTTTTAGCTGCTCACATGACAGCCACACTGCGTGGACAACAGAGTCCACTGCAGCGGACAAGGCCAGGGTGCAGGACCATATGTTAGTCGTGTTAATTGTCACAATAAGCTCAGACCTGGAGCCTCGCACATCCCATAATCCTCTTTGAGACCTTCTGCTGGATTTAAAACATGCAGCCACTCACTTCAGCACCTTCCTTTAAACACACACACACATTTTTTTATGATTCACATAGCATGAATTCAATGTTCACTCTAAAAGGGAAAGTTAAAAGTTTAACCTTGAGCGAAACTTTGTGTTTAAACGGAGTTCAACCGTAACTGACTCCGTGTATGAACACAGGGAACAGGGACAGAAGCTGGGTCGTCTCTGCAGGAAAACATGTTTTCCCGACAGTCTGTCCGAGCTGGTTTTCAATGCAAACGTCCCTATTGTCAGGTGGAGAGCACGTGTCTTTATAGTCGAATCCACTGCACTGCATTTTGATCTGAATGTTGCAGTTGGAGCAGTTGCAGGGAACTTTACTGAGGGTGTTAGAGTTTCTGATTTTATACTCTATGCATTCTCGTAAGTGTGTATTAGACATACATGTGATGGTGTAAGTGATTATGTTCCATCTGTAAGATATGTCAATGCAATAAAAAGAGATTACTCTGAGAGACTTTCTGCTAGGCACTCAGCATCTCACTGTGTTTACTGACACACATAACTTTGACATATTTGCATATGTAAATGTGCGTCTAGCAAGACGCAAACTGAGAGCGCGCTAGTATGCTCCTGTTAATATTTGATGAAGACTGAACTGTAGGGGGCTGCGAAAGAGTTTTAGCTGTTGTGTAATGTTTTTGCATCCTTTACGCCGAACGGGCTCCAATCATCTGGGTCGAGTTCGGCTCTTTATGCTGTCAGCGTGCGAAGAACAACTACCACTTTGCAGCTGTTTGTATACAAGTGTTCGCCATCTGATGAAACATGCACTCCAGTCCTGTGCAGTCCCGCTAAAAGCCCCCACAAGCAACAAAACATCACAACAACAAAACAAGATTTCTTGTGTATTTTTAATTGCTTGCTCCTCTGTGGTAAAGCAGTTGAGCTGAAATGTTTATTAGCTTAAATCCAGACCTATGGATCATCTTACATCCAGACCTATGGATCATCTAGACTTGTGGAGAATGGATTTAGTCAGTTTACACAAAGGACGTCGCCTTGCTCCAGGGCAAGACACTGTTCCTGTGTAGCAGGTTAACCCTGGTCTTGACTCCTCTCCGCAGATGACATGGAAGCCATTCCAGTCAAGCAGTTCATCAAACACGTCTCTGAACTCTACTCAAACAACCAGCATGGATTCTCTGAAGATTTTGAGGTAAGCAATAAAGACTGCACGTAACACAGAACAGGCAAATGTAACCAATGCTGAAACTATTCAGTGTCAAGATTCAAGGAGTCTTCATGTCACCAGTTCAACTTATCTTGCATCAGGACTTGCTCTATACACCGTTCTCTCATCCTTTGCCTATTTCCCAGGGTGTCAGAGCAGCAGCAGCCTTTATCTATATCATTCCTATTGTTTTAAAATGTGTTACTAAGATATTATTAATAGTACATCAGTATGTGTTGAGAAAACTCAAACGCAGCTGGTTACTTAAATATGTCGCTTTTCCGAAGTGCTCCCTTGTGTATTTAATCTGGAAGTGGAAGGAAGTATGGACTCCCTCCTGTCCAAACACTCCCATGGCAAATAGATACTGAAAACAGAGATAGTAAGAGATAATGAAGACAAAAAAGGCTGCATACTGAATGATTATGGTTATCACACAGGAAATGAGAGGGAAGCGATGGGCAATTTAGTTTAGTTATAACCCTTGCATGCTTCATCACACCAGCCTCTTGCTCCCTCTGCAATTGTGGTCTCAGAAAATATCTTGTTCTTTTCTTCTGTTTATATCAAATCATTCTGTCCCTGCTTTTCCTCCAATCACTCTGCATGCCCGGTCCATGCTTTTCCAAAATAGATAAAGGATGGAGTGAGCTGGACCCCCTGAATGAGTTACTTAATTGGGAAAACAGAACCTCTCACACACAAGCAATGTGTCCCCTCCCCCTCTCCCCTGTTCCTCAGTTTAAGGCACCAATGGACACTGCAAAGTTCTTTAGGAAGGGAGCCCCCCTCTCAAATGAAATTATCCTCCTCCCACATTTTTGCCATCCCTGCTGTCCTAGTTTCTCCTCCTTTGACAGAGCGTTGTCGGGGGAGGCTGAGGGCATCAATCATTACTGTTTAGTCTCATCTACGATGTCATTGTCACCCAGCCTGATAAACAAAAGCAGCAGTAAATGCTCCAGAGATTGAAGGAAACACATAAAACACGCTTGGTCTTATGTGGAACATCTATGGAAGGCTTTAGAGCAGCGTGTTATACTGTATCCACAGAGTCATGTGTGCGTGTCATGCACGTGACCTTTCTGTTAACTTCTGCATATTTTTTAGATGCACATCCAGAGAAATTTTGCATTCACGGTACTCAAATATGGAAATCAGTAAGTTTGTAAGTATTTAAGGACAACGAGGCATGAGGGAAATCACTTTACCGTTCACTGGTAAACGTGTCTGTAGGTCAACAGGTAATCAGGAAGTATTAATGATGGGATTGGTGTTCTTTTTAAGTTGGCTTCTTAGTTAGTTTGATATTTTCAAGAAAACGAAAACAAAGAAAAGTAAAAGAAAAGTATTTAGTATTTGTTAGTTGTATTAAAAAAGGCAGAGCTGGTTCAGGTATAGCAGGAGAAAGCTGTCTTTACAGTGTAAAAAAGAAAAAAAAACACATTTGGTCACAGCTACATGAGGGCTGTTGTAAAGCCTATGTAGACTGCCTCTCCATTGTTATGCAGAACCTTATCAATCAGATGCAAAGCCAAACAAGCACAAACAAGACTGACACAGCAGGTTAGACCACACTCTGCACCCCCATCGCCAAAACATCAGGTGATGGTATACCAACTGGGAGAACATCCCTTCATAGAGAATCTCCTGCATAAGTGACTTTGTCTTAGAAGCTGATGATGGACAGCACTTTGCCTACACACATCATGTTGGCTTTTCCTTTTAGTTATCAACAACCTGTACACGTTCACTCTTCAACAACAAATGTATGCAGTGTCAATGGCACATTCAAACCTATTTGGGAAGTTTGGTTGGAAAACATGTATAACAAGTGTACTGCAGTCTAGATCCCGGTTTCTGTTAATTCACTATCACTGAGGAAGGACGTATGTATCAGCCATCCCTCATGCTCTAATATAGCAACAGAAATGGGATGTGTCTATGTCTGTGAATGCATGCATCTGTTTGTAGATATCAGCAAGTGTGTTCTGCATGCGTTTGAGTTTAAGTGTTTGCACACGCGTTCATATGTACCAGTATGTGTACCATCTGCCGATCACGTTACCTGTTGGTGTGACATCATCTCCAGTCTCTCTCCATCATACCTGCAACCTGATCCGTTCACATATATTTACCAGGAAGCCTGCTATGCCCAGAATAAACCCCCATCCCAATTAGTGTGACGAATCCATGTTTAATAGTGCTAAAACAAGGCGGTCGGCCTGTAAGGCCCCAGAGGAAATAAGACCATGGGGTCAGAGCCAAATCCAGCGCCTGCCCTCCCTGTTGGCTATGCTGAGCTAGCAGCCAACAGCTGTTTGCTTGGCACAAACTTGACATTAAACACTGACATATATTCTCAGGCTGCAAAGTCATTTTTAGGACTGTGAGCAACAGCCATAAGACAGTATCCACATCGGAGAGGAATTCCAAAAACTAAAGCAGGTAAACCACCTAAGATCTCCATTGTGAATCACGGCATAGATCCTCAGTCTAAATTTGCCCAACTCATCTCACTGCAGCTGTCCAGCATGTTGTACCATGCCCTCAGGTCAAGAAAATGAATGATTATGCCAAGCAAGGCAAGTGGCTTCTTTTAAGTGCAAGGTTTGAAGAAAGGAACACGAGCCAAAGAGGAGGAATGAAAAGGAGAGGAGAATCAGCCCAAACAGGTAGAACTAGGACAGCAGCTTTTGTGCGAGAGACAAACGCATGACAGCCACGTGTGGTGAATGTGAGGCACCCAAATACTACAGTATACACAGACAGTAAAAAAACTCTGAATGGTGAATCATGAGAGGTAAAATAGAAATTTAGATAAGAAACCTTGTCATATAGTATGTATAGAGATATCAGCCTGACACTGGAGTGTGTGTGTTTGTGTGTGTGTGTATCCTTCCTCAGGAGGTTCAGCGGTGCACTGTTGATATGAAGATCACATCGGAGCACTCCAACCACCCTGACAACAAGCACAAGAACAGATACATCAACATAGTGGCCTGTGAGTACGCACTTCACAGCACCCCATAGTGCATACGCTGCACTATTTGCAATTTGTATTTAATGTTTGTTCAGCAGACGTATCCAGCAAATGTGTCTTTTCAGACCATTTCTAAACACCGGCTGTACATTAACCTCTTTCTAGGAACTGAATGAAATCAGGATTATATTATTAAATGATATAATGTAGCTCTGGTTGAAAAACTTAATGGGTCAGAAATGTTGTTCCTGTTCCAAGTTTGTCTTTCATTATTTAAACTGGCCAATAAAACCTATTGATCCCTTTTTATACCAATAATCACTGAAAGTCATTGATTCCCCACAAGAATAAGCCGGATATGTCTCAGAGCAAGCAGAGTGTAAAACACACATATTTTTCTCTTCCAGGTCCAAACATTTACACTGACTTCTGCTAAGTTGTTTTCAAAATGTAATGTAGCCAAACTTTCAGATTCCACGCTGAACCAAAGTGTTAACTGCTAATGGTTAAACAGGCTAGCCATCTGAGATCACCACCCCACAGGGCTCACCACCTTACTCCCAGCCTTAAAACAGCACATACTGGCTTGGTGCCTGACTGCATCAATGTGTAATAAATATTTCACACGTCTCATACAACCTTTGGCTGTGGCTGTAGCTGCTAAGTCTTGTCTTTATCAAAGCGCTGGAAGCGCAGGGCAGGTGCCTTGCTGGTTAGCTGTCAGTAAAAAAGCTGCATAACCCACTTTGACCATTGTTTCCACCTCAAAGGTTAATACGCTTCCTGTGTGGGAGCAGGTGCCTTGGCAGGGCACAAAGACTCTAACAATACATGGACAGCACTGTGTTAGGGTTAGAGTTAAGGGGAGCTCTTGCTGTGGTTTCAGTCACACAAACGCACCCGCTGTTTTCCTTCTCAGATGACCACAGCAGGGTGAAGCTGAGGCCGCTGGCTGGGAAGGACTCCAAACACAGCGACTACATCAATGCCAACTACGTGGATGTGAGTGCCTCCAAAAAAAAAAAAATCAAAAAATCATTTTGGAGATAATGACAAATACAGACCAATCAACTAGATCTATAAATAAAATAATAATCTGTCCCTTCGTTTATCCATCAGGGTTATAATAAGCCTAAAGCTTACATAGCAGCCCAGGGACCACTCAAGTCTACTTTTGAGGACTTCTGGAGGATGGTGTGGGAGCAAAACACTGGCATCATCGTTATGATCACCAACTTAGTGGAGAAAGGCCGGGTATGTTCTGACACATACACAGATACACAGTGACACACAAAGACCAGTTGCCACATATTTTGGTAGGGACTGAGTATCCATTGGCTTTGTCGTACACAGGGTAACTAACAAAACATATAATGGCCAACTTCATTTAGGTGAGCCATTTCCATGAGCCTGCTATCATGCATGCTGGCTAACTGGCACGGCCAAGCCAATCATGTGCTTTTCCTGCTAGGATAAGTCAAACTGTCACTGTGAGAGAGGTCTGTCTATCTGTAGCAACCTGGTGCTAATGCTCAGCATACAGATGTCACTTAAATGGAAGCTGATTTTTAATAACCTGAACAATAATTAGACAATTTTGGCGCTGTATTAAATAATCCTGTATTTATTTATTTATATACACAGTTTTGTGTTTTTCAAAGACTTTTAACCCATTCCTGGTAAGGAGTTCGCTATGAGCGTAGCCTTCTTCTTCTGAATCATCACCGGTTAATGAATTCAACATTTACTTAATCTCACTCTGGTACCCATCTGAATGTGTTAAGCTGTGGAGAGAATATCTCACCCGTTTCCTGCTTCAGCGCATACCCATGACACTGACACGCCCCACATCCTCCATGATTTGCTGGCAGTAATTTAATCTGGCTCTGTGCATGTGTGTGTGTTTGTTGTTACTGCAGAGGAAATGTGACCAGTACTGGCCAACGGAGAACAGTGAAGAGTATGGCAACATGACAGTTACGCTGAAGAGCACTAAAGTTCATGCCTGCTATACTGTTCGCCGCTTCACTCTGCGCAACACCAAGGTCAAAAAGGTGAGAATGCAAGAGGAGTGGTGGGCTCTGACTTTGCAATTTACATTTCTGAAACCAGGATAACAGTTACATGTGCAAAACACAACCAGGATTGCTCAAAAAATAGGTACTGATAGGTGTGACACTCTGGATCATGTTTCAGGATGAAGGCCATTGTGAGGGGGGTTAATCATGCCATGCTATGGTGTAAACCACATGGCAAGTTGCACATTATAAGCATTTTTCCACTGCACAGCAAATGACATGTAGTTGGTGCGCTAGTCACTAGATGAGCCTGAGCCTATAGCCTGATTGTCACACCAGACACCTTTCTCACAACATGTGTACACAGTGAAATACAGAGAGATTTATCTGGCAGCAATAGGTTTAATTAGAATTAGTGAACTTGTTTTATCTTAGTTTATTTGTAAAAGTCTATAGTTATCGTATAAAACTACGTTTTAATGAAAAACTTGTCTCTTCCTTCTCTGCTTTTCTTCTTGTCTTACATTAAGGGTGGGAAAGGGAACCCTAAAGCACGGGCTCAGAGTGAACGGACAGTGCTCCAGTATCATTACACCCAGTGGCCAGACATGGGCGTCCCCGAGTACGCCCTGCCCGTCCTCACCTTTGTCCGTAGGTCCTCAGCTGCGCAGACGCAAGACATGGGACCCATGCTTGTTCACTGCAGGTAATACTTTAGTTTCCACTTCACTGTAACATCACTGTGTTCCGCACCCATCTTTCACATAGATTACTAAGAATGAGTCGTTGGTGTACACATTCAAACAGTTTTGCTTTGCCATACACTGACACCCACCTTGCTTACAACCTTTAGAATAAACAGGAAACAGTCTGGGATTCCAAATCCCCGTCCACAGAGAGAGCAGAACATTTGTGGTCATTCAAATATCATTTTGTACAATCTTGATTATTTTATTTACATAAAAGATCTTTTTAGACGTTTTTATGAATTATTTAATGTTATTCAATTATTTGTATGCTCAGACAGACATATTGCACATCAATTTACAGCCTTTAACTCAGCACCTCTACCTTTGCGCTCTTCTACACATACAACTGCTTTTACCTCGGCTGCACATTGAAGCAGCATCGGTGAACCCACAGTCACAGTTGCCAGATTGTATTTAAGGGCTTTTTACAGTAAGGCAGGCAGGGAAATTACTGGTAATTGTCTGCTGACTGTGGCCCCAGGGGGGAATGAGTATGAAGCTCTGTGCTATCATCTGCACTGTGATGGTCGATAATAACTTGTCACACCGCCTCACCGCTGTGGCTGCAGACACACCGCTCATTACTACCATTTTGCACCGGGACATAGACACAGAGACACCCTCCAACTCATTATGCAAGAAGCACGCACATTCGCATTCACCCTGCTGCCCCGTCGCTTTAGAGCAACAGCAAACTTAAAGTCCTGAATTTGTAAGTACACCAGTGGTGTTAATTGTATCGGTGCCCGTTCTGTCAACTCGTGGAAATGTAGAAACTGTTCAACATCACTTTTCTTCTGTGTGTTCAGTTAGATGCTCTTCTTTTCCAGCTTTAATTGCTCACTAGAACAACAGCAAAAATAAAAAGGCACACATTACCATTACTATTGTACCTGTGAAGGCCCTGTTTTATGGTCAAATTTAATTTACAGTTATGCCTCCAGACTAATTACCACACTTAACGCAGTCATACAATACAGTCACAGTGCCGTGTGACAAGAAAATTATGCACAAGTGACCAGATCTGTCAAAACACATCCAGAGACATCCAGCTTTCAAGAGAATGTCTGCAAAACATCAAATCAAAGACCGTTCTGTCCCAACCTGACAGCAAAGAGTTGTGAGCTTTTGAGTCCATCGCATTAATTCATGTTTTCTTTTCCAGAAATAGTTCTGCCCATTAATTTGCAGAGAAGAAGAACACATGTTTAATTAGAAAGTGACTTTTAATTGTTTTTCTTTCCTTTCAAATGATTTCTTATTAACCTTGGTTGTCTTTATTTAGATTATTTTGTTAGTGAAAGCTTCGTCCACAAGAAACAACAAATAAATTAATTAATTAACGTTGCAGGGCAGAGCACTGCTCCTGCAGGTATGCTGTGTATAGCAGTGAATTAAAAGCATGTCATGAGAAGAGGCATTTGAGATGATGACCATGTAATTGCAATGTCCCTGGATGTATGTAAGTCTGAAACCTTCTTTTCCCGACAGTTTCCTGCTGTCACCTCGGCGATAAAGACATGAAAGAATGGTGTCAAATCCATTTGAATGCTGATGTTCCGTATTCAGACCGTGTCTCTCATCTTTCATGTGTTGGGTCGTTCCTGCTTGTTCCTCACTCTGACTGTGTTGCGTTGCAGTGCCGGAGTGGGTCGGACGGGGACGTATATCGTCATCGACAGCATGCTGCAGCAAATCAGAGACAAGAGCACAGTTAATGCACTTGGCTTCCTCAAACACATACGCACCCAGCGCAACTACCTTGTCCAGACTGAGGTTTGTACATCTGCGTCTGTGTGTGGGAAGCAAATGTTTGTCTGTTGAGCAGCATTCGCTTGGAGCGTGGACCACAAACACATTCGTGTGCTTCATTGTTTTCTCTGGTGGCTTGTTTATCTGTTGTTCTTGTTGTGATATGAATTGATTGTTTATTCATACCAATACCTTTATCACTTCTGGTAATTGGTTTAATCCTTGTTAATATTGATATAAGATTTGGAAAGCAGTAGCAGGAGTGGGGAGCTTCAAATACAGGTGTATCCCTCAAACCTAAACCCATGTTGCATTGAAGGATCCATGACTACAAGTAGCTGCAGCATGGACACATGAATGTCATTCCATTGTTTTGCAGATAAACATGGCAGAATCAATAAAAGGAACTGATATGTATTGATGTGATCTCAACAGGGATTGGTTTTTCTACAGGTCAGGTTATTGAATTACCGCATTCTGGCAAAATGTATTCAGTTGTCATGAGCATCAGACTATTAAAATATGTAATACCTTCTTCTCAACTGGAAATATTGATGTTTGATTAAATTTAGATTTTGAGGTCATGAAAACTTTACATCCTTTCTCTTTGTTATAAAGTAATAATTTGGACTGAGGCACTAGAAGAGAGGTCATGCGAGGACCAGACTGTATTGTTCAAGTGTTGCAAGTAAGAACTGCGTTCACAGAATAACAACAGAGTAATGATCAGGAGGTCAGGGTTAGAATTCACCTCTCTGGGAACATAAATATCAACTGTGAATTTCACGAGAACACCGTGGGTTGTTGTCATGGATGAACAATGAACATCAAGTGGAAAATACAGAATTAAAACATGCTTCACTGCTTCAAACCAAACTGCATATTGTATCATTTCATAAGGGTGTGTCTTCAGATAATGTGTGTGTTTGTGCGTGTGCTTGAACACGAACCAGCCCTCTTAAACCTTTTGCACTTGTGAACATAAGCTGTCTCTTCAATGCTGCACACCATATTTCACATCTTAGGAAAAAACAAAAATGTGGTTACAACTGATCCATAGTCTTATAGCAGTTATAGTTGCAATGCAAGTCTATAGTTTAAGGATATCAGATACAAAATTCTACATTTGTTTGCGTGTGTGGAAGTCCACCTGTACAGATAAACATGATAAACAGCCTGCTTAATACAGCTCTTGTGTTTTATCATCCTTTTGTCCAGGAGCAGTACGTCTTCATCCACGATGCCTTGATGGAAGCGATTTTGGGGAAGGAGACAGAGGTGGCAGCCGTCCAGCTTCACGGCTACTACAACAGCATCACGACCCCAGGACACAGTGGCCGGACACATCTGGAGAAACAGTTTAAGGTGACTTTGGCGTCAACATTAGATGAAAGATTTGATATTTTAGCATAAAACGCCAAAGAATCTGATTAGATGACCAGATGATTATTAGCTTACTCGCTGTATTCTCTTACTGTTGCAGCTATTTACTTTGAGTAATATGTACTGAACCAAGTTCAGTAGAATTAAGGTCGTGATGATCAGTTTGTCAGGTTTTCTTATCAGTCATCACTGGTTTGCCTTGGTTGAGCTGAGATGAGGGTAGGTTGGAAGTCTTGACAACAGGAAGGTATGACCTGTTATTGCATCACAGTACGCTGCAAGTCCAAGGTCTAACTAGATGGAGTGTGTGCAAAACAATTGCTTTCTTTGTCATGGTAATGCTTTTATGCCTCCATGGCAGGATTAGAACTTAGTCATTGTTTGCAGCTGAGTTTAGTCTTTGTTTGTAACGCTTTCGTTTGTTCCCTGGTCTTTCCCAACTTCTTTGAGTCTGTTTGCTTCAGTGTGTTTTACTGTTCTTAGCGGGGATTTTCTGTTGTGAGCTGCTTTCTGGGAGCAGAATGACAGAAAGCAGTTGCTGCATGTGATGTGAAAGTATTTACAAGTAGAAGTTTTATGTTTTCTGATACTGTTCATTGAAAGAGCACGCTTTAGTCTCTAAAATAGCACTGTGGCAGGAGTGGCTTTTTGCACCCGCTGAAGATTTAAGGATCATTTTCAGTAGGTCCTCAAGAAATGGATTATGATCCAGACTAACATGTGCAGAGAAAATGTTTAGAGGCACAGATGCTAAAGTGTGCTTGTTCACTTCAAACACTGACATTAAAATGGACCTTGATGATGATTGGATGTAGCCGTGGCATGCGAGATACAAGAAGGTACACAATTTAAACAACACATCTTTCAAAGGTAGATTTTCCCTTTTGGTGGAGGTTCATAGTTTCCACCTGCTTCAAGCCTTTGTGCCAACACAGGTTAAATATGTCGAGGCCTTGTTGAATTCAGTTGTTGCTTTAAATAGCGCTTCTGTATTTGAACACAATGTTTATTTTAGGTTATGGTCAGCCATCAGAGATTACTGCTGCTTTCATGTTAGGGTGAGGAGAAACAGAAATGAAATAAAGGGACAGATCGTTTTGTGCCAACGAATGTGTTTATTGTAAAATGAAACAACTTCCTGGCGGCAATGAGCTGGTCTGACAAAGTGTAACACCCCCCATCACACACACACACACACACACACACACACCCTCCTTCTCTTTTGTGTTTCAGCTGGTAACGCAGTGCAATGCCAGATTCATGGAATGCTTCAACGCACAGAAGGACTGCAACAAAGAGAAGAATCGAAACTCCTCTGTGGTGCCATGTGAGTGTTACACGCATGTAAAAATGTATGAAATTTGAGATGTTGTATTATTATTTATTATGCACTATTATTTATTGATGTTATTTACAGCTTTACAGCTTCATTTTCAAGTCACAAAACACAAATTATGGGTAAAAAACATTGTTTTCCAAAAGTTTGTCATGCTCAGCCCTCTGTGACAATGACTCCTCGCTCATTGTTAAAGGTGTGAACACAAAGAACAGCTCCGTTGGACTAAGGATTGAATTTTTATAGAGGCCTTCAGAAACAGCTGGTAAACCTGAACATGGAGCAGGTTTACTCCATTGTTTACAGCCTGTCTGCTCCCGCTATCCTGATTCAGTTATTCTCCGTATTCTGCAGCTCTTACACAATCTGTTGACAGTCACTGGCTGTTCCGTGGTTCTCTGAATCACCAGCAAAGAATTACCAAGAACTGTCTAGACGCAACCAATAACAGCAAAAAGATGAATGAAAGCGCACAGAGTGGTCGTTCAGAGTGAGTGGTCTGTTCCAACAAACTGCTAAATGGCTATTATTTCTCTCTCCACCCCCACACCCTCCTTTCTGTCTGCCTGCAGCGGAGCGAGCGAGGGTCGGCCTAGCACCTTTGCCCGGCATCAAAGGCACCGACTACATCAACGCCTCTTATATCATGGTCAGCATTTTCCCTTTATCTGTCAATCATTGATCAGGCCACAACAAGTCAGAATATAGTCATAGACAAATCAAAGAACTGGGCGCCCGTGCAATGCAGTGATGCGTTGTCATACAGCTGTGGGTTTTGTTTAAAGACTGATTAGAAAAGAATGATCACACTCGAGGCTCAGCAGGCGAGGTATGCCGTGTTTCAGTCGAGAGTACGGTCAAGCTCCCAAAAACATTGTATCCTGCGATGCAACTCGGTGGCACCCTTAATTCACTTTAATTATATTATCACCACCCTGTTGTTCGTGCAGAATGTGAAATCATAGCTCAGCTAACAGCAGCCCGGTGTTTCCTCTTCAGCAGCAGATGCCAGCTTTCACACAGACCCAATTTAACACTCAAAGCTCTGTTTACTCTTTAAAGTGAAACCAAATCCCAACTGTGCTGATGACTCTCTGAAGATGAGCTGCTAATTTAGGCAGCATTGTTAAAAGAATGCATTCATACTGTTTTGAATGTAGCCTAAATGAATGTGGTGTAAACGGATTTGTTTTCAGGGTTACTACCGAAGTAATGAGTTCATCATTACCCAGCATCCTTTGCCCCACACCACGAAAGACTTCTGGAGAATGATCTGGGACCACAACGCACAAATTATTGTTATGCTGCCTGCCAACCATAGCCTGGTAAGAACCGCATGCAAACACACGGCTGATATTCTTTGGAGGGTGATTAGTGAAACCTGCCACTTTGGAAAGTGCGTGCATTTTCTGCCTACTAAGCCTGTGTTTAAGGAATTATGAACTACACACACACCTTCATTAGCCAAGGGCACACGTGCCATTTGTGCAGTTGTGTTAAGCTGCACAAGTTACTTCTACACAAACGTGTCTTTGTCTTTGACTGAATGCACACAGTACAAGATAGACTAACTGAATTAATGTCTATATTAATTTGTCATTGTGCTGGCAACAATTAAAATCTGTCTAGCAGCTCTTTACCAGTCTGCAGCGTAGAAGTTCATTAAGCAAAACATACATACATACAAAGTGTAGTGAAGTGCAGAGTGAATGGTTTCTAATGTGATGTCATGAGATTTAGAACTGGTTCTGTGTGTCTATAGGACTTAACTGACCCTGTACCCAGTGATCTTGCCTTCCACATACACAGACTTGTTGATATTGTAGTGCAGCGTGCTGTGTGCACCTGCATGTGACACCTGTGACGCCCCTCCTCGGGCTCCCCCGTGCATGTTTTTAAGCTGATTTAAATTCTTCCTGCGCCCTGATTGGGAAACACCCTGATTGTCTTTGTTTCTGTCACATTTGGATCATAACAGTTTGTAGAAGAGGTGGTTGATACACGTCCCACCGGTTCTGCTTCCTTAGCAAATGTACAAGCAAGCTGTGATGTCGAAGCAGTCCGATTTAACAGTTGCATCTGTTCAATAGATTCTGTCTGCAGATTAGGGGTTTATATGCTGTGATGAGAACCAGGGACACAGCAGCTGTGAGGAATCTGTATGTCTGTGTCGAATAGAATAGAATAGAATAGAATACTTTATTGCCATTGTTCAAGATAATGAACTTAAAGTGCAGTCCTCAACTTGAACTAGTGTTCTTCTCCAAACTTTGTACTTAAAATATTAGCTGTCATTTCTGTGCAGGTGTGTGTGTGTTGTGTGGGTGGGTGTGAGGAGTAAGAGGATGTGCATTTTTACATGAAGCTGTCATTGACCGCAGATACAGCCGGTCCAACAAGGCTTTGCAAACTCTAAGTCATGCAGTTGGTCAGTCGGTGCACTTTTCCCGGAACATTACCTAACTCGGCCTCCTGGGCCCTCACAGCTAAGCTCAACATTGTTTTTTGGTGCATCCTGTCTCACTTGAAATACACAGAAGAGAAAGGACAGACGTTCTGCAGGGATGGATGAACAATAAAGTGATTCAGGGATTCAAAAGCTTAATATACCGGAGATGTGAAGCAGCAAGAGATCAAACTGAAACTGAAACTGCAAGACAACTTGATAATGTCCAGATGTGTTGTTCTTGCCCTTTCTTCATTGTTCTTCACACAGTGAGCGGTCGCTGGAACTTCCTCTACAAATGTAGACGTTGCTTAGAGAAAAGCCACCTCAGTAATGCTGTGATACTCTGTTAAATGAAGCGAGTGTTAAATGAACACAGCAGTGAAACTGTGTCTGTGCTCTTCTGCAGGCAGAGGATGAGTTTGCGTACTGGCCCAGCCGGGAGGAGGCCATGAACTGTGAGGCATTCACTGTCACCCTCATCAGTAAAGACCGACTCTGTCTGTCCAATGAGGAGCAGATCAGCATCCATGACTTTATCCTCGAAGCGACACAGGTGCGTGTGCATGTGTATGTTGTGCAACATGTGTGGGTGTGTGTTCTTGTTTCTGCTACTTATATGGGACCTGTCCAGGTACAATCATTCACTTCACTGTTCCACACAAACCTTTTTACCTTTGTCTCTCTTCTTCTGGCCGTCTGTCTCACCCTCTGTCTGCCTCCCAGGATGACTATGTATTAGAAGTTCGTCATTTTCAGTGCCCCAAGTGGCCTAACCCCGACGCGCCCATCAACAGCACCTTTGAGCTCATCAACGTCATCAAAGAAGAGGCCGCCACACGCGATGGACCGACCATTGTCCACGATGAGTCAGTCTGACACTTTATTGATTTTGATTGACATTTCATCTTCACACCACATTCCTAGAAGTTAAAGAACAGCATCCCACTGGCCTCCTAAATCATTCTATGAGATGTTCAAAGTCTACCGTGACACTTTGCCACAGTGCTATATTCATGTTCAACTGTGCTTTGCTGGAGTTCGACGGTGTCATGGAACTATAGTTATGAAACTTCTGAAATGGAAGATCGTATCACTGCAGGATTCAATCATCACACCCATATTATTAAGTATGATCACACATTGGGGATAATATTAGTTTCTTCTCTCTGAACACAGAATAAGAGTACAGAGACACTGGCAGTCTGTGCATAGTGAGGAAAGACATCCCAGCAAACTGCCCAATTAAACATAATGAAAGTGTCTTTAGTATTGACACACATTAGTGTTCTTGAATGACACTCTAATCCAGACGCTCTGCTCATGTTTATTCATTAGAATAATGAAGATTGCTTGTCGCATCCTCAAGAAGAAAAGTGACTAATTGAGCACTTCATCTGGTTGCTATGGCCCAGCCAGCTTGCAGCACCTAAGAGATTGTCAGTTAGAGTCTCGTCCTAATTGTCTGCATGCTTATTATTCAGCCAGGCATGGGTTGTTAGCAGGGGTTTCTGCTGAGCTTCTGACAGGGCTGCTAATGGAAGAGGAGACCCTTTACACTGTGAAGGCGACCCACTGTTCTCCAGTGAGCCTCACACCAGGCTGAGCTGTCATCCTCAGGTGGATTCACTTGCTAATAAATCTTTGATCTTGGAGGTGACATTCCTGATCCGCGAGGGTCTTCACTCCCTGGTTGAAGTGTTGTCAAGGACATCTCAAATGCTGAAAGTCCTCACAGCATCCCAAATCTGGAATTCTGAGAGTTCAGATTGGACAGAAGATGTGAAAGACCATTTATTGGAAGTATAATTATATAAATGGCAAATCAAAGGTGCTGGGGCAAAGTGACATGTGTTGTAATGTCAACAAACTTTTACAGTTTTTTATACTTTCTTCTGAAACATTAGCTAAGAGTTTATAAGCAGTGTTAGATGGTAATGAAACCCAAAATAAGACCATGTAACGAACATACAGCTGCTGCCAAAACATTTGATGATAGATGGAATGTTGTTCTTGGCACATTGCTGGTGTGAAATAGAAATCAGTTCATGGCTGTTCCATCACTGGATATGAGTTACACTATGGGCATGGTGCTGATGTGGATCAACAATGGTAAACGCTGGAAACTAAAAAGGAGGTGGAGGAATCAACAAAGGAGAAAGGACCTTGAGATTTGTTAAAAACATAGGAAACATCATGATCATCACGAGCTTCTGCTGTTTTGAGCACTCCAGCGTTAGGTTCTGTAAAACCTGGAGTCTGCCAGCAAACACGGGAAGTACAGTCATCTTTGAAGGTGCCACATGCTGATGATGAAAACCAACAGATGTGATAAGGCAGTTTCTTGAACTGTTGCCACAGCGAACGATGATTTCCATCTACAAATGGGCCAAAGCAGTATCTTATGTTCTGTGTGAGCGTCTGTGATCTTGTGAGCTAACAGCAGAACACAACACAGAAGATGGATATCAAAGCCAGCAACCAGTGGAGGAGAAACATGCAGCAAGAGCTTCTGATATCATTGTGAAGATGCACGCTAACCCCGGACCCTGACTTTTTGTGTTTGTGTGTGCGCCAGGTTGGGAGCAGTGTCAGCCGGCATGCTCTGTGCACTCACCACCCTGTCTCAGCAGCTGGAGAGCGAGGGCGCCGTCGATGTCTATCAAGTGGCTAAAATGATCAACCTCATGAGGCCAGGTGTCTTTACAGACATTGTGAGTCTGCAAACTGCAAGTGACATTAAATATAGACATATTCTATTCCTTAAATATCTTTTCTATATATGTATTTGCTCAAAAGGCGTGTATCATCAGTTCAGCAACATGTTCTGATCTCTGTGTCTTCTGTCTCTCTGTCGACAGGACCAGTACCAGTACCTCTACAAAGCTGTGCTCAGCCTCGTCAGCACCAAGGAGTATGGCGCAGGTCTTCTTGCTAGGGACATTAACGGGACCATGGCGTCCATGTCCGAGCAGTCGGAGCAGGCAGAGAGCATGGAATCGCTGGTCTGAGAGAGGCCCTTCGGGGACCTGGAACTGAGCTGGGGGCGTCCTGTGGGTCCAAACACCCTGCGAGGTCCCTGAGCCCCAATAGGAGGCACTTATCTTTGTAAACGTGAAGGAACTATTGTGGACAAGACTTTTTGAGGCCTTTTTTGCCAGACTCTTGGTTAAAATGAATAACCTGATTACTTTTTTACACTGATAAAAAGTTTTTGATATTTATTTTTTTCGCCATTTTATGTCTTAATGTTCTCCTACTGAAGGGTTTGCACCTGCGTTTTTAAGTTTCACGACAGCGTCGGTAGGCAACGAGAAACACTTTTCTGTCTTTTCTTGTTTGCACTATATAATGTCAGTGTTACTGCCTATACTAAAACTGACACACTTGGCTTTTCTCCACTCAAGCTCTGATTTTTTTTTTTTTGACATTCCACGGCTTTGGCCCTTATTAAACCAACTGCTTCTGTGAAGGACATTGTTCTGCCTGCCACCTACCAGTCGCTTTAGGACAGTGGACGGAGGAAGGCACAAACTCTCTGCCCAAGTAACACAAAGCTGTTCGACTTCAGTTCAGCGTGACCTCCTCCACCTTGCTCATTTAAAGTACTCACATTACCACTCATTTACCACAAGAACTGAGATCCTGGAGCATATTGCCACAGACAAGTAGCTCTTGTTTGTTTTCTTAAACCAATTTCCTCTTCACTTTTTTTGTTTTTTGCCTTGTTTTCTTGTCACTCTCCTTCTTATTAGCAAGTCACACCCATGTTAGAATACCTAAGGTGGTGTAACAACTGCTACTGTGAACTTTTATTATTATTTCTTTGTATAATTCATATTATGCTTTTTAATATATGGAAATACTGTATGTATACATATATAAATATATCCTTATCATAATAACTTTGTGATTTTTGTACATGTCCTTCGTGGCCTCCCACCTCCGGCCGGTTGATTTCCACCACGTCCACTCCAGCACTCACTGCTGATTCCCAGCCAGCTGGAAGCGGACTCCCTCAGTCCTCTACGTTCTTGTATGCTGCTATGTCATCTGAAGTCACACACACACACACACACACACACACACACACAACCACACGCATCCAAATCAGTAGTGAGCGATTTTACACTTGCAATATTTGAGTCAACTACAACAGATGATGCAACAACGTGACATTCTCCTCTTGTTAAAGGTTTTTTTCCTTGGTCATAAATTCATTCTGACAGACAAGCACGGATTAAGAACACAGAGGCCCGTATGCTGAGAACCTCACTTACTCACACACACACACACACACACACACACACCTGTGTGTGGCATTTACAGGGTTGAATCAGCTGATGTGCAGGGGAACGCCACACTCAAAACCACGCTCTATGCAACACGCTGGCTCTAGGTTTTAGAAATCTGAAACAGGGTTTAAACAGTCTTTGGATTCTTAGCATTAGTCCACATTTGACCAGTCTCTCTGCAGTGGGTTATTCTATTCATTTCATATATGCTCATGTCATTTTGACAGAAACCTGCTGAGTCTTTAGATGCTTTAATGGTATGTAGTACTTATTTGATCATTGTACGTGGTGTAAGAATGGAGAAGGAAACAAACAATGTTTATCCTTACGGTATCTCTTCATTTGGAGATTAGTAACTGAAGCCCAGTCTGTGTTTTTCATTTCTGGTGAATCACACCAGGTTGCTCTGTTCTCCATCAGTCTGTGGCCTCTTTAGGGCTGGGGATGAACAGCTGGAGCGTTAAGAAACATGCTTTTTGATTCCACTTGTAGTCCAGACAGTAAAAGTTAAACTGCTCTTCTTCCATCCACACCGCCTGCACCAGCTCAAACGTAGCGTTTACAGGTAGATGAGTGCTAACGCTCAAAGTTAGCTAACATTCATCAAATGCAGTAGCAATCCTGTGACATGGAGTGACATTGGTAACGTTGCTAGTCATTATTTTAATGTCAATAATAATACTCATGTCTCCCACTCAAGTTAATTCAAGTGGAAACATGCATATATCTAAACATTCAAGTTGTAGTTTGCAAAGATATTTCAATTTTGCTTCCCTTTAAGTAAACTGTTTTATTTCTTGCACAAACAATATGGCATAAGGGTAAATTAAACTTTTCAGAATTAAAGAATAGACTTCATTTCCAGCAGTACCTAACCAAGTGTTTGTCCTTCTCAAATTCTAAGAAAATACCAAACACACAGAGGCATTTATCACAAAGCATTCACCACATTATTAACATCCAGGGCTGGGACCAGATCTGATTTAACTGCCATAGTACACACAGCCCTTACGTCAGGAGAGCAAACGCTCTCTGTAGCGATTTGTCTCCACTGAGGAGCACTACAGCGGCTGATTAGCAAAAACTGCATTCAGAGGAAACAGAGCAGGTGGAGGCCCGTTCGAGATCCGTGCTCGTTGACAGAGGTGTGATTACTTACCTCCCAAGGCCTTGTGTACATAGCTTCCATCCCTCACTCCTTTTCCTCCAGAGCTGTATTTTTTAGTGGTTCTGCGCAGAGCAGAGTCTGAAATGTTACCTGCTTCAGCTGCAGTAACCCCTCACACACACAAACACACACACACACACACACATTCCCACGCTTACACATTTCTTTGACGTAAGGATGTTCTCATTTAGCCACTGGTTTTAATGATATTCTGTACCTCTGTGCTTGATGGTGTGAAATGAACACTTGTAGTTTTTGAATGAAAATGTGAATTTATTTTTTATTTTTTTCCCACACAGCACAAAACAGATAAGTGTCAAATGTGAGGGGGACTAATGTATTTTAAGTTTTTAAAAACTTTTACCAAAGACTTGAATCCTTCCCGTGCAGAAAAAGATGGGTGAGCTTTCTCTCTCTCTCTCTCTCGCTGGTTCTCTCACCTGACTGGATGCCCAAACCCCCCACCCCCCCGCACTATATCTGTATTTGTATCAGTGTCCTTATGATGGTTTGCATCAAAGTCTCACTTCAGTATCGGTTTGCTTTAACCACAGAATCCTCAGTTGCAGTTACTGTTGTAAACCATCATTATGGATGAAGAGATGCATCATAAGACAGAGTGAGGAGACAGAACAGCATTAAAGATGAAAACCTAGTTATTTCTGTTTCTGCAGCAGTGATATCTCCATTTGACGCCATGTGAGCTAAAGTCTCCCAACATTCAGGAAGACGTCTACGCACATTTACTGTTTCTTGGGGCAATTCTTTCAGTTTGCATGCAATACACACACACACTTTGTGTTGTGAAACACACCTAAGGGCCGACTCACACCAGAAAGTGGCATCTTTGAGCAATTGTGATTACTATTATTGCTGCTGAGCTAACTTTTAACATGCTAGCTAGCTGATTGTCTGCTAGCGCTAGTCAGTGAAAGCAGCTTGTTATAAGTCATTAACCCTGACACAGTACATTAACACTGGTTAATTCATGGAAACACAACCCACTGGTGTATCATCTCTGACTGCAGATCTTCTCTTATGTGGGACATTTTATTATGCACCAAGCAGGGTGGTGATAAACTGAAGGGTGTGTCGCCACTAATGCTAAATCAAGAGCTCCATGCCGGGCTCCTGGATCACTAATCCTCCAAAGTTTAACACTGGCCACACAGTTTGCAGCTGCTCAACAGCCTGGATTTGCATGTTAATTGCACTGATGGAGGGAAATAACCCGCGCTGTGACTCATGCTGGTGTGACTGGGCTCTTAAAATGGTCACTCTGCCATTTTACTTTTCCCCATTTTTAAGCAAGTCTGATCACTGCGACCTTTGGGAATGAGAAGTGTTTTGTGTTGCCTTTGCAGCGCAAACTCAACTGTACTGTCAGTAACAAATGTACATATTTTTGTTGCCTCTGTAACCCAGCCCTCCTCTGGAAACTGTGTATGTATTGACTGTCAGAGGAAACGTTTCATCACATGAAATTCTCGCAGCAAGTTTTCACTATTTCTCTTTTTTCCTGAGATGATTTTGTAGATCAACCTCAATTCTGTTAACGTTTCTTGACTTAAACATACACCACAAACCTCTCGAGAGGTTTCCAGTCTGACGCACGTGTTCTGGTCCAGAATCACAAATATTGCAGTCGGTTCTCTTTCATTTGAACTCATGCCGTTGCTATTTGTGGTGGATCGTGTGGAAGCCAGGTGTCCGTGCGTCCAGCTTGTGGTCATCATCATATCCCTGTTTCCAGCTTCATGCCACCCATTAACGTTCAGGCAGTGATTGTGATATTATGATGTTATCCCCTCTCCTTTTGATTTTTCTTTTGGCTGATCCTCTGGCGGCTATGATTCTGTTGTCACATGTGACCAATAGAAAAGCTCTCTTGGGAGTCACCGGATCATTTCTCTCCCTTAACCTGTTTTGGAACTTTGGCTGTTCGTTTCTCTTTCGTAACATGAAATAAGACAAGCGGATGGATTTCTTTTATTTTGATTTGTTTTGTTTTTGCTCAAAGCTATATCAAAGCATTCTATGATAGTGTTATTTAATATGTAAATGTATTGCTATACATAAAATAAAATATGGGTTTTGATGTAATTTTCTGAAATCATTTGTGTGATAATATTTGCTTTTGGGGTTATTTCAGTTTTTTTCGACAGAGTCTGCTTGACTTGGGGTTTACCCCTAGTTTAGTCCAAGATACACTGTACAAACTGTTTCCACTTTGCCACCAGATGTATATTATGATTTAACTGAATGTGACATTATGCAAAAACATGAATCCTTTAGTGATGGTTGCCCACTTTAAACCTGCCTCTGGTTATTACACTGCTTGCGAGAAATTTTGGAATTAAATTAAAGAAAAACATAAAATATTTCTCCACACAAACAGAAGAATAAAACCATGCATAAAAATGATCTTGAGTTAAAGATCTCAGATTTACATAGATTTACAGAGTAGATCCTAGACCATGGCTGGAGTACAGAGACAGGGAGTCATGTTTAGGAGTGACTGTACATGTATATTATTGGCAGTTATGAACAACATGTCCATGTAGACACACGTCAGGGTTGTTGTTGATTATTTTTGTTTACAGCTGCAGCAGTCTTTTAAGTGTGTGCTTCCTATTTTCCCACACTTGTCCCACTCTAAAATTGCTGATTGACTTTCTTTTGTCTTGTTTGTTGTCACTTGTCATTGTGCTACTAAATTCCTTATATTACCTATTAGCTTTTCAACTAACGTTGTGTATCTTTCACATTTATTGCTAATAAAAATAAATAAGCTTAAAACAATAAATCATATAACAGCTTAATTTAATTGAACTTGAGCGCAGATGAGCGCTTAAATCCTCATGTCTGATTGGCTGTTGCTGAGTGTACATGTGATTACATGGTCACTATTACTTCCACACTCTGCTGTAAGCAGGAATAACTGTGTCTTACTCGTAGCTTTCAGTAAGAACGTGTAGTGTTATGTGTGTGTGAATAAATAGTGCACCAGGACTGAGCTGAAACCTGTTTTGTGGAACTGTTCATATGACTTCATCCTTTTCAGAGATCTTTAGTTAAGTTGGGACTTTTCTCAGTTTTCAGCTCAGCAGTGTAGCGTTAACATTATGGTCCAAGGCCAGTGCGTACAATGCTGTGTACGTGAATGAACGTATTTTAAATATAAATACAAAGCAGCAGCGCTCCTACGTGAAAAGACTCCCAAATGATTTAAGAGCTCCGGCTGCGTTAGGAGTGACAAGTAGAGATGGCAGCTACACACTTTCCATATTTTACAACTTAATAATGTGTTCATAAACAATACCAGGTCTGTCCTCATACACACACACACCGAAACAACATAAAACACTCGTGACATAATGGGTTCAGTGTGAAAATGTCCACACACCAGCAGGATTCTTCGTACTGCTCACTGACCACCTTATTATATTGGTTACATAGCAGGGAAATGAATGAGTTTGAAAGAGGATAAATAAGAAAATGTCTTTTTAAATCATGAACTGCATACAGGTTGTCAGGAAGGCAGGCAGAGAATGAAATGCATTTGACATTGTTGTTACTGTGGAACACCAAAGACAGCAGCAGGGCTCGATTTACTGTTCAAAATTAAAATGATTTCAGCTAAAATGATTAGTATATATTTTATTTTTTTTTACTGGCCCATTTCACCTGAGCATGGCGCTGTAGCTCATCATGATCTCACTCCTATAATCCTAAACAGTTATACTTTTTCATGTGTTTAAACATAAAACATCACTGGATGCCCTGCACAGCATGAAGAGGCCCATGACTCCACCCTGTACGAGGATAACGCTTTCTGAAATAGAGCCAACAGAGGGCAGCAGGCTGCCTACATCCGGTCTGATCTCCATGGTTACCGAACGCCTCTGCAAGATGAACTGTTAAGTGTCCAAAGATGAGCAGAAACACTTCCGAGCAGTGGTTTCAACATAATGCTCTTGTTAGTTACAACAGTCAGATCGGGTTTAATACAAAGTGATCAACCACAGTTCATATTGTATATATAATTATATGTCACTATAGTGAAGTGCAAACAACCATCTTCCACCAGGAATCACGTGTTTGCTTTAAAAACCAAAGACAAACAAGAGCTAATGGTGACGGGACGAGTTCCAGCTTACATGTTGGGCTTTTATTTTGAAGTGGAAATCGCTGCTGTTCCGGTTGTGTTCGCTGTTTGCTGTTGACTCCAGACCTTGGAGCTCGGGACGGTCGGTGCCATGTCTGCTACTGTCCCGGAGGAGCTGGATTTAATGAGGAGACACGAGCAGATGTGAGTTGGTTGAACCCGAGCTGACCGGTATGATCGGTAACACTGTCCGTCAGGCCTGTGAGGAGAGGACAGCGTTAGCCTCTCCTGTGTGCGCGGTTAGCTAGCTCAGCCTGCTGACCTCCGTTTAACCAGTCACGTGAACATTTGATCTGCTCCTCATTCATTTTACCCAGGGCCCACGTGCTCCGTGCAGATCAGGACAGTGTTTGACAGTGTGTGTTGGTGTGTGAGCTCTCTCTCACACACACACACACACACACACACACACACACACACACACACACAGGTTAACTGACTGTTGACAGGTCCTGTTAAACACACAGGGCTGTAAGTTAATATGTTCTCCTTCAGTTTGGTGTGTGTGTACCTTGATAGTGTTATTTGTATTACTCTCTTTGTTTACTCTGTTTACTTTTCCCTTTATTTTTATTTATGTTAAACAACATTTGTGCTTCCCCTCAGCTGTTACAACTTTAGCTGTGTGTCTGGCACTCAGAGACAAGGCTCTCTGCGTTGAGGTTTGTGTAGAGGAGGGAGTCGACTGTGTTTGTGTGTGTGCGTGTGTGTGTGTGTGCGCGTGTGCGCATTCCTGAATTTGTCCCAGCAGTCACTGAAATGAGATGTGAGATACGGCGTCATGTCGCTCTGTCCATGTGATCCACTCCACTGTCTGCACTGTGTGACACCAGTTTAGAGCGGAGGGCGGAGCTGCTGGAGGAGATGGAGAGTCGCAGGGAGCAGCTGAAGATCCGGAGGAAGCAGCAGGTGAAGGAGTCTGACGCCGCTCGCCACAGGAATGCCGCGCTGCTGCAGGTAGGAAGGGCGCACATCACCCCCCCCCAAAGAGCCATGATGTGTTACTGAGTGCCTGCCTGTCGTCCACCCACACTGTCTCCCCAGCACTCTGTGGGCATGTGCAGTGACTCCCTCGTTAGCTTTATAGCAGCTAGTGCTGGTGTGATTTGTTGGTAAATGAATGAGTTAGTCAGATTTCAATTACCAGTAAAGTGTGGAAGTCAGAAGTACCTCAGTCTGTTTCCAGCTCCTCAATGGGACGGTTTGATGCTACTCACTGATTTCCTAACGAGATCGAGACATCGAGACGTTTGAAGACATGACTGCAGCTCTGGGGAATTTTCAGTTTATTGACCAAAGCTTATCCAAACATAATCAGTGCATTCATTCTGGAGAAGAAGGGTGAGGAGGGATTTTGACCAACTCATCCAAACAAGTTTTCACCTTTAGGAGTATACGGTCGCTGCCTCCGTAGCTGTCCAAAGTAACCCAGCAATGCTGTGTAGCGGTCATGTAAAGGGATGTTATCATATCGGTGAACGAGTGTGCGGATGACTGTGTCAGCTCTCTGTCACTGCAGGATCTGCAGAAAATCGAGGATGGCCTCAGGGGGAATCACCTGCCACACCCGTATCTGCTGGCTCTGGAGGTAACAAGTTCTGCCCTCTTTAAAGCAGCAAGGCTCCACGTGCAAAGATATGTTGATTACCTGAGAGATATTTACAGACCCCACACTGTTTATCGCCAGTGTTCAGGAGGCCTGCAGCTTCAGAACCACAGAACCACAGAACCAATACGAGGTGACAGACAAAGACCGTACCTGACCTAAAGTCAATTTAGTGTCATTGTTCAGCGATACCATGCTCAGATCGCTTCTGACACTCATGGGTGATCTCAAAGTCCTGTTATGTAACCTCATAGAGCACCACCTTTATCACTTTCAACTCAATTCAGTTTGAAATTCCTTTTTGGGGAAGAGAAAGAAGTTGTCTGTGTCCAGTGAGCAGGGCTGTTGGGGAGCAACGATTGTGTTCGTTGCAGCCAAAGAACTCACCCCCACCTTGCTGTGCAACACAATTCCAGTCACTAGTGCCAGATCTCTCTCCCTCAGACACATCAGAACAAATGCAGTGGAGGTCTCAGCTGACCGTCTGACCCTGGGGAGTTCACTGTGCACGACCTGGAGAACACCAGCAGCATCCTTTCTCGGCTTTTCCGCTGCTCAGACAGCTGTTTGATCTCTGCTGAAGTTTAGGTCCACGGTGGTCGGGCAGTGCAGCTCAGTATACTGACTGAAAGGGGCTGTGCTGCATTCAGGAACATCAGACATCTTGTATTCTTTTATGGTTGAAGCCCACAAACTACGACTGCTGACTCAGCTGACTTCAGCTTTCTGCCTAGAAGGTTCCTAACCATCATGATGAAGTTAGATGTGCTGACTTTTCATAATAAGGTTTATATTGTGTCTCTGTTGTAGACAAGATACTGGGTGTCTGTGGAGGAGTCTGTCCCAGCCTGGGAGCACTTCCTCCTGGGTAAAGGCCCACATCCCACTGATGGTCCAGGACAGCCACCCAGGAGAGGCAAACAGAAACCAAGCACAGCTAAAGACCGGGGTCTGCCTCCTCTCCCAAAACCCAAGACCGCTCGATAGGTGAGCCAAGATGGTGCCTCTGAAGTCTGACAGATTGTTCTGACGGTTTCATGATGTAGATGATGACCTGGTGACGTCTTTCAGACGAGGGCTGGACACTAGTCAGAGGCTTTGGTGAACAGACTTCTGTCAGGCACAGAAATGAATTGAGCGAGGGAGAAGTAAAGCCTGCATGTGTTGAATAAGGTGGAGCACAATGTTGATATTGTGGTAGCAGTGTTGTAGGAGCAGGGTGACCTCTGCTGTGTCCATCCTGATGGAAGATGGGACTGTGTTCTTGGTCTGCTGCCCTCCAGTGTGACTCCAGTGTGACTGGAACGAACCTCTTACTGAGTTCCCAGTGATTCCTGCTCAATCTCTATGTTTGCAATGTTGTGTCAAGACCACTAGATGGAGCCATTGTCATAGAGAAATGTCCACCGTCTGGGGAAGAACCACGTGTATCTGTACTTGTTCCACAACTGACTAGTCCAGGTTCCCAAACAACTGTGAGTCGGTTAAAATAAAATCTTTTTGCACGGTCAGAGCTCAGCTAGTAGCCTGAGAGTCAGACTGAGTTACAGCTCACCCGAGTGTTTGTTGTATATGAGTTGTGTGGTGAGCAGAAATAGGCTTCATGCCTCATAATCAGTATCATGATGCACATTTGTCACACTGTTCAGGCAAAGTCCTTGTACTGATGTTTGTAAGTAGGCCTGAAACACTGATGCATTAAGTTTATTTATGAGGTTTATATTGTTGAAATCAAATCTATTTTTTTTAATCTACGTGTGTGTGTTTGTTTGTGTGTGTGTGAGACATCCAGCTGCATCCTGATGTTTCTGAGGCCTCGGTGTTGTCCACTGCATATGCAGAGTGAGTCTATGCGGTGTGACCGCTTCCATTCACAACAGTGGCACGTCCCAGATTTAATCTGGTAATGTAATCCCAGTCGTGTGTGGATGTACGGAACACGGCTCCTGAGACTGAGGAGAAATCAGAGCAACGCCCCACCAGTTTGTCACCAAATGCTAAAAAACACTGCCCCTGCTTCACTACAGCCAGGGTGGACGAAGACCTCCCCACCCGCTCACTTTAACCTCCTCTCCACACCACCAGAGATGGCACCTCCTCCCTCTGTTTAACCCCTAATTGTCTGTGATCAGACCTGTACCCGGCTGACACGGAGTGGCGGCTTGACAAACGCAATCATCCGGACAGCCGGGGTTGAAGTGGCTGGTGGTTGGCAGCTGCCCCAGCTCCTCAGCTGGGGCCCCAGTGCTGCAGACCCTCGGGGGTTAAACTCGCTACCAGCCACTGACTGACTGGACCAGTTGGGACTGATAGGGGCTGGGTGGTGGGGTGCTGGTTTAGTGAAGGGGCAAGATTGGAGGCCAGCATTCTGAGGTCAAGGCCAGGACTCAAGGAACGTAGGGGTGGGGGAGGTATTAGTGCTGTGTGTCCAATCATGGGTGACAGGATCAGTTGGTGGGAGGGGGAGAGGGGAGATGATGAAGATGTGATGTAGCAAATTATCTAAAAGGGTTTTGAAGAGCACGATCTGGAGCCCTTCCAAATGACTAGCCCTGAATTATGTATTCTAATGGCCGAGGCCCCAGGGTGCTGCACCCCCCAGTCGCGGCTGTTGTCAGTGACCAGACCCCACTCGCCCCGCCAGCCCCTGACAACAACAGTGACCCCTCAGACGGCAGCCCAGCTCTCCTCCAGCCCCGCTCCGTCTCCGGTGGCATGGCGTGAATCTGGAGCTGTACGATTATGCAACACGGTTCGACTATTGAGAGCCCACTGAGAGCCCCTGACAGATAATTGGCCAAGCCCAAAGCTGCACAAATGGTTAAGTGTCGACTCCAGTTGATTGGATAATGGGTAATTGCACGCTGCATTTCATTCAGTGATATGCTGCCGGTGTAGCAGGGGCAAGTGGAGGGGAGGGAAAGAATGGAGGAGGGAAAATATTTTGGCGTGCTGCGTTTCTGCAGCCTGTTATTTCACACTCTGAGTCTGTTGCATTTGTTTGGATCTCGAGCCTGGAGAGATCACAGATTTGTATCAACTGCTGATGTGATTTAAATTGCAAATGACATCATTTTATTTTTATTTTTTTCATGAGTTACATTTTTTTTCATTTTCACTCTCAGTTTCTGAATTCAGATTTCGCGGATCAGGGCGGCTGCTGAATGCGGTGCCTGGTGGCGCTGTCTGAGGCTTCACTCTGACCCCGTGAGAGCTTCTGCGTCCCAAGTCCGTCCTTTGATCATGGCATGTCACCTCTACTTAGGAGCCCAGGCTGCCAGCTCTTTGTCTTTCCTTCACAGAGGCCTTGACTGTTGTCATGTTGTCTCACATTAAATAGAGGGCTTCGCGTTGTACACTAAGAGGAAGCAACACTGGCCTTAAGGTAGCCCGGCTCGGCTCCCCGTTGACTGCACAGACACGAGTGTAACATTTCCACTTTAACAGCCGCGCACTTCGCTCGCGTCGCCGCAATAATCATTTACCTCTCCCTCCAACAGAAGGGTTTCTTCAGACTTTGTGCACTTAAACAGAACCGGCTTTCAGGAGCTAATGTGAAAATTCTTCCCCAGCTGGACTTGAATATACTTGAGCTGCATTATTGCTCTTATGGAGAAGCCCAGTGGGGGGGATCGTGCTTGCTGAATTCCACTTCAGTCACAGTATCGATTGTGCTTCCGCAGATGTCTATCTGCCATCGCCCGGTAAAGTCAGAATGCGCGGCGCTATTCATATCGACTGATGGATTAAGTGGGCAGCTGAAAGGACACGTATGAATTTTGTGTTTGTGCACTTGCGCCTTTTGTTGATATTGATTCTGGCTGGGCATGGATCCACGCATGGCAACGGCGTGTCGTGTTTGATTCTTAATGAAGTCCTTTATCACACTCTAATCAGTTTACTATCACACACGCCAGCCAAAGCAAACATTTAAATTGGTTTCTGTCTTAGGAAGGAGCACACGGGGAATCACTCTGTCTGTTCGGGTTTCTGCTGCAGAGAGGGACGTCCTGTCGCACTTCTTGGTCTCTTTGGATTTTGGATTTCTAAATGCTTAAGTAGAGAACATGTCTGTTGCTCCGTCAGGGGGCAAGCTGCACATAGTGTTTTTGAAAACCTGTACATGCACAGGCAGTTCACACTCATTACTGCAGTTACAAGACTCCCAACACGGTCTGTGTACAGCCAAACACTCAAAATATACAGGTGTAGCTTGTTTTCCCAAAGACATGGAATGTGACTGTGGTCGGGGTGGATGCTGGAGGACTTGATTGTTTGGTTATTTTCCATAACAGTTTTAGATATTTGCATGAACAATTAAAAAAAATGCCATGGAACATAATCTTTTATAAGAATCGACCAATCGCAGCATTCTGCCTATCCACAGGTTGATCAGTGTGCACAGGCTGTGCATCGGTCAAACGTAAAGCTGAAGGGCAAGCTGTTTGTAACCAGCTTCTTTTTCCATAACTGTACTGTGTAACAAATGAAATAAACAGACTGAGATCATCTGGTGCCATGTTTCTTTATTTATGCTCAGGTTATAGTGAAACTGCTGAAAAAGAAATTGTTGATGTAAATAAGAAAAGCATTGATAACTGCAGCTCTCATCTCGTGTTGTGTCCTGTCCTGCAACTATTGATGAATGTTGCCGTAGCGTGAGCTATGCTGCTCTATTGTTCTTGTAAAACAGAGAATTATACTTTAATGTCCAAACCAGTGTTATGACAGAGTTCATTTCACATTTTATTTTTAAAATGATCAATTCAGCAAACTGCACTACGGTCAGATCTACAACGAGCTGCCTCACTAAATGAGCTCCTCTTAGTCAGTGTCTTGTCTAACAAAGATAGCCTGCTATCTACAGACTACTAAGAGCTTGTGTTCTAGAAAAAGTTGCATATGAAAATGACCCATCCAGACTATACATTTATCAATCTACACTTATAGGTTAGATCTTAAACCCTGTGGTAAAAGAAATCCTTTATGTGTTTTTTTTAAAGCCTCTTAAGACCAAAATGTAATGCATAAATCATAATTTTACAATAAAAACAAAAAAAGACAGGTTCTGAGATGGTTCATCAGACTGCCTACTGGGGGTCAAACTGTTAGCAGATCACTTTCACATGTTCTGAAGCTGACCCTCTGTAGCTCTGTTTAGGGGCGTGCAACAGGGCTTATTGGACATACCAACTGTGAACAGCTGACATGAGTGGAACCGCTGAGTTTACAACATGTAGACAATGGAGAGAATAACATTTAAAAGAAGAATTAAAAATGATATTGTTGATGAACATTTGCCAGAATGGCATATGCATGTGTAGCAGCAATGCATTTACCTCAAGAACATGACTTCAAAAAATTATTTTCTGTGCTTGTATATGGATAACCGCGTGTGTGGGTTTGCATGTTTCTTCGGTTGGCTTATATTTATATATATTTCGTCATTTGTGTGTTTTTGAAATAAAAAACCTAATAAAAAGTAAATGACAGATGAAAGCGGTGATTGCACACGTTTGGATGTGTGAAGTTGCGTCACCTCAGTCCGTCAGTTATTTAAGCCTGAAAACACGCCTTTGTTGTTATTTTGTTTGACAGTGGATGCTCGCCGTGATCCCAGCTTGTTGTGGAGCACCATGTAGAGTTCCATTAAATCTGAGGGGGCCTTTTAATTGTGTGAGGTAGCGGAGTGGTACATCATTAACACGGTGGCCTCAAGTGAAGGAGGAGAGGACGTTTCCCAGCAGGGCCGGGTCAGGTCAAAGGGATTAGCCGTGGCACCGGACATCCCCAAATCAACTGATCCTCTGTAACAAAGACACGCTGCTTTAATGCCACTACAAGACAGCTGAGTGCAGCCGGAGCGTGATGGAGAAAGTGGCTCGATGCTTGGACACGGCATCAAATTATTCTGCTTGTCATTAGCTGGACAAAGAGATACACATTAGAATAGAGCTCACATGTTTGACATTGTTTTTTGTGTGTAAGAGTTGCTTTTTACAGATATGTATAGATATACATTTATATAATATCAGTGTGATGACCAGTTACACATCCACAAAGAGTAAGTTGCTTTGTTTTAACACCCAGTACACACAAAACTGTCTCCTGACCCCGTCCATCTCTCATCGTCGTGTATGTACATGCAATATCTGTGTTTCCATTCCACTGAAAACCTCTTATAGAAGTAAAAACTGATTTGTCTGCACAGCCTGATGAAGGTCAGACCAGATCAGAGTGTGTCACACGTGAGGTAATAAACAACAAAACACTGTGTTTATTCCAACTGCTCCAATTGTTCTTTCTGTTTCAGTTCAAAGACCTGGCGTCACTGTACCTTTAGGTTTAGGTAAGCTAAGTGATGTTGTCACTGTTTAAATGAACTACATATACTTATTATGTGCATCATTGTTAATATATAACAGTCAGTGCTTAGCCCTGAACTGGAGACAGTTCTGAAGATGTTCAGTTGAGTCCTGATCTGAGCCTCTGGCCGCCGTGCATGAGGTGAACAGCTCAGCAGAGACCATTTGCTGCAGAGCTATTACATCCTGATTCTGTGTTTTTGCATTCTTAATAAGCTTTTCACCAAACAGTGCTGTCAGCTGAGCCGAGAACAGCACTCTCGGTCACCGGCGAGGAGCTCCGCTGATAAAAACTACTGAATCAGTGATGATGATGATTCATTGTTGTCGGTTCGGTTTGGAGACTGTGTGTCACATTCGTTTGTACTCCGCACCTCCAGTCAGAACAAGGCCTCTCCATCTTCCTTCTCCACGTCAGAGATGGTGCATGAGTGTCATTTGTGGCTGCTAAAACAGCTAAAAAGTGTTATTAATGAGGACAAGTGCAAGAGGAAGATAAGACGGGCAGACTGTGGTTCTACTCTGGTATATATGCATATACGAATTTAAATGCACAGTAAGTTCTATGATTATACCATAAATGTACAAATTATGAATGTTAGCATATCAAATTTGTGACAGACTGCAACTAATGATTTTGTTTTATGCGACAATTATTAGTATCAACTGATCAATTCATTATTTTGTCAGTAAAATCTCAAAAAATAGGTGATGTCTTCAGATCTGCCTGTGTTGTTCAACCGAATGAAAGGGTATGAAAAGGTATGAAAGACTGCAAAATTGAACAATAAACTGTTTTTTTTTTTAAATTAATCATTTCATTTTAGGACACTTTTAGCATGTGTCAAATTTGTGTTAAAAGCACTATTTTAGAGCATCTTTCACTGTGAAAGAGCAAATGTGCCAGTAAAGCACTTAATACTTGCAAGTTTTAGGAAGTTTTATAATTAGAATTCATTTTCTGCTTTCTTGAGTTTGATTAGAAACAGCTAAATATGGCAGGAGCAGGCTTCATCCATCACCACCTCGGAGAGATGGACCCTGGAGCTACAGACTGCATAGACAGAAAATGTACAGATGGATGGATGGAGGTCAGAGAGTGGAGTCTGACAACAGATCAGCGATGAGAGCTCCCTCCCTGCTCAGTTCCCAGCAGCCCACCACTTCCCCTCCCAGCCACAAAGCACCTTCGCCCGGCCCGGGGTGCCCTTGACATGCCAAGGCAGGCGAGCGGCTCCATCCCAGGGACAAGCTGCTCGCTGCTGTCTTTAAGACATTCTGATTAGGTTTCGGTGGAGAAAAGCTCGGGTTGACTTTGTAAAAGAATCTAAATGAGGTGCGAGTGAATGCTGCGGCTGTTCCATTTTAATCTGTGTGTTCGGCTGCTCCTTGAGTGGCTCATTTCCATGCATCGCGCCGTGGGTTCCTCAGCGCCGAGCCACAACACGTTTAGGGCTCTCTGGTTATGTTTTTAAGGTAAATCAGGGTCAATAACAGCAGGTTCCTCAGTAAACATTCTGTCCAACCTGTTCTTTACACAAAATGCAGCGTTCATGTGTTTTTAAACATAACAGCTCAACATTCCTGAATTCAATCGCGGCCTGTTCCATCCTCCATCCTTTCAACGGCTTCTCATTTAAAGCAGGAATGGAGCCAAAGAGTGACGAGAAGCCACTGCTCATTAACCCCTCAGTACTTTACAATGAATCCTGGAGGCTCATTGTGCCAAAGGGCCAGTGCTTCCCTAACGAGGGCCTGAGGGGCGGGGAGGGGGGCTTCCCCACCGTCAGGGCCAGCCCAAGACTTCTGGGTTCCTAACAGAACTTTATCTCTCTGGAAAAGTTTGCAAACTGCTGCTTGGGTGAAGATCATGCATGAGGCTGATCACTGAACATTCTTAAAGCTGTAAAGAAAACTCCAACACATGAACAACAACACAAAATCACAAAGATGTTTGGCACTTATGGAGCGCTGAGCCGCTGCTTATGCAACAAATCAACAGTTTGTATCAGGACATTGTGTAAACGTGTCCTGGCCATAGCTTCAGACTGTCAAAATTGCCCCCCCCACACACACACATACACACACACACACACACTGGCACTCAACATTTTACACATGAATATAACTCTGCTGAAAATTCATTTTTATATTTTCAGGCTATTTTCAGGCTAATAATCAGGCATTAGGTAGCTAAAACTGACTTATGTGGCTGTTTTAAAGCTCCAAACAAACGTGTTTGTTTGATTGTTTTTGACTCAGTGTTGTTGTTTTTGCAACTGTAAGGTGAACAGACATAAAATGCATTTTGCTTGTGTGCTGTGTTCCTTTGCTTTACTTTGTTGCTCTTCTTCATGTGTGTATTTAATGCTGAAGATGAGTTGTTGTGAAGTTGTTTATCATCTCGCGCCGACATTCAGCCTGAGCTGCAGTTTACCCGCTCACTCACGCTCCCCATCTTCTCTAAATCGGGTGCTAATGTTATTATTATTTTCGCAAAACGCTCGCACCGCTCTCCAAATGGCCCACCTCACAGCCTGTAGGTATGTTATGGGAACATCGTCTGCGGGCCGCGGCGACACAAACTGTCACCCCTCCACCCTCTTGTAAAGAAGAAAAAGCCGCCGGAGCAGGGACGCTTTAATTGGAATTTCATGTGGGCTAAACTGAGGGGAAACTGATGTAAGTTAACATTTGGTAGACTTAATTGGTCCCTTTCTCTCCCTCCTCCTCGATCGGGCACTTACGGGCCGCTGCTGAAGCTTCCCCGCTAATCTCCCATTTACAATCAATTCAGCCGGCCAGACAAAAAGTCCGCCTCTCGCTTTTCTTCTCTTCCTGTCTCAAACGAGCTCCTTTGTGGCCCGTAAATTGCTTGAATCCCCGGTGATCCCCCCGGTGGCGGAGGGAGCAAAAAGAAAGATGTCCTCATGTTGTTGACAGCCGATTAGCGCGCGCTCCCGCTCTCGCGCTCCTTCCAGACCCCCGCCTCTAATCTCCTCCGCGTGGGCGCGCCTTAATTAAAGCTCCCGTTCGTCAATTAACGTGTTTGTGGATGTTGAGGCGGTTGCTCAGATGTTGGAGAGGTGCGGGGAAAAGGGCAACCTGCTTGCCTTTAGGTTGTTTACTGCTCCGACATTGTTGTTCATGTCCCGCAGCCTGCAGGCTCTGGACTCATGTGCACACACGCATGCTGCTGCTGCTGCTGCTGCTGTTTGTGTGTGTGTGTGTGTGTGTGTGTGTGTGAGCGAGAGAGAGAGTGTATGTGTGTGTTTTCTGTTTCTCACCACACACATTGCTTCGGAGAAACGTAAAACCTGCGTCTTCCATTGATGTCGATCATTTCGCTCATTCTGTGTCACGTGGGCAGCACTAAAATCCATTAGACGGTCAGTTAAATGATATTTTAAAAGATGCGCGCGCGCAAACACACACACACAAAGAAGTGCAGATTTGTGGATGAATGTGTGAAGATGTACAGCGCGTAGACAAGGTCATGACTTTGGTGGTGTTTCTGTGAATCGCGAGGTTTCGTGGACCCGTGGGGGCATTCAACACGAAGGCTGAGCCTGCCTTTCACGGAGCTTAATATGCACGCGCTCGACAGGAAGTCTGCGACATTTGCTTTGTAACAACATCAATTTTGTGAGAAGACACGATTGGGAATGTTCTGGAGGCGCAGACGCGCGGAGAGAGATGCGGGTCTGAACCGCAACAAAAAACTGAAAGTGAACTGAAGAAAGGCGAACGCGTCCCCTCTCATCGCTGGATCTGCTTGAACAGCCTTAAGCCAAAATAACACTTTGGACTTTTAGTAACAGACAGTATCATTTTTATTTGAATGTTACTGGCTCTATAATAACGCCCCGATGCAGTCGGGAAAAACAAACTTTGTCACCCACGTGTTTTCTTTATTTTAACCCACTGTCCACGAGACCTGCCGCGTGTTTTATTGAAGTTAACAGTTTGGTGGATTCTCCTGCGAATGTCTGTCTCTGGCGCAGACTGATGAAATAGGTGAGCAGGGCATTCATCTGGCAATATTAGCTCTGCCAGGCTTCTGCGGGCCTGGCCGGCCAGGCTGAGCGCTAATTGGCTGTTAATAGAAAGAGCGCCATTTGGGAGCACGGATCTGCGTCTCGACAGAATGTGTGCAGGGATAATATTGTTCCAGGAGCCGTGAGGAGAATAACTTGTGGTCTATTAACGCGCAGGCCAGATGAGGAGCTGCGGCCTGAGTGCTCCATTATCTCCTGTTCTGATGAGCGGCTCCGGATGCGACAGAACCCCCCCCCCAATCAAGCCTCCCCAAACCGTTTAGCCGGTTAATGTAATTCGCTTTCAAGGGTCCATGTTATCTCTGATCATTTGCGCCATTACGCCGGAGTCAAGTGTAAATGCTGCCATTATTAAGATCGTGTCTGTCAATAAATGGTGAAGCAAAGTGGCTGCAGAGCACACAGCAGAGCCGGGCTGAGTCTATATGTGGGTTTCTAGCAACACTTCAGCAGGAAAAACCGCGTCCACAAAGTTCATCAGATGCATATCTCCACGCGATGAAGAGCATGTTCATATTGTTTTAATATGACATGTCTGACGGAGGCATGTTTGGAATTCATCCTGCTACTGACAGCATTAAATATGTTTGTTTGGTATTTTTTAATATATATATATACATATTAAATAAATGTAAAGGTATTAAAACGAATGTTCACCGGTGTATGTGGCAGATATTAGGTCGCTGCTCCAGAGCAACAAATCAAAATGATAAAACAGAATGTGCAAAATAAATCAACAAAATCACGTGAAACTATTTAATGGAATAATAAATGCAAATGGCCCGTAAATCGAAATAAATACACCGTTTCAGTGATTTTTCTTTCTGATTTGTCGCTGTTTTCGGTTTATTAATTAATTTTTTTAAACGTGTTTTCTTTTTTTTCCCCCACCCCGCGTCAGTGATCTGTTGCTGCTGACTGTCACTGTCACATTCATGCTCCTCTGTATGATGAACGTGGAATTTGACCCGCGTGTTTTCTAAAACGCTTCTGGACTTAGTCAACACAGCTGTCTTCATATTATTGGGTTTTATTTTCAAATGCCTTCAAAAACAAAAAAACAAACAAACAAAAAACCCAAACAAACAAACAACATGGCTCAAACATTCAGTTTTCATTATAAGTTATAACTTGTTTATTCACATTAACATTTTTTTTTCCTGTGAAGTACACAACATGGCAATGATTCACATTTTAAATAACATTCTTTATTTCATAAGCTATTATTTACAGTTCCATGATGGAGGCTGCTGGTTTCTCCCTGTGTGGTGCAGGAAGAAATTCTATCTGGGCACAAACAAATCACTCTAATATCCCTACGGTGTAGGCCTGCTCTGTAGTCCCTACAGTGTCCCCGCTGGGACATTTTGGCAGAGTCAGGGATGGTGTCCAATTTATTTGGACCGAACCTTCTGTCTTGCTGGACTTTCAAACTGTTCAGTGTGGCTGCAAACGCAGGAGCTAAGCCAGTCTGTTTGAGGCCTCACGGTTGGAGCAGGAGAGTCGACCGTGTGACGTGCCTCAGCTCTGCAGCTCTCTGGAGGCCTCTGTGGCTGCCGAGAAGCCGTTGTCGTGCAGCTTCCTGATGTGTTTCTTCAGGTCGAAGTTGCGGCAGAAGCCCTTGCCGCAGGTGGCGCAGGTGAAGGGCTTTTTGTCGTTGTGTGTGTGCATGTGGAAGGTCAGGTTGTAGATCTGGTGGAAGGCCTTGTTGCAGATGGAGCACTTGTACTGCTTCTCCCCGCTGTGAGTCAGCTTGTGGTTCTTGTAGTTTCCTGCAAGATTCAAAAAGCAATAATCAGCACTTGCACGAGAGGGAGAGGACTGATTTGGCTGCACAGTTACAACATGAAGAGGCCCTGCTTCAATATTTACTCTGACCGTTTGCAAGCTGATCCAATCATGGAAAAAAGCAGCAAAGGTTCAGATTAAAGAACAAGTTGTTAGGAAGTGCTCAAATGGGTGTGAAGCAGCACAACATCCTTTAACTTTGAGCATAAATTCTGTTTTATTAAGAAAATGCATTGACCCAACACAACATTGAGTCTGTGCTCTCTGTGAGATGATGCACAGAATCAAAACGGGATTAGATGTCTGTATGTGCATCATAAAAAGGGACAGAAACAAAACACTTAATCTGTCAGATACATGATCTGTATGAATTATAAAAACATATGCACGATTAGAACCTGCTCTTATTATTTTAAAATGAACTGCACCAGTGAGCGCTGAGAGCGAAATACACGAAAGCAAAGTAAATTTAAAAAAAACTTGATTCAAGCACGGGGAATTTTAAAAACACGAGTTTTTAGCGTGGGGTCGCAGTGGGATCGTGGTTAAAGTGGGTTAAGATAAGCGGGAGGGGGAAATGGAGACGGCGCACTGTTTACTGGGACTCCCCTGACAGAGTGGAGATGAAAGAGGCCTCTCTCTGCTCCCCTCTCCTCTTTTCCCTGCCAAGGTCAGCAGTTCATTGGGAAGTTAGAGCCTCGTCGGTCGTTCTGCTCAGCCCGGCCTTCATTAATCCAGGGTTTGTGTGTCGGAGTCAAGAAGTTGTCAAACTTTGTCAGAATCAAGCGCGGCGACAACTCAACAAAAAAAGCCCCGGTTCCAACCTGCTGACCCAGAGCAAATGCTGCCGTCTCGAAGGGAGAATTAGTCTGTGGAAAGTGACATGTCCTATTTCCACTGATCGCTTCATGCTCGTCGGAGGGCCTGCAATTACTTCCCTCGCACAGATAACTGAGAGCAGCAGCATATGGTGCCGCTTTTACTCCGCTAACGTTTCTGTCAGCAGCCCAAACTCCGAGGATTCCTTCACAGCGAAGCGACGCTGCAGGTTCACCGGCGCGCGGGGACTTCAACCCGAGCCACCGCGTGGCTGCACGCGGGCAGGGGACAGAAGCGCGTGGAGCCCGCCACTCTTAAAAATACTGCTCGATTCAAATTAAAGGCAGGGACATGTTGCACAGAACACCACAACGATGTCTCCTAAATTTCGAGCTGTACAGAAAACAGCAATAGAAAATTCCTGGACTCAAAGGGACATTTAGTTTCTCCCTGAGTTTTGAAATTGTAATTTTAATTATTCGTGAAATTATTTCCCCGCTCTTATTTTATTAAAAGTCCAGTTATTTTCACCGTTTCTCTCGACACTGTCACCGCCTTAATCAGTGAGTGTTTAGAAGATGCGAAGGAATAACGCCTGACTCTGGACGGCAGCTCATCAGGGTCAGTAGATGAAGCGTCTCGCCGCGCGGACACATTTTTTTCGTTTTCATTTAATTTAAGATTCGCTTTCACGCTCTGTGTAAACACAACCTGGAGCACCAGCCACAGAACTAGTTCCGGAATATAATGTCCATTGTAGAAAAACACTCAGAACAATAAAAACAAGTAGAAAAACCTGCCAAACGAATTTTAAAAATGTATTATTAATTTTAATTCGCTGGCGCGCAGCTTTTTATTTACCTTTCTGGTGGAATCCCTTCCCGCAGAACTCACAGACGAAAGGTTTGTACCCGGCGTGGATCCGTACGTGCGTGTTGAGCGTCGAGCTTCTGTTGAACGCCTTCCCGCACTGGTTGCATTTATGAGGTTTTTCCTGAACGGGAACAATTTAAAAAAAAACAAAGCAAAATGAGCCGAGCTCGCTGGTGGCTTTTTTTTTAATGCAGAGAGAAGTGAGGTCTGCGCGCCGCGGCTCACCTGCGTGTGAATGATTTTGTGTCTGCACAGCGTGCTGGCCTGCCTGAATCCTTTCCCGCACACTTTACACACGAAGGGCCGGGCCCCAGTGTGCACCGGCATGTGTCTGGTCAAATTGTAATGCGCGTTAAAAACCTGCGGAGAGCACAGAGAGACAGCAGGGCTGTTATGGAGAAACTGTGACAACCCCGGAGATTTCAGGGTGTTTAAAATCATTCTTTAATATTTAACCTGGTTACTGGCAGTTTAATAATTCCAATTCAGTTTTTATTTAGGTCTATATGTTGAGAGGAATATTGTTTTAATTGGGAGACACTGGAATATCATTTTACCCTCACTGCTAATATTTAATTTAAACTTTTTAAATCTGAATTTAAAATTGACATGCACCTTAAAAATAAAAACCCTGGCCGTTTTCCTGCAGATTCTGTTTTTACACACACCCTCTCAGAAAATAAGCTCACCTTTCCACACACTTCACACGTGAAGTTTTTAGGCTTTCCGTCCGCAGTGCTGCTGCCGCTGCTGCTCAGCTTGCTGTGCGTCTTGGCGCCGCTCTTCTCGTTGCTCAGGCCGTGGTTCTCCTTCACTATCTGGTCCAGTTGCCCTGGCAGATGTTCCTTGTGCGGGTACTGAGGTGTGGGCAACTTGTCGGCTCCCACCCCGGCCAGTTTAGCGTTTTCGAGCAGTAAGAGTCTGTGGTGCGCCGACAGAGAGGCCTGGGCCTGCGGGCTGGAGAACCAGTGTCCGGCCAGCAGCTCCGACTGCTGGTACGCAGAGTCCAGGTAGTTGAGATAGTAGAGCGAGCCGCCGCTGGGTACGGCCACAGCCTGGTGGATGACCTGCGGTTTCACCACCCTGCTCCCCGACGTCAGCAGCGGCTGCTTCAAACCTGGGTCCGCTTTGCCGCACATGCCGCAGTTCCCTTTGCACGGAGCAGCTGCGGACCCGCAAAAAGTCCCTCTGAAGCTGGCTCTCCACAGCTCCGAGTAGTTCATCAGCGCCTTGGCTTGGAGGTCGTAGCTGAAAGGCTGCAGCGGGATCATGCAGGGGATCGGGGAGCAGAGCCCCAGCAGTTTCTTCCCCTCTGCCCGCTCCTCCGCGCTCCCTTTCGGCTCCGAGCTCTTGGACATGATCCGGTCTATGGAGAAGGCAAGGGTCTTGGGAGCCGCGGACGGTCCGGTCCTACCGCAAGACATCACCGTCTCCAGAGAGGCAGAACTTGCCATTTTGTTGTTGTTGTTATTTTGTTTGCAGCAGAGCAGAACTTAGTGTGAGCAACTCCCGGTATAGTCCGACCCGCTCCTCCAGCTGCCCCGCGTCTTTTCACTCTCCTGAGCTCCCAGCAGAAAAGACAGGAGGACACATCAGTTTAATAAGCACCTTGCTGTCACAGTGTCACGCATTTGCATTCAAATGGCCAACCCCCCTGCAACAATAGCATCCAGGGGTGATGGATTAATGCTCATTAACTAGTGCACACAAAATTAACAGGACATTACAGAGAAGAGGGAGAAGAAGGAGCAGAAGAAAAAGAGGAGGACAGATTTCAGATCGGAATGCAGGAGTCGCAGCTCCCGGAGCATGTGAGAGCACAAAGTTGAGTCAGTGTTGGAGTTTACCTCTTTAATGGTAAGATGGGTGTGGAGAAACCAGCCGACTGCTCTCTGTCACATGTCGGCAGCGCCCGCCCTCCTCAGCGCGGATCACTGTCTCCTGACATCAGCGGGCACCCAAACTCTTAACTGGGTGACAGGGAGACGCCCTCATCAACCTGCAAGCCCTCAGAAAAAAAAACAACGGAGAGGGAGGTGTGGCACGGGTTACATAGGCGACCATATGTCAGCCGCGACATAAATATGAAACCATTTCCCTCAAGAAAATGAGTGAACATATTATCATAATTGTGTTTTGATCATTAAACGCGCCTTGGAAGAGTCGCCCGAGTCTGCTGCTTTCATTTGGCCAACAACAACACAGTAATCTTTTTCTTTTTCACTTTGGGAAATTTTTTCAGGGGGAAGCTGTTAATCCCGGGAGATGGGATCCCTCCTTTTCCACGCCGGCTTACATACTTACTATTTGTATAAATTCGAGGACGTCCAATTTCCACCTGTTTAAGAGCAGAGACTCCCTTAGGATCCTATTAAACGTTGTTCCTCCTTCCCTCTATTCAAAAGAAGCAATTTTCCAGAGCGATTCAAGGCTCAACTCCGCGCAGGGAGGAGAAAAAAAAGGAAAAAAAACACAAGCTCTTTCACTTTTAGCCACTAAAGCGCTGCGTGAACCTGGTTTTGTGTTTTTTTTCCTGAAATGGAGGGACGGATTAAAGAGGGAGACGGGGGGAAAGAAAAGACTTAGCTTGGACAGAGGTATACAAGGACAAATGAAAAGAGCGGCTTTTTCTCTCTAAAGAGGCACACAAGAAGTTTGCTGGAATCCGCGGTGTTGTGTGGGAGTTACAATGAGCAGCAGCCTCTCGTCTGCTCGCCACAAGAGCCGCGTTGAATTCATGTGTTTGCAGCTCGGGCCATTTCACCTGAGGGACCCCCGGCGAGCGAGAGAGAGAGAGGGAGAGAGAGAGAGAGAGGACGAGCCGGAGCCGGAAACTGATCAGATCATAGCCCTCACCTGCATGTTGATGAGTCATGAGATAACCTGTTTGATTTCACGTGTTAAAAACGCGTTTAAAATATTATTATTGATTAATAATATAATATAAATTCAGAACGAACACGTTCTCGCGTATTTCAGGCAGACATTAGATTTTTGTGCCACTCTCATATTCCCATGTCAGAGTTTTAACATCATCACCACAACTGTAGGTGAAATGTGTCCCAGCCTTTTGTGTTTGAGGATTAAAAAGCAACATCTTAATAATAATAATTTTTTTAAAAAGCTATGTAAAGGATTTACAAGTGGCTTAGTTCATGCTTAACAAAGCATTTACTAGCGTGTCCCAAAGCAGGTATGAGGCATCAGGGAGACCTCCCCTCTGGCAGAGCCCCAGAGAAGAGGAACTATGGTTTGACCACTGATCTTCTGTGAAAGCGTCTGGACAAAACTCTTATTTTTTATTAATATTTGACAGCCACAGACTGGATGTCACCTTAAAAACAGTCATCGGAAACACGGATTAAACAACACTTGCTTATTCATGTGAATATCCACGAATATTCCATAATTATTTACCATTATCACATCTTACAGTCCCTAAGGATGACTTATTAGAAAGCCAAAGCAAAGGCGGATGTCATGTGGTAAAAATCAAAATCAGCTTCTGGTATAATTCCCTGTGCAGTGAAATCATATATTGCTTTGTGGTAAACAGTGCATTAACACAGTCTATACACAGGGCAGTGTATATTAAACAGGAATCTAACATCTAAGTCAGATAAGGCCTATAGTTTCACCAGGCTTCTTCGTAGATCCAAGCACAGTGAAGTGTTTTCATGTTATTCTCATAAGTTCCTGTGTTGCTGCCTGTTTAAAGCCAGTCAGGGTTCAGGGTCCTTCTCTAATAAAAAGAATTGATGAAGAAAGAACGTATGCTTTCAGAAAAGAGATGGACTGGAAACAAATACCGGCCCTGCTCGGCAGCATTTCTCCACGTGTGCCGTGAATCACTGGCGGTCCGACTTACCCCGGAGGTGGAGGAAGGTGATGGTTTCCCTCAAGCCCTATAGACTCAGTGCCGTCTTAGCCCAGCATGTCGCTGTCCTATAACACTAGTTTTCCTGTTAATAACCTTAAAAAACATCCCTGCTCTGCATTGTTTCACACCTGCACCTCAGCATGGAGGGATTAATGCCTGTTGTCTCGGTGCTACTCATATGTAAATAGGGCAAAAATACACTAATTTGAGTTTATTCAGGCACAATTGCCGGCTCATCCACACAATAAACATTGATCCTATTGCTGTAACCCAGACCCCTCTATTCAGCTCCAACAGTAATTAGCTCCCGCATTGATTTAAGGGACTCTTGCTTCTTGCCTGCAGGCATGTGAGGGTCACAAATAGTGGCTGGATGTGGCAAACCTTTTCTCCACATTGTTATGATTTTCTGTTTTCACTGTATTTATCAAACAATAATGCAATAATAATAAGTTATAAAACGCTGTAATGAGCATTTTGGGTGTTTTTAAAATGTGAATGTAATCACAGAAAAGAGAGAAATATTAAAAATCCTAACTTCACTTAACATTAACAGTGAAATCATGTTGAGTCATTCACAATTCCTGATACAATGAACACTCAATAGCTCACATTCATTAATGTCTACAGTGGTTGTAAGCCTTAGATTTATTGTGCTATCCTTGAATGAATGAATGAATGGACACTGCTGAACTGAACTGTACTAGCAGGTGATGCTTTGTGTTGTTTGACACTGCAGTTCAAACATTTAGGCTTATATCAGTGTCAGAACATGAGCGAGTTTGGATGCCGCCGTAGTCATCACTGCACTATATGAACATCCCACCACTTCCTGCTGGCGCTAAAAGCTGACTTCAGATTCGTCTGGTTTGCTGTGGGTGGAATTCTTCATCACTCTCAGCTCTCACTCTCTTCCCCTCAGAGGACGATGGCTCGGAGGATCAGACAGTCATCTTGTGCGTTTCAGGTGTGACACGCGGGCTCTCTGCTGAGGGATCACTCCGTCACATTCGCATTGTTTTGTCCTGGCACCGTAATTAATACATGTTAGATATGAGTTCATCTGAATGAACTGGGTGTTAACCAGGAGGGTGTTTATCCCAACTGATAAGGGAATATTGTTACAATATTTGTTTGTACATGGCCTAATAATTAGTTATCAACTTCAATTATACTTTTTCATCATTTTATTTTTGATCCTTGTGTTGCAGGCATTTTATTAATGATAATGTTGATTTATACCGAAGACCAGCCTCGTACAGTTTGTATATTTGTGAACTGGCAGAGCTATTCCATAATATTTCCAGCTGCAGATGCACCCCCAGAAGATGTAGCTCCAGATGAGAATTGCTTTTTGCAAGCAGTGATCAAAAAGATTTTAAGAACTTACTTTTACTTGTTAAATAAAAACACATTTATATTTTAAAATGCACACTTAAGCAGCTGAAAATGATTGTATAGCCTAATCTAAACATTTACTTGGCAAAACCTATTTAGATCTCATTCTGAGGCAGTTGCAGTGGGACTGGTACCCTTGTCTCTGATGTCAAACTGACCTGGAAACATCAAAGCTCCATATATATCTCTTCCCCAGTAAGTACAGCAGGCTGCCATGTCAACCTACTGCTGATGAAATAACATGCTGATAATGTGCCCAAATGTAGCCTCACACATCTCAGTAGAGGAAATCACAGACAGTTGTCCTCACACTTTTCACTCGTGGTGACAACTTTCACTGACGTTAAACCTGAGGAAATGAGACAGGAACGTGTGACTGGGGAGGGAATTCTCCAAAAGAAAGTGCTCATTTCATCTCGCCAGTGTTGCATCTGATTTCACTTAAACATTCAGGCGCAGACGCAGTTTTTCAGGGAAATTGTAAAAGCATTTTGTGCAGTTGTTCTATTGGATCTGTTTTATAAAAATAAAACATAAAGTTTCTTTACATGTGTGAAATGGACCAAAAACAGACACCTGTCTTTGGTGTTTTTTCCTTCAGTTTAAGTTCATTCAATTAAATTACCTGAACCATCTTGCAGTGTATTAAGCAAATAGTGTAGGTCAGTATAATTTAGCGCATTCTGCTGTTTATATTATTAAAATGGCGATTTACAGGATTAGCTAACATGTTAGCATCATTCTTTCTATGTGTGACTGCTGTGTGTTCACCCTCTGAAACAGCACCTGTAGTGGGCAGTCAGCGGAGACGCTGGCATTTGGTTTCAGTGTGGGTTGTCCAAAGCACAGCAACAGTGTCAACAACAATAAGTCAGTTCAGGCCCATGTTATAGAAAATGTAAAACTGTATGGTTTTGAACAGTATGTTTTGGGCTTCATTGTAATATTACAGTAATCCATGTAGGACATGATGGGCATAATGGTGCATGATGTGTTTAATTTACACAGAAAAGACATTTTTATTTTACTCTAGTTTGTAGTACACAGTGATTAAGATTTAAAGCATTCCATATTTTAATGGGATCATTTTGCAATTATTTTTTTAGGATGCATTAGGAATTCATTGCATCACAAACAGTGGAGCTGACACTGGGCCTTTGAGGCTGATACTGATGAAAAAATGAGTAAAACAACAAATATCACCTGATATTCGTTAACATTTCTAGTATTAATGGGTGAAGCACTGTTCTTACAGTTAAAAGACAAATTTAAAAATCTTCCATGTATTCTGAATGAAACGACACAGCAGGCAGGACGGAGCTTTTGGAGGACCTCAACATTGAAAACAAGGCAAGCTTCATTCCAGTGTAGCAGACTACTCATACCCACATCACCCTCGTCGCTGGAGTGGGTGGACCACTAAAACTGCAGGGCGTGGAAGTACATTAATATCAGGGTGATATCGTACCTTACTGGAAATCTATCTGAAATATGATGTTGCCCAAAATTAATCATTCTTTTCTCTTTCATCCACATTTAAGCACCACCCTGAAAGCAGCAGGACCATTCTTCATCCACTCTGTACTGTTTGCATTAAATACATTGGAAGGGAGAGGAGGTTTGTTGATCAGTGGCAGTGAACTGGAGTTGACTGAAGGAATGATTGTCCAACCTGCAGTACCAGAATGCTCTGGATGATGTCAGGAAAACCAGACTGGATGCTGTTCCACTGAATCATTTCAATTGTGGGCCTTTTTTAATGATGTGGTCTGAGTTGGTGTTTCATTTAATTCTTGTTAGCCATAGCCATGAATGAATCAGCTGGAAACAGTTACAGTTTCAAGCAGGCTGCACAACCGGAGTGGATAAACGCACCACACACTGGGCTGTCCTTGGTTTCACTTCTGATTTAAACCTGGACAGTCATGGCAGACTTTTCAGACCAACGAGCTCTCTGAAACTCTCAATCAGCATAAGTCAGGCCATGCAGGTGCTGAGTCATGCTTTGCTTTATTGTGATGGTACATTCAGAAGTTGTTAACAAGATCCCCTTTGGAGAGTCAACATGACTCATGCAAACTCTGCCCACCAGTCAACATGAAGCTCTGTGATATTCATTTGGAAGAGGCCTGAAGTGAAATCAATTTATTTCACACTGTGCCCAATGAAAGTTGAAGAAATATGAATGACCAGACCCCATCATGGCATCATTGTTCATGGGGTTAGTGATGCCATGAACTGTACAGCAAAAAACCCCGACCAAGACCAATGGCTGATCTGGATGAATGTGATGTGGAGCTGGAATCTCTGAGGAGCATAGTGGAAGGACCCATAGGCACTGGCTCTGATGAAAACTGGAGGTGAACTGTGATGGAGGAGGGCTGCATCCATCTCCCACAGACATGACAGCTGACAAGAGTGGTGAACAGAACTGTTTCAAAGTTTGACATCCACAAGATAATTGGCTCGCAGAGGCAGCGGTGAAATCTGGTTGGTTCAGCTGAAGAGGAGTGAATACGCTCAGTCACAGAGAGAGAGAGATGACTTCAGACTGAACTTCTGCTCTGAGCTTCAACTTCCAACACCCTGCTGAGTGGAACATCTGTGTATGGTCCATATTAGAGATAAGGCCTGGGCCTTGAACACCTTGGGGGAAGTGAATGTGAGATAGTTTGTGCGGAGAGGAGGAGGATTGTACAGAGTGGAAGCACCCAGCTCCTCCTGCACTGCCACTTCCAGGATGTGATGTTATCAACCATCAGTGATGGATCCAGGATCTTTAGTTCTTCAGGATAAAAAGCAAGGGTCTAGGATTGAGCTTTTCACATCCACAGAGATTTTTCCAGTCTATATTCCACAGGGACCTCCTGTGTTTGCATGGTCTACCATCAGAATTTTTATATAGGCTATAATAAACATTGGTATCACATTAGAACTGCATTTTTGTGGCTGACGTGCTGACTTCATGTTCAGCACCCAGTGTCAGCTCACTTCCTCCTCCTGTTCTGAAAGAAGCCAAAAAGTTTTTGGATGAGGGGTGCCGACAAAGAGGAAAACCTGGAGTGTCAAGGCGATGTGGCGTGTTTGTGCGGGGAGCAGCAGAACTGACTGTTTGACTGGATTCCTGCGTGAGTCTTTTTGTCAGCCTGAGTTTTCGTCCTGAAGCACTGTGGAGGTTTTTTTTCAGCCTGTCATGTCTTCACCTGGCCTCGTGAACCCCCCCCCCAGCTGCCATGTGGCCTGTCACACCGCCTCGCCTTGGCCAACACACACTGATTCTGTTTTACTGGGTTTGTGAGGAACTTGCATTCAACATGAGTGACTCACCTCATCAAAGTGAATTCATCACAGTTAAATATTTGTATTCTACAGGACGTGCTGCTTTGTGAATGAATATATAAATTCTAGGGGTGGGACTTTAACGCATTAATTACGATTAATTAATTACAAAAAAATTAACGCGTTTAATCGCAGTTTGCATTCCAAACAACGTGGAACGCTTGTCAATGCATGATTTCCGAGTACACCGCTTACACTGATGCACACGTCAGAGCTCGGCTAACGGCTACCAAAAAGGAGGAGTTGGATGAAAGCGCGTTGCTAGGACTGATGCACTTCAACCCTGCGGTACTGTCTGAATGCAAAGCATGTTGCAGTGAGCACAGAAACCGCCGGAGCTGTCAGTGCTAGCAGTCCCGGTCCGAGTACGAACAAGAGGTGTCGGCAGCCCAAACTCGATCAAATGGCTTCAGGACCAAAGTTAGTAAGTGTTATAGCCTAATGTACAAAATCATTTGTGCTGAGGGTACTTGGAGTTTAAAGGAGATTTAAGCCTGTCAAATGACCATTTATATTTCTAGTTGTTTTAAAAGAAGAAGAAAGAAGTAGAAATTGCACTTTATGTTGAATTGTTGTTGGTTTTTTTGGGGTTTTTTTTAACCATTTCAAGTCAATACTGTTCTGAAAAAGCACTTAAAGTACTTAAAATGGCACTTTAATTTTAGGTCTGTTCAGTTTTGGCCAGGGATATTTTCTATTTCTTTTTCTACTGTTTTGAATTGAAATGCAATTAAATACATTTTTCCAGACATAAAAAGAGCTTGAGTTTACAATATTCATGTCTGTGTCTATTATTTGATTCAGTCACCCACTAAAATCCATTTAAATTAAAAAATGTTGCTTTCTGGGGCAAATATTGTTATGCGATTAAAATGTGATTAATTGAGATTAATTAATTACAAAGCCTCTAATTGATTAGGTTTTTTTTAATCGAGTCCCATAAATTCACATGAATTTATTTGTTAATTTCAAATTCTTGCAACAGCTCTGCAGTTCATCACGTTCACATTGTAAACTAGAAATATGATGTTCTGCGTGGTAACGGAACATTTAACTTTGTGATCGTAAGTCTAATTTTAACCATCGGCCCAAATGCTGCTGAGATATCCCTCTGCTGGAGGAAGCAGCAGCACAATGACCTCACTTCACAAAAATGTCTGAAAAAACACGCACGCACACACACACACACACACACACACACACAACAACATACAGCGGGAGTGTGTTTTCCGCAGAATCCCTTTCTTTTGCTCAGTGTGAGAGAGTGGAGATAACAGACGTTGGTTCAATAAAACAACTACTTGAGCAACCTGCCCCCTCAGTTCACTTCAGCAGTATTTCTTCAGCAGATTGTCAACCCCCCCACCACCCCTTCAACATTCACCCCCCGGTCACTTTTACACTCCAGCCCTTTTTTATTCTCCCCAAACATCCCCGCTCACGTCTATTTTTGTGACCCCCCTCTGTGGAGTTAGCAGGACTGCCCACGGTTCAGTGGGGGGGGGTGATGTTGCAGATGCGGTGTTGAATGCAGCCCAGAGACAAAGAACTGAACATCCAAACCTGCCCCAGGCCACATTACAAGGTGGCACACGGGGCAAGGTGTCAGCTGTTGAGTATTTAGTCAGGTTGCTGTCATACTGGACTCTGGACTCTGGGAGGAGTTACCATCAGATTCATGTGAGACACTGTCCTCACATCGACCAGATAACAGACAAGCTTCAGCTTTAGATTTACTCAGTGTAGGTGGATATAACTGTCCTAGCACTTCCATCAAATAACTGCAGGTGTAATCAGTACATAACTTAAATACATGTCTGCATCTCAGAAGTATTGTATTGATATATTAATACACACATACTATATCTAGGCTTCATCTTAACTGCTGCCTGAACATTTGATCTTTGCTAAACAGAATCCAGCTCTGTTCTTCACTCACTGTAGAGCTCAGCGGGATGCTGTAAAGTACAACATGCACGATCAGAAATGATCAGCACTGGACTACATCTACCGCGGCCAGTGCCAATCCCCGGTGAGCTGTTTCCAGAGGGCTTCGCTCTAACAAATGCACGCAGACGAACTGCCAGGTCTTGGATGAGCATTGTCCTGCACAGTTTCCAAACTTTGTTGTTCCTCTGAATATGTGAAGAGAACCTGATCTGTTGAACAGAATGTTAGTTCAGCCTCATATCATCAGTTTACTGAATAGTTCTCTATTCGGTTCTCCAGTGCCAGGACACTGGGACACAGACGATGGTCTCTGAGCGGAAAGACGGGACTGCTCGGCTGTCTGAGGATTATGTGCCACAGGCCTTTTTGTTTATTTGCTTATGACTGTGACCCATTTGTTTCATTTCTGCATCAGTGGAAAACTGAAGCAGCTCTACATGATGTACACAGGTGTGTGCTTGTGTGTAACCTCTGGCTCTATGGTGAGTCAGGTGAAGACGTGCCTTGCTCAGTAGTCCAGGGGCAGTCAGAGGGCAGAGGAACTCCTCAGAGCAGCAGTGCATAAAGAGCTTTTGATCAGGGCCTTATAGTATTTGGCAGAGAATATGCAGATGATGCACGCTTGTCCAAGTTCGTCTGAATCAAAACGTTAAGGGCCATTCACTCTCTTGAGCCCTAAAGGTGGAATTATGCTCTGTAAAGGTAATATTGCTGTGCCTGCATACAGTCAGTCTGTATTCATTGCTTTGATTTGGATAAAATGTTGAGTGCACAGTGCTGACCTTGAGTGTGGATAAGAGACAATAATATTATTATTATTGAAATCCAATGTTCACCCTGGATAAAGGCAGGACAAGCGATGGCGTCTGTTCACCCAACTCCCTGTCTGAAGCTAACCTGAGCTGGTCAGCCCTCAGGTCAGCCAGGAGCCTAAAGCACAGGCACAGGATGCAAACTCATCATGATCAGAGTATGAAAAGTATTTATCAGGAGTCCTCCATGTTTAAATACATAGTTTTTATTTAAACTTCATGCTACCATGGCATCTCCTTAGGCTGCCTTTGGCTAAACGGTGCATTCCTCTACAGTCCAGAGTTCAGTCTAGCATGCCATGCAGTCTATTAAAGTCTATTAAAGGCAGTCTTAAGTCTATTAAAGAAGGAAAGTAAAAGCTTTATTATATATGGGAGAGTGGAATGACATGGACACACAGCACTGATGGTATGACAGGTGACGGTCATTTGGACAGGACTCAGTTATCTAACCTGACATTGCAATATGTAGCTGAGAACAGGCTTTGGCTTTGTAACCACAGTAGGAAACACAATGCAGCGATAAATCAGCTGTGCTTTAGGGTGTGTTTCAGAAGGTTCACAGTCAGCAAATGAATCATTTTACAGTTGTTAATAATTCAGTTTACATTGTCATTATTAATGCCATAACAACAACAACAACAACAACAATAATAATAATAATAATAGTCTATAATTTATATATGATTCATGCACGGTTATTAATCACTAATTCACTGCAATCAGTGTGTGTATGTATGTGTGTTATAGGCTTATTTGCTTGTTGACCTATCTTTTCTTATTTGTATCGGTCATTTATAGAACACAGCACATCACTTATGTGCTATATATAGTCACTAGACTATACTGACTATATATATACTGTGCCCTACTACAGTTGGTTGTATAGTATCATATTGTGAGGTTTGGTTTGGTGCCCATGGTTAAAGATAATGTGTCAGTTAGTTGATTATTACACATCTGGTTGTGTGTGATGAATGTTTCTTTACAACAAGAATCACGTGCAAGATAATTTAACTATATTCCTCAGAATGATTCTGCCATCAACTTCAAGATATGAATGATGATGGGATGGTCTGTCTGTACAATATAGATAGAAGATATTTTTTCAACTTGCCATGTTGTTCTCCACTCTTAACAATCTCTACCAGAATCAGAAAGTAGTAGAAGTCTACTCACCTTTGTGAAACTTACATTTATTTTGTGGGATATAATTCCATAATAATATAATTATTAATTATAAATGTACTTAATGCACATGCTCATAAGGTAACAACATAGCAACTGTACATGTCTGCAGGAATGAATTTGTTAGGTAGTGTTTGATTAACAGTCAGTAACTAGCTTGTCCCTTACTGGTCAACATAAAACCCATCAGTGTCACAGGAATGTCATAGCAAATTTAAAAACGGTATGTGCTGTGAAATACAGAGATTTATCAGGCTTTTGTTTTGTCAAGAGATGAAATATAATGTGCCACGCTTATTTGAAAAAGTCCTGCGCTGTACAGAGAGTTAATATCCTGCCAAACAAAAGAAAACGTGTTTTAAAAATGCCCTGCAGTTTTCTAACAAGCACAGCCTGGTTTGCAAATACCAGAAAAATTAACAATTTTATTTTAAAATACAAAACAAATACACGGCAACTTTCTATTGCATCAGGCTTCAGCATGCAATACCAGGTCATCTATGTACGGAAGAATATATCCTGCAGAGACACAATAATTTGTGGCGTTTGGCATGATTGTGCTACACGTTTTCATTACAAATGTCCTGAGTAATTTACCCTCCACGCCAGCAGGTGGCGCTGTGTGTGGTTTCAGTAGTAACACAGTGTTTGTGTTGATTCCGTGCTGTCGCGATGTCGTCCACTCCATGCCTGTCCCATGTAAACTGTGATTATCGCCATTAAACACACGTTATGCACATTAAACTTAAAACTTTCACTGACGGTGACTGTGCAGGACAAATCAGAAGAAACAAAAGTGAAGCAGGATTATTATTATTTCCTTTTCATTCCACTGTCTTATAAATGATTCCACTTTTCAGCACTTACAGTCGAAGTTGAAGTAGTATTAAAGACTGCTGAAGGGGGAAATATGTGGTAAACAGAAATGAGCCTGCAGCGCGGAGGATTAACTCCTGACATCTATCTAATAATAACAGTGGCCTCAGCAGTCCCAGTTTAAGACTGTGATACTGTTGATCCCCATATGGGCTTTTACTGTATACCACCGTGAAACAGGACAAACAGTCCTGTGTAATATTCATCCCTGAGGTATAAAACAATCTGCCCCCATGTCTTGCCTGAACACAGAGTGAGATTGCTTTAAACTGTAAGCTACTCTTTTCATGGAAAAGATCTAAAATTAATCAGCGGGCTTGTTGTCCCCTCTTAAGGCCATGATAAGAAGGTTTTGGTGCATGGGGAGGGAAACATAAGAGGCTTTGGGGGCCGCTTTTATTAAAAGGATCTGACATCTACCTGCCCTCTCAAATGGCAGGCAATTTTGACACTTCTGGCACGCAAAGCAGCCGCACAAAAATAACCACGTCTCCTGGGCCGCAGGTCCCGCGCTCCTTTGAGGCTGTTTACCTTAAAGGACACTGTGAAAAGCTTTTCGTAAATGAAATGCCTCTCCACAGCAAATCACAGACCAATTCATTTGGTGACTTGAATGTCTACACATGGGCTTATTTCTCTCCTCATCTTTTCATTTTCCTGTTGTCATTATCCACGCGTATCATGTCGGAGACGGCTTGATGGACTCAATGTGTCGGAACGGCTTGTTCTCACATCCGTATCACTGCGGGACTCCACGCGGTGCAGCGGCGGCCTGTCGGTCCTAAGACTCTGGGCCAGTTCTCACTGTGATGGTCAGTTGGAGATTCTTTTTATTTTGATACAGTTATCGTTTCCCATTTCCCCACTTGATTGGAGCTTAAAAGCCAAAGCAGCTCAGATCGTGCCGGCATAAATCTCCAGGCCCATTAATCCGTTCTGGTGTCGTGTCTCACGCAGAACTGCCCAATCGTGTCTGGATATTCACAGGGAAATTAAATGAATGATATTCCGAGGCAGCTCACCGACGCTGCAGATTGGATGTTAAAATAGGTGGGCTGCTTTGTGCGTTTGCTGATTATTCTCACATGTATAGGATATGAGGGAGTAACCTCTGCAGAGACAGTTAAGAGCATGTGAAGGCTCAAACGGCCCTTTCTCGTTTCCATCCGGCTGCACATCCTCAAACAATGTTGGCTGCCTTCAGTCTGAGGCTGAATTACTGAGCATGACAAACACGAAGCTGAACGACAGTTTAACAGGACATCGACTGATGATACCCAAATGAATTACATATGTATAATTAAACTCATTTAATACTATTCAAACTCATTTAAACTCAAATACCTCATTTCTAAACAAATGATCAAAATGTAAATGTTAATCACTGACTCTTATTATATCTGATACAGAAGAATGTAAATCTTTAGATTTGCTGTTTATAGTTCATTCTAAAGGGATCAGGAATTGTAAAATGCTGGTGTTGCATGCTATTTGATATTTGGAGTGTTGATACAGTAAAACACAGCTACTCATTGTAAAATATCACCGATGCCACCGTGCACAGTCCAAATAACACGCATTCTCTGTCGCTGCTGAACTGACGGCGTGCTTTCACTGCACTGAAGTTTGAAGTGACACCAGGAATTAAAAATTAACCTGAAATCAAATGTTGTGATTTTAACGAATCCGATTTATTTTTATTCAGCTGTGTTTAGGGGGGCAAAATGATATGTGCTGCAATAGGCTGTAATAACAGGAGCAAGTTATCCTGTCTCTCCCAAAAGCTGCAGCGAGGTAAGTTATAAATAAGCTATTAATATTCCGCTAAAGTCACATTCCATGTCAGCTGCATAAGCCTGAATCTGCCCACTAATGTGCACTTTGCTAGTATAATTATAAATATAAGAAATGCCTCAGAGCACATATCACATAACAAAATCCCTGATATATATCAATGGATCCTAACTATTAATATTATATTCACGATAAATGATAAATCATGTGCACTTGCAAAAAAAGTTTGAACTACAAATATCAGATAACTCATCATTTCACTTGTTAGATTTTCCTCATTTCCTCCAAAATCTTGTTTTTCTTTCTTCTTCCAAGAAGGATTTGTTTCCCCCCCTTCTATAACATAATTAAAAGATATCCTCTCTTCTTTTAATTTGGGGCTATATTATATCTAATCCCTGCGACTTTAGTCTTAGCTTTCCATCTTTGGCCCTTGATTTGATTTTGGTCGTTGCTGATTTGATCTCTGGCAATTCTTTCAATCTCCTTCTCGACAGTAATATCAACTCTCAAGATGACTGATGCTTTAATCCGCAGCATTAATCTCAGACTCTTTCTTAAGGAAATGCAGCGGGGTGGGAGGGAAGGAGGTCAGAGCCTCGGATTAACAAATATGTATTTTTTGCGGTCTGCTGACACAACATCCCTGTCCGCTCTAAGTGGTCCCCTCTTTGTCCAAATATACTGAAACTAAATGCCCCCCCATATTAAACCCTTTCACCAGTTTGAACTCTGAACAGCAATGAATGAGATGACAGGTTGTTTCCACGTTTGCCATTCACCTTTATTTAAATGTTCTTGGCCGTAGTGGGTTCTTCTACAAGGCAGAAGCATGATGAACCCACAGGTAACATCACAAAAACACTTTGGGGAGTGAACACTGGGGACATGCAGTACTTGCACACAGGGCAACACACAGCTCTACTACAGTATAGAAAACAGCTGACAGAGGGGAAAGTACAGGCAGACTTCACTTCCCATCATTCATTCTAAAAATGTGGATTCGCCCCATCATACATCCTGGAATGAAGAACAGGGCACATACAAGAACATGTGCGATAGACGGCAAAACTCTATTGATTAAATGACAGTTGAATAAAATAAAGCATTTGCTTTAAGATTGAAAATGTGAAAAAAAATCGCTGCAACAAAACCAAAATATGTGTGTATTGCCTTGCAAACTTAAACACTCAGGAGAAAGGAGAAGGTCAGAGGTGTTTGGTTGATGTGAAATCAAAGTTCCAGTGTTTGAAGACGTGAGGCAGCGGGCAGTTAGTGTTTATTCCAACAGCAAGACATGGCTTGTGCTGTCACTGGTTGATTTCTACGTTGGCAGCTTGACAGTCCTTACATTAGTGAAATACAGTAAAATGTTGCTTTACGTGATTGTATTGAAGTCCTCAGATGGTATTGACCACAACTCCTCTCTTGCGTTTTACCTGCACACAACACACACCAACTTCCTATTCATATGTTACGCATTTGTTCCTTTTTGATTCATTTGCCTTTTGACTCGACATGTTTACAGATGACTTAGATTTACAACGAGCCGGTGTTTCATTTAGTTGCTTGCATGAGTTTCAACTGATTTTTATTCACAATCATGCAGGTTAATCTGACGTCATCCATATATTTAGGTTAATTATGCTCATGTTTTGTTATATAAACGAGGTTTTGCCCTGGTAGCGTCAGCGCTTTGGACGACAATGTCAGCTGGTCCATCATCCGTCCATCTGCACAACACTTCAGACCGTAGCAAGATATTTTAACAACTATTTGGTGTGAAATTTATTGTGAGTATTTCTGTGTGGTTCTGCAGGATCACTTTTAATTTGATTTAACTGACCTCAGGGCGTTTTTTATCAGCACCACACTCAGGACAAACGTAAAATAATTTGTCATTCTGTTGTTTAGTCTACATATCTGCCTCTGTAGGCTGCTGTTCAGGCTCTGATTGAACACCCAGTCACCAGTTTATTAAGCACACCTTGTTAAATTCACTGCAGTCTAATCCAGCAGTCCTGCAGTAAACGCTGCCTGCATGAAGGGACTGCAGACGTGATAAGCTTCAAGCTAACTCTGGTACAACGCATCACATGGCAACATTTGCATTAACACTGTGCATGGCTCCTTCACACATAAAATGAATAATGCGCAGGTTGTAATGTTTAGCTTCTGTTTAAACTGTTTTTAAAAAGGTGTTGCTTTACCTGCACAGTCATTTTGGAGGCTGTAGTTTGTGGTTTGCATTAATGAGGGTAGGCTACATATCAGAAACACCCATATAATGCAAACAAAGCTAAACTACATCCTTCAAAATGATCATACAGTTGAGTTTGTGCTTGACACATGCTAACCCAGACCTAGACTGTATTAGGCTAATAAGACAGTAACTATTTGGTTTATAGGGTGCATCACACCAGAGGAAGCCATGTAGCAACACTCTAACCCCATGTGCCGACTGGTGAAGTAAGGTGAAACTGGTCTCCTCAGATGACACCGGGTAAGAGGGCACTTCTCACAATGACAGAATGGTTCCTTTAGATGTCACGTTAAATTCTGTATGATGCTCTCACGTTTTGTCACTATATCATTAAAATCCGTTGCATCTGTTAGAGAAACATTTTGAAAAACTGGCTTAGAAGACCTTTACTGTCACGTCATATCACAGCACGTCGTTCTAGACATTTTGTCGATTTTACAGTTGAGACATGATGCAGACCCATTACAAAGAGTACTATGAGACCATTGTCACACCCGTTACAACGATGCAACATACAGTAGCTGCATTCACTGCACAGTTTTAGCACAACACGGAGAAATGTATGGCCTTGCTCATAAACTGAATGAAATGGTTGTCCATATTGCTTGAGAACACTGGGGAGTCGTTTTGGAGATATCTCACTGACATTTCTGTTTGAGCTCTGTTGTTTTGGACTGGACAGTCTGACCTCACAGCAACAACAAACCATCAGCTTTGGAGCCGGTTGGATCAACGGCAACGTAACCACAACGGTGAAAGATTGTTTCATTGGTCGCAGGCTTAAAAAAAAGAAAAAGTGTCAATCAATTTCACTATTTCACTCAGAACCACAATACAGAGGCCTGGATTGCTTGGGTGTTTCATAAGTAAAATGAGTGCTGCACACTACACTTTATGGACATGTGAAAGAGAAATCTCAGAGACAGGCAACAGGAAAGCTCCAGCAGAAAGACTGTGGACAGTTTGGGTTGCACAACATGAAGGTACAACAGTTTTTTCCATGCTTTCAATAGATGTACTCCACATAGACGCAGTTTCCCGCCTTTCTTTTTCTTTATGGTGAGCGTTTAGGATCATCTTTGTATTCCTGTAACGTTCTGGCCTCTTGTGGATACGCCGGGTGCTCGATTGCTCACATTTCAGGAGCTGTTTGATGGATGTGAAGTATTATCTCATCGTGCTTTGCTGTTATAAACTTTAGTGAATTTCAAAATCAGTAGCGTGGATAGGACAGACTTGCTTCATGCAAGTGTTTATAGACACGAAACATTCTTTTTGTATCAGTACAGTCAAAATGTGGAACTGTTACAGGAATGAAAAACCGACAAAGCAAATAATGGAGGGAACAAGTTGGATGCTAGGCCAATGTGTTCTGACCTCACGGAAAGGCTGCGTGGGTTCTCAGGCAGTAAACTGTTCGCCCTCTGAAAAGCTTCGACATTCTTGGAGTTTTCAGGTCTTTTCATCTAGTTATCGTTGTCCTCTTCGTCGCTGTCCTTCATGGAAATGCCTTGCATCCCCCCTTCCCTCACCGAAGCAGTGGCTTCTTCCAAGGTCAGCCGGTTTCTCACGGTTTCATACATCTTACTGTTTAATGTGGAGTCCAGCACCCCTTGAAGGCGGAAGTCACGGTACTTTTTCTGACACAAATAAAGAAAGAATCAGAAACAGTTAGCAGAGGCATCCGGAAAATACGTTACAGGCTGGGTGAGGCAGTGTTCTACTGTTAGGCACTCGGGCTAGCTTCATAGGCAATTGCGACTTGGATATATGAGGCCTGTTGTTTCTTTCCCATGGAGCACCAACAAACGAATGCCAGGATGGCTGCAAAGCTTTTGAGCAGTGCCAGTAAAATACAGAATGATGCTTCTTGTCAGTCCTGCTAGACAACCACAGTTTCTTTAGATCTTATGTAACTCAGAGGAAAACTGAGGATCATTAATATTTGGGTAGCGTTGGTTATTTCAGCTAATGTCCATGTGATTGTGGTGAGCTCAAAATAAGCATATTTTCTAGAACAAATCAACAGCACTACAAGGACCAGCTTCAAATTGTAGGTGTCCTTGAACAAACACATAAACATATTTCCATTTATATAATAGAAGATAAGTTACCAGAGTCCCAATATCATTTGAGATGCCTGATTTCTGGACAGTGGGGGTAACTGTCACTAACATCGTGTTGCATTTCGTTGGTTAGCTCCATCAAAGGATGTGCCCTGTGAACGTATGGCTAAACATGTCCCACTAAGGCATATGTCACGCAACATGACGATGAGCTCCTGCCCCTAACCTCAGACACATACATCAGTGATATTTGAATAGTGAACGCAGTAAACGTTGTGGTGTGTACGTCCTCCAGAATGAGGTGTTTTGGCTACATTCAGAATGGAACAGGCTCATTGACTTATTATGACATATATATGATCTTGACATGCTAATTTCAGGTCACAGAACCAGAAGGAACATACAAGAAAAGCTGGGAGTGTCATTTAAAGCAGGCCCTCACCCATTAACCAGTGATTAACTATGCATCCCCTCTTTACAACAAGAGTTGGAATTTTGGGTCAGATGAACCCTTCTGCAGGTACATGTTGCAATGAAGCCTTGTGGTTTTCAGCTTTCTCTCCATATAGTACACATATGTTTTATATTTGGCAGCAATCTTTAGGAAGGATATGAAATGATTAATCCACAAAATATGTCTGCAGCGAATTGAGGTGACCTGTCATGACTCCAATGGTGTCATCACCATACTGTAATATTCTCACCTCCGCCATCCAGCTGAGATAAAATAGGTCACGTCTCATATTTCAGCTGAAAGCGTTTACCTTTCATGCTGCAGCTTTCATTTTGGTGCCATCCTCACTTCACTTTCTGAGTCGCTAACCGTACTCACTAGCTCACAGCAAGAGGGTCCTTGATTTAAAACATAAATGTGGGCAAAAAATGTCTTTTTTTTAAGGAAATCACATCTTCCTGCCTGCCACCGGTTCAGTCCGTCCTGAGTGTATCAGTGTGTCTCAGCCAGACGTTTCAATGACCTGGATTGGTGATGTTTGTGGATGTGCAGTCAGTGAGGCATCAAGGCCAACTCTGAGTTCTGATCGTCGTGAAGACGGGTTAGAGTATGAGAACAATAGCTTAAAACTCGCAGAGCGTTAATATATGACATTATACTGGATTATTATAATAATTATTACTGATGCATTAGCACATACCCAATATATTAAGATGGTCACACGAGCACAGCTGGTGTCGGGTCATCTAATCTATCAGTTCATCCTAGTTTATAGGATGTAGATTACATGTAAAATCTGCAAGGTAACGAGTTACTATAGCTGTCACATAAATGCAGAAGATAACGTGGAGATAAATATGCTGAAACTTTCCATACATCAAAACCAAAAGAGCACAATATGTTTCCATCTGAAACATATGGAAAAAAAAAGTTTTTTCTCTTTCCTGACCTGGAAAAAATGAAGTTTTAATAATAACAAAATCATCAATATGTAAATGTATTGATAACAAAAAATGTGCCTCCAACCCATATTAATTCATGTCCAGTCAGCCCTCATTTAAAATTTAAAAAATAGTGTAACTAGTACAGCAGGCAAAAGCACCACACTGTGTGCGAGTGTGAGCCATATTCATTTTCACCCGTTTGATATTAAATTATATAGGAAGACGTGAAATGTTAAAATACACCAGTAGAAATGTAGTTACTTAATTATAAAATACCGCCATAGATTCTTCATGCAACATTTATCCATTTATGCATTTAGACATGAGGTTTGGAATGTTCTCACCTTGACAATCCTGATGAGAATCTTGAGCTGATACACGTGGAGCTGCAGGTCCATACGGTCAGTCAGCCATGTTCCTACAAGGTTCATAGTGCTGGTGTACCATTGCTGAAACAGATACAAAGACACAGTACATTAACAGAACATAAACTAGTATTCCAGGAAATTAATGTACTCAGAGTTTGTTAACTTTAGAAAACACATCAGGAATACTCAAAACAGTCCACAACCCTGGAAGTGATCTGTAATCCATTCACTTTGCTCACGGTGTCTTTGGCAGAGGAAGCATGGGTCATTACCCCTGCAGTGGATCATCATGACAGAGCTCCTTCGTCGATAGCTAAGAAAGGGGGGCAGCGGGACCAGGCTGACAAACAAACCCTCTGCAGAAAGATCTCTAATCTGAAGATGTTCATGTCATGTTGGTTGCACGGCCTCATCAAGCCATTGCAAAGTGACACATTGCACAGAGCAGGCGCTTCTTCATAGCAGCAGGTTGTCCTGCTGCAGTTCAACTAGGCCCACACAGTCCTCCCTGGGACCCAAGCTTGGGAAACAGTTTCGGGTCTTGTCATGTGGGGCCCCATCAGATTATCCCATAGGCTTAGGATCTATTTAAGTCTGGGGAGTGGAACCCAGGAAAGTGCAGCAGCCAATGAGGCCACAGTTAATAGTGATCCCACTCATGATGCTCTTGGTGCACAGTGACATTTTTTTTGCCATGGGCACTTGTCAGAGTCCATGAACCAAATCTTTTAGGTGTCACTTTAGCAGTTTGTTCCAGGCTTGATTGCCTTTGACTGTTGCAGTCTCTCTTTCAAAATGAACATGTGCAATCATCAAGTCGATTGAAGAGAAACCATGTGAAACTACTGTTAGATAGTAGTTAGGCAACTAAACAGATGCTTACACAGATTCATTTATATATAATCTAGTATATGTACGAAAGACTTCCTGTCCTAGACAATACTAGAAATGTGAGTACTTGTCAGTTTTTGGCCTAGCCATGAGAATCACACTTCAGTACATGAGGTACTATAGCCAGACATAGACTTGTTAGCATTCACACAGGTGCTTCAACCTTGTAATTCCCCGACTGCTCTATTTAGAAAAGCCTTCTCCAAGAGTGACCTCTGCAAGGCACAGCGAGCTCAGAGCAGCAGCCATGCAGACAGAGAGCCGAAAGGCTGCAGATGTTTCTCTGTGGGCCCTGGCTGTTGCCAGTCTAATTGATGGATAATGATGAGTGCGGGCTGATACTAATAGAAGCCGACTGACTTTCAACTGTCAGGGTCAAAGCAGAATGGATTGGGGTGGGGGTTGCAGCGGGTGTGTTTGTGTGTTTAGCAGGGATGAGATGCCAAGGGGGTCATTTCTAAGTTGTACCAGATTTTATCCTTGAATGTAAACAACTTTTTTTTATCATAATGATTGAATATGAACTCAGTTGTCGATTTGGACAAAGTCAAACATCAGAGGTGTGTTCAAACAGTTTTTTCCAATCACATTAATGATGTCTCTTGACAGTGGCGATTGTTACTGTTATTGTAGGTGTATCTGAATATTCAAGATATAAAGACAGAATGAAACGCTGGGAACAATGTTTTAAAGCCTTAGTAGTAAGCATGATGATTGATGATTTAGATTTCTATGCTTCCTAATAAAAGAAAAAGAAAGTATTGTGTTTGCCCAGTTTAGGTTGATTAAAGAGATTATAGAGAGTTTGACTGACTGCTACCTGTCATCTGTCCTTGTCTGTTGTGACTCCAGCCTGTGGTGGATACTCAGATACTTTACTAATTAAGATGTGGACTAGTTAGATGACAAGCAATGGCCAACTCGTGTTTTAGCCGAGCTCACACTGGATAGAAGTTGCTCAGAGGTTTCAGATACAGCAACACAGATGATGAGCTATTTGGTTGACCATGTGCTCACTTTTGTGCAACGGCCAAAATCAGACAGTACAAAAGATAAACTTTTTGAAATCTTGCACTTAATTATCACAGAGCAACAGAGATATTTGAAGTCTTTGTCCAAATTGGGAATGCCAGACCAAACACAAGAGACCGGAAGCTGCCCAGTTACACACCAAAACACCGTTATGTGTCTGAAACCTGTTGAGGCTGTAGGAAAGGAGAGAGCAGGTCTACTTGTAGGTCAAGCTCAGTCAGTGGAACATGGGTGAAAGAGAAGATGGCTGTGCTGAGGCAGTTCTGGGGTGAATCAGTGAGGCGACCTGGTGCCAGCAGCTTTCTATCTGTCGCTGTGTGCCTGTGAAGGCTTCGGCGTGGCAGCAGGCCTGTGATCTCGCCCCGAGCACAACCCCCCGCCGAGAGGCCAGGCCTGGAGTGACTGATCCACTGACTGCTGCTCTCTCTTTCCCTCATCCGCTCCTCCTTCACGTCTCCTTTTTCTTTAGACTTTGCACCATGCCACACAGCTCCCATCTGCAGCCATTTTTTGCAGCAGCCATTTTGTGTCCTATTCTGCCCTACTCCTCTTCTTTTATATAAAAAGAGGCTTGTCACAAGTATTCTTGCTGCCACGACTGGCATTTTGGAGGTCTGTCAGGGACATCTTGTGTCCACATAATGCCTGTGATTTTCATCAACTTTAAAGTATTTTCATCGCCAGTTTGAGCGAAATACCAATTTCATTACTTAAAAAACAAGTCGATCAATCAGAAGATATGAGCGGGACCATTTTAATTCTCAACAAGACAACAGGACACAAACAGGTGGAGGGCTGTCTCATGCTGCTGTGCATGAAACCTTTACTACGAGCACGCAGCGACTTTTCAGGGTGGCCCAGATGTCTGTATCTGCTCACAGTCGTCTCTATCCATTATGAAATTATGAAACTTGCTGGACCGGTTTTGGAAAGTTACAGATAGAAACTGACAGACAGCCTCCACATCACACATTACTTCCCACACCCTTTGTATGGAATTATCATTTTCTCTTCTTAAACCTTGTTTCTGGTTTACTGGTCTTTTGCTTTCTCAACAGAACGTCTGTCTGCACTAATCAACTCTTAGATGTTTCACAAAATAACTCTGATCTTAACCACTGGAAGATTATTAACACCTTCTGCCTGAGCTCTTGATGCCATCTCTTCAAAACAGCCACAGGTAAGAGTTTCACTGGTCAAGGTGACGGTCCTGCAGGGCAGAGTGAGATGTTCTGGTGTCCACATGTTGATAACGTTAAGTTAAGTAACTCCGATGCTTGCTGGGCTTGTCAAATGAACAGTGATGGACCCTCTTGTTTTGTTCCTTTTGGCAGGAACTAACAAAAGAAAATCATCAGAACAGACAAATGCACCCGAGCTCTCTCTTTTAGGCTGCATGGGGATCAGCAGGGGGCTAGCACTCGCTGACAGCCAAAACAAGCGTAACATGCCTCTGAATACATAATGCCATAACCCGACAGGGATCAAATCTGTGACATTCTACTGAGTTCCATCTGAAGGAAGGGCTTCCATTCCTTCAACTGGGTTATCAGAGTGTGTGCATTTGTGTGTTTTGTCACCTCACGACATGCTGATGAACCCCTACCTATACACAGGCGACATGCACGCCCAGCACAACACAACACACACTCCCACGTACACACGTATACATCTGCTGGTCCATCCCCCTTTGAGTGAGAGCTGGGAGACAGTACGACCTCCTGCCCCCATCTGACACCAACCCACCCATCCCACTGAAAACCCCCACCCACCACACACACACACACACATACACACACAAACCTCGCCTTGAAGCCAGCGTTCACACCCAGGTCTTCACATGGCGCTTGGCAGGGGGGGCCTGCCACCAGCAGGATTTGATGCAAAAAATGGCACACCTCTCCCTCTCTCCCTCCCCATCCACCTACTCACCTCTTTCATGACCTTTTTGCATTTATTTGCAGTGTAATGAGAAGGAAGTGGCCTTTTCAAATTTCAAAGGGGAAAACAACAGCTTATGGCTTCAAGTTTCACCAGAGCTGCCTGTGTCAGCCGAGAACCTGACGACACCGCAAAGACTGACAGGCAGAAACACGCAGCAGAGTAGATCAGTGTAGCTTTTGTCAAACCGAAATCCTACATATATGCTGTACACTAATGCCCCCTGTGACAGTTACATGTACTAAGAAGCCACAGGAATTAAAGCCGGAACTGAATCAGGAACCTTCCATCTCAGTCACACTGTCAATTTTTTCACTGCAGCTGTAAAGTCATGAAGGCACGCTGGTTTGGTAATGGATTAGGACTGACAGTCGTGTTGGAGGTCCAGTTGTGTCGCTCGGGTGTTGACACACTCAGTGTTTAGTTATTTATTTCTGATTTATAATAAAACTAATGCTAGCAGAACTGCTGCTGCTCACACACTTTCTCCTGCTGCTCCTTCTCTCTCTTTGTTGCTCACCGACTCTCTCGACTGAGTTAAGCTTTAAAACTTCAGCTGACACTTTTTCTCACTGTGGCGCCCAGTTTGTGAATCTGAAATGGCAGTGTTCTACAGTTACAGTGTGGGTAATGTTTGCTGGCACACAGATTTTAGCATGTATACTAAACAGCAAGCTACCAATCAGATATCACATTTGAAAAAGTGAAGATGGTACAGTCACTGAGCAGATTTCAATTAAAACCAGATGCTGTGAGGGTGACCGGTGGTAGCAGGACCTGAACATATCTTATAATTCATAATTTCTTGTCACCTTTCTAGCAAATTGATGCTCCGTCAACTTTAATATAATTAAAATATATAGCCAAAGATGGCAAAGATGTCCAAAGCTGCAAATGACACAACAAAGTTTGAGTTTTAATTTTCATTTGACTCCCTCAGTAAACACGCAAAACATTACCTCCCTGGTGCTGACAGGATATATCTGATAAAGCTGGCTCATCTAAACACTAAAAACTACAACACTAAACAAATTACATGACAATAAACTGGTGAATCCAATACTGCAAAACTGTGGTAAATCCATGTGGCAATCAGCCGCTTCCTGGTTTAAACAAATCAGTAATCAAAGTGGAGTACACTGAAGTCCACCCATGGAGGGTGGTCGGAAAGACCACATTAAAGAAAAGGCGACTCCACATAAGGAGTGTGCTGGGCTCAAAAACAAGTGCCTCTCAATGGTTCCGCAAAAATCAAAAGAGCCACAACACAGATCTGCAGAGGAGCAGGGGGGTTTGGAGATGAGTGCAGGAAGTCTACAGAAGAGAGAGTGTATCGCAAAAAGAGATCGAGCGAGAGTCGATCAAATGTGAACAAGAGCAGGTTATGTTTGGAGTGTAAGAGCGTGGAAATGTGAATATTAATAAACACGTGTACCTCTGAGGACGGCTACAGACATCATTAAAGTGCATGTGAGTGTGAAAGGGGCAACTAAAGCAAGAATATTTACACACACACACACACACGAAACCTCAAAAAAGCCAGCTGATTTGTAAGGTCAGAGGCCCTCTTTTGTGGGGCTGCTCGGGAGCTTTTGTGTCGCTGAGAGCCAGGAATGTTGGAGCTGAGGAGGGGCCTCACCACAGGGGGTACACAGGGATTACAAGCAACCTGGGACTCTGCCTCTTTCTGCCTCTGCTGCTGCTTCTGTGCGTGCATGCGTGTGTGTGTGTGTGTGTGTGTGTGTGTGTGTGCCAAAATTTAGGGTTGAGTAAGAAACCACAGTACTTGTTAAGTACTGACTGGATTATGTCAGGAGTGGGTTGAAAACATGGACGTTTCTGCAAGTTGGCGTTGAATGCTATTGTGCTGTAGTTTGTTTAGATGTTAGCTGTTTTATAAATGCTATGAGCAAGAACGTGAAGCACTCAGACTGGTTTCCTTCTGTGGACGGTTATTGTGGGAAAGTCTATATGATGTGAGATTAGCAGTACAGCGAGTTCGCTTTGAAAAAGTATCCACTAACATCAACAAATGGTCAACAACAGCAACAACAACATCCAAAGTCACATGGTTCCAGCTTCGATCCCAACCGCTGAAGCAAAGTCCTGATACAATAGAGTAGAGGTATATGTCGTGGGATGAAACACTGGTTGTGATCCAGACCAAGCATCATGCTGGCCAGTGTACAGGAGCTGGATAGCAAACTTGTCCATTCTCACATCAGTTTCCAGCATTTTATCAGCAACTGTCCCATCATATCCCTTCCCTGAGAGCTGACTAAATCCTGGATTTCCAGAAGAAATATTTGACTCTTTTGTCTTGCACGAGTTTAAACAGTGGCAGTATTACACGTCTCTGTGTATCTCATTGTACATGATTTGATGTGACAGATGCATTTTGTTGATTGACCGATTAACTGTTATTGCAGTTGCAGCTGGCTGTTCATAATGTTAACTCACTGCTAGCTAGCTAATGAAGCAAAATATGGCGGTGAGAGCATAACATCAGCTTCTTCATCCAGGCTCCTGAGGCTGATGTGGCTGGTAAATTGTTGCCATTGACAATTGCAAATGACTAAATAGGCTAATTAATGTTAGGTTACTTTATAATGTTATTTCTGCCAAAATAGTGTTGTGGTTATTTTAGTTGGCTAGCTTGCCAGGTTCCTTCATCAACTAACATTATTGCAGATACTGATGTAGTATTGATGAAGCATTATGACAAAACTGTTGAATTTAGCCAACGTAACAATATGTAACTTAAGCAGTAAATAAAGTAAATAAAGTAGAGCTACTGTTCATGTAGAATAATGCTGTTGGTTTCTATAAGGCTTGAGGTAACCACCATTATATTCATCTAACCATCAACCATGATATCAACCCCAAAAGGCTGATATTACCCAATCACGCTTGGGATGGAGCTGAAATGTGAACTGGATGAGAAATGTGTCTGGTTTTAACTGCCCCCCCTCTGTGACCACTTATTTAGTGTTTCAATGAAATTGGGATAAACCCATTTGGCTGCTATCAATGCTACTTATGAACCAAGGCCAACACAATTTACTCTGACCATAATGCCATTTACCATCTAGAGACAAATCTTCTGTCCGTGCACATATGCACAAGCCGGATTTCAATCATCTATATTTCTACATGCTCCACCTCTCTTTAGGTAGTCGCCTATCAAAGCCAGACTCCATTATTTACCATGTCTTTTTAAATTCATAGCAGATTATACGTGGGAAATGGTGTATGCATGTTTTTGTGCATTCCTATAATTTTATGCATCTGGTCCCTGGTCTATAAATTCACTGTGACTTGATAAAACTGTCCTTGGCTACAGTCCTGGACAAAGTCAAATGTGCTATAAATGTCTATTTGTTGTTGAAAGATAAGAAACCGACACCCCATCACCTCCATGTATGACCTAGCAGCAGCAGCAGCAGAGAGCAAGTTAAAGTTAATATTCAAATTTCTGCTTCTAATTAGTGTTAATTACAAACAGAACCGATGGGCATTGATTGGTATCCACTTTTTCATGTACGTCCATTTAGCTGATCACTTGGTGTGCATGTCTGAGCTTTTACATTATGCAGAAGAGATTAAAAGTCTGTGTTGTCATTGCTGCACTAAGGCCATCTATGTTAGCTGTGTGTGTGTGTGTGTGTGTGTGTGTCTGTGTGTGTGTGTGTTGTGTGATTGTGTGTGTGTGTGTGAGAGAGAGAGACAGAGAGAGAGGGAGAAGGAGAGCATGTCCTGCTGAGACCCAGCTGTGTCTGCAATTAGCAGGAGGCATGGAATGATGATTGCTGGTGCGGCAACACTAATGCCAAGTGACAGGCTTCCTTGTGAAGGAGAAGGAAGGCCGCCTGGTGCCATAAAGCAACACTACTTTTTATTTCTTACACATATGCTCACACTGGTAGAACACAGAGTCATGTACGCTCACACACAGAAACAAGGAAACAAATAGAGATGAGGTTGTTGTGGGGGGGGGTAAATCTGACTGCAAGACATTATGCACTTTGGACAAAGGGCTGGTCTAATCCTACCTGCTCTGCTTTTCAAAGCCTGCTGCTGGCCTATTCTAGTCCTACTCACCAGCTCAGCAGAGAGGGCCCATTGATGACGACACTCAATTACCATAGTAACTCACACAGTGGGTCGGGAGCCCCTCCCCCAGCCCAAATCTCAGTGCCACTGCTACCCAGGCCCCCATCTCACCAAGCTCCATGCTCACCTTGTCGCCTACCAGCAGGACTAAGCTTGACCCTCAGAGAACAAATGGAGCTTTACTCAGGAGGGAAATGTGGCTCAGCATCTTGCGCCGGATGACGTCATCCCTGAGGCCACTTCACACTGATGTGGATAAATGCTTTTTCCTCCCTGACCCTGCATATATACAGAGCGGGCATCTTAGCTTGAAACAGGAGCTTATCACAAATGTCTTTTTGTGGTGGATACATTTAAAAACCCGGATATTGACATGTAGCTGTCAGTCTAAACAGACAGGACTTAGTACCTCTAAGAGGAACCTCCATTAAGAACCACCGCTCTGTTGCCTCCAGTTCATCCAGCTTGTCACATGCAAGTGTTGTCACTGACACGTCCTCTTGTTGAAATAGCAAACAGACAGTAAATGGAGCTCTTTTCAGGCTCAATTCTACAATGTTGGCTTTACCATCAATATGTTTTAATAGCCATCAAATCAGTACTGTATATGCCCTAATCCATTTAACAAACGCTATCATTTATCAGATACTTGCTTTTTTACTCTAAACCAAAAATGGCTGGTGTAACGCCCCAGTGTATGATTTTTGACTGCATTCCTGCATTCCAGAAGCAAAACCAGCGTGGTGTATAACACCACGGTGTCAGCGTTTACCGTGAGCGAGTGCGTGTCCCATCCAGCCGCCTCACCTTTTTAACACACATGTTCATGTTTATACCTCCTGTGCTGGCTTAAAGGTGGAACAACCATGTTCCCTGTTCGCATGCTTAAAGCAGAGCAGCGAGGCGGTACAAAGGTGCAACACTCCTGCCTTGAACAGGCGGTTTAAAGGGCATAGTAATTATACTTGTGCAGATTAGACAACAGACACAGAGGTATCACAACAGATGAGAGAGAGCAGAGGTGACCAGTGCCTCGCTGAGACCATAAGAACTCATTTCTGTGAAGCATCAGGACTGTGCTTTGGTTCTTTTATCACTAAGGCTGGGGCTGCATTGGGATCTCAGTAATGAGACGGGTGTCTGATCTCATCCATAGGCAAAAAATGCATATCTGTGTTCCAAATGAGCAAACTCAAAGATGAAACAGTGAAAAGCTGGCTGTCAGAGCCTGCTCGAGGCTGCAACCAACTACTTTCACACCTCCACGCATCTGGCCAATCACTGCAGAAAACTGCATTAAGTGTCTAATTTAATCTAATTTATATCTAATTTAATTTATTTTGTTTATTCATTGGTGCGTGGACTCGGTTTGACACATTAACATGTTTTCAGAATGTATCTGGGCAGACAAAGAGGGGCATTTTCTGCAGGAGCTTCACTGGGCTCAGCAGCTTGTACTGGATACTGTCATCCTCCAACTCTCCCCCACTTTCTGTCCATGTTTTCCATTCTGTCAGAGGGGGAGGAAGGAGCAGAGGGGCTCTGAAACTGGGACTAAAGTAAAGTTTTGGGCTCAACGAGCTCACAGATCTCAAACTGTTTTGATTGTGCAGGTGACACAAAAGGCAAACCACGGCTGACCATTGACCACAGCCTGAGCACAGCTGGGGCGGCAACAAAACGGACTCAGTGGGCATTACAGCCAGGCAGCTGGTTAAAAAGGAGCGCTGACGAACAGGATGGCAGTCAACCCCGGGCGTAGAATCACAGGAGAAAGGTAAATGTTTATCTCAGGTCTGGGTTTCTTTTCAGGCCGGCAATCTGGGTCTCTTACAAAACACCCGTCTCCCTCTTTCCCGCAAGTGTCAGTTCAACGGACAAGAGAGACTAAATAAGGAGCAACTTTATAAAAACATGGTGGTTTGGAGAAGGGATGGGTGTATATTTGAGGCGGTGGGTGGAGGGGGGTTGGGGGGCCATGTTGTGAGGAACTAAACAGTTGGAATTATGGTCAGCGACCAGTCATTGAGTAAACATACAATGAGCGACAGAAAAGCTCTGTGGTGGACAATAAAAAAAGAAAAAAAGCCGCCAGCTTCAGGCCCTGAGAAAAGTGAGCCATTCTACTTACAAAGAGCCGCTTAGGGGTGGATTGAGGGAAGGAAAAAGAGGGCTAAAACACTTGTGGGCTCAGGGAACTCTATAGGGGGAGTGAAAATGGAATAAGCCAGCAAGCACTTGAGGGTCCCGCCGAGCACCTGAATGAGATAGAGGGGCGGAGCGCCAGAGGGGGGTCTGGGGAAGGTGAATGGCCTTCTTTTTGGGTCCAATTTGTCTCTTTTCACCCTGCTCGCCCTGCTCCGGCTCTGACAGATGTACAAAGAGGGAGCGGCGCTGGGCCACTCATCCACATACGCCCGTGAGCAGCTGTCACTTTTGTCAGACAAGTTAATCAAACAAATGCCACCGTACCTCCCTTTTTAACAAGGCGGAGGGAAAGAGGGATGGAAGGGGGCTGTAAAAAGGTGATAGAGACCCGGGAGATGACATGTGTCCTCGATCAATTCACCCCGCCGGCCCTCATCAATAAACCAGCAGGACCCGACAAAGGAGAAGTCTCTATTAAACTTGTATTTCCCTCCTCTCGGGATGATCATGGCTTTAGTGTCCTTAGCTGTTTCCTCCTGGCAACACGGCACTGGGAATGCTCACAGAGGATTTAGACCCAAAAGAAACGAGGCAGGGAAACAAAATGCTCTCTCTCTGTAATTATTAAGGACTCTAAGCTGCTTATAGACTTCATTAAACGGAAGTGAAACCTTTTCAGAGCATGTTTTGAACAGTCACACACAGTCCATTTAACCTGTCCTGCTCTGCTCGGCTGGCCCTTTTTATTATTCTGACTTATAACTATAACCATTACTTTCTTAAATCTCAGCTCAGTAATCCATTTACAGTTATTTCACCTCAGGCTCGGGGATCACCAACTGGCACGACAAACAACAACAGGACGGTGGCGCAGTGTTGCAGGCGTATTGTTAGGAATGAAGGCCAAAGCGCGTCTGGTCACTGTGTTCCAAACAGCTCCTACAGCAAACCACTGCAGCCACAGAGTCGAAATGTTAAGGAGTTATAGTTTTCGTTTTTTGGTAAAAGTCTGAGAAACAATCAGAAAATCATCAGATCACATGTCGATTCGATTCAAACCACGAACAGTGATGTCATGTTTAATGTCATTTTACAAAACTATGTTGTCCATATTCAGGATTCAAAGCAAATACTAAGAATTTTATGAGTTTTTAATTTCTTAAAAATAAAATTATTTATAGTTTTGTTCTGTGTTGTGCATTTTCTATCTCATTTGTTGACTGATAGGTATAAATAGAAAAATAAACAGTATATTGCTCAGACTTGATAACTGAGCTATATCAGATAAATATCATAAAGATTTGAATAATATCACCGAGCCTTGACATGATTTCCTGTTTTCATCTGTTTTCATCCAAACAGACGATTTGATCCTAAAGAACAGATTGCTGGCTGAAATAACTTTTTATTATCATATTTTACATCAGCTGACTCTAATCCTGAAATCGTATCACTTCAGGATCCCATGTTCTCAGCCACGTTCTACTGTCTCCATGATGGTGAAAACAGACCCACCCTCACATGAACAGAATAAGACGTCCGACAGGCTGATGGAGTTAAGTTTGCGTGTTGCCTGAGCTCAGTGTTGATTAAATTGTTCACTTGGCATGGATGTGGTGCAGTTCATGACCGGAGCCTGCAAAGTGGTGGAGCGCCCCCGGACAGCCAAGTGGTATGACGACAGCTCTATCAACCGCTAGTCCGCTGGCATTCTCTGTCACCACACAGCACTGCACCCACCCGTCCACAAACCCACCCGCCGTGACCGCAGCGCAACAGCAGGGACAACAATCTCAGCGCAACCAATCTGCGGCTCAATCTGACCCCTGCCCTCACTCTGCTCCGTCACAGCCGTCCAGCAGTTGGTGAACAGAGCAAGGCGGGAGGAGCAGTGGCGATTAAAAAGTGCTTTAACTTTCGTCACACAGAAGTGCAATTTCGCCACGCTTGGGAATCTGATAACTACCCAAGGTCAACGGAAATACTTCAAATCAATCAATGAGCCGCGCTCCTAATCCCCTCCAGGCAAAGGCAGATTAAGTGTATAATTGACCTGTGTAATCCCAGTATCTGCAACTACACCCCCGTGGCGTAGGGATGGGGAAAGGGGGTGGTGGCTCCAAGACTCGCTGGCTCTACAGCACCATCTCTATCTTCCTGTTATCCTTTCCCTGCTCCTCTTCATAGCAGCTAGATTGTTGGCAGTCTGGGCCTGGTACAGGGGGAGTGTCACGGCCATGAAGCTGTGGCATATCAGTGCAGGGCTGGATTTGGCTCAGGCTAAAGACATGGCTTTTTTAATCAATGATCCCCAGGCTGCGCTGGACTAAGTCTCCCCCCTCAGTATCATTTAAGCACATCTGTCTTAATCCGGGGCCTCTTCAGCCACTCTTTCAAGAACTAAACCATGGAGGGGAGGGGAGAAGGGTGCGGCGGGACCAAATTAATTTCTCACTACTCCCCTAACACCCACACACACACACACACACACACACACACACACCCACACACACACACACACACACACACAGTGAAATCATCCAACCAAAATGCCAAACTATGGTAGTTTTGTATCATTTTCAGCGCATTTCTGTGGTGGTTAAGAAGTGACAGTGGTTCGAAACCTCATGCTGCACATGTAGCGTGACTACATGCAAATACAGAAAGCACAGTTACTACACACACACACACACTGCCGGTCACAGCTCATTTATGGCACAGGTCAGATGGGATATGTAACCCCCGTGCTCTGGGTCTGCCTTCGATGTGGCCAGAACACCTCCAGTGGGAGGTGCATCGGAGGAGGCTTTATGAGAAGTATGCCATTTTAATAATGTCACTTCAGCTAAGTGAATGAAAAATAGTTAATGCACATTGATTTCAGAGTGTGTTAGGACTGTGCTACTCTGGGAGTCTTAGCCAGGATCTGGTGGCGGACACAAGATGTTTTCAAATGCATCTGCTGAACGGACATTGTCCCAAGGGAACAGCCACCTCTCTGCAGGGGATTTCCATGCAAGTTTAATCAGGATGCCACAGACACCTGCCTTTAGAGCAATTTTCACCACGGCAGAAAATATAATATTTTACATTGCCATGATTGGATTGCTGGTCAGGATTGTGGTTTAAAATCTGATTTAAACACCAAGAAGTAACGCGTTCTATCCTCTGAAGGGGCAGAAATAACAAGTGGAAAGGTTTACCACCACCCCGTGTGATTGGTCAGAGAACTGGGTCAAATATCAATTATAGCTGCCCTCCTCCAACAAGCCCCCCTACCCACCGATGTATGTCAGAACATGGGTATTAGCACTTTTAATACGTCTCAGATTATAATTCATTTCTTGAGACGCTGTTGTTTATTTAACATTATCAGCATTAGAGCACATATGGGCCTGTCTACTGCCACTCTACACATCATATTGTGAGTCTTGACACATATTTAGAAATTATGAGGCCATAGTGAAATAATCTGCTTACTCTGGCAGATATCAGGAGGCATCTTGGCATAAATGTATGTCATAACCCCAATTAAAGCGACATGCGACCCTAGGCTTATTGTCTCGGGAAGAAATCCCAGCCAAACATGTTAAAGAAACCCAAATGACTTTGAGGCACATGCAAAGTGTTTGCACTAAGCCTGCACTCCAGCTCCTGTCTTTGACCTTCAGCTTCATGGGACCAGATCATGTTCTTTTCTGTTCTCCTTGGCTGGCCATAGCCAGACAAACACACTTTGCTGTTCTTCAGATTTGGCAGGGATGTGTGAAATGAAACATGCTTACAGGACTTGATGTGTTGATGTGATTTGAAACGTAATCTCTTTACAGTCAGCTATTATGGCATTGGGATACTTGATAGAGTTCTCTCATTCTACATGATGGCCCACTGAAAGACTTTAATCTTGTCAACTGGCATCAAAAACGTGCTCTGGCAGGTCACCAAAATGTCTTTCTAGTCTTCAAAAAGCAAATGGATTAAATATAGACGGGTGAAAATTGATTTCCAAGCACTTTGTTGTCTGTGCAGCTGTTTATTTTCGGTTTTGTTTACACTTATTTTATTGCATTCTTTTATTTTTTTTTATAATATTTTTTTCAAAATCTAGAAATTAAATGAAAAAAAAAAAACAGGTGAGAAAGGAATCCCGGAAAGTCAACCTATTTTTAGGATTTGTAAGATGAAAAAATACATTTTTATCATTTATTAAGTAATAATTGCTGTAACAGAGACAATATACAGAAACGCTTGGTGGAGTTCCAGTTTGGGAAAGGGCCTAAGCAGAACCACTGAATCATCAGGGAATATATGTGTGTAACGAGCAGCCTCACTGGGAGCACGTGTGGGACACAGGTTGTAATCCTCACCAGGGGAAATGGACAAAACAGATAAATAAATGAAGTCAGCAGCCCACCAAGAGAGGGGAGGGGCCGCCTAACAAAGCAAAGATTAAGAGGAGTCCATCCTGACCTGATTTCTTTTAGAAGACGTCACCCCCCCCCCCAATCCTACACACACACTGGGGTGTTTGCTCTGTCGGCCTGTAACACTTACACTTACTCGTGGGGTTCTTCAGCATTGGTTTTAAACTGACAGCGCTGACATCAGTGCCTGCCTCTGCAGGGATAAGAGTGGTCATTTTCAAAAAACACAACACACGTCAGTTATTAAGTCAACACTGCTGCTCCAACTGCACCAAGATATATAACACAATACAGTGCAATACAGATAAACTGCGTTGTGCTGTCCTTACTGCATTTTGACCATCGTCACAGAACAGTCATTACTCTGACTCACAGTACAGCTGGTTATATTGTGTAAGACTACATAAAACAGCCATATCTTTAAATATGAGTTGTTGCCTCCCTCAGGACTCCCTCAGACCGGTGGAACCTGGACCCACTCTGGTTTGGTTCACTAATTGGTTTAGTTGAGTCAGTTAAGTTAATTAAACTGCTTGTGGTTTATATATACTTCTGTAATGTTAGTATGACAGTATTACAAACTGTTAACAAAGAGAATGGATGAGCAACAAGTGGCATGAAACTCAAAAAACAGGGAAGACAATTGAGAAAGTGATAAACCAATGAGCCAATCAAAGGCCAGAGTCGGTGTTCAAAGGGACCAATAAAAGGAGGGGAGATACCAGTTGCTGTCAGGTCCATCCCACTCCAGAGTCCCATAGGTCCATGCGAGTATTCACGTAGGAAATCATCTCTAACAAGACTGATTTTCCTCTTTATGTATGTAACACAAACATGCCTGTTTGTTATGTGCACAAGGTTTAAGACTAATTGTGAGATACTGTATTCATTTCATTTGTGTACTAGACTAAAACAGTATGACAACAACAACACGCGCATACTGTATCCCCTCTAATTTGAGTTTGATGGGGCCACAGTGCAGGGAGACACACATGTAACTGAAAATGGCTCCTGATGAATGATGACAACCAGACACACTCAAAAGCAACTCTGCCTTTAAGCCCAAGAGTCCAGCACCAATGTTCCATCTCGTGTATTGTTATCCTTAAACCAGATAAAAAGACAAGAATGAGAGAGGAGTGGGTGAAAAAGGGTGAGGTGACAAAAAAAGCACAACAGAGCTGCAGAGAGCAGCTAGAGACACCTTCATCGGCCTTGGTAGCGCCGCGGGGAGAACTGATATGGAATGACAACAAAGAGAAGTCAGGGTGAGACAAATCCCGGCAGAAATGCTCTTGTGGAGGAAGAGAGGATACATGGCAAAGCAGCGGGTCAAGATGTAGCAACAAACAGCAAACATCCCGTGCTGGACACCTCTCTGTCACCCTCCGTCAGGACAAGCGGAGAGGAAGACGACAGGAGACGGATTAGAGCTCAAGGCCTCAATTCAACACAATGGCGCGGACAGATAGACGCAAGTGTATGCATGCCTACGCGGCTCAGTGTGCACAGAATCAACCATGAACACGCACGCAGCCAGGATGCAGAGGTGACAGTTCTCAGTGCTCAGTGTTCTTCACTGGCTCTGTTTCATCATCAGTCCTTCAGCATTCATTAAATAATTAAAGTTGCAGCTAATTAAAAGTTATGTATTATTGATTTGATTTCAACTAATAAATGAATGCAATTTTTATGGTCATCATGGTCTACTATATGCATGTCACCGGGTCTGCAACCAGATTCCTAAAGAGAGGCTCTCCTCTTCTCCTGTGGACTCTCTTGGTTGCATGATCTGATCTGACACGTCTCCTCAGTGTTGCGTGGAGGTCGGTGACGTGCCTCCTAAAAAGCTTGTGGTCCTGAGTGGGACTGGAGCTTGTGCTTTAATTATTGACCAATTGTGCACATCAGATCCAGGAGGAGATGCAGAGCCTCTTGTCCACAGAACAGCGGACCAGCTTTTCACCAGTGCGTGATTGTTTGGGCGGCTCACAGAAGTGTGTCCATTTCAGTTTACACACGGTTTGTGAACTCACAACCATGACTCCACAGGCGCCCTGCAGGGGGCTACACTTGGAGTAAGGGGTGCCAGGGAATCCATGAGGAGCTGTAAAACACAACTGGGGAGAGCAAGTGTTGTGGATTATCTTACGGGGGGGGGGCTGCTTTCTGTCTGAGCCCTGAGATAAAGTGAATTCCAAAACCCCGACAAGAACAGATCAGAGAATGTGTGCTCGTTTTAAGATCTGTTAAGTTTTGAGAGGAATTGATTTTGGCTAAGAGCAGAGGAAAACATGTTTGTGTGATCTGATCACTTGGAGATCAAAGATTACCCCCCAGTAATCTTTGAGTCCAGATTACTGTACTGTATTCTGACAGTATAGTGCGGTGGAAAGTATTAGGTTCCGAAGTTTAGCCAGCCAGATCCTGATATAACCTCTTTCTTGATCACTTTATGCAGTCAAACAGTCTGAACTGGCACATCTGACAGTGATATGCCAAACAACAGAGTGAAGCACTGATCAGGGTGTTGTTACACGATCTGATTGCATAGTTAAAAGCTTAATTCCATGTGCTGTGGCCTGGCTGTGTGCACGGTTGTCTAACGTACCGTCTTTTCACAGAGCAACTCATCAGTCACTGACCTCTGAGTTAATGTGCTTTTTTCAAAAGTAGCTGTTAACACGACCTGACTGTAAGACTCGAAAAGCAAATGTGTGCAGAATCCGTGGAGGGCAGCTGCTTGCAAACACAGACCTGAGCCATCCTTTGTGCCCCTTTCATCAGTTGATTGACTGTTAAATGTTTGCTGGCTCAGAAAAGAGAGAGCGCGGCGTTTGATAATCCCTCCTCAACGACGGTCCGAGCTGCTCTTAAACACCACGGCACAAAGTGGTAAACAGCGAGGAACAGAGGGGGACGGTGCTGCAGAAACACATCTGCTGCGTGCTGAAGCACAACATGCAACTCGCCCCACTGCAGGGATTGTTTCAGCACATTTTGGGGAGAAATCCTCCGGTCTGACCCAGGAGGAGGCTCAGCAGAGAGGCTTAGAGATTTACTGATTGTTTTGGTGTTACTTGACCTCATCTCACGTAATGGAGGCAAACAGTGTCATGGGATTGTTTTGCAAGTTGATTACAGCTTGGGTTGATTACAGTTTGTCAGCTATGGAGAAGGACACTGATGCGACGGTACAGTCAGCTTCACGAAATGACTCGCAGAGACCCGAAAAGACAGGAATGTGCACGAGATGTTGGCAGAGTGACTGACTAGGAGAACGAGAGTAACGCAGTGATGAGTTTTATAGTTAAAGCAGCATTAGTGTTCTCACCTGAAATAATAATTCAACTCCTTCATATTAATGTTGAATAAATGATAAATGTGTACAGTTGTGGGATCTTTAAGTTTGACTCATGACTATGAGTGAATGAAACCCTGTCAGCAGTAAGGCCTGCCTCTGATGGAGGAGGAGGAGCCGTCTGTGGCTTACTCACGTCAAACAATCTCTCTATGTACACCTCCTCGTTGACCTTCTCCCGCAGCATGTCCTGGGAATGGCGAACAAACGTCACATAACCATCGGCGACGTCCATCCCCGGCTTCTGCGAGGGACGGGAAAAGGGAGAGGGAAGACAGAGAGACAATGAAGTTCGTTCAGCCAGCTGGTGAAAGTGTAAAAATAGTATTTCATCACACCCAGATGAAATCATGAAATTTTATGAAATAATACACAGTCCTTTCGAAAGATAATAACTGCAAAAAAAATTACAAGTGTATTTATTTTGATTAGAAACTAATTTAATGATTTGCAAAAATGTTGTTTGTATTGTTTTTCATGTACAAATAGCAGTGAAAGATGCAGCTGTGGTTGTTTACATGCTGTTTACATTGGTGGCAGAGTATTTTGTTTTGCATAGAATGATTATGTTAAAGATATATAGAGGATATTTCGGAGGGGTTTATTTTGAGGTTGTCTTGTGGCACATGCAACAGATATAGCAAGACATGAACTATAGTTAAGGACAACAAACAACCTGAACTTACATTTATGACAGTTTACAGAGCTTTAAAATCTGGTGTGGCATTCCCATGATGCACCAGTAGTGATGCGTTTTACATCAACCAGCCATGATTGCTTCACCAGAGCTGAAGGAGCGAGTAACTAACTACAGCTGGATGGAGGAGAATATGTTGTCATCGGCACGCTCACTGCTAGAGGGAGAACACATCAGCCTTCAAGGTCTGAAGCTGCACTAGTGATGGTGGAGAAAACAGCTGACACTCATCAATATCTGATCGTTTTATCGTTGTAGAGCAAGGGCTTAAAAAGCAAACCACCTGTTCCAGTCAACAACTGAACAGATCACTGTAGTTGAAAATGAATAGTACCCAGATGAATCCGTCTCACTTTAATGCTCTCCTGCTTCATGTAGCACCACCAGCAGGTAAAAGCTTTCACTTATCCACTCTAATATTGTTAAATGTCTCTTAGATCAACTGGCACAGGATTTCGTCCCATGGCTGATGGTTCCCAGACTTCACCCGAGTACTTTCTCCAGCTCCACCACAGAGACAGTTTACAGTTCTGAAGGTTATGACAACTATTGTATAACTAATACGTGACTAACAATTATACAACTATGGATGAATTATCATTTACCAGAGCTGCAAGGTGTTGGCCGGCCCACTTCAACACATGGACAGGACGAGCTGAGGATCCAACTGCCACTCAGACATTTATGAATTGTAAGAACGTGTAGCACCATAACGAGCTCGAATATTTAGCAGGATATGCTAAAGCAAGATGGTGACAATGACATTAAACTTAGCATGAGCATGTCTACATTGTCAGTGTGAGCATGTCAGCCTGCTAATATTAGCAATTAGCTTAAAGCACTACTGTGCCTAAGACGCTGTGCAGCTTCACGGCTTTGCATGGTTGCAGGCGTTTTGTTATGCATTATGTCACAAACGCATAAACATTATTTTAGTAGACACAAATAAACTCAGAGGTTCTTTTTTATTTTATAGTTCAGTGAAAAGGAACGTTCACATATTCAAAGTTCAAACAATTCCATTTTGAAGGATTCAGACTGAGGGCTACAAGGCAGCTATGTTCTTCAGCTCGTGTCTTGGCCGGGAACCAGCCCTCACAGTCTGGGCATGTGCAAAGTGAACAGGGGCACTGGAGACACCCAGTTGGGTTTGATGAGGAGAGCAGATTGTCAGGAGGCCTGCCATTCTGACATCTAAAATATTCACTGAGGACAATGCATTTGCGAACGGCACCTTAGCTCTTTTCTATCTTACATCAATATAGCTTACTGTTTTCAGGATGAGACAATGCACTCTGTCAGCCTTTTGGTTTCCTTTCTCACTTACAGACTCCGATTCCAAAAGTCTGCTACGAAACTTAGTTAACACATCTGCATTGGCTTTTACGATGTGTAAATGAGTGTCTTTTTACCAGTGAAACTCTAATTTTGTACATTAAGGACACAATTAGCGTGCTGGGCTGGAAACTGCGACCCCTGCCAGCGTACACAGTGCCTCGTCACATTCACTGACAAGGCATTAATTTGAAATTTGGCACGCTGCTACGGCCGAAGTGTTGGCAGCTAATACGGATCTGATGCTCACACACACACCACCGCCGCCGCCACCGCCACCACCACCACTGCCACCCTGACAGCAGAATGGGCATGTGTTGTACAACATGGACTCACAATGTGTACTGCGCAGAGAGCGAGGCACGAGGCATGGCTGCCTGGTCACATGCATATGAATGGACATTTGGGGGGAGGAAACACGGGGAGGTTCGCCGTGGAAATACGATAACTAATACCATCTGGATTATGATTCTACATGTGAAAGCATGGTCAAATATTTGTATATGCACGAGAAACACACACAAACACACACGCATCACCAGGGGACAAAATGCCTTCATGTTTATCCTTTAAAATTAAGTATAAGTAGGGCTTATGCTTATGGTTCTCAATAAGGTAAATAATAATAATATATTGATGATCCCCTAATGACAAAGTTACAAGTCCAGCTGTGGGTGTGTGTTCTGTGTCCTACCATGTTCAGTTGTCATATAAATCTTTTATTATAAGGACACATAATGCTATTTTTTTTTTCAAATAAATGCATTGTATATCCAGAGTTTAACAAATATCCTGAATACACTTCCTTCCTCAAAAAACTTCACCACACATTTTTCAGAATATTCCAAAACCTGTAGAGTTTGTGTCCATGTTTAAATTGGTTTTCTGCTCGTCACTGATAAATATAGAGGTGATGAAGGAGCTGGGCCAGCATACAGCCAATATCAGCCTGTCTCAGACATATGAAGACTTGCGTCATGTAATAAGTAAGAAGAATGAACTGCGGCAAAAATAAAGCAAAACAGTGTCTGCAGTGCTGTCAACTTTTCACCAGAAGCACTGACAGGTTCAGGATGTCCAGGTCAATACTCATCATGGTCATTGTTCATCAAAAATCAAGAATTAAAGGGATAATTATTCCAAACGTTTATGTTAATTGGATGATATATTGTTATCTGATTTTTTTTAAGTATTGATATTGCTTTTAAACTTAAAAATGCAGTATATGTCGGACTGCAACTTTGTTTGCTCAATGAAAGGTGATGTGTCCGTGGAGGTGATTTACAGAGACGACCCCCTCTGATGTCGAAGTGAGACTGTTTGGGACTCATATTTTGAGATGACCTTCTTTTACTTTGTTTAGCTTCATTTTAAAAACCTGCCAACAAAGGAATGATTAAGGTTTTTGTAGGTCTGTTTAAACAACTCAGTGCACAGTGTCTCCATTAAAGTTTTAACCAAAGCCAGCATGTACGTGAACCTTAACCTTGTTTCAGATGATGTAACCTAACCCCACGCAGGAAATGACAATTCCTCCAAAACACATTTGACAAAGTTAATAAATGAGTTGTATTAGTCATGTATTTCGATTATGAAGATTATTACAGCATACACACAGAAAAATAAATAGGTCTCACTTACAGGTACGTCCACATACTTTGAGGCAGCTTTCACCTTGACATAAAAGAGAGAGGAGAGAGTGAAAAAGCAGCGAGGACTCAAGCTGTGACACCACTTTTCAGAACACAGCCTGCCGCGGTGACACTGCGCAGCCTGTAGATTAGTGCCTGCTGAACTGGCAACAGTGACTCACAGGGTGATTTCAACTGCAAAAGTGCACTCATAAATTCAATAATCTGCCTTTTGTAATATTGCAGGACGCCAGCTGAGGTGTTAAGGTATTTTGTGCTCAGGAAGAATCAAAAAGGTCAAACTGGATGAAAAACGACTGACAAAGATTAATGTGAAAACACAAGATTTTGAAATAAGGCACGATTAAGTCATGCCTTTAATTCAAAAGCATCTGTGTTAAGGTGATGATTCAACAAACAAGATCCGACTTCTAAATTCAGTCATGTCAACACAGCACAGTGAGATGACAGTGAAACTGGAGAACGCCATCATTGCATGTATAAGTTTATTTGTAGAAAAAACTCAGCAATGATTAATGTTAATACTTTAAAAATGGTGTCTGCAGTCACGATTTCCCATGTTGCATCGTTTTAACCTCACTCATGGTGAGCTGGTGCAATGCACTGCACTGGAGAGTTGTCAGACCTCCAGCAGTGAAGGTTCTGAGTAATCCGAGGCGTTGCAGGAAAGAAGGTGCTACTTACGGTGAAAGACAGGAAGGAAGAGAAGAGCGTTCCCTCATCATATCTGGACAGCTTGGCTAACACGCTCTCTAAAATGACCACAAACTGAAAAAGAGGACAAGAGTGGAAAAAAGCAGCAGGAGAATGACTTTTCTTCTGGAAATGCAGCAGTGGCATGGAGTAGAAAGAGTGCGTTACACTCAAAAGTCTCGTAGCTCCACTCAGCTGTGACCATTGTTGAACTTGTGTGCTGAATTATTTAAGCGTTAATGTGTAAACTGTTGAGTTTCCGCTCATTTTGTGTCAGTTTATGGTTGTTTTGAGTCTCTTAATGGTCATTTTGAGTTCCATGGCAATCGTTATGAGAAGCTAGAGTGAAAACCACACTGAACTGTGGACTGTACAGTCTGGTCTGTTCACTTACAGCATTATTTGGACACAAGCCAATTCAAAGTGCTTTACAGGAGCATAGAAATGCATTTAAAATGAGAGGAAAACAATCCAGTTACATTCAAAACACAAAGACAATGTGATGAATATTAAAGTTGAAATTGGCAGGCCTTCCAAGTAAGACTTGCTTTGCCACCGCGGAGCTCCACACGACTAGCGCAGCCTCCTGCAGACTTCTGTAAAGGAGGTATGTTTAAAAATGGCAGCAGCTAGCTGATCGGCACATGTTCTTAGCGTACGGCCCCGGTTCTTATCGGGCACAGCAGCTTTACACACCTCCAGTCTGATCAGAGTCTTTCGTACATCTGCTGTGGATACTGACAGTGGCCGGTCTTGCGGAGGCTGAGTAGACTTGACACCTGACTCTTTGTTGAGATCAAAGCAAGCAAAAAAAAAGTGCTAAGCTCATCTGGCAATGTGGCCTCACACATGATGTGGACACTCCTGCTTTTGCAGCCTGTGATGCTCCGGTTTGCCTGCCACACATCTTTGGCGTTGACCCTGTTGAGGTCTCTCTCCAGTCTCTCCTGATTTCTCCACTTTTCCTTTGATGCCAGCTTTCAGTCTTGTTCTGGTGGTGTAAGTTTCCTTGTCTCCGGACTGAAAGGCTGACTTTATTTGATTCCTTTTGTGGTTGCTCTGAGTCCTGAGTCTCCTTGGAGTTGTTTTGAGTTCATTATCACTGTTTAGAGTATTTTGTAGTATGTTTCTATTTCTTTAATGGTTATCATGTACATTGCCATGGTTGTGTTGATTCACCTTGAATATCACCGAAGCCTTTTTCTGCTCTTTGTGCTCATTTTGCATCAGTTTTCATCATTTCGAGCCTCTTTGAATGTGTTCAGTCTTGTTGAGGTGTCGTCATAGTTACATTGTGCCTTTTTGTGGTCATTATGAGTCTCTGTGGGTGTTTTGTGGTCACTGCGAGCATCTTAGTAGACTCATAGACTTAGACTCATAGTAATGTTGTTGAGTTTCCAGCAAGTATAAACAAATGCAAACGTGTTACAGTGTATTAAATAACATTCCGTACCTTGGCCACCAGCAGAGTTATCATCTCCTTCACCGTCTCTTCAATTAGATTGTCAATTTGGGAATGGTATTGTCTCTGCATAGGAAGAAAAAAAAACATGTTACTCTTCTAATTCACACTTAGTAACCCCATGAGAAGTGACATTAAAGGGAGACACTGGGCATTATTATATTAAATTAAATTATATTTATATAAATTTGTCCTGAATTAATGTTTTTCACAGTCGCTGTAATAGCAGCAATGTTGCAAATTACACTGTCAGAGTTGTGATACATAACAGCATCATGTTAGTGATGAACAAGGTCAAAACCAGTCACTTCTTTGCCATGATGTCCACTGGACAGGCAGCACAACCCTTGTGAAGAATGATTGAGATACTTAACCAAAAAATCTGATTAAAGCAAAAATGAATATTCAGTGTTCTCAACTGAAATCCCGCTCCACGTTTTTATGAAATATGTTTGTTTTTATTTCCTAAGAAAGATCACTCTGTCCAGTAACTAGACGGGTGAGAGATTTGAGCCTAACTCAGCGCAAAGTCTGTAAAGAGGGGAAAAGTAAAAGACTGGACAACTTTACGTCAAGTCTTTATGCTAGGCTAGGCTAACACACCAGACTGCTGGATGCACATGAAATTGATGTCTGCTCATGTGCTAAGTTGATTTTGAATAACATGGAACAAGCAAGCAGACAGTATAATAGGTAGGTATACACTCAGTAAACCATTACTGGTAACAGATTACTATTACAAATGCAGATTGCTTTGACATTTCGACAATTTGAATTAAAAAAACAGCAAAGAAGAAATTGAGAACAACCAATTGTATCCAGAATGTCCATCATGTTTTAGACAGAGCCATGCGTTCAGTATTGGTGAAGTGGAACCTGCAGCTGCTGATGCTTTCATTACTCTGCCCCGCTGTGTTTCATCACCTTAGCCTGTTAGCTTTGCAGAGCTGCGCTCCATTACAGCAGGAATGCTTACCTGTGCAGCATTTTGTTGCATATGCAAGTGAAAATAGGTGTGTGTGAATGACAATATAGTGAACAATGTTTTCCATGAGGCTGCATCAGGGTGACATGACAGAGGCAGTTACATTTAGACTGTTACGTCGTTATAATGAATTGTACGCACAAGATAACAGTTTTTCAGGAGCAAACATCTTGGTCTTACAAGATGGCACTGAGGGGACTCTGGGCCACAACATTGAGCAAAGATGTACGAGTCATTTCAGAGTCAGGCTTGGTGCAGAGGTAAATAGTGTGCGAGCGAGGACAAGAGACGGGTAAACAAAAGCACGACAAACAAACAAACAACAAGAAAAACTGAATGAAGAGGCAGATGAAGAATTGATCTGTACACTAATTCCTTATTTTTTTCCATTTAAAATATTTAACATTAAATTTAAGTAATACTAGCCTGTTTATGATGTATTTCATATTAGATATTCTACTATTTTCTGAGTGCTTCTTTTTTTTAAATAACATTTAATTTCTAGGTAATTTTAATTTTTTAAAAATTGTATCTGTCTTCTTGATGAATTATTTTATTGATTTAAAAAAAATATATATCATATGTTTGTTATATTTTCCCATTTTCTCAACAACAAAGATTCTCGCGGAAAGAAGGAGAACCCGGAGAAGGACTTTGGAACAATTAGTCCTGCTAAAGAGCTGCTGTCATGGAAACTCAGAGGCAGTGTCACTGAGTGGAATCCTTTTGTTTAGCCTGGTAGCACCAACAGAACAGCAAAGGACTTAGCAATAATTAATTCATTGTCAGTAATTGGTATCAGTCTTGAGATTCTGCGAAATATGAGATCTCTCACTTCTGCCCCATGTATATTCAATACTATCTACACATATGCTAATGAAATCCAAACAATTCAAGTGGAGGACGACAGGCAGGGAAAACTGATGGCTAATTATACATTTGGGAATCAGAGGGTGAGATTTCAATTGAATTCATAACCACACTTACCCAGTCTCTAACAAACTTTCACAAGACAGAGAGGAGAAAACACAGAGCAGGCAGGAGAAAGATAGAGGTGACATGGCACATGTAAAATTATGTGAATAATGCAAAAGAAGTAAGAAACAAAGAAAGCTGCACTAAGTAAGTAACAGAGAGGAAGGAATAATGAAAAGGTGTCAGACTTTTACACCTTAGTCTGCCCAGGCCATTAACAATAGCAACACAAATCATTTATTAGCAATCTTTGTATTATCTGAGACTTTTATATAAAAGGTTTCATATAAACGCTTTAAAGATTCAAAGACTTTTGGTGTTTTGGTGTTTCCTACCTCCTGCCCCAGGTCCATGGCGCACAGCTTGGCTGACTGGGCCTTGGCGTCCACCATGACATTGAACATGGTGCAGATGGACTGCGGCACGCGGAAGTCTGTAGCCCTGCTGCTCTTCTGGAGCTTGGCCTCGAACGCTGCTCGCGTCCTTTAGAGGAGGAAAGGAATCAGGGTGTAGCAGTTACTGAGGTAGAGTCTCTGAACCCTGCCAACCCTGAAAAGATGTTTGTGTGTTCCTTCTTTAAATCACATTCCCCATGAAGAATATGGTGTAGACCTGCTCTATGTGTAAAGCTGATATAACCTCTGTTGTCTCAAAACAATGCAGTCTAGAAGCCTTCTCCACACTGCCGGGGGGTGAAACACTGGACCTAAATCTGGTTCAATTACATTAGTCAAATTAAATCCCCACCATGCCTTTTTAATTCCACTGTACAATGTAGACTTTATATGTGAACTTCACTATATTTCAGAGACAGACATGCTTTCCTGCGTGCCTTCAAGTCCATGCAACCATTAATCACACTGGATTTCTTGGACAGTAATTCATGTCTTGCAGGAAAATGATGCAACACAAATTCTCAAGAATTCTTCAGTAGCTCCAACAGTTACCGTTTTACACAGGACTCAATCATGTCACTGGACATCAGCTTAAGTCGGGTCTCCAGGTGTTTGCCAAACTCCTCCTCTGGCCAGTGGAGATCTCTGATGAAGGTCTGCAGAGCATCCAGCTTCCAGAAGAGATCCTCTGATGTACCTGAGCCGTTGCTGCAAGTGGGCAGAAATTAGTATTCTAACAGCATGAGCTTTGAAAACAGGAAACGGTGATGTTGGTTTGTTCTTGAGATGCTTGAATGGTAATCATTTTCTTTAAACTCCAGTAGAGACTAGTAAGACACCTACCTAGTACCTAGTAAGACAACTACCATGTTCAGACTGTGCACAGTACAGGCTAGTCTGTACTGTGTACTGCTAGTGCTGAGGGGAAGCAGGATGCACAGGTCTGCTGTCAGTGTTACACACTACGCTCTGAGTCCAGGTGAAATAGTACGCATGCTCCCTTCTGTAGTGAACCAAGCACTATCAGTGGGTTAGACCGAGTGAATGAGTGGGTGCAGCATACTCATCTTTGTACTGCATGTAATGTAAGTACAGAGCAGGCGGGACGAAGCACGGAGTGTGTGCTCGCAAATAAATCGAGATTACACTCATTTTCCATTTACAGTCAATGAAAACAGAAGCAAGAGGAAAGACAAATGATACGTTCCTTACTCCTTACTGAATAGATTCAGGGTTCCCACACATTCTAAGAAATCTCTTTTCAGGATACTTTGCATGTTGGTCAAGGCCACTGTAAGGTGCTAAATTCAATTCATTTATCTCTTGGATGTTTGTGCAATTTCCCAAAAGTTTTTGTTGCATTAAAACAACAGATTTCCCAGGATGTGCGGAAGCCCTCGGTCATGAGGGAGATGACATTACACGTCTGGGTAAACTGCAGGAAAGCTTGGATCAGGACTAACAGCAGTGCTGCAGCTGAAGGCCATTAGCTCCTGCAACAGCTCTAAACTCAACCCAGGGACAGTGCAGGGACACAGTTCAGACACAAGGGGCCCCTCCTCAACCTCCTCAGGTTGAGAAAAGTTGATGTCAGGTCGCAACAACATCAGGTAAGTGGGGGGAAAGGCTTCGGAATGGAAAGAGGTGAAAGGATGCAAGTTCATAACCAGGACTGCTTTTAGCTGCGGTGGCTGCGGGAACACGCTGCTGAGGTCGTTATCAGAGGACATGTCACATCCCGTGGTGTTCAGGATGGTACAGCGTGCCACGGCCACTGGCTGAGAGGTGTGGGTTCATTTCTGGTAAAGAGACAGTATCCACACACATAAGCATATGTGTTGGCAGAACGTTTGAAATGAAGTTAGCTGCAGTGAAGCTGGTCAACCTGACGTGCCGGACGGTTTGTCACCCAGAGCCGTCAAATCACTGGGGACCATTCCGAGAGGGTAGATACGTTCTACAAATGCATATCAGGTGATTGGATAAACTACTTGCATCTAAAACTGTGTATCACAGATTAATATCAAACCAGTCAGACTGTAAAAGACCATAGTGAGGGAGTACTTGCTGAAGCCTGACAGGAGCTGTACGCTATAGGGATGGCTTTCATGGCTTAAGGTCATCTCTTCCTCCCTGCAACCACACAGCCACCTTACACCATACAGTGAGCGTGTGTATGTGAATGAGTATCACCTTTAGTAACTTAGTTAGCGTTTAGCTAATGTTAGCCACGTTCTTTAGAAAAGAGATGGCAACGCTGGTTTTGGGAAGAATGTAGACTGCGTGCTGTTTGGCGCTTTTCTTTTAATAAACACTCTCAGCTCCACTAGAACCGCTTCATTAGCAGCAGCTACACCAACCTTCAGCAGCCACCACTGCTGTTTTTAAATGAAGAGTCGCTCCTCGCCTTTGTCACGGTCACACCTGAACCTTACCGGCGGGTGCCAGCAGCCACTCATCGAGCAGCTATAGCGTGGCTATTGATCTTCGTGTCTATCTGTCTGTGGAACACGTATCCACAGTGTTAATAATGTTTACGATTTTCTTTTTTCTTTGTCTTCAGTTTGCGTGTTCTGCCTCGTCGTTATGCCGTTGCATCTTTCCGGTCCAAATGAAAATACACACGGGGGAGTGAAAGTGTCGGGATTCCATTTTTAAATCCACTGCCTTCTCAACCATCCGCACACACCATGCCGTGACGTTGGCATGAACGAGGCTTTGGGCCTGTAAAACCCAACAACAGGAACGAACCACTGCAGCTTTGTAGGTTGACTAGAATGAATTCATGCACTTTCATGTGGGCCTACATGGGTGTTTCACCTGGTTTGGGCTTTTCTCGCTCTCCTCATCAAATAAAACAACAACCGCTCTGTTTGCATTTTTTATTCCTTAAGTGAATTATACCTAAATATAATATGAAGGTTGAAATGCAGCACAGTATCTTTTTTAAATGAAAACTTAAAGGCTGATATTTTATATCATGTATATTGGAAATGTATATTAGATGAGGGAACAGAGATGGATTACGCCGCAGGCGGCCGCAGCGTATGAAGAAGCTTTGACACCTTCCGTCCTTGCTGCAGATAATGTTTCCCTTAAGTTTCCAAAGTGTCATAGGTGATACGCCAAGGGTTTGCTGAGATATTCGGAGTGCGTTTATTAGTAACACTCACTAAAAACGCTTCAACCACTCAACAACAATGCTGCTAATATTGCACGGGATTTATTATTAATTTGTTATTAACAATCTGTGTACTGCATATTAATCAACACAAGGCTAATTGTAAAAAGAGCAATTTACTGAATCCAAATTAATTTCACAGGTTTAGACTAAATGCATCCTGTTGATTTGCACTGCAATATCTACAAATATGCATAAGAGCCATAGTAAAACCCTGGTGTTTGCTGTCAGATGGTATTTTTGATTTCAGGTACTCCATTGTTCAATATAATTAACACGTTGTCTTTTCCATCTTTGAAATAAAAGAATGTTTTGCTTCTAAACACATTAGAGGTGTTCATGTTGTTTTGGGGTCATGTGACTTGGCCGCCGCGCTCATGCCAAGGACATGTGCACACGTCTCAGGCTGTAGAAGGCAGATACACACTCTGAGTCACAATTAGCTGTCATCCAGTTGGGTGGAGAAAAGCTGGGCATTTGTGGGAGGTTAACGCTTGGCACTGTTAGATTTGGTACTTTAGGCATTTGGAGGTTAACACTGGGCAGAGTGCTGGCTATGCCCCTGTGGAGAGAAACAGAATAACACAGGACAGAAAGCAGAGATTCTACGTCAAAGCTGATGACCACTTGTAAAAAGCAGCAAACTAAAAATGAGTTTAAGTCACACTCTAGTTAACTCTAGGTGCCCCATAGCAACCAAGATCCAGAACTTTATCTCAGTGCACTAGGATTTTAAAATCCAACCAAATCCATAAATCCATTGTATTCAGCTCTTCTGTATATTGATATGTAGCCCATATTTCAGTGAGCAAATACTTTCAGGAAATCCTAAATAACTTGGCCTCTGATTGTGGTGTTGATGAACACAATGCTGCACAAGGCAACACACATTAAAATGGAAATGGCATCACCACGACATAACGCCTGAAGAAAAGCTTTAACAAAGAGCATTTCATTCATTCAGAGTTCAGCAGCATTGGGTCACACTGTATTGGTATGAAGTCAATTCAGCATATCTAACTGTCAAACACTTATTAGACAAACATCTTCATGGTGAGTTTTGACATATGCAGGTGAAACAGAATGACACAGTTAAAGTAAATGAAGGTGTCCTTACTTGACAGGTTCCCAGGATTCCCTTTCAAAGCCCCTGTGAATGGACTGAGCGATGGAGGACTCCATCAGGTCCACATATCGTACCACCAGGGGGGCGTACAGGTCCTGGAGGTGCTTGTGGAACTTCCCATTGCACAGGTTATCTAAAGGACGGGATGGAGAGGGAAGAAATGAGATGAGGGCGGTGACAGCCTGAGCACGCGGCTAGCGATGCAGGGTTAGTGTTGTATCAGGATGCGAGCCCTGCCAGTTAAAGTGTGCAGCAAAGTGTTAAAGATGCCCTGTGGAGGTTAAACAAACAATGTCATGGATGCACTCAGTGTTACTCAGCCAAACATATTTTCAGATGCATTGCATTCCACACGATTGCATCAGGTGCACCACTCACCACAGACGCATGCAGGTAGAGGTGCGTCTACACAGTGGTTTTTCAGTTTTCTGCCGTTGCTGTGCCGGAATGATCAGATACGCCTTTGCCTTAATCACTGCAGATGTCAGCACAGACAGCAAAACTGCTTTACATGTGTGTAACTGTGACCCGTGGGGCCTTTTTATGCTCTTACACGAGTGTTCTAATGCATGCTGGGTCGCAAAATAAATGTGATGGGCAGCGAGACAAATAATAGAAAAGCCCTGTTGTAGATGGCGATAATGAACAGTGACAGGGGAGGACGGTGTTTGTGGCTATCCCCGCTCTTCATTAGCAGGTATGACACTGCATATCCACTTTTCAATCTTTCTAAACAAAAAAGGTCGGAGTCTCAGGGTATTTCTAAATCCAACCCATCAAACACATTTCCCCCAGTCTCCCCCGGCTCCCAACTGGTAAAAAGGCAACACTGACAAAGACCACAGGAGATAAAATGGAGGCCAGTGTGTGCTAATGTGATGCCTCACGGCTCCATGCAGTGTGTCTGCTTTTCCTCCCTCTCTCTCTCTCTTTGTTTTTCTCTCCCCCTCTGAGCATGTGTGTGTTTGTGTTTGTGTGTGTTGGCATTAGAGTCAAGGTCGATGATACACAGTAGGTGCAATGTTTGTTGTGTTCCCTGATTGCCACTCTCCCAATTAGCCACTTGAGCGGCTGCTGTCCACTTGGATGTGTTGTGTCCAGGAGTGTGTTCGCGGGGCTCGCCGTGGCCCAGCTTACCACTGCTTTAGACCTCATTAACTCCTCGAATGGCAGCCCAACTTTGGCGCCTGTCTAGTGCTAAGGCTATTTACTGCTACATAAGTGCACCGCTGTGGGGCAACAGAGCAGATGACCTTCTGTGGAAAAGATGTCCCCATGATGATGCGCTTCACTAAAGTGCTCATGCCTGTTTCCCCTGTGTGAGCAGCGGGGGCTCTGCTTATGTTAGCGCTGAAAACGGTTTGTGCGATTTCAGGCCAGAGAGCCGTCTTTTGTTTCTGGAACGATTGTCCTCGAAACAAAGCAGCACGGGGACGTCAGAGGCTGTTGCAAGAGGGAGAGCTTACATGTTTATGTTTGCACAGGCTAAATAGATAAGTATGAAACATAAGATCAGTTTACTATTCATGAGACACAATCCTGGCAGTGTAAACAGCAACAGCTCGGCTGCTGCGATTTCACCTCAAAGTCTGCAACCTTTATGGCCGTGCATTAGAAACGTGCTTAAATAACTTTAAAAAGAGCAATCTGGCTAAGCCTCTATTTTATTAATTTTTAATGTTAATTCATATTTTTTCATTGATCAATTTTTCTATCTTGTTTTGTATTTAATGTGGTTCTTAACATGACAGTTTCCATGCTAACCAAACATCAGCAAGCCGCACCGCCGAGCCATTCTTTCCGACACGTTACTTCATTAACATTAACACACGCGGCACCAGAAACCTTAAAAAACCCCACAGTGACCAGCTGTTTACTGAGAAAGCATGACACATTCAGCAGGAAACAGCCGTGCACCACAGCAGCAACGACGTCAGAAAGTACTGAGAGACGCACACTGTTGGTTTTGATCTTATAATGGCACCTGGCTTATCTCCTAAAATGAATATAAGGGTTGTTGCTGAACGCGTCTGTAAATTTGAATATTAATGCTAGACATTAGCGATTTGCTGTTTTACAGTCGCAATCGCATTTCCGCCTGCGTCTACAATCGTCCTCCCTGCTGTTAACCGCAGGCCGGTGTAGCTCCTTCCATTGGTATGCACTTCAATTGCCATTTTCACACAACTGACAATATGTAGCAACTAAGAAGGTGGCCAATTTGATGGCACTAACAAGTGAGCATAATGAGCTATTTGCAGTCATCCCCGCTCAGCTTGAATGAGTGGACCGTGCTCTGCCTTCTCCTTGACTCCCGACCGACAAACTGAAAGGGGGGAAGCATCCCCCAGGGACAATTAGCGCCCCGCAGATTGAGACTGCATTGTGAACAGTGAAGTGTTTCCTTTACAGGACCACGGACAGCTCCACAGTGTTCCTGCAGGCAAGTGCATGCAGTTCATTAGAGAGATGGCTGGCCTGCAGCAACCGGCATCAAGACCTGACTATTATCTTCAGTCAGACACTCTGTGGCCCGGTTCACTCACACACACACTCACACAGTATGTAAACCACTCCAGGCCAAAAGTAGACATCTCACTCTGACAGGAATTATTTCTGAGACATTTGAGAGATGTTTCGTGGAGATGGAGTGCACAGGCAGCTGTAAACCTTCATTAATAGCAGCACATGGCCTTGATGTTTGTGGCTGATTATAAAAAGAGAGCTAAGAAATAAAAGAAATTAAACGACCGCTGAAGAAACGTTATTTAAGAATGTCTTTACATAAGAAAACAAGAAGCTTGGAAAAGTTTAGCTTGATCAGTGTATCAAGTATACACTGTCAGCATACTAAGACTAACTGACTTGCACTCATTTTGCAATTGCTTTCTAGCAATATTGAACAGACACTTTCCAAAACTGACACGCTTGTCACACTAGACATTTTGCTGCTCAACTTTACTAAGTTTGCTACAAGTAGATGTATACACAGGCTGATGGCCTCTTTTCTGCTTTTATGACTGGGACACTGCACAGGGTGGTTTTTTTTGTTTGTTTGTTTGTTTTAATGGATGCTCAGCCCAGGTAACTGCTTGATTCCAGTAGACATGGACCAGGCTGTGCCACCTTGGGGGCCATCCAGAGTGGGGGACACTAAAATTTCATCCAGGAAAATAAACTGTTGGTTGGTAGGTGATGCAATAACATCTGGCTTTTGTTTTCAATGTGAAAAGACAGCGGTAGAGCACTTCATTGTCTGTGGGACGAATTCACTGTGCGCTGTACTATAAAACATCCAGCATGTCCTCCTGATCCTACACACAGCGTCTCTTCTTCACAGCAGCTTTTCCACTGCTCAGACTAATGTTTGGTCTTGTTGTAGTCAGTGATGATCCTCTACGTGGATCTTAGCTCCACATGAAACTTAGCTTTGGCACAGATTTGGACCTTTGCTGTGTGTATAGGCATCATTGCGTAGTCACATAATGGCCTGTAACTCCTGCGGGTTACATCATGCAACGTAACACTATATATACTGACTCAGTTATAAAAAGCAGCTGCTGCTTCCTTGTTACTGGGAACTGCAGCCTTTAGGAACAGTAGACGCTGTCCTTGATCTCACCTTATACACATTCTGATAAAACCACAAAACAATAAATGTGCAATGGCTTTTTTTTAAATCGCAAAAGAGCTTGTGCTGATATATGCAGTCAAAACTTAATCAGATTAACATAGTAAACATAATGATGTTATTGTGAGAGTGTTTGAATATCAAAATTGGCACAGAGGTTACACTAACAAAATCTTCCTGCTTGTTCTGAAGCTGTCTGACTGCAGCACACAAGCACACGCATCATTAGTGTATTAGTGTATGACAGTATGAACAGTCTGTAATCACCTGTTTTTAGCATATAAACACAGAGTGCAAAAAAACCCATTGTTTAGTCTGGTTTGTCAAATGAATGTGATTGTTATTGTTATGATAATGGTTGTGATTATGTCATATGTCATCATGGCTTGTTTTCACTGATCATTAAGCTGCCTCAGTGCCAATGAAGACCACAGGAACTTACAGTCCATTCTCAGGAAGTCGTTGAGCAGCTGGAAGAGGGGGAAACTGTCCCAGCTGTCTGGCGGCTGAACTTCAAGAGCTGCATCCATGTCGGCCGAGTAAAGACACAAGAAGGTCTCCGCATGCTCCACCATCAGGTCTGACCACCACGCGAAAGCCTTCATATGGCAGTGCAGGATAGACAGAGAAGGAAGGCAGAGTACAGGGAGCGGACAAAAATCAAAAAGAGGTTGAGAGTGAAAAAAGAGACAAATTAGACAGAGAGAAGGTTGTAATGAGTGCATTTTGAAGAATTTACAGTCTGAATCTCATTTACCATAAAGACGGGAGATGGAATAAAACTCCACTGATCTACTGCAAAGGTTCTTGACTATCTCTCTCACTTTTTCATCATATGCATCAAGTTGTTCGCCGCTTGATCTCTGGGGAGGGGTTCTTCACAACCCGCAGCAGAAAATACAGCGCTTGGACACGGAAAATCACACGCTTTTCTCTTGGCCCACAGAGGAAACAGCAGCAGCTCCTTGAGAGGCATGGCAGGGAACTACTTAAACACTCACCCACAGCTCCTTAAGCGAGTCAATCAGAAGAAAGGAGCTAGCGAGCTGCGCCGCGCTCATATCTCCCAATAAAATAGACACAGTGGAGTGACTGTTGGGGACTGAGCCACTCTCATGCACATCAAAAACACTCGCTTTCCTCCATGCACCCCCACTCTTGCCGGGCCTCTTAAGAGGGACCCCTGAGGACCCATGGTGTTTGCTCATTCACATCAAGCTGTCAGCACTGTAATGTGAATGTACCCATGGGCTTACGTAGTGGTGAGGGCTGGGAGGTGGGGTGGGGGGGTCGGGAGGGGGCGCATGCACTTGCACTTGGGAGCTCTTAGCACTGGATAGTTGGTGTGGTATACTTGACAAGAAGGTACATCCAGTCAGTGCCACTCATGTAATCATCATTTTTACATTTGAGACTTTTGCAAATGAGTTTATATTCAAATCAGAAATAAAAAGTAAGGCTTGCATCAGCAAGTAGGGTTTGGGTTTAGACTGGGTCCTGGGCTAGTCTACTTGACATGGAGCTTCAGGTCCTAAGGTGAAATACAGTGGTAGTGATGGTATTTTGTAAAGTGTGCTGAAAACGATCTACCTACAGTCTAAAGTGCTTCATTTCAGTGAGCTGTGTTGGGTTTGGGTCAGGTTCGGTTACTACCCTCTCACTGTCACGTTGGGTTTAGATTTAGATTTAGATTCAGATTTCCTTTATTAGTCCCACACCGGGGAAATTTCAGTGCCACAGCAGCAGGAAAGACTGGTAGACAGATCTTTACTGTTCTAACCTCATTATCTTCCTGTGAGTACACAGATTTAGAATTTGAGGTTGTTTCATGAGTTGCGTCCCCATTTATTGGCCTAAACAAAGATGGCAACCAGAAAAGATAGCTGCCCTTCTTACTCCATGAGCCTGGTGGGAACCTGCAGCTTCCAAACTACAGTTGCTCACAGGTTGCTTCACCAAAACTATGACGCAAAAATAAGAAAACTATAAAATATATTAATTGTTCCCTTCTTTGATTTTATTGGTTAGAAACAACACGATTTTTTCCCACTACCTGCAGGGAAATGCCTATTATGAGTCAAGGAGGAGGCTAGTTTATGAATGAGGAGGCTATCGCTTTCCTGTTGCCACTCTGCTTGGAGATGCTCCACACGAAACCCCCTATACTTTACTTCATTGGAGAGCAGAGCAGAGTCCTACAGGATTAAGGAATGTCCTTAAGGGTGCTAATCCTAACCCTGCTGCAAGCCTACTCCTCATGTTTGACAAAACTGTGGGTAGTTATTGTACAATTAAAGTCTTTAAGCAAAAATCGGTGACCACATGAGAGTCACAAAATGGGGCTAATATATAGGATGATTGATAACCAGCATTAGAGCGACACAAGTGAAAATAAACAAAGCTTTACTGCGTTCAATTATAAGAAGCTAGAGCTCTGATTGTGTTTTCAGTGTGAATTAACCAAAACAGAAATTCAGCAGGTATGTGCCAGGGTTGGAGTCTAATGCTGGTTAGGCTGGTTCACCAATGTGCTCACATAATTTGAGCCACAGTGCAATGTGTTTCATTGAAATGCAAGGGGAGTGATGCTATCTATGATAACACAAAACATGCCTTGCATTTCCTCCATTGTGTGTGCTGAAGGATCCAATGGAGAGGGATGGGTTCCTTGAAGGGAAGGAAAGGTGACACAACACCTTCCCCAAGCTCACTAACCGTTAAAAGAAATGGCACATGGCTAAACACAGGAAACAGGTTAGCATTGTCAGGGGTGAGTCTGGATATACTCCCGAAAACAAGGTACAGAGCTGTACTCTTTAAGACACAAGCTTACGCATTCAGCATTAAAACTCACAACTCTGCACTTTGTTTCCAGCGTGAAGGTCAATGAGCTCAACAAGTAAAACATGTCAGTTAAGTGCTTGTTTCTCTTCTTCATCACCAAAGGCAAAACTGTTGCTAGCTTAGAAGCTAACAAGCACTGCCACAAGCACTTGATTAGCAGGGACTACAAGCTGAGAGGGGTTCTGGGTCATTGTTGAGCAACATTAATGATCCTCTACAACTTTAGTAGTATCATTGAGAGTGCATGCACAGGACTTAGAGTTAGGGTGGGGTAGGAGATGGGGCATATGGCACTAAGACAATCACATACCTCTTTTCCCTGTTCAAACATTTCCCCGCAAATCAAATAAATCATTGAAATGAAAAGCAGAGAAGGAATAAGTCAATTTTGCTTTGGGTTAAACAACTTTGATGTCAGCTGAAAAGCATTGATTGCAGAAATGGAAGATGGGCTGGATAGTTAGCCTACAGAATCTTTAACTCAACACCAAACTTCAAAATGGATTTAAACATCATGTTTTCTTCATCACTGCATCACTTTTCCATTTGCCTCTCTGAGTTTCGTTCTCGTCATTCAATATCTTTTTAGATCAGTTTTTGCTGATAAACAGAGAAGCCGCTCTGCTGTGATATAAGAATGGAGCCGATTGAAATCCTACACACCTGCCCACACTTTTAGAGTGTGTACTTTGTGTCAGGTGTGCCCCCAACTGTGCAGATGAGACACAGTTATGATGGCTCAAAGTAGCATGTGGCCACTGCTGAGGGACTATGTATTTGCTATTTGGAATCTGAATGAACGCAAGACTTGGAGACCCCCAGTCAGGAGGAATACAAAATAACCAGCTCAATCTATCCTCTGAAACTCATCTTGAGATCCCCTGTAGATATTATGATGCTTTTAAAAACTGTACTGGTGACAAAGGTAAACATTTTCTGAAGAAAGTCTGCAAAAGGGAGTTCTGAAGACAATCAATATCTCAGACACATCTGATTTTACAAATTGGGAAACAACACCTGAAAACACTCCCTAGGGCTGGCAGAACAAACCACACGAAAGGGAATTTTCCAAACTTTCCAACCAAATCAAAATGTAGCAAAGGTGCAGCATGATGCTCTCATCACAGTGCACAGGCTGAAGAGACCTCCTACATCATCTCCCAGATGATCAGGACCAGTTGGACCTTGCATCTCTGGATTTATTACACAGGACTGAACTTGTATCAGGTTTATACTGTGTTCACCTAATGACTTGGGTGCTATTAAACACAATTTAGATTTCAAGTGGAGGACTGCCAGTGAAGTCCAACAGAGGGTTTGCAGGTGATGTGGCCATAGTGGAGGGACTTCTTAACTCATTGATCATATCATCAGGAGTTATACTTATATACATTAATATGTTGCTGGTACACACACTGGATTAGTACAGTCATGACCAATAAAACTGGGTGTGGTGATCCTGACGTGGGTGTGCCTGGACAGGCTACACAGACTGACAGTCCCCCATAATATTATACTGATGTAATGTGAGATAAATAGCATAAAATCAATGTTGACCAACACAAAATACAATACTATGGAATAAAACTAAGAATAATCCTGACAAATAAAAACAATACATCAGTAAAGGAATATTTATCTTTCAATATATTTATTGATGATCTGAATTAAACATCATAAAGTAAGTGCTTTAAGACACTTTAGTGATTCTGTGTGTATCTTAGAAAAGGTTTGAGATGCTATAACGCTTTTTTCCTATAAGCACACATTATGATTGGACTTAAAATGAGGGTCATGATCTCAGCAGCTGAGACACAGCGCTCATTAGTTTTAATTAGCACCATTGCTTTTCACATACAATCACTGCACATACAGGCGCTCCTGTTTCAGCCAGCCACCAGCCCATACTGCCACAAAACCACAGGCCTGTGTGTGTGAGCACAGATGCATGCACTTATACCGGCACACTGACCTCAGCATGGTGTTCCTCGTTCTGCTGAAGCACCTCTATCACCAGCTCAGCCAGGCGAATGGTATCCTCCAGTTTTTTGGCAGGGGTGACTAAACGGCCTACATTCTCTGAAGCACAGAGGTCAAGGGTCAGTGCGGGCAGCCTTCAAGTCTGATCAGTTTCTTTCCTAAGCAAGCGCTGTATTCATGCAGCCAAAAGGAGGATACAAATATATCTACTCTGAGATATCAAAGTGTGCATTCATTTAAACAGTACACAGATTGCACTAAAGTAAACAACATGCATGTTATCCTGCCTACTCCGAAACACTGAAACTAAAGGATTGAATCACTCACAAATTTTGGATATAGCTGTTGCTTCAAAAGTGATCCTTAGTCCAGTCTATAGCCTCAGCCTAAACCACTGGGACAATCTCATCATTATATTAATAAAAGTACAAGCATGAATGAAATACCAACTTGTCATAATTAGGGTTGGGTATCAGAGCTCAATACTCCCGGATGATAGTTTCAGTTACGTGTTTGGAGCATTAAATATAGAAATTTCAAGTCCATTAAGTCCAGGTTTTGGATTAGTTAAATCACAACTGTGTTTAATAAACTGAGTTCGGGTTCAGTTTTACCCAGCCCTAGTTATCACTGGGATTTAGTGACCGCTACATTTTAGTGCCACCTGGCGCTTTCAGTACAGTTGGGTGGCTGAAAGCACTGTTGGGTGACTGGAGGTAGAGATGGCCTGTGGTATGCAGTGAATGAGTCACACCTCTGTCACTGTGACAGAACAGTTATCTAGAGAAAACACGGACGTGATGAGGGGTGTAAACAGCATGTACATTGAACACTCATCATGCAGTAATGTGGTGGTCATGTTGCTTTTATCCCCAAGTATCTGACTTAGGCTACAATTTGATTGTTCCGCCTGTTGAAATGACATCTCAGATGACGTATTATGAGTAAATAAATGACTAAATATAGACTGTGCTGAATGTAATTGTGAATGTCATACTATGCCCTCTGGCGTGTCCAGACGTGGCTAAACCCATACCACAGCCAGATAAAGTGCATGTTTCTGATCCACACTGGTTCATCTGACTGGTGGTTATACATAGATGTTCAATTCGATTCTGTTGTGTTTAGCTGCAGAGTCAGAGAGAGGTTGAGCTTTATACATATGGTGGATAAATTCAGCATTTTAAATCAGATTTCACTTGATTTCAGTGCTTTGGTGCAGGACCGTGTTTGTCTGCAGTGATAAAGGGATGACTATGCTATGAATCTGATGTCATAGGTGTGTCTGAAGGCAGGAGCTACAGCTACATCCAGGACTACCTGCTTTTTTACATGTTTCTGTGCCGAGAAACACTGAAATACAAGTAATCTTTCCAGCTTTGGAGAACTGATTCATTGTTTCATATCCCAGCTACTCTAAGTCTAACATTTTGCCTTTAAAAGCATTCTGTGTCTCTCTATACCAACACAATGCTGTTTATAAGAGCATCATATTTTTGTTCTGTCATTTTCTGAGACATTAATCTTGTGTAGGTGATGCACCCTTGTTTTTTATCATCATCTCATCATGTTTTGTTTCTTTGTTTATCTTTAGTGTAAAATGAATATGAGTTTAACATGGGGGAAACTCAGCTTAAAGGTTAAAATGTCGGAATAAAGCAACATCACGTGACATGACGTCACTCTGATGTCAGTGCCATCATCCTGAACTGGCCACCTTGTGTCTTGACTGGGTTCAGGTCGCCTCCTGGCAGAGCTCATGTGGCTCAGTGCTGTTGTGGAACACACAGCAGGCTGATGGGTGATTGCCTGCTGGAGCTTCAGTCATGCCAACATGGCTGAGAGCTTCCACAGAATAGGACTTCTGTACTGGCTTAAAGGGGAATTGTTTGGACTGAGTCAAGTCAAGTCCGTGCCATTATGTCAGAGTTTGCAAGTGTAGTTTTGGAACATTTGTTTTCTATGAAGTTATATTTCTATAATCTTTTAATTTTTATGATAGACTCCAGGATGGACAGGTCTAATCAGGACAGCTTGACAGTTTCATTCTGTTCTTAGCACAGGTTGTCGTGGTGATGTTAATCATGAGTTAGTGTTTCTCTGAGATGTAGACATCTTTCATATTGGAAGTTTGAAGGTCTGACTCCAGTTTTCAGTGCAGGGGTGTTAACTCACTGCTCACAGATGATCCATTTTCCTTTGAAACACTTTAATTTATGATGTTCCCTAACCACAAACATTTTACACTTGCAGCTTTAAACACTTGGAGGGTACTATTTATGGACTATGCATGGCACAGGTGTATTTAGAATGTGTTTAACCCCACTCCTCGTGGTTAAACGGCACCTAATCTGGGTGCAAAGTCAGGCACAAAGTGGTTGTACTTTGTCTCTTGATTAAACATAAACATGTTGTGGCCCTGCTAATGTAGGTCACTTTAAATAGCAGGAAAACTCTGCTTCATTGACTTCTGCTGCCTCAAGAAGACAATGCACCAACAGTGTGCCTGACCACACATCCTTTTAGGAGCAACACATCCGTGGGTGCACAGATAGGCGCAAGTACATTTGCTACTTTCACAACATGGGCGCTAAAATGAAAAATGCATTGGTCACAAAGTAGCTATGGCGGTCGCGCTGTGCTGTGCAGTGCACTGCTTTGCATAGGGTGTTGGATAGGGCCCATAGTGTTATGTTATACCATTCTTTGTGAGAAAGCTATTTCTGATTGAAATCCTTTAAATTCCACCTGCATGCAAACTGTGCTGTCTTCCATGCTTGGATGCTTGCAATCAGAGGAAGTGATTTTCACTGGTAATGTGTGAATTATCTTAGAAACTGCTCCCTCCTTTTGACAATCATCAACTCATTCCTGCTCTCCTATCATGTTTGGCCAATTATCCTTTTTAGCCATGGGTAGGACCCAATTTGATGCTGTATTTTACATTATTGTGAGATTAGAGTTCAGTTAAATCGATATTAATTCTTGCTCATTTTCACCACAGTTTCTTTTTTGATTGAATTTGTGTCCCTCTCTATTCAGAGCAGTGAAAAACACCATGTGGGGGACGGATTGGGATTCAATAACGCCGTCAAAACATTCCTGAAACATGTTCGGTGGCGTTTCTGCGCCTTTGCTGAGCAATGAACCAGTATCAGGAAGGTTGTGACAGGGTCTATGGTGGTATGGTGTAAAATAGACTGGGTGTTTTCTGGTTAGGAATGAATTAACAGCAGAGGTTAGACACACAGTACTACATCACCTGGATCCTTCAGTTTTTTCTGAGATTTCTCCACTAAGTTAGAGTCACATTCAAAAAAAAAACAAAAAACAATAGGTTGCAAGGATGGACAGAAGGTGGACAGAGGTGGGGAGGTGTCAGGCAGAGGTGAGAGAGAAGAGATCATTCAATAACAGGTAGAACAAGCAGAGGTAATGAAAGAGAAGTCAGAGATAAAGATAAAGGTTAGAATGGCTGTTCAACAGCAACACATCAGATAAAGGTCTCGTCTTTAAGTGCATTTTGTGATACAGACTTTAGAAGAAGCAAGAGAAAAAGGGCACAAACACAAAGCGTCTTCACTTTGACCTAAAGTCTAGTATGGGAAGATCTGTAAAAGCATTCAAATGGGTTACAATGATTTTAGCATACACTGTATGTACTGAACAGTTCATTCAAAGACAGAGGCACAGTTCACAGTTCTGCGTGTGAGTTTCCTTTGACGGCCCGTCTAACCTGGGTCCACAGAGTACTGAGCAATAACTGCAGAATGTGGGTGTCCTGTTTGGATGTCCCGTGATCTTAAACACTTAGGAGGATTTACACACAAGCAAAGTAAAAATGCATTCAAGTCGCAGACAAACGGGAGGAGAACAGGTGGTTCGGGCAGGACTGACAACAAGCTCACTGAAAGATTTGAATGTGTTTGGAGTGGCTTAGAGACAAACTGAGCTTGAGACACGTCAAGAAAGTGTATTGAGAAGACTTTAGAGACTCAAACGACGGATATAAACAAAACAAAGGATATCGGGGATGATAAAGATGTGAGGTCACCTGTTGTGGGTGGTGTGCACACTGGTTGGAGGAGGAAAATAAAAGGGTGCAGAGGTGGGGGGTAATGCTGGGGAATGAGGAAGGTACTCACGAATGGTTAAATCCATCACTTGAGACGCCAAGCAGAAGACAGGATGCTCATACATCTCTCTCTTTTTCCCTAGAGAGAAAGAGGGAGGATACCGAGGCATGCGAGAGAGGCCAGGGTCAGAGAGGACGAGCACAGAGGTCACTAGGGTTCGACCAATATGATGTTTCCGAGGTTTATACCTGCAGTTCTTGTGTTGCTAGTTAATGTCTTGCAATTTCATGCCATACGAGCAGATTGAAGGAATCAGTATTAAAATGTATCAAAGGTGCAAGGTGAATCATTTTAAAACATATTATCAACAAAATGATCAACCATAATGGGTTTTAACAGAAAAGGATTGGACAGTAAACAGCAGTAGGTGTTTCTTTACCTCAGCTGAAGAGTTTCTTACCCTCACTCATCCCATAAGACACAGCCAGAAGCTTTAACTATGTCTGATTTTAATATTGTTGTTGTTATTATCTTGCCATATTTATATACATCTTATAAATGAACTATGTTGGATTCATTTCTCATTCTTAATTTGATCTTTCTGCATTTTTTACAAATGGCCATGCAAACTCTCTGTTGCTTTTTCAGAAGATTAACACATACATTACAGTTTTAATGATCAATGCCAAACAATTTCCTTTCTGCTACTCCACAGGAACTATTTTTAATTCTGCACTTGCATTTTTATGAATTTCATTTTTATGTGGCTCTGTCATACAGTGCAAGAAAATGAAATTTAGAGAATATTTGGTTTTGAAAATGAAATTTGTTTGGTTTGTGAGCAGAAAACTGTGTGCAGATCTGCACAGACGAGCTGCAGCAGTGCTTCCTGCTGCAAACTGTTACCTGTTGTTAACAGATCGGTGAGCTGCAGATCTGTAAGTAAATGTACCTCATCTTTTCACACAATATCCCTACTATACTAGTGTCAACATGAAATAATAATGATATATTTGACTATTACATTATTTTGGAACAATTTCTTTTTCTAGATTAAGCTCTTCAGTTTTTTACAAACCATTGCAATGGTCTTTTTCTGATTCTTGGTTTTTCTATCTTTAAACATTTTTAATTTTAATTAACAACTTTAATTTGGTACTTTAGTTTACAATTCATTTGAAATATATCTGACTTATAATTACATCAAAATCTCACAAAACTTACATCACACTTTAATTAAAATATGCCACAGCTCTATGTTAAAGCGATCTCTCTTCAGGATTTTTAAAAACCGAGTATTATGTAAATATGCCACGTAGATTCTGACACCTTAATAACATTGAAATGAATTAAGTGATACTACAGCAGTCATTTAATTAGTTATTAAAATGCTACACGAAGCACCTTTGAAAGCTTTTGTTACAAATATGTCCTCAAACTGCATTAAATGCAAATAAGTCATATTCACTTGGGTGGTGCTGACAGACCCATGTTCATGGTTTTCAATGACAAGTCTGCAAAACAACATATCAGTCTAACCTCAGGGTTTACAGTTGAAAGGCTGGTTTTTGCTGAGTGGCGACAGGTAGCTTGACAGTGTGACACAGAGAAAGATCTCTTACTACGAGGTAGGTATCAAGTTACAGGTAGACTGTATGCATGCGTATGTGTGTGGGTTTCAAAGGTTATGGGCTGTCTACTTTGGATTAACCATTCGTTCTGCCAAGCACAGGTAAAATCTGAAACATCAGTTTTTTTTCCCATAGCACACCAGTATGGAGGGCAGGGGTTTGGGAGAACTCAACAATCACAAACTGAGATACTAAGGTTCATCTGCCTTAGTGTCTTCAGGGAGGTGATGGTTTCTTTACAGACATCGTCTCAAACTGACCAGACGTTAGGTGTTAATCAAAAAAACATTTTGGGAAACGTGCTTCTTTGCTTTTTGGTCTAGCCAGGCATCCTCCATTCTCCATTTTCATTACAAATGACATTTAAGACAGAGAGAAAGAGGCACAGATATACAGGGATACATTTTGGTATTGGACAGTCTGATTTACATATAATCTGCATACTAATGAGAATGTTTACTCCTCTAGACCAAAGGTCCAATCCAAAGCCTCTGACTGGGGCACACACTGGGCGTTCAGCCAACAATGCTGAGCATACACAAGTTCATGTCCACCTTCACAATTTCACTTGAAACTCCTAAACCACATGTATATTAAATCTGTTTCTCTCGGCTGGTGTTCTGGGTTCAACTTGACTGATATTAAGCTGGTTAAGCAGAAGTCCATCAGGGCAACAACTAATGTTAGCTGATACAAGTTGGCTAACTAACAAAAGGTTGTTAGCTAGTGGACACATTGGACTAGAATAGTGACATTAAATTGTGACATATGTATAAAAGTTTTATTACTGAAAGTTACCTGAGGTTTACTTCTGTTAGCCTAGTGCAAAGATACAAGTACATGTCTGACCTAGCTTAGCCGAGGGACTGCAAAGAGGGGGGGCAACAGCTAAGCTAGCTCTGCAAAAACAGGCAATATAACTTCTCAGCTGTTGTTATTATACATTTAATGTATGTGGGTATAGAACTAGGTTATGTAGAATTATCTATATGTGTTTAGGTTGAGGAACAGTTAGTCCTCCAGCTCTTTTTTAAAAAGTCTAATACTAAAATAGATAAAGTGACTGTGCCTCTGAACAGGTTGGTCTTCACAGTGAGTTTGCCAGGTTTGAGCTCTGCTCTGTGAACTGATGCCAGATGACTCTTGATTGGATCGGTGACCAGCTAACAAATTAGCAAACTGTAACACAGTTTTGAGCTTTGTGCTTAACACCTTTAGACACATCCAGGAACCAGTATTTCTGTACTGGACATACAAGGATGACACTGGTGGACACTGGTTCTTATCTCATTCTGGTTGAGACAGCAAAAAAGCATATTTCCCAAATGTCAGTGTTCCTGTAGACATCTAGAGTCACAGATACAGTAGGTATAGAGAAAGTGAAATTTGATCATATTTATGTAAACAAAAACAAAGAAAAATCTGCTTTATGGTAGACCACTCTTTGGATCAAATGCTTAAGAGGTCTGCACAATATCTTGATGCCTACTAAAGAAAACCTGGACCATGCAACAGGAGAGAACACTGAACTGCCACAAGAGGCAGTCTCATCATGTCTTGTTTATTGGCCTTCCTGTTTTCAAACAGCAGCTAAAGCAGCAAAAGCCAATAGACAAGGAAAATAGAGCAGTGAGCATGGCAATCAGGGGAGAGGAAGGCAGAGAAAAGGAAAAGAAGGAGCATCACTTCAGCTACCAGGCAGGCCAACGTGGGACACAGAGGCGGTAAGACTGGGCTGAAAAAGAAGCTGAGGCATGGTGGACGAAGTCAGCATAAACACTGAATTGAATGCATTTTTACTTACTGTCCATTTGTTACTATTACAGGTGGAAGATGAGACAAAATTAGCATCACTGGTCCCATAAAACAACTACAGTGCTATTGAGTACATTGTGAAAAGGATTAGAGAGGCAGCTGTGAAGAAAAAGTTGGATGTTATGTTATGTTCATGCAAGAAAATATAAACACTATATGTTTTATCTTTGCTTCGTTCTACAGATCCCTATTGACAATGCACATCCAGCCTTATGCACATTAGTTTCAGTTTAAAAGCAGGAAACCAAAGAATGTGTTAAGTGTGCTATCATCGGTTTTTTTGCATAATCAAGGTACAATTTTTTATTTAGTTTTTCTAAAATTCCATGCACAATAATGCTGTATTCATCATACATTAACTGAGCATGGCTAATTTCCAGTATTCATTTGCACGCCTGGAATACTATGACCGGTTTCACCATAGCGTTTAACAATATCCTTACTTGATCAAATTCTCTTACTGCTTTTGGCAAACTTAGCCCACACTGGTTTACTAGCTCTCTGATATTTACCACGTAATAGAACTGAATTCTGCAAGCTCCGTCCCACTGAGTTCAGAGATCCTCACTGCATTTAGAATCAGTCACATCTGAATCCTTGTGTGACAGGAAACTCTCCCTGACTCAGCAGGTTGAGGGCTGTTACATTAACAGCTGCATCAAAATAGAATATTAACGCCGGTTTCTGAATGCAATAGAACTAGAACAAAGGAGCAGTAATGAGGCAGTAACTAACCTTCCAGTTTGGCATACTCTGACAGGCGTTGGTAGTTGACCAGGGCTGCCTGCTCCAGACACTTACGGATCACAGCCTTGACTTCCTCTTGTGGGACTGGAGTAACAATATCTTTCATCAGAACCTAAAAAGGACAGACACAGTATTTTTTATGACAAGATGAATAATGACATATGTAAAAAGGTGACAAAAAATGTTTTTTAAGACAGACACGCACACATATGCACATGTACTGTGACCCAGAACCCAATTATTTCAGTGTACTCTAATGAGTAGCTGAATTCAAAAATAAAATTTGTATAAGGGAAAATATAACTTACCCTTTCAAGCAAGGACAGCGTTGCTTTCAGCGCTCCCTCTGGCCGGCCAAATGGAAAGCAGTACCTGTGGCAGCAGCAGAACAGATTTTCATTTGAACCTTTAGCAGTCTGCTCTGGCACGCGTTCAGCACGTGCTTGTTAGACGATGCGCGGATCCTACCTAAAGTGTGTAATCTGGTTTTCCAGAAGCACCCGAAGCCTCTCCTTGATCTCCTCAAAACGCTCCTTCTCTTCCACAGTCACTGTGCCAATACCATCAGGCCTGAAAGACAACAGCATTTAAAAGGATTTGCTCTGCAGGCAGCCTGCGTTTCAGTGCCAGAGAATTGAGTCAAGCATCAACAGATTTGATGTACTTGTAGAAGTAATGATGGAGTTGTAATATCTTTGTTTCATATACATGTTTATTTGCACATAATTTATGCTTCTCTGCACCTCCTCAGATTCTTGGAAAACAACAGACTATGGTGGGACAAAAGATCTGAGTCAGTGCTCAGCACCGTGGGGTTCTGGTTTGTTCAGGTCTTTAGTATCAGTTCATCCACAGAATACAAGTCCTCAGGCAGCATTTAGCACTTACCTGATTAAAAGGACAATTTGGTGATATGAACACTTTTCCTGAACTTGGAACTAATTCCACCTGCATAAAGTCTTGAAAAGGTTTGACAGAACAATAACCATGCATCTACATGGCGAGATAAAGAGGAGTGCATAGTGATGAAGAGAAAGTTGTTGCAGTGATTGGCAATGAAGAGATGTAATGAGTGGTCTCACAGCTGTGATAGTGAATTTATTGCACCTCGAGGGTCCAATAACAGATATACTGAACATCCTCCTTCGATAAAAATGGACATGTTCCTAGTAAAGCATCTTATTAATGCTGTGATATAGATCAGCAGAGGTAGTAATGACAGCTGTTTGAATATGGACATCAAGAACATGCATAAATACACTGTGGAGCAGCTACAAAAGCATACGCTGTACATTTAATCATGGTACCCCATAGATGACAGGTGCCTTCTCAACATACATACATACACATCCGGGCTAGAGCAGCTACAGAGATCCCACAAGGCCTTCAACAAGTGAAGTCCAACACAAAGCTACGCTGTAGGCATCTGCAGCAGGACCAGTAAATCCAGGCCTTCACCTTCAGGTTCATCTCACTCCTCATCACGACAGTCCACTAAACAGATTCCTGCTCTCATCTTCATGGTCATCAATGCCAATTAAAAGACAGTTTGCTTTATTAGAAGTACAAGATACATGTTGAACTACACACACACACACACACTACTGGCAGTTTTTTTCACAGTGTTTTACATGACACACACGACAAGACGCAAAAGCTGAGCTGCTCAGCTGAACTTCAAACTTTGTGTTTGAAGTTGCAAGTGTGCAGCAGATACACTGAACACCATGTTGGCATTCCTGTACCATATTCTTCTCATTATGTCAATACACACATAGCAATTGCAGCTTTAAAAGCAGGTGTGTGTATGTGTGTGTGTGTGTGTGTGTGTGTGTGCGCGTCTGTGTGTATCTGATGTGTTTATCGTTTGTGACATGGTATGGTCTGGGTGGAGTGTGAGCAGAGTGCATGTGACAGAAGAGGCGCTGGACTGGTGGCCATGACAGCATGATGAGAAGCAGGAGACATGACACTCTCCCTCTCTCTCTTTGTATCCCCCCCCCCAAACCCCCGAACCCCCACTGCACTTGACATGTCATTTCAGCAGACAGTGAGAAACTGTCTGTGTGCATGTGTGTGTGTGTGTGGAGGGGGTGATGGGTATTTGCTGCACTGCTCCATGAGAGCTGTTTGTTACATTTTGAGGGGCACCAATGTGCTTATCATCATCGATCATCTCATCCAACCTCCCCATGCACATCTGAGCAGACACAGCCAGTGTATCGCAGCCACCTGTAGGCCTCTGCACCGAGGCCGAGATCACTGCATGGAGATCAACTCCTGAGTGATTGTGTCCATTTACTGGTTGCTTTGACATCACCTTTCCAAAATAGCACAATATTAACAGGGTGGTATTAAAGTTGCATGAGGAGTGATTGTAATGGTAGGGCCATGATTTGAAAATCATGGCAGGGTGTAGGGATAAACCTCACCATTACTAAATGACATTGATCCTGAAGGAGCTCCTGGTTTCAGGAGTGATGGTTTTATATACAATAACCAGCAGCTTAAGTTGGGAGCTTGCATTACAAACATGGATTATTATATGCCGGCCTGGCACAACGAGCGGAGAGAAACTGCCATAACAAAAACTTGCAGTAAAAAGCCATCTCACCTTTCACGTTGTGACAAATTGAAAGAGGAAAATTTCACACTAATTAAGTCCTGCAGGCTCTCTTTTTTTTTCCACTTCCTGCCGCGCGTTGTTTCTTGGCAGCTTCCTCATGTTTGCCTGACCCGGTGACCTCACAGCTCCGATGACGACAACAAGCAAATGAGCCATCAGTGACAGACAGACGGCAATCCAGCAACACTTTCACATCTCCCTTTATTTGCAGCAGACAAGCTCATTAAGTCCTTGAGGTACATTTACAACGAACCATGTTTGCTGCAGACATCATTTTTGACTCTGTCCTATGATGCAGTTTTAATTTGAAATTACACTTAATTGGTCATTTCGGTCAGCTTTCAATTAAAATGCTCAGTTGAGAAAATAAACAATTATTCCTGATCACTGATTGGTCATTTAGATCATTTTCTATGCAAAATTCCCAAAGTTTCTCTGGTTCCAGTTTCTAAAATGTGAATAATAGTTGGTTCTATGACATAAAACAGAGTATATAGGGTTTGAAAATAAAGTTAACAAAACACATTTGAATATGGTGAGTTGGAACCTGTGAAAGATCATTTTTGCATTTTTACTTTTTATTTCATTGACTGAAGGAAATTAAAAGTAAGCAATTGTCTAGTGAATCGATAAATTATTAAATAACTTAGAAGATAAATTAAAAATACGGTTAGTTGCTGCTATGACTCATACAAAAATTGATGGAGAACTCTACTTTTCAAAAATAGCATTGTTATCTGTCTTGAAAAATACATTACACACCCAGTATAATATCCAACGTGTGTGTATAGATGACATGTACTAGTAAAAAAAAAAAGAGAGAATTTTGTATCTGAGATATTAAAATTGCGCTATAGTCACTCATGAAAAGCAATTTGGACATGTAACTGTATAAGCTGTGATATACTTCAGTCCTGCTTTAAATAGAAACTGGGCTTTAATATTAAATGTACTGATTATTATTGTAGATCAAATAAACAGCAACTGCTAATTTATTTGTTTATTGTCAAGCAATTTATGAAAAAAAAAGTCAGTGTGAATGGAGCGGACGTTTAGCTGGACAGGACTCAAAGCCTGACGCTTAAACAGGCGACCGGGCAACCGAGTCCAACTTGGTGCACCAACACCTCCGGGCCAGCAGGCTATTAGGAGGCAGAGGTGGGGGTGGGGTGCTTGTGTGTGTGTGTGTGTGTGTGTGTGTTTGTTTGTTTGGGTCGGGGGGGGCGGTCTGGATGAGGTGTGTGCACTGGGGCACGCGCAGCAGCACTGGCAGCGGAGACATTCGGCCGTCACACATGACAACCTGTCAACCTGTCATGCCTCGACCTCCAGGCAAGACGGCTGGACTGGCAGAGCAGGTCTTTGTTTGATATGTGTGGATGTGGATGCGCAGATATGTTTGGCTCATTATTTGGGGGGATTTTATGAAAAATGAAATCACTGAGACGTGAATTTACACGTATGTGCGTTTATTTTCAGCATTAATGGCAGACTGTGCTGGATGCTGTCCCTGCAGAGCAAGATTCAAGTCTCTGAGGCCTGAGTTTAGACCAAACTACTCCTTGTCTTTGCCCATTTTTGTGAAAAAAGAGTGACAAGCCTCCACATGTCTCTCTCCTCAGATTTCAGTCAAACTCCTTTTCTTGTCATAATTGTCTCCTACAGTATTTCTCTCTCTCTCTCTCTTTTTCTCTTGGAGCGGGTGATGTCCATCTGTCCATGCTGATCAGAAAAGGCCTCAGTCCTCAGTCACTGTTTGTCAGCAGGACAGAGGGATTGGTGGATGGATGGATGGATGGATGGATGGATGGAAGGGGTTAGTTGGAGGGATGAGAAGAGGGGGGCACTGATAGACAGCCCTCCCCGACCTTTGCCCTCAGCGCCGGAGTGGCCTTCGTCTATCTTTGTTAGGCTCCATGTGCAGACGGCTGACTGTGATGTTGACAGATTTTATGTCCACAGACATCACAGCAGATTAGACAAGAGGTAAATAGTGGAACTTAGATAACAGGGTACATGCTGCAACAGAGGCCAAAAACCACATCATGTGATCTATGACTGAACACTGTTCCTCTAAACTGCTAGTTTTAAACTATGCTAATGTCCCTCAACCCTTAAACACTCATAGTTTATAGCAAGGTTTCATAAAAACCACAAACCTAACTTTCTCTTCGCCCCTGTTTCTGTTTGCTAGACTGCTTATGAAGTCGACACTTGGAAGACTACACCTGCTTCCAGCTTGTGTCCATCCACGTGAGCTGACAGCACTAACGTGAGCCACGCAGGAGGGGGTTCTCCATAGTTCTGCAGGGTGTCACTCTCTCTGAGCAGGACACACACTTTTTATTTTCTTTATCTGTGATGCCTTTGTTGAATATACACACAGTTAATGATTCAGACACAACACTTGAGGTGTCTATACACTTACACACACACAACAACTCTGTGAAACAAAGTGAAAAAAGTTTTAAAAGGCAGTCTGAGATACTTGGCTGAGAAGCTTTTATTTGCAATGACAGATTCAGATGCTTCCTGTATTAAGAAGAATGATCCAGTCTACAGTTTACCACCTTGTTGCTTTCCCTGCCTTTAGTTTCCTGTTTGTCTTTGGTTGGTCTCTCTGTGTATGTGTGTATCCTGGGCGGGGCTACGTGGATTCACGACCATACCTTCAGTGTTTTTGCTGCTGGGTTTTGTGCCTTTTTGTTTGCTCTTAACTCATCCCTGCTTAGCCCGTGCCTCAGGTTCACCATGTCAATGTGACGACAACACCCCCAGCTTTCTTCTAATCTCTGCTCTTCCAGTCTGCTCCTCTTCTCCTGCCCAACTCTACACCTCGGTCAGGTTGCTTGCTCCCCTTTGCCAGCCCTGCTTGCCCTGCATTAACCTGTTCTGGTTAATAAATTGCTGAATTAAATGCTCTTAAACAGGGCCCTGCTGGTGAATCATGAGTTCCTCAGAGAAACTCACCACTTCCTCCAGGATGGATCAACTTTTCTAGCGCCATGATTCATGAATCAACCCAGGCCACTTTATCTAAACCAGTAATTAAGAAGTGAAAGCTCATGTCGGGAGTTATCACCAAAAGTTAACACCCAACACCCTTGTTTATATCGTCCATGGGCTGTTTAAAACCACGATCCTGTTGTGAACAACTGCTTTTGATGATTGGGTTAAAGTTGATTTGTTTCAAAACTCGTCTGACACAATGAGATTACTTACCTTCGAGTTCCTGAGAACATTTGGCATCTAGGGTCCCTTTTCCTCATGAACTCAATGATTTTGAGTTCTCTCTTAGCGGTAGGGGCGGGGAGCTCAGGGGCAGAGGGGAACAGGGCTCGCTCGAGTTCGGCCTCAGATACTGGCCAGTTTAACAACTCAGACACACGCTGACTAGGTGCGGTTGTGTGGAAGTGCGGGCATTTTGGGAGCAGTGGAGAAAGGATAGTGTTTGTGATGGTGGATAAGGTTAAAGAGGATGTACGGGAAAAGAAGACAAAAAAGAGTAACTGTGAGCATGCAGCCAACATGCAAAGAAAAAAACATGCCCAAGGACAGACACTGAAGCACAAAACTCAAACATGTGGACACAGGACAAGCCAGTGGTTTGATTTATACCTGTTTCCATGGACATGGGAGGCACAGAAGGCGAAGCTGTAGTGCAGCAGGGTGGGGTCGATCATGGCTCCATTCTCCGCCCTCTCCAGCAGATCGCTCAGGTAACATAAATGCCGGTGGCAGCCTCGAACGCCATAACGAGCACAGTATTCATCCAAGACAAACACCTGACCAGGACTGAACCAGCCCTGTGGGTAACACATGCAACAAAGAGATGTTAACGCACACACACACGGATGGAATACAATGCCTGCAATACAGTACTGATATCCTGAACTATAGACAGTTGCATCCTCGGTGTGTTTTAAAGGACCAGCACGTGTTTTAAAGGACCAGTGTGTAGGATTGAGGCTGGATTTTTCAGCAGAAATGGAATTTAGTCCTTACACGATCACTTGAAACTAAAAGTTTATTATCTTAAAAGGAGCTTTTCACGTCTTGGTGGAGAATGGGTCATCTTCCACGAGCCCACCGTGTTGCTACTACCACTGCTGCATGCCACCAAATCTAACCACTGTGGTATCTTAAGGTGTCAGAGTGATTCGTTTAAACCTTAGTCTAGTTTAAAGTTACTTAGTTTGAATATTACCAGGCAGGAGTAGGAGTCGTTCAGTCTGTGGTCCAGAGTGAGCCGCTGCACCAGCTCAAACAGCGAGCCGTGGTCAAAGTTGCAGGGGTTGGCTGAAATAAACTCATCCATGCCATGCTTCTGGGCCCGATCGGCATCTGTGCACAAGCATTTACCAATCCAGTGACGAGAGAGACACAGAGAGAGAGAAAGCAAGAAACAGAAGGCAAATGGCAGTCAGTGTTGGAATCCAGCAGGAATACAGTTAACCCCAGTTAACCCTATGAAGTGCAACAATAAAGCGACGCTGTACACACTTTTTCACTTAATTTGACTGCACGTAACTTATGCTTTGGACAAGTTTTGTAAAACTGTTCATAAAAAGCCAATCAGTAAATAGGTTATGGAGCCAGCAGTGACTTTATTGTGGGCCCTTCACAAGGGTTGTCAGATCCAACTCGACAGGCAGGGTAAAGTTAAGGTGGACAGGAGAGTTTACCAGGCAACTTTCAGTCAGTGACTACTGATCTGGATGCTGAAGGTTAGTTCTGAGGTCACGTTCATGGTGCTTATAATTTAATTCATGTGTAGAACCCAATAGCGCTCATTTCCTGAAAATCTATAAACGTCACTCGCTCAAAATACATTTCCTGACTGATGTACTGAACCCACCCGTGACCAGCTGGTCACTGTGGAAGGATGCTGCAGAGAGAGGGACTCTGATGATTCAGGATTGGGGAGTAGAGGATTTGCTTGTGTTTGCAGGGTACCATGGGACTGAAGACCCATGCAACCCCGCAGGTGTTTGCTGGGGTCAAAGGGTGCCACTCTCTTGAATTTGGGAAGTCCAAGGCTAATATGCAGTTCCAGCGTCAACTTAAACAGTTCTATGGAGGACACACTAACTACAGTCAAGGAGTCTGACTTTTCATAGAAAGGTGTTCTAATGCCACCCACTATTCTGCCTGCTGCTCACTATCATTATATTAACTTTCACTGGACTATTAGTACTAAGATGACACTATTGATAAGACTAAGAGAAGAATGTGGATACGATGCATCGATGCATGGATGCACAGTGACTGTATATAAATACTGGTGTCTCTAAGGGTATGGGAGTAAAACAGCAGTTAAATCCTTAGTAGAACATTACCAGAAGAACTGATTTATGTCGTAACTCATTTTATAGTGTCCCTCAGTCCATGACTGCCAAAATGAGAGTCAAAAATACATTGTGTATGTGAGTGTATGCTAAATTTCTTTAAAAGTCCATAGTAAATAGGAAACTTTTTGCTTTGTAGTAATTAAATTTTATTTTGCTAATACATCAACAAGTAAAATTAAAATGAAAATAAAAGTTTTAGAACCACATACCGACACAGTGCTCTTCTGCAAGAAGGCCACAGGGTTACATAATGATGCAGGGTGTAATTGATACTGTGCCAAAGCAAGTGATCACATTACCAAAATCCAGCTGACTCACCCATGCACCCAGGGCTTTTCTAGGCTCACCTGACATCTGGGGGGTCCTGATTTCTTTTTTTGCCCAGTTGATAAACCCGCCTTGTGTACTCAATAACTATTGAATTACTGACAGCTCATCTACATTACTCTTAGACTCCAGGTTCACCTCTTACAGACTCTAAAAGTAACATGTCTGCTAAAGAGCGCATTATAGAATCTAAAATTCTGTCCCATCAGTCGGAACAAACCTGGGACAGATAAGTGAAGGTTATACTGAGCTCCACAGCAATCAACAGATTTATCAGCCAACGTCCTCTTTACTGCCCAATGCAGGCACCCCAGCTGTCAATCAACAAATAAAACAAAGAGCGGGATGCTAGGAGCTGATTGTTTCCCCTCAACAAGTTCACCCCTCACCCTCCCCCAAAAATCTAAAAAGGTGACATTGTGGTGCCCCTTTGGTCCTTAGCTGGTGGCCTGTCAGGTCTGTTTGATGTGAGTGAGCGGGAGTGGAGGCGGGAGGGCTGGACAGTAACATGCAGTGACATTAGTCACCCCCGTCCGTCTGGGCTGGGGAAGGACGGCCCTGACAATGATTGATGGCTGCTATTCATTTATAGATCCAGAAGAGAGGAACCGGGAGGCAGCGGACACGCTGCTGATCCCGGATTTGATGGTCAAAAGCATTCGAGGCTAGCACATGGCTTTTTTGACTGGCCATGACTGACTGACCATGAAACACATCTAGATGTTTCAGTTACTGCGTCTGTGAAGATCCTCACTGATGTTCTAACACCTACCGTTTCTAAGCTACACCTCTGCAACAATGATACCCTCTGGTTTTGTCACAGCTTTTAAGTAACAGTATTTAATTTTAAAAACAGTGAGTTGGGGGATATGTGTGTGAACTGCGCATATTTCAAACTCAACTTTAAAGTCTTCAAATTCAACTGTTCAGCTGGGCTCAACTGAGCTGAAAAGGTGATGGTGAGCTGCTCTGGACAGCCAGAAACTGAACAGCTGCTGAAGAGTCTGGAGAGCAATAAATAGGAAAACATGGCTGTGTGCGGTAACAAATGTTAAATTGGGAGTTGGTTTGAAGACTTATGAGTCCATCACTCACCTAATCTGTGCATGTGTGTCACTTCAGTTGATCTTACTTCCAGTTTCTCCAAAGCAACACAAGCATCCTCCTCTAATCTAAACCGCGCACTCTGAGTTGCCTGAACAGAACCATTTAAACCTCAACAATGCTTTAGCTGTCGGAAGCATGACATTATATCATCCATTGCCAGTCAACCAGCAGTTATTTGGTCACTTCACTGATTACTGCCTGAGTTTCTTATGGCAGCAACCCAAGATATGATATGTTGTGTAGGATCATGTCACGATGTGCTGAAATGAAGGCAAAGCACTTTCATTATGGAGCCTATGATAACTGTATCAGAGTGTAACACATGGAGGATGGGGTTGTGCTTTTAAGACTACAAAATGTTACATTGCTCATAAAAATGACAAGAGAACCAGGATGTCGTTCCACTGTTACCATAAGCATGCACTCAAATAAAAGGAACGGCAGACGCAGAGAAGTAAAGAATTTAAAAATCAATATTGGAGAAAACAAAAAAGCCTCCCAGCCTTTGTAATTTCACTCAAGCTACAGAATAATTCCAATCTTGTTTTATGGCAGTAAGTGTCAAAACAAATTAAACTGTCAGTCATCAGAACAAGGAACTGTGTAAACTGTGAAGATCAGCTTCACCTCTAAGCAGCTGAAAACAAATCTCCTAACTGTCTTTGTTGTTACAATGTTTTAATGTAGTCTATTTTGATTTGGGCTGGGAGTGGGGTGGGTGGGTGGGGTGACATGATGTTATATTATTCATTGCACTGATCCAGGTGTGAACTGACAAGTAGTTATTTGGTAACATTGACTGATTGCTGCCTGATTTAATTGTGCAGCAACCTCACTGTATTATTCATGGCCTGGCACTTTTAACTTGGTAATTACCAGCTGCTGGGACTCAGTGGGACTCCAGCGGTTGTGTCAAAAAACAACTCACTCAATAAATTCACTTACACAAACGTTCGCAGGAAGCACTTTTTCATTTTCTGTGTGTCTTGGCCTGCGCGGCGCCGCACACGGTTTTTAGTGTCTTATTAACCAACGGAAGCAGTTTGATAGTGCTTTCAAATACAGATAATAGGAACATTTCATAGGCTGTCATGCCCAGACATCAAATACACATGCATTCACATAAATAGACCACATTCAGACTGATTTGAGTTCCTAAGATGCAGCAGTCTCGTTTATTTGAATGGAGCCAGCCTGTGGGTCTGTGCTGCAACACAATGCCATGTGGCAAGGCACTGAAGGGCCAATCATGATATAAGATCTGTCAGTCAGTGCTACTAATCATTGTGTAGTGTTCTGGCATCTTATAACTCTTGAAACATATTAACGTTCCTCCAGTTGGACTTCTTAGATCGTGTCACATGAGTACTCAAAAGAACAAACCCCCAGCTACATAACTCTCTACATTCACACTTTCCCAGTTACCCACATTTGTTCATCTTGGTACAAAGCTACTGAAGACTATATATCTTCTAGGAGGCCATAGACTTGCAGGCTGTCAGTGTATTTAAAAAAAGAAGTGGTACCGTATTTACAGGTTGAGGTAGGTACAGAAGGAGTTAACAAGAGAGAGCAGTTCAGGATCTGAATTTATAGAATTTATATATGCATAGAATAAACACACCTTTGAAAATGCATATTTTGTCATAAGTGCAGATGATGGGGATTTGTGGGATAGGAGGAAGAAACCGGAGTCATGCAGTTAAAAAAAAAAATCACAAGAAGGAATAAAACTTAAGTATTAGTTTTGCATAGTTTAGAGCATATTTTGATTTGTTTGCGGAGAAAAATCACTGACTATGGTGGATATGTGCAAAAAGTTCTAAATGTGATGAGATGCCTTGTAGGATTAGTAGTGCTAATAGTGCTAAAGAGATCACTGTATTGTTTATGCATCTGCAGGATTAGATATGATCCAGGCCTGGGCTCTCAGAGAGTGTACAGGAGCAGTAAGAACTGTACTTTAATTTGACACTTGACACTAAAATGCATCTGGTAATTAAGTAAACACCCGGATCTTACCTCAACCTATGATGCCAGGATTATTTCAAACAATGTACATGTTTCCTTCTTCCTACCTACAGAGCCCTTAATGGGTCAAGGAGCTCATAGTACCCTACTGAAGCCAGAACCTTCAGCTGCCAAGCTCCTCTCCTGTTGAACAAGCTCCCTTCCTCTTTGATACAACACTATTATTATTATTATTATTATTATTATTATTATTATGAAGTTTTCCCTTGCTGCTGTCACCTGCGTTTGCTCATGGAGGGAGGTGTTTGGGTGTCACTTCCATAAAGACCTGCTTCTAGACCTGCTTCAGATGATCTCACTTTAGATAAATGAAATGCTCTCAGCTCATGCTCGCCATCACCGACAATTCACAAATATTCTTGCACATGGTTTTTGGCTGTACCATTTGTGCTGCGAGGAAAGAACTTCAATCCCAAAGCTATCGAAGCGTGAAAGGCTTTGTCAATGAATCTTATTTTATATATATAATCAAGAACATTCTTTGTGAACATAAACATGAATATAAATATACCATATTTGAAAAATGGTACAGCTTCATTGAACTCGTGAGGATTCTTTCTACTGGCAGCGATAAAGCAACCACCACAAATCAAGTGAACATGCTGCAGTTTTGTGGAAATCATGAACATGGAGAAACTAAACCCCGGCCTGCAGTTCAGCGGTTTCTCTACACTGATCCATGACACATCCACACAAGTCTAGACGCTCCCTGTTGTGTAGACGGCAAATGTGCAGACAAAAGCACAGCCAAAGCACATCGTTTCTGCATGCGTGTGAAGATATGAAGACGTTAGCACTTCTTGTATTTCTGTCCTCCAACAGAAATGACAAACAATTGAAAGGATAAGAATGATGGACAACAAAAGGAGGAAAGAGAAAGAAAAGGGAGGAAAGCACTTACCCTTTAATCCAGCTACAAGATAGCAGGGTCAGGGTTTAGAAAAGGAGGAAGAAAGACAGAAAGGAAGAAAGAAAGAGAGAAGAAAAGAAAGAAGGAAGGAACAAACAGAGAAACATAAAGACACACAGCAAAGCCACCAGCACTGTAACACTCCAGCAGTTCTACAACGAAGAGCAAAGCAGCACACGGAGAAACAATAACAGTTGAAAACATGTACAGTACACGACTGGGAAGAAGACAAAGTAAGGACGTCATTGGCTGATGTGTCAGTAATGTTACGAGGACGGCTGTACAGTAAGAGACAGAGTGAGACACTGAGCACAAAAAGCTGTGAATGATAAAGAGAAGGCCTACACTTTCATTCCAGTGTGTGAGCACATGTGTAGACAGTGTAGCTTGAAGATGGGTCTTCAAATGTTTTCACTTTAAAATGTCTTGGGCTGTCAGTTCCTGTTATAGCAGGGGCTTATTTCCTGAACATGTGAGAATTCTATAAATATATAAATGCAGACTCAGATATTTTCTCTAAAAATGTGATTAGACGTACTAAAATGCATGCTACACCATCGGCAAATACGTGTTATTAGAACCAAAGGTCCTGAGAGTTGAAAACTTACAGAACTGGGATATGGGCGCATCAAGCTGTGGCGCTGTGCCCCCCCTCGAGTTGAGTTTCTGGACCTGTGTGGGAGGAACTGGCTTGTGTGACTGGCCAGTAGCTCTGTACATGGCTTGCACCCACAAGATCCTGTCCTGCTCGTCATCACTGGCAAAGATCACAGTGTCGCCCTCTTTAACAGCGTTGAAGAATGTCCGACCGCCGTCCAGACCTAAAGGATGGACAGAGAGGAGAAGCTGTCGATGCATGTGCTGAGAGGAAGGCATGTTTCGATGCACCGCTTTGTGACATGCGCTGTACGCCTACCTGGCTGGGGGTCGGTGTAGTCCACAGTGTAGCCGTCCAGTTGAAGGAGCTCCACAGGTTCGGCCTTCTTCTCTCTGTAGCTGCACATGGCAAAGGTGTACTGACTCACCTGCACCAATCAAAGAGAGGGGACGTGGTCACTCATCAGCCAGCTGTTAACCATATTATCACATCCAAAGGGTTTTTTTTAAATCATCAGTATGTGTAGCTGTGCTGCTCAGAGCGCGCAGCATATTAAATGTGTGCATGTGTTTGTAATATGCAGGCGGTGTGGTTGATGCAGAGCGGTGGATCCTGAGCTGGAATGTTGATGTTTAGCGATAATCGTTTACCTTGTTCACCCTCACAGTTTAACACGAAGGCGTGTGATCATTCTGTAATGTGCAAGAACACAGAGTGCAGCTGAGGCTGATGGGAAAGGGACAAGTTTAAATGATGAGATGATGATGGCACCTAGAAAAAGCAGCCCACCAAGGTTATCCCTGTTCATCCTGAGTAAAACATAACTGTGCATGTTTGACTATGGCTTTATTAGATTTATTATTAACTGTCCTTTGGTTTTGTCTGTCTTGTGTTTCATGGCAAACTGTTCTGTAGTTGTTGAGATGATGGAACAAACAGACAACATGGCCATCCGCAGGGCCAGACGCCTGCCATGGCTAAAAAGTGTGGTCATTATGGTCAGTATGTGTAGTCATATGGATTTGTATTGGCTGTAAATAAATGTTCAGGTGTTAAATCCGTGAAAAGGGCGCGGCATGGATAATACCAGTTATTTCAGGGTCTGAGAGGAGTAATGATATTGATGTCCCTGGAGCACATTGAAATAAACCCTTTCCAGAGAGAGAGCGAGAGAGAGAGAGAGGGTGGTCTGTGACATATGTGACAGCTGGGTTACGTTCAATGGCCCTCCTGCCATGTGTGTGTTATGTTAAGTATAATAAAGTGGCTGAATTATAAGGTTAGCTTGAAGAGGTATTGCCGAACATAGAACTGATAACGGAGTAAAGATGTGTGTTCGTGACCAGCAATGATTGAGAGGAAAGGCTGTGAGTGTGTGTTTGTGCATGTGTGTGTGAGAGAGAGAGAGAAAGACGGACAGAGACAGAGAGAATATCTGTTTTTCTACAAGTGCAAATGTGTGTACTAACTGAAATGAAGCTTGAGGCTCATCTCGCTGACATGAGGCGTTCACGCTTGTTCGCTTTCCAGGCACTTCTGTATTTTCAAGTATAAAGTTGCATAAATTAGAACTTCACAAAAGCTATAAGTTTTCTTTCTGTAATAACAGCAGGAGAGACTGACTCAGCCCGCAGAGCATAGTGTTTTTTGCTTTAATTTGAACCAGGATGCATGAAACCAAGATCCAGAGCCAGATGACAGAAGGAGCCCTGGTTGATTGGTGTCAGGTTGACTTTTTCCCTTTCAGAGCTCCACTTGTATACAAAACACGATATTTCATTTGAAACATTTGATTTTAACTGATCACATTCATGCACTTTCCATTTCGGACTGCCATAACTTCTCCTACTGTGCCTGCTTTAGATGAACCCTGGCGTAGCGATGTACAGTCAATAAAAGGCCACTGTTGACCCATATATCAGTGTAACCCTGGTACAGGTTGGTGGTTGGGGTCTTGTCACTGCTCCCTGCGTTGGTAAGAGGAAGTGTAGTGACACTCCATTGCTAGCTGTAGCTGGCCTGCTGCTACTGTAGCTGCCAGTCATGCCAGCCTGTCGTCACAGATCACCAGGCCTGGCCAATCCGCTGCTGTTGCCACCTTCGCCGCTGCAAGCGGCAGCTCTCACTCTATCTGCAGCTGCACTCTGTGTGTGTGCGTCTGTGTTTGTGTGTGTGTGTGACAAATGAGATTCCCCACGACAATGCTGATGAGACCTGAGGCCAAATAAAGGATGGAGGGAATCGGACCGACTCTCCAGCAGCTCCCTGGCCTCCAGGACACCACTATGGCAAATCAGAGTCTAAACTACCCCCCCCATACCCCAAAACACCAACTTCCTTTCTCTCTCTGTCCCTCTGTGCTGTCAGTCAGCATAGGAGAGAGAATGGGGGAGAGACAGTGATGAAGACTGAGACTGGATGATAGAGAGAAGGGGACTGCTACAGTCGTTTGTAGTCACATCAGTGTGGGAAACACATGGACATGAATACTGGAGATGAGTTGCTGGATGTGGCATATGTGTTCACAAACTTCAGGAGCCAAAAGCAAAAAAATTCTATCCAAACTCTGAGAAGGACCAGAAATGTAAATGCATAAACTGCGATCCTGGAGTTACTGTTTTGTTTTCCAATATAAATCGGAACTGAAATGAATTACACTGAAATGCTAATTAGAATTTATAAAACTGATCTTAACTAAATCAAAGGGAAATCAAAAGACCTGTGGTCAGGTGAATTAAAGTGAGACTTTAAATGGAATTTAATAAACTGAACTAAAGTGAAATAAACTAAAACGAACTGACCTGAGCTGAAGTTAATGAAATTAAAATCAAATAAATGAATATTAAGTGAAGTAAAATGCACTGAACTGAATACAGCTATACTGAAGGGAGGCAAACGGAAGCAAACTGAAAGACAGATGTGGGCATATGTGCAATTAAATTCAGTCCAACATGAACACGCAAGGTTTAGCTGATCTGCAATCTGCCTTGGATGCTCTGAGGAGGGGGCGACTCGGGCCATGGCCACTGTACTGATTATGAACTGATGGAGGAGGAGGAGGAGGGAGGGGGAGGTGATTTAAGGACAAAGAGGAAGAGTGGAGGAAGAGATGAATGGCAAGTGGCAAACAGGAGAGAAAAAAGAGAGGAGGATGGGAAAATGAGGTAGAGGTAGATGAGAGGAAAATAGATGGAAGAAGAAGTGGATTCAAGTCTCAAGTACTTGTCCACGGTGCTGCGAATGGCTCAGGCTCATCCTCCACCCAGGACGTGGTCAAACCATCCCACCCCAGCCTGTCACTACACCTTGCTGCTGCCAATAGGCCCATACTCCCTCACCATGAGATGGGACGCAGCAACTTCTTAATAAACAAAAAGAATATATAAATATGACAAATAAAATAATTCAAGTAAAAATACAAACGCCTTACATCTTATATAGTCTGTCAGGAGTTTGAGTTCACTTTAAGTGCAGCAGCTGACTTTTTGGAAAGTAGCTGCACTGAGTCTCAGCATCCTGCCCCTGCTCTTTGAATCTGGACCTGTTGTAGGCCGGAGGTTAGCTCTGCAATGATTTTCAGCCAAACAATGTTGGTGGAGTGGAGTTTCCCCTGGAACAGTTCTGTGTCAGCTGTTCTCCAAACCCAGTGAGACCTTGTGTGAATCATGAGCGTGTGCCTTTACAGCGCAGCGCTGCACAGAGGAACGTTTCACTGCAGACCAGCCTGACAGGCATCAGCCTTACAGGTGAGGGTGCAAATACACTCCTCATGGCAACTCTTTTTCATTTTTGACAGATATGATGTCAAAGTCAAATAAATATGGGAGAGAATAAGCTGTGACGTGACTTTAAAGGTGTTTCATTTTCACGTTCATACAGGAAATACGTCATACAGGAGCTTGGGTGCCTTCTTTCTGTGGGATAAATGTCAGATTAGTTAGCTCGCTGAATGAATCTGAATCTTTCACATTCGTCGATTTAATGCCACAGTGACTCCTCCAACTGTTATCTGGTTTTGTCTACAGTTGTTTTGTTCTGTTTTAGTAACTACACCTACAAGGCTGTGCATCCGTTACAGCTTCTGTCCTTCATCACTGACATCCCAGTTGCACAAGAAGAGGCCGCTTGGCATCTTATGTAACGTACATGTAGCTCGTGAGTGCAGTATTAAAATCTGAACCTGGAACTGCTCCTTTAAAATTATTATTTAGAGATTGGCATATTGAAAATTGTAGATTTAGTCCAGCGGCGTGACATCAGTGAATATTATGTTATTATTATTATACACGTTGGAGGGAGACACAGTAAGTGTGTGGAGGTGAAGACAGAGTCAGTGCTTCCTTACTTGCAGTGAGCAAAGAATAAAAGCAACATCAGTGGCCGCAACAAAAAGTACATGTGCACTTAAACACACACAGCGAGAAGCAGAGAGCTGCTGCTCCTCAAGACAAACATGCATGTGCATCCACAGACGGGCACAAAAACAAACACACACACACACACACACGTGGGTGCACAGTCTATTGACCAGTATTTGTCACTTGCTATATATTTAGCTGGGAGCAAGAGGGAGGCTTCAAGTTGGCGGTGCTCAGGCTTTTCTAGCTGCAAGTGTTAGGCCAGCTAGTGTTCACTCGACTTTGTCAATCCCCTGTCAACTTGTAGCTCTGAGACATATCCTCTGCAACGCACCCTCCCCACACCCCCACTGTTGCCCACCTCCCAATGCAGAGCCACCAGGAAATGGCTGCTACCGCCCCACACCCCCACTGCCACCCACCCCGTCTCCTGACAAAAGCCTGCTTGGCCTCTCCATCATTCCTCTGACAGCCGAGGGAAGACAGCTTGGCTGCATCTCCCTCCTTCTCACTGCACACACGCACGCACGCGCACACACACACACACACACACACACACACACACACACACACACACACCCAACCACAACATGTGACCAGTGGAAATATTACAGCAATAAAACTGAGCTGATGTTGAAGGCTGGACTGGGATCAGATTTTGGAGGGCACGTGCATTTGCTTCAATTCGACGTTGATCTTGAGGTTTGATCGAGAGCACCGAGGAACCATCCCCAGGTCCACTATAGATCAAAATATAGGAACCAGGCAGTAATACATTTGTTTCTATTGGCTTCTGGTTGGTAAAGTAGACAATACTGTGACTCTCTGTGAACTTGTTGGGACCTCTGACTGGATTTACCATAGCATAATAGTTTCTAAGATAAGATATAACATAATATTACTTTAATGATATTACTTAATATTACTTTACTTCAGTCTGTCAGAACTGATTGGCAGTCTGACAGACAGGAAGCCCACTGCTGATCTGCTTTTGTCAAATGTCTTAATTCCTTAGCTGGATTCAGTCAAAATGATTCTTGGAAAATATATAAAAATCTATAATTTTGACATATCAAATTTGACATATTTTGACTTTTTCTGGTCCTTAGTTTAATGCACCAGACCTAAAATGTAATATTTAGCCAGAAGCTAAACACGTGTACATTTATATCTAGGCTAAAACATAATTACAAATCTAAAATTATTGATGAGTCTGCTGAATATGTGGCAGAAAAAATAGTAAAAAAAAAAAAAAAAAAAAAAAAAGGTCATTACTATTTTCTGGAGTACAAATTGAATTGTTCATACAACCAGCAGGTCAAAAACAAAAATACTTAATTTAATACAATAATAAAAAGAATTGATCACATTATTAGTAGCTGGAAACAGAAATCGTGGGCACTTTCTCTGGAGAAATGACAGATTATTGAAAGAGTTATAAATCACTTTTCCCTTACTTTGTTAGTCTGACTGGACTAACTGACTGGTTTACTAATGACATCTGCAAAACAAAGTGCACAGGATATCTGAGCAAAGGCAGAGGATGGTTAATATGGCAGGCTGTATTTGGGTGTGATGTCATGTTAAGATCGCTCTAAGTGATTATGTGGATATAATATAACAGATAGATAATTTCATACATAATATTAAACATTAATGATATTTAACAAATGTCTGGAATCTGTCTGACCTGACCTGCCACTAAACACTCCAGCTCCTGCTCATTAACACTCTGCTGCTGTGCTGCATGCGTATGTATGCATGTGCATGTATGTGTATGTTAGAGTGTGTGTTGTGGTGGTTGTGTTTCACTGGTGCCTGCCGGACTGAAAGACTGGTCTGTATCATCCGTGCTTACCTGAACGAGCACAAAGAATCTTTTCTTCCATCTTTTCCACACGTTCTTGCCAATGGCCCAAAGGTATCTGAGGATTCGAACAACAACACAAATTCAGATAGAGGACAGTATACAGAGGGGTCTCACTGCGGCCTCTATGCAGCTGATGTGAAGTGAATGAAATGTTTGGGCTTCTTCTGGACCGCAGTGACTGACAAGACCAAAGTCTGCTGCGCCGAGCCGCATCCACAGAAAAGATGCATGCAGCATTAGTGTAGTGCATCTACTATCCTCTCCTGGTAAAATACCATTACTGCAACCACACACGGCCCATGTTTAACAATCCCCGAGAGCTGTATCTCATTTTTGCTCCCTTTAACTTAGTGTCTGTGTCATAGCAGACAGGATTTACCTGGGAAAGACATTTGCCATGAAGGAAAATGACAACACAGTAACCAAAGCCACTAGCCATCCCACTTTTGTTTGCCTGTGAAGAACATCTGGGTGAGGCAGTCTTCCTGGAGCAAGATACAGATGCAGTTATTAATGTTGATTATTAAAGATAAAAGTTTTATTAAGGGAAACTGACCAGTGGTCAGCACGACTGTTGCAGCTTCATGACTTTCATGCTTAGAAGTGGGCAGCATCATGAAAATCCTGTAAAATGTTTTTGGGCAATAGCTTACAGATACTTTATTAAATGTAATGTTTGATGTTTTGCGATTTTTAATAATTAATTAGGACATCGGTAGGACAAATTCATTCAGTCCTTCATTCGTTAAGCAGTAAGTGACAAGAGACAATGTTGAGGAAGTCCCTAACCTTATGAATATGAAGTGCATATTCATGGTGATGCAACAGAGGCTGGTATCAGCACACATTAAGGAAACTGATTTGATGAGCTCCTGGACCTACATGTGCTAAACTGCTGTTGCCATGTAATATACAGAAAGATATCAGATGTAACACATGAATCATGGTGCTGACACATCGCCTGTATGGGGTCAAGTGGTTGGTCATTTCACCGGAGACTCAAGTCACTGTTAATAGTTCTGTTAAACCGCCCCTTAAAGGGCCTCACTGTTCAGTATATCATAATTGGTATCTCTGGAAACCTGCTAGTACATAGACTACAGATTAAATATAGTGATATCAGAACATAAAAGGAGTTTCTGACAATTACAGAGAACTGCATCAGCTGTTTGTCTGGGATTCTAATATCCTCCAAAGCCTGATATTGTGAGCTCAGAGCCTGTCTTTGAAATAAAATGACAGCAATGATTATGTGATTCAGAAATACAGCGCGATGCAGCAGTCAGCATGATGCATTTAGTCTTTTCTTTTTCATATCTAAGGCTACGTACTGTAAGTTCTAAGGCATGCTGTGTTGTTTTCTTTTAGAGTTGATTTAAAAACATGATGGGGAAGGACAGCAAAAGGGCTTTTGTTGTAAAAGAACATCTGAGGGTGAAGACCCCAGTTTGATTTGTCTCTGCTGCTCCCAGCCTAACTGCCAGCATCCCTGGTTAGCCCACCTCAGCTTGCCTCAGCGTGCCTTTCCCCCCGGCCGCTCCCACAGCTGCTTTTGCCTGTCGTCCTAAATAAACCAGCGTTCGTGAGGTGACACATGCGGGGCCCTGCCTGTGCGCTGTGCAGGGAGTGGGACCAGTTACATGGTACGGGGAGGCGGTGTGGGCATCTTACAGGGCAGCCCAGCAGCCTCCTCCAAGCTCCCACAGGAAAGCATATGGAGGGGAGGGAGGATGGAAGGGATGAGGGGAGGCACAGGGGCAGCTCCTTGCAGCCACAGACTGATGAGCAATGCTGTTCAGCAGGAAGCATGCACGCGTGTGTGCACCATGCTGTGTAAAACAATGCCTCATGACTCAGGTCTGGTATTTGTTTCCCAGCTGCAGGTCGCCACTATAGTTAGTTAGTGCTGTCCAATCACATGCTTCAATGAGAATTATAATTGCTCTTTTGTTTCACCAAAGGACACCAGGCAGCGCCTGCCATGAAGCTTCAAGAGTGAGCATGTTTTCTGCTCACTGTTAGCCTGGAGTAACGTCTGGAGACACTGTAGGTCTGTCCCAAACCCAAAACCTGTAGTCTAGAACACTAAAGTCCACGTGCAGTGTGTCCCATGTCTGTCACACTCAAGAGGCTGATCATTATTATTATTATCTATTGTTATCAACATTAAAACCTACAGATGTTCTCTCAGAACCTGCTCTGGTAGTTACCACTCAAACAATCCATTCTTCTAATGTGACTGATAATGACAATACAACATCTCGGACACTGTCAGAAATGTATTTTGACAAATATCTGCTTCCTGTATTGGGGAAGCCTGGACGAGTTCTACCAATCAGATTGTAAGGACAAGCCTGTATGTCACCTCAGGGTGAAGTAACTCCACTCATGCTGGTAAAGCTCAGAACTAAGCACCTCACTGTGTCACAGCAAAATGCTTTTACACTTACCACATATATGTATATATATAATATGACCCTACATGAGTGGGTGATGTTGTCAAATAATTTATTTATAAGTTGACATATTATTATGACCTGTGTGCAACTTCTGGATATATGAAGATACATGTTTGTAACATTTACCCATAAATAAAATTTGAATATATTGACACATTTGCAACATGACGATGTGAAAAAAGATTTTTACAAACTAAAAAACTCATTCATTAAAAACATATAGTGTAAAATAAGTGTTTGCATAAATATTCAGCCCCTTTAAAGTGGCTGACCTAATTCAACAGAGGTCCAGCTAGTTGATGCCAGCAGTGTCACCATTAGTGAAATGGAGATCACCTGAGGGCAGTTGATGTGTGTCAAGTGATTGTAGGATAAAAACACCTGTGTCTGGAAGGTCTGAGAATCAGACTAGATGCTATGTTTGGCAAACACCAAACACTGCACATCACCACAAACACACCATTGCTACTGTGAAGCATGGTGGTGGCAGCATCATGCTCTGGGGATGCTTCTCAGCAGCAGACCCTGGAAGGCTTGTAAAGGCAGTGGAGACCATGAATGCAGAAATATATTGCCAAATCCTGGAGGATAATCTGACTCAGTCTACAAAAGAACTGCGACTCGGGAAAAGATTTATTTTCCAGCAAGACAACGACCCCAAGCATGTGGCAAAAGCTACACAGAAATGGTTCAAAGGCAGCAAGGTGAACGTTCAAGAGTGGCCAAGTCAAAGCCCAGATCTCAATCCAATCGAGAATTTGTGGCTGGACTTGAAAAGCCCAATCCCCGAGCAACCTGACGGAGCTTGAGCTGTTTTGCAAGGAAGAATGGAGAGAAACTGCAGTGTCCAGATGTTCCAGCCTGACCGAGACATATCCACACAGACTCAGTGCTGTGATTGCAGCCAAAGGTGCGTCCACTAAATACTGACCTGAAGGGGGGTGAATATTTATGCAGTCTTTTACTTTACGTTATATATTTTTAATTAGTTGACATTATTTTGTAAGAATCTGCTTTCAGTTTGATATTTAAGAGGTTTTTTTTCCAAATTCTTGTCAAATGTCAAATTATATTGAACGTGATCTCATAAACATCAATATATATAAAAACATCAAAAGGGAAACATCCAAGGAGAGTGAATGCTTTTTTTAATAGGCATTGTATTTGATGTACATATGCAAGTTTATTAAAGTAATATATCCACAAATGGTGTATTTTTATATATGGTTTTGTCATTACTTTTAAAATACATGCTGATGCTTTATGTTTACATATATAATACATTGTGGTTTTAGATAAGTGTCCATCCTACAGGGTTGTGATGAATACATGTACGAAAGATATGTCTCTGGACATTATATATAGACATGTACACACAGATCACAGGGGAAGTACTATCTTCCTCTGTAGTTCAGTGGCAGTGATTGTCTACTTATTTAATACTCCAGTCTGCATGTTGTCCTATAAAAGATGATTATATGTGTAATATGGATAAAATGTGTATATATTGTGTATACATATATTTGTATGGGCCAGTCCATATGTCAGGAAATTATACTGTTCACAGATATTTCATATACAGAACATATGGATAAATGTACATAACTGAAATTTATGCATGAAGCCATTTGTGACAGAGCTGCAGCTCTATGCTGCTGCACCTCGAACTCTAAATGAAAACACTGATCAATGGAGTGTCCAAGTAAGCCATGTTAGTGAGTGTTATAGTGCATGCTCGCACTATAACAGAGCTTTTTTTTTTTAATGGCTCACCTAAATGGAACACAGCCTTAGTAACGCTTCGACAAGCCAAAATGTCTGCTGGGAAGGTTGACTGCCACGAACACCATATAAATTAAGTATGAATAAGCATAATTGTGCCAGTAGCATTTTAACTGTCACCTTTATTGCCTCGTAAGCTTCACAAATTAAATAAGTAATTTGCCGTTTTGAAGTAAATTTGGTCTATTGCCTTATTTCCGTATGCTGTGGGTCCATTACTATAAAATGTTGCAGGGGCCCTGTCCTCAAAAACATGAACTTGTCTCACGTCATCGTGTGCTGCGATGGGAGAAAGTCTATGTAGTAACAAATGTTAACCACAAGAGGGAGGCAAAACATTATCTTTCAGGCAAAGCACCACCAGTAAACTGGAGAGCACACTCAGCATTAGAGTTGTAGTGATAGTAATAGCACATGCCTCCCCCCGTGCCTAAGGAGGTAAAGCGTTACTGCCTCACAGAACAGGGACACATTGCTGTTTGCTATGATAAACTCCATGGCTAAAGGGTCAAAGTTCATCCAGCTGTAAACAATTATATAATGTGACTGACTAAAAATCTGAAGAATCAGAATCAATACCTCATTTCAGAATCATTAGAGCTTGTGTGCAGAATCACTGTGCACTGTCACTTACCCACAATGCTTCATGTTCTGTGGTTTGTCCATGCGAATGGCCAGTTTGATCCTGAGGTCATTGTCTGGACAGCCTTTAGACACTGTCATCTTGTGGAGCTCAGATTGCTTGGAGCTGTTAGGAGTCGGATGGAGCACAACCTGGAGCAGTCACATAAAAGTAATGTGTGTGAGCCGAACAACAATACAAAACAGAGGTTGAGCCGATTAAAACAGCATGTAAACCATGAAATGCAGCAGAATTGTCAATTCTTACTTTCCCCAGCTCCTTATCTTCCAGAGCCAGCACACCTGTGCTCTCAGTAAACAGCTTCACCTTCACAGCAGGTAACGGCTGGGTGGTGGTGAAGTCACCCTGTGTACCCCAACTGCACACAAACAGAAACACACACACATACAAACAGCAATAAGAAAACAGTGTGTTAGAGATGATGATGCTGGCTGTCGCTCCGCTGCCGTATAGAGTGGACTGTGTATGGTCTGTGTAACCGCCTCTATTTAATTGATAATGACTCAACTCCAGCTGGAGGATCTCTCGGCATTGTTAATGTTATTAATTCCACCGGTGCTGTTCCTGCTTAACAGGTCAAAATGTGTGTCCTTGCTCATATTTTACATTTTGATAACCGAGCTATAGTGATAACTTAAATGTTAAACCACCAAAAAACTAATGTATCATGCAGAACTACGGGCAGCATAATTGATTCGCACAGATAATCTCAAACTGCGAGGTGTGCTGCTGGGAAACCAGCGTTATTTAAAACCAGTGTTCTATTCCCAGGATCAATAGACTAAGTGATTTGAGCTCATCCTACTTCCTGTTGCAGGCCAGTGTTTGTACCTCTGTTTCGCCTTGGCCAGATCATTTCATTTCCTTATTACCCGTTCATGTTCTAAAACACACAGGCTGAAGGGTTAAATTTAACCTCTGACAGTGTTTACATAGTTTCTGCTAGCAGCTGAGTTCAGACTGATCTGTAGGTCCAGCTCAGAGCTGAGCTTGTGAGGACGCAGCAACAGGTTTAAGAGTCCATGTGATTTTGCAGCCAAGCTAATGACAGTGGCTGTGTCTTCAGGTTTGCTTGCATCTTTTGCAAATGTGCATTTGTATGTAGGTCTTCTATGTGTATGTGTAAACTTCAATTCACTTCTGGTTTTAATCCAGCAGCAGAAAACTGATCTCCTGAAGTGTTTCACATGATTCTGCTGCGGGACAGGGTTAATCGCGCAGACCTCTAGAGAGGAACTCTGGGAAATCACGCCAAAAGCCACATGCTGGAGTTTAGGGCAACCAGCTTAATACATCCTCCACATGTGTCAGCCAGTGTTTCTGATAAACAAAATTAAAAAACAGCTATTTTAAAACAAGCTGTGATGAGCAGAGCTTCTCATTTACTTCAGTGTAGCTAGGAGGCATCTTACGAATCACTCATCACTATTGTAGCACTGCAATTCTGCTGGTAAGTGGTTACAGCTCCAGTCTCCATTATGCAAATGTTTAGCAGTTCCTTTTACCGTACAGAATGACAGGTTAAATAAGGTGTCTTTTGCATGAGCATGGTAGGACTGATGATATTATCGCTGACAAAATGTCACTTCCTGTTTTATTTTGAAACAATCACTCATTTTCTTGTTTCAGTTCTCTCTGTCTTCACCATCACATGTGTCCCATCAGCTTTCCCTCCCCTGTAGAGCAGATATTATGTGTCTTCGCTTTGTTCTATATGAGTTTATCTTTGTATGTGAGCCATCTTCTCAAATGCTCCATTCACTTTGTATTTAATCGTTTCTTGGACTTGGAATTTTGGATCCTGGCTGCTCCCTGATGGACCTGTTTGCCTTTTGCACTGCCTTTTCCAGTTTTGACCCTGCTTTTTGTATTAATAGCTTCCTTATTTGTGGCATTCTGATTAGATAGATTTTGGAATATGGATTCCAGAAAGTTCTTTTCCCTAAAGAGGCTTTAATCTAACATTTGTATATCAACAAAGGGTCTGACAACTATGTGAAATACACAAATTGTCGCTCATAGTGACAAACCCACAGAGAATTATCACCTGACTCTGCAGTTCACCTCAGTTCTACTTTCAGCTCCTTGTTTTCATTGCACAGCCCACACCTTTACTGTTTTGGCTCACACTCATCACTTTCATCCAACTTGTTTCCAGCAGCAGCAGCAGCAGCAGCAGCAGCAGGTGGCTGTTCTTCATGAAAAGCACTGAGAAACCCACCGTATCAGACACTACATGTCCAGCCCACAAGCGACAACAGAGAATGAATATACGGGAACACAGCTTTCAATAGATGATACAGTTGTTTCTGCTCTCAAGCGGACACAGATTTCTGTAATTCACAAAGCACTTAAGTTTGTGAGGAGTTGGAGGTAACCCTGGGGTCTTCTGGATCACTAAGACCAACTCACACATGTCACCTGCCATCTAATGAAACGGGTCATGATGTCCATGATAACACGGGTGTCCCACTCCCACTCTTTTCTAAGCTTAAGCTCTCTCTATTATGTTGCTGTGAGTTCTAAAGAGGAGACTCTCAGTTATGACCTCAGGGAGGTTCCTGCTGGTGGGATAAGATATTGTGCATGTGCCCCTGGTGGCTAAAAGTTAGGATTTATTAAACACAACAATTGCACATTTGCACAATTGCACTGCACATTTGGAGACATCTGCTATGTTGTGAAAAACAGCCAGTGGGGCCTTCCATGTGCAGCACTACCGTGTGTCTCTGCATAGATGTTGATATGAGGCCTGTGGCTGTGCACACTAATACTGTTACCACTGGAGAAATCCATTTAACATCCTACCCACACCTCAGATGCTGCTCCCATCCTCCACTGAGTAGAGGGCAGAGAAACAGAACAGTGGACGGAGAGTCGGATAATTAAAATCAGTGAAGTGAAGGTTATGGGGAAAAAGAATAAAGGTTTAATGTTTCACTAATTAACCTATGCTGACTTCTCCAAGGTCCACTGGAGAAACATCTGTGCACAAATGTCTGAATCATCAGCAATGGAAGAATCTGAACACAGAGCCCTTTGCCCTGAGGTTCGTCTGTTACGGTTCAGCATAAAGCACGGAGCTATGTAACTAGGCAGCATGCTGATCCGACGCCTCGATGCCTGAAGCTAAAGCCTGGAAACCAGAACTCTAATTGACTTGAGAAATACATTTCTTGTTAAACACACACAGTCTGTTTTGTCACGTCAACATTGTCAGCTTTTGTTTTCTCATGTGATCATCATGATGTAATTGTCAGATGATCACAGCACAGACAGACAGCATTGTTATCTCCTGACTTACATAACCCAAACTACCCTCTGCTGAATACGAGATAACGCCACGCCGTCTTTTCCTGATCACTGCAGATACTAATGTGGTAATCACTTGGACATTAGCAGACAGAAGGCAGCCTCTGTCAATTACGTTGCCGCTCGTATGCAACATGAGCGGATAACAGTTGTTATTCTACTGTAGCCTCCTGAAGCTCTCGCTGAACAAAATGTCCCTGTAATGATCCTACAGGGCCTGGTAACATGATGACTGTGAGCAGTTTACTGTCGCCACCTGTGATTTCAACAAATCTCGCCAACATTATTTTAATATTCCTATAGGCCTAATAACACGCCCGTGCACTCAACATTTTGTGTTTGTCTTTGGGCTATTTAATCACTCTTTGTCCCACTGTGGGGAACAGTGTGTCTGCATGGAAACACTGTTCAGCTGAGTAGTGAGCTCAGCCTAGTAGCTGATTGTGTTTTTACTGCTGGAAAAAATGAATTCACAGAAAGTATATTATGATAATCTATACGGGTGTCATGTTGCTTCCCCAGACCACACTAGCTCATTAATGCACAGAGAGCAAAATGCTCTCAGATGACGCCCGCTGTTCCTAAACACAACACGGAGCAGTAACAAGGAAGTAGCATCTGCTAGCTGCAGTCCGTTGTGTACCAGTTGCATCAAGAAATCCCTAGCAGGATGTCGTGTGACCTCTTGCAGTGTTGTGTTGACGGTGCCGCCCATGTTCATTCACGGATTGTCACCGTGGACCTCAAACAAGCAATTTCAGATCAGGCTGTATGAGCCTGTTTACAAGGTCTGGGAATGCAGTTTCTCCAAATTAAAGTCAAGAACTGCAATTCCCACAAAGCTGCAGTGGGTTACCCAGTCCTCCTGTCTGCCAGAATACAAAGCCAGACTGGATTTTTGTGAAGTGCCTGTAGGATTGAAGCAGGCCAGTTGACAGAGATACGCAGCGTCTCCAGCCAGGATCTGTCTCCTCTGTTAGCCGTTTCCCCATCACTTACTCCTACTGCACTAAAAGAACAGCTTGAACTATTAAACAATAACAAACAAGGCTCAAACCAGACCAACAGGAAGTGCGAGTGATAAAGCATTGAATTGACTACCATGGAGATGAGACGGACCCGAAAAAGTGTGTCCCCGACCCCTGCTGGGTGCTGGAGAGGTGGAGTGAGGTAAACTGCAAAGCAGCAAGTGGTACACAGAGGAGTGTTGGAGACTTAATAGTTAAATGACATATGATATGGACATTTGTGATTGGATGGTGTTTGAACATGTGACTGTCACAGCTGCCTAATCAACCACAGGGCTCAATTTAATGAAAACATGAGTCACTGACACATAAGGCATCAGTCTGGAGTCTACCATCACAGAGGGCACGATCATGCTAAAGCACTACGAGTGTAGAGCATCCATACGTTATTACATACTGCACATGCTTCAGGTTAGATACAGCTATTTGACCAGCAGATGTCAGTATGTAATATCACTGATGCTCAGTTTACTAAACCCATGTTCATCACAGTGGTTAAAATAAGCTTCATTTCACTTAATGTGGTGTAAAACTGTGTGTGTGTGTGTGTGTGTGTGTGTGTGTGTGTGTGTGTGCTGCACATACGTGGGTTTCGAGGCCTCAGCCTGGTCCGTCTGCAGTTTGTGTCCTCCCTCCACCTCCATGGTGCAGTACACAATCCTGTTTGGAGCCAGTGACTTCAATCCCTGCACCTCCATGATCACCACCTGCAACACACATACACACACACACAAACACAAATATAATGCATACACAAAAAGGAAGGAGGGATGCATGGAGTAGTTTGCTGTCAGACGATGCCTGCCCAGAAGAGACTCATCAGTCAGGGGCAGTTCATACGAGCCTCACTCAAATCACTATTTTTTCAAGTGCAGTTGTCTACAGTAGAAAGGTACTCACACATCACTTTAGTGCCAACAGCTGTGTAATGTGGCGGAAAGTACCAAAAGACTACGTGTGAGCCTTCCCAGACTGATCAGTAGAAGGCTGACTGGAGCTTAACCTTGTTGAGATCAAGCAGAGTATTTACAAGCTCAACCAAACTATTTACCAGATGGGGGCAGTATGGTGCACTTTTACTGAAATGTTATGAGTTTTAGATAAATGGTGAATGGACTGTACTTATAGAGCAACCACTCAAAGAGCTTTTACACTAGGAAGCTAGCTGGGATAGAAGCACCAATGCTCTGAGAAGGAGACCCCCCCCCCACCTCTGGCCTATAGCTGCCCATGAGTTTGAACCTGTCACCTTGAAAGTGTGAGCACACTAAACTTGTGAGAAACTAATTAAACTATAGTGTTGGATTTTTTTTACGAACCATGATTCTGCAGAGGACTCTGGACTTTGGTATGTGTTTTTCAATGTTTTTCAAAAGCAGAAGTAAAGGAAACAGGGGACCCAACATATGTGAATTTGCAGAACCACTGTAGGAACAAGCATGGGCACTGCGTGATGAGTATGATCACTGTTAAAAGCCTCCAAAAGAAATATTTATTATGATCTGAGCATTTATTGTTATCCTCAAAGCTGCTGAGCCTCAGTTGTGGAAGTATCCCATGCATGCGAGCGGAGTAAACTCAATTTCCAGATTTAAAATGAAAAAAGAGCTTCAGGGAACAGTGGGAATACAATTAGCAGACTGATCTTTTAACATTTGTAAAATCTCAGCCCACTCATTTTCAAATCGTGCAGATTGTTTAAAGCTTACATTTGTTTCACGCTCTCTCACCAGTTCTGTCATTAGCAAGCCTGCACACTCTGTCTTAGCCCAGTGGGGTGTGGGGAGGGTTTATATTGATGAAGTATGGAGCGGGGAATTGTTCAAACTGAAGCCTGTCTTGAGTAAATGTCTGCTGAGCCTTGCCAGACCCCAATGAGAGAGGCACAAACTGTGGGCAGGTGCTGCCGGGCTACAGAACACGTTCATTGTACAAAAGATAGAATTTCTCCCACCTCTCCCACATTGTATTTTTATACTCTAGAAGAGATGGAAGAGTGCCTCTTTTATCTCAGATACTGGAAACAATCAACAGGGAGCCAGTGAAATAATCATGGGGCTGCTGCACTGCTATGGGGGATAAACACTCACAGGAGCTGGACACAGGTGGTGGACAGGTAATTTATCATGTGAATAGTAAGCAGATACAGTATTCCTCTCCCTCTCCTCTTCAACAGAGAAACGGACACGCCTGTCAGCCAATTAGGATGAGGCTCAAAACGTCTGTCAGTCAGTAGAAATCCTGGGAGACGTCTCCTCTCATTAGCAAATCCAGATGCTTATCCTGAGAAGCAACGCAGGGTTCACTGGGAAAAGGCTGTGCGGTGGATTCATATGACAGTTGTTGGGCTGATTTTTAAAATCAAAAAGAGATTTATTCACCAGTTTACTGCAGGCTACAAGAAAATGATTCTTACTGCAGGGACCTGTTAGTGTCCCTACACCAGCCTGATATTTAGTGCATAGCTTAAAGTGTTTGTGTTAACTAAATAGGAGCAGAGATGTGTTATATATAACACATTTGATTAAGAGTATGTGGCTTTATTGCCAACAAACAACATATGTCTTGTTTATATATTTCTCAACATATAAAGACAAGAAAAAGCTGCCACTAGCAGAACATGGACAAGGCAGGTTTTATGGCTTTGCATTGAACAAGTTTGATATTTTATGCTTTTAAGTTTCCACTGTTTCAAAGACAACTCTGTTTGGGAATTACTGTGTATTTTGTATTTTAAATAGACATAGTTATGTGCCTAGTTTGTGAAACGTCAGTCCATGGAATAAAGTCTGTGCTTGCAAGACTGCCGTTGCAAAGTGCTCTGGCTTCCTATTAAAAATAATAGACTTGTCATATTGTGTAATGCCTGTAAGCTGTAAGAGCACTGGGAGGTCCACAAGAATCATTCAGCTTCCAGAAGAATGAGGGACAGTGCCCACCCACATCCAGACTATTGCTGTCACTCAGTGTAACAGGGAGTTAACCAGTGCCTTCTTCTAACCAGGAAGCCCATACATCTCACACGTCCTCCCTCCTTACTCTGTGTAATGTCTGCCATTGAAACAGCTGACTGACCTCCAGGGTGAAGGACAGCACTACGTCAGATTTGGACAGTGTGTTCTCATCCTCCTGGCCCATGTCCATGATAGAGGTGTTGTGGCCTCGTTTCAGCTTCTGCAGCTTGAACTCCCCTCCCTTGGACACCGGCATGCTCTCCAGATTGGCCATAAGCAGGTTGACAGAGGATCGCAGCTCCTCGATGTACATGGCCTCCATCTCTCTGGACGCAAATCTGGGGAACCTTCCACCGTGCTGACCAAAACAGGGGAGCAACTAATTAATCCATGAGCAGTAGTTTTAAATTATACTTAACTCTGAATTCAGTTGGACATTGAAATAAATCAGTCAACATCCACCAGTACTGAGCTTAGGTCTAATATGATTGAATATAATACAAATATTATGTAATAATTCAGCTATTTGCCCCTCTATTCATCGATTCATCATCCACCATCCCTCCATGTTCCCTACCCGAGCGATCTGATCTGCCATTTGCAGTCGTCCATCCAGCTCTCTTCTGATCTGGGCTGCCTGCTCATCAGGGTTGTCCAGCTGGGAAAACACAGACAGACACACAGTGCACTTTGTAACGCATCAAACACAATGAATATTCTGAGTGAGAGTACTTAATATGTAAATAATGGCAAATTAAATAATGATATAAGGACAGGCTCTGGCATCTTTGACTTAAAACGTAACCAAAGCGGGAAAAAGAACAAGATTTCCCAGGAGACTCGCAGTTGTCACAGTGGGGTATATGTATACATACACAATATATGATGAAGTTTCAGTTCAGCAGCCTGGACTTGCCTGTGTTTGGTGGTGTCACCTACAAATCAGCCTGTCAAGTTTCCAGCAGCTGGTTATAGAACATAAGGCATGTCATCTGTTTCAACAGCCAATCAGTGAAGTCTCCTTGTCAAGTCAGTTAAAAATGTCCGCTGGTTAAAATGGCAGAGTTTTGGATGGAACTGTGCAAACTGAGAAGGGAGAACCTAATGATCGCGGGTAAATGGAACCAACGTTTAACCGTCCAACTGTCCAACCTGACCTCAACCGTCAGAGCCTTTGCAACATTATGACAACCATTATCACACTATACTAAACATTCGCATATCAAGCAGGTGCTCATCTGGAAAACAAAGCATACACCTCTGACCACTGTCAGTGTAATAAGCCGCGGTTGCCGCCTGCTTCCTATAGGCCGTTGTTCCAAAGAATGCCTCATGTCTTCACAGGGGGGCAGATGGTAGAGGAAGCGTGGGCAGACAGGGACGTTTGGAGTGGAGAGATGAAGACAGCCTGCTGCAGGGGGGAAACCAGGAACTGCTTTGAGTGACTGATGACCCACCATGAGCCAAGACTCACAGTTCAACCAAACAATCGGTCACGGTGTGTCTCTACATACATACAGAGATACAACACCGGATTTAGTTTCTTTTCTACAAGTGGGCTGCATCTATGTAGCACTTTAACACTGCATGTCAGCATTCACCCCTTCATGCAGTGACGGGCCAGCCTTCAGGAGCAAGTCGGGGCTCATTATCTTGCCAAAGGACAGTCTGTGTAGACTAGAGGAAGCCAGGAATCAAGCTGCCAATCTTCCCACTAGGAAATGACCCACTCTGAGCCACCATCAACCCAAAGTATGGCACCACATTTCTTCACCATGCATAGCACAGAACCAGGTCCCTTGTCGGCCCCTGACATTAAACCTGGCTGCAGTCATAGAAGATAAACTAGAAATTTGGCCTCAACTCTTAGAAACACACATAGATACAGTTAGAGCATGTTTGGTCGACATGTGGGACATTTAGCATTAAAGCTAAAGTTACGTTGCGAGTGTTTGCTTGATGTATGGCTGTAGGTATAGCATGGGTATAGCATATAGCATGTCAGGCTGACAAACTTGACCTGCTGGTGGAATTCATCAACAGCTACTAGATGCATCAGGCTGAAAACCAACATCACGTTGCTTTATGAACTGAACTTTTGCGGACATGCATCACAGATGACTGTCAAACAGCAACAGTCAGCCGCTGAGTGACAAACATGTCCGGGATGAAACTCGCTAGCTCAACACATGCGCGCCTCAGTGCTAGAGAGAGACAGAGAGAGCGCTAACACAATGACGAGGAGCGAAAGCAGCACATTAGCAAGCAGCAACAGAAGCTTCACTTCTCCGTCTGTGTCCACAAAGGATATGTTCACGCACCGTAATGACTTTAGGTCATCCATGTTCTGGCAGCTCGCAGAGCCCAACACACAATCACTGTGGTGCAACTTGTCTCCTTGTATAATTTCCCTGATTGGTACTTTCTTTAAGGAATCTCCTCGCTGCCAGGTACAGAGGGCTGATGAGACTGTTTCCTCACTTTGTGTCTATCTCACTCGCTCTTAAATCCTCTCTCTCTCCGTCTCTTTCTCACCCTCTCACCCGTCTGTCCTTGCCATTGATTTTCTCCCACTGTCTGTATTAACATCTTGCTACAACACCCACCCCTGCTGTTCCCACTGACTGAGGAGCACGTTTGAATAATTGCTGTCCTCGAGGCATTTGCAACACATGCGCACACACACACACACACACACACCTTGATATGCGGCACAGAACATGCACGCAAACGAAACACGCAGAGAAACAAATGTGTGTGCGCTCTGGTGTTGTTAATCTCCCCCTCTCACACAGAAGACACTGAGCCCTGTGTCAGTCTGAAGGCATGCGGCATTCCCTTTGTTCTTTCTTGTTCCCACATTAAAGCAACAGGGCTGAAAAACACTGGAATCCACCGCCAGCTTCCGTCGACCAATCCGGACTCGTCTCTGCAGGCTGTCCTTTACCTAGAATAACCTCAACAAAGTGAATGAGCCTTGGCCACCTATGACCTCAGTCTTGGTGGAAATGCTCCGAGCAGTGCACTGAAGGACGATTTTGACTTCCTGCAATACTTTCTGTGACTATTCAATGAGAAGAGTCTAGTACGCAGCACCTGCTGTACATTATCTTCCATAACAAACACGGTGATTAGGCAGGCAGACAGAAGCTCACTTTGTACAACTCTCTACAGGCGTATTTGTGTTTTGTCTGCTGTGTTTATGAGGTGAGTTAACAAGGAGTTGACATTTTCTGGAAAGAGGTGCTTCATTAAATTCAGCCAACCTATAAAGTAACAGTTACTGTACCAGTTCCTTTTTAGTTCATCATCAAGAAATCATTGACTCCATAAAATTAAGTGTTACCAAAGCTGGTACAATACAGTGCACTGCAGTACAGTAAACCCCCTCCACACAGAACATGGAGTGTTCTGTTGAGTCTTGACCAGCAGGGAACACAGAGGGGCTGGGCTGAAAAGCTTCAGAACAACGGAGCCACTTATCCTGCTGTCTCTTGTTGTACCTGACTGACTGAGCTTTGCCCTCCTGCTGCACTGACATACTGCAGACGGGACCTCGGCTTTATTTCCTCCCAACTTTTGTCAGAAGCACTCAGGTCTACATGTGTCACTGTAACACTACTTTGCTCCTCGGTGAGTTTAATCTGACCGAAGGTGTCAGCAGACAGAAAATGTGTTGGAGATGAAGCCGTTGATGAAGCTGAATTTTACATGGCTAAGCAGAGCTAGTTTTCAGACTCAGTGAACTCTTTACCACATGGTGCAATTTTGAGACTATCCTCCCCCAAAAAAACACCAATGTCAGTTGTTCCATTATGTTCTAGTGACAAAGCAGCCATGAGAAATATGACCATCCTAACCACCTTTGTACCTATGATCACAGACATCTGCTAACCCTCAGGAACCTTCATAACGTAGTCATTTATACCCAAACTGTCATCTTTTGTTGTGTTTGTGCCTATTTCTCTAAGGCTTACACCAAATACATATTCTGATTTTACACCGGGGACCTTATCAGAACTGTTTAATATATAAAGAAACATTTCTCAAACTCTTCTTAACTCAAATAAACATCAGTGTTTACAGTTTTACATTGAGAAACCAGTTAGCGGCACACAATGACTAACTAGTGCACCAGGCCTGGTTTGCTTCAGTAGGATCTTGTGTTGGTTGTGTTGGTGTTGGTGTTCCAGATGCCCTCTGTGATGCTTCCAGCATCTTTTACTATACTATAATACAATGAGTCATACCTACCTTACGCAGTCCCTGGCCAGGTGTGCGTGGGTGTGTGTATTTAGGCAGAGTAGTTTAGTAGTAGTTTAATGTTAATAACAAAGTAAAGAGATATTACTGATATCTGTTGAGAAAATCTTTGAAACAGTCCTGTTAATAATCAGAGCTCAGTCAGAGCTTCAGGTGTCTCTGCTATGTTAACGTCATGTTGGGCATGTGAGGTCACTGTGCCTGGAGGTGATGCTGGGGACAGGTGGAGCGTCTGGGTCAGTGAGCTGAGCTGCGTCCCTCGACTGAGGAACTCCGGCTCACTGAGTTTCCGCCTCAATAGACAACATGGAGTGTCAACCTGTTGTCATGACTACTGGTCCCCCAGTTGGTTTCCTGATGGTGATTTTAGTGAATTCTCTGTGACGGTCCATGACCTGTCAGCCTTCACTGATTGTTTTCACTACATCACACAGCAACATGTGCGCAGCCAGCAGCCAGAGCTGATCAGGAAAGAGCAGAGAAATGATATAGCTCTGTGCTAAAAGGCAATCACGCCTCAGCTAACAAACATCACTTTGTTGTGTTGCTGTATTGCTTATTGGAAAATAAAATATTAGCATCATTTATGTTTTAAACCACTCTGAGTAAAGCTTTTTCTTAGTTCCAGTAGCAAAAACCGTCCATCCATCCATCTTCTGTAACCACTTTATCCCTTTTGGGGTCACAGGGGTGCTGGTGCCTATCCCAGCAGTCATTTGGTTTGAAGCGGGGTACAGGACAGGGCAGGTTACCAGTCTGACACATAAAGACAGACAAACCCACTCACATTCACTCCTACAGTCAATTTAGAGTCCCCAGTTCACCTATCGTGCATGTTTTTGGGGTGGTGAGTGGAAGCCGGAGCACCCAGAGGGAACCCACGCAGATGCAGGGAGAACATGCAAACTCAACACAGAAAGGACCTGGTGGAACCTGGGACCTTCTTGCTGTGAGTCGAAGTGCTAACCACCAAGCCAATGTGCCACCAATTTGCCGAATTTCATCCAGTAACTTCTATGTTTGTGCATTTCCAGTGTGTCTGTGTTTGTATGGACCTTTCCATCTCCTGCCAAAACACCACTCACATACATATTTCCAACAAACTGCTTCCTCCTAAATACAAAAGAAACTTTCAGACCTATCCACCTCATGCAATACTGCCTTCAAATCGAAAGACCTCAACACAACATGAGCATCGCAAGCAATTTAGAATGGTACAGCAGAGAAATAGTGTTGCACTTGTATTAAGTGTAAAGCCTGACTAACCAAGACTATATCGGCGTCACACTGGGGCCTGACTCTGTGTGATCGACGGATATTGTTGTTGAAATGGATTATGTACAATAACGTATATAGAATTAATCAAATTCAACCCGAGCTGTCTCAGACTGCATCAGATCAGCTGAGATCATTGCATGAAGTTGATACAAACTGATGTTGATCCACGGCTGTGTCTGAGTCCCTCCCGTGTGCTTATAATAACTTGTAGAAAATGATCATGCGGACCAATGGATGAATGGATATGGAAGCGATGACGTGGCACATGTTTCTGTGTAATTATTGAACAGTCTGATATTAATATTGAACTTTTAATTCCACCTTAAAGCAGAATACTGCTAAACTTCCAATGTCAGCATCAACATTGCTGTTAGAACCTCACTGTGTCTTCCTCCTGCCAAATCCCCTCCTCTCTCTGCCCCCTGATTTACACTAGTTGCTATCTCATCTGGCTGGATTAACAGGCCTAAACCCTGACTGTGATTAAAAGAAAAGCAGTGACTCCCGCCCCCGATTCAGATAAGCAGACGGGAGATGGCATGGCGAGGGGAGGGGGGGGTGAGCGGTAGCCTCTGTGTACAGTTGTCATGGCGACCACATACAGGAGGATAAAGGCCACTCGGGAGCGTTTGCGCATGTTTGTGCGTGTGGTAATGTATAATGCTGACATAGACAGAACCATTTAAATGTTTCAGCAACGAGTTTGAGGTATATGCCATCATCAGCAGGCGTGTTTTGTATCACTCTCACTGCCACACACACACACACACATACACACACACAGTGTGCTGAGGCTAAACGCCGAGCTTAACCATGGAGATGTACTTCAAAGCATTCAAGGTCTCTGTTTGACCAGAACAGCAGCAGCTCTTTGATGAAGCTCAGTCATGGGCTATTCGGTCTCTCCCCCATCATTTGTGTTATCAGAGCAAATATGCACAGAGAATACAAGGTTTTCACAGCCATACTGTGCACTTGTACTGGATTATCAACCGCGGTACACGTCCTACCCGATCTTGTTTACCTTTCATGAACAGCAAGCTGGGAGAGAATTTACACAGGCAGACAGAGGAGGAGAGAAAACTTGAGCGCGCAACATGGAGGAAGCTGTGGAAAATTGCAGGTAATGGCAGGCTCACATTTGCAATTGCATCTTGTGTCACTCAGATAAATGGGAAATGCTGTTGGAAAATTGTAGACAAAAGGGCAAAGCCATTGCAGCTGCACTTTCTCTAAATTTAATTTAGCAATAGTTCAGTTCAGAGTCCCGTCCTCTGAATTCCTGCACTGTGTGTGCTGCAGGAGCTGCACAGACCCTCGCACCATTAGATCGCAGAGAGCTCTAAAACGATTTCTTATAAGCTAAAACACGTTTTCTAATGTCTTAAGCATTATAGGTAAATACAAATCTAGGCAGGCTTTTTAAAACATGCCAACATGAAAGCTGACTTTTCATTTCCTTTAGCCTAAAACAAGTAATAAGTTCATAATACTACAGGCATGGGAAATGCTGCTTTAGTTGGGGCAGTGGTGGCAGATCAACCCCTGGAACACCACCAAGGAGAAACGAAATCGACTCATATAGAGCATTCTGAAACAACCCATTTTATTTAGGCCTTCTCAGCCAAAGTCAAAATGACCTTTTTTGGGTTTATGCTGCCTCTTTTTAAATCCAGCGGTAGTTACTTGCAATAGCTAACACGACAGTCACCTTGCTGTTGCAGCCCTGAGGGGATTTAAGCTAATTGGGGGCCAGGACACCACTGGGGGAATGGATGGAGAGCTGCGCTCTGCTGGCACAGCTGGAGCTGTCTACACTGGACACACAACAGGACTATGGTGGCGGCAACATCTCCAAGTGTAACGCAGGTCAACAGCGACATTATCAGTCGGAGCTGAATCAAGACATCTATAAAAAACTAAAGCAGGTTTTATTGAATCACTGTTGTGTTGGACCATGTTAATGAATGTTATTGTTATAATTTATGCTCTGTTTTGTTGCAGTCCACATGTTAGGCCTTTATATCTATAACCTTTATGAATATCTTCTGCATTATGACTGGCTAATCCGGAAACAACAGGATTGAATCCATACTGACTGTAGCTGAAACACTTAACTTATTTGAACTGTTTTAGTCAAACGTCTCACGCCCATGTGTAACTGTTCAGACTTACATGATTCATTTTTAACAAAGTCTGATTGACCTCACACTTGGCTGATGTACTGCTGGACAGTGTTGAATCTGGTGTAAACTGGACAAACCATATTTAATAGTAATAAAAGACAGAACAGCACAACATGCCAGAATGGCAAAAGAATAATACATAAGCTGCAGAGGCGTGCACTCGTAGAATGTTCGATCATTGTGGACCCAGGCGCAGCATCAGTTCGCTATAAATAAAGTTCACTGAGTGTTGCATCAGTAAAGTCAGCACAAGCGTCACATCAGCGGTCATTACACAGGACTGTTACACATACCTGTGAATATTTATAATGCTCATACCATGCATGCCATGCACCTGTAAACAATCATTATGGTGTGTCCTCATGACATAACATCAGAGAGATGACTCATGTTGAAACAGACTTTACAAAGTGCTTCACAATTAGGATCAGATGAAAAGATCAGTAACAGGGAGATGATGCCGGGAATACAGAGAAGGACACGTGCCTTTCACTCATAACTGATACTATAAATAAATAAATAATTGCATTAATGATGTGCATTTTGTGACATCATCAGTGGTATTCTTTAAATGGCAACACAAGGTGTTGAATCAGTCCACTTCACTGGACTGAAATAAGATTTACACTATTTTTATTATCATTATGGTTGTTGTTATTATTATTATTTGTGTCTCACTGGACATCCTGCAGAGCCTTTGAATCCATTTGCTCACCTAATGCTCCTGATATTATAGAATAGAATAGAATAGAAGTACTTTATTAATTCCCTGAGGGAAACTGTTATTATTTGTGTGTCTTGGGGGAGATCTGTCTTTGACTTTTTGCTCTCGCTCTAGCTGAATAGAAATAAACTCCCCGTTGTGCTCACAGCACTAAAATGCATAAAGAATTTGAGGCAACATGTCCGTCACTGACCCTGACACTCACAGTTTCAACAGACACTGCTCCTGCAGGAAGAGGGAGTTCCAGTGAGAAAGGTTCACTGCGGGTCATTCTGAGAAAAGTGATGTTGATGTTGAAGTCATTCGTAATTTGAGTGAACTGACCCTTTAATTGATTATTGATATCATTATTGATTATTTCTTTTATCAGGTCGTGGGCTTCAGCACTCACCCTGCTTTCCAGTGTGTTATATCCAGTCCATTGTGACCAGTTAGAGGCTTTCAGTGGCTGCTGACTCCACCACAGCCCTAATGGCTAAAACCCATCTGATAAAAAAAAAAAACAAAACACCCACTCTCTTCTTCCCTCACTACATATCCGCTGCGATGGCCTGCAATTCAATTTGTCTCCCGGCTCCAGCCATCATTACTGCCAGAGGCGCATTCATCAAAAGGGATGTGCCTCGCTTTTTGACCCCGCTGCTCTTTATATGATGTGTACAGTTTGTTAGAGAACAATCATCTCATTTGCTGCGCTGAGGTGTCCACCGGCCTGTTTGAACTAATGGTGCAACCAGCATGGCTGCAACATGCATGTAGGTTACATGTGGGCAAATACAATACAATACCACATTCTGAATCTATTTGCTAAGCTAAATGAAACGAGTGTATTTACATGGCAGTGCAGCTACACAAGTATCTGAGATCCCTGAGCTCTCAGTGACAAAACCTGCACAGCTGACAGCTAAATGATTTGCTGTCAGTCATCAAAATAAACTTGAAGTTTCCCTGCAGGGTCAAGTTACTGCACATAGTCTAAAACATTTATATTCAGCATTGCTTGTAAAAGGCAACATTGCGTTCAAGCGTTCAAAGTAAACGTGCTACTTTCCCTGACACAAGCCACTTGTGACCGTGAGTGAGTCAAGTATCATCTTAGGCTGACCACCCCTTCGCTGTGGTATTTGAGCATTTGATTTAGCAGACACACAGAGAGGTTGCCATTAACCTGGAGCCACATCTCTCTGCAGTTAAGACGGTATGTTGTGTGTCCACAAGACTGCGGACTGGCTGAGCACCAGGCGCTGGGATCACATGAGAGGAGGTTGCAGCGTTTTTCGAGACGGCTGCAATATGGAACATCCACAGATTTAACACTGAACTGAGGTGCTGTGTTGTGGTACCCTCATCCACAGACAGCTTGTGTTTGTGTGTTGATAATACTGAATGTAAAAATGGCAGCACACTCGGAGTGCAGCAGTATTCATTTCTCCTGCACTGTTCTTATCGTCCAGCGCTTACACATGTGGGTCGTGACAGCGATGTGGTTGTGGCGTTAGTCCTGCCCCTCCACCTCTGTGATCAAACAGCCAGTGAAAAGTCATGTTTGCAGGGTTCTTCCTGAAGTTGAAGTCAAGTTACAGAATTTTAATTTAAGAGATTTGCTTAAAAGTTAAACCTGAAGGAAATCATCTTTCTGTCCTTTGGTAGAAACACAGCCTACACTATTTCAGGCTCAGTAAGTGGCCAGGGAGTTGAAGTTGAAGACTTTTCATACGTAGGAAAGTAAATTTATGCTATGATAGGACATATTTGCATGTGTCTTTGGTTGAGCTATAGAGACGTTCAAGCATCTGGCCCATACTGCGTGGGCCAGACAGCGGCCGTTCCACTAATGAGGGCAGCAACATGTTGCTTCGAAACACACTGGGAGGGGGAGCGCTCTGTCTGTGCTCTTCAAAAGCATCCGACCCAAGCCACAGGCAGCCAGAGATGACAGCAGGAGGCGAATCCCATTCCAGCTGCCATAACCTGCATCTGTGCTTAACTGCACCCAACCAGGGTTATCAGCAGGTTACACACACTGTGCATTAACCTGCCGCAGGGCGCCAGAGTCAAGACATAAGCTTGTGGGCCAAAGAATGTTTCAACATCTCGTTAAGTGGAGGATTTCCAAGCTCACAATGTGGATTAAGGGATTACCTCTTACACCGTGCAGTGGGTACGGATTTAGAGCCTGTTTAAATGATGCACATGTGTTGATGCGCACCGAAAATATTTGCACAGAGGTTACTTAGCATCATGGCATCGTTTAACACGCCAAACCATCTGTCAGCACTTTCGTAAGGCTTAACACACTGTCGAATCACTTCCTTTTATGGGACAGCAGCTCCTGTTGAACTGAAGCCATCACCACCATCGAAGCTCGTTCTGTCGTAGTGTAACCATATGCCTCGTGTGAGATTAGCTATGTAGCCTGGTACGGCTGAATTTAAACTGGCAGTTATTAGCCACAGAGTGCCGCTTCCGCACCAAGAAGCCAATATTTACTCTCAGCGCTGATAACTGGAAAACAAACGGCTCATTTAGTGGAAATGTCTTTGTTTCTTGTAATGCTCGGGCCTCCCTTCCCGGCTGCCTCTTTTCTAATCACTACCCCCTCTGTTTCAATTCTACACCCCTTTCCACTCCCCACTCCTGTCTACATTCTATCCTCCTTTGCTTTCCTCTCCTCTGCAGGGACCTGAGGGGACTCAACAAACCATAGCGCAACGCAAATACAGTTGATTTTGTTATTCTGCACCTGAGAAGAAGTTGTTGTTAGTTAAAAAGATGACGATGAGACGCAAACTAAAATCAAAATAATGTTCAGTATGAATTAGTGTCTTATTTAGCGTCTCATTTGACCTGATTTAGTTAAAACTGTTATAACCAATAATATTCTGCAGCACTCCACTGCTAGTGTTCTCATGATGATGATTACCATTTGGTGATGAAGTACTGTCATTTGTTTAGTTGCACATAATTTAAACTAAGAGCAGTTTGGTTCATGTTAATTACAAAAGCCTATAAGCAAGTTACTGGTACCTTACTGCCAGTGTTTGAAGCAGCTGATTACTTGTTACTTGTCTCACTGGGCACCGGCCCGATTTGAAATCGCCTCATCCACTGCCTGGGAGCTGATCCTGGACCTTTCGCTGTGCGCTGCTCTGTTTCACAAGCGGTGCAGTTAACCAGACGTACATATTTAGCACAGAGCAGTTAGTGCTCAACCTGCATGCCCTCTGTCTTGCAAAACTAAAACACAGTGTTGAAAATCATGTTCCGTTGGTGCTAAACTGGCTCGTTGGTTTTCCTGACTCCAGGCTTTAGGGGACGTAATGAATGCACTACAGACTGGTGCAACAGAATGAGAAGGCACACTGAAAAGCTGCTTGGACAGGCTGCACAGAGGTGAGGTCTTCTCTTCATCAGAAGAATGCTTCATCATTCAGTGAACTGGTTGGTTTGGCAAATGCATGTTTGGTAAACTTCACCAGCTCAGAGTTTGACCACACGTTAAGGTGGACAGTCTCATTCAAGCGGCCTACGCAAACTGAACGAACAGTAAAGTCAAATTACTAACATGATTGGAGACCTGCCCGAATGAGAGCAGATGGTCCGTCATTCAGGAGACTGGAGGTTCAAAACGCTCCTGATGCTGCATCATCAGTGTGTGAATGGGTGAATGCTGACTTGTAGTGTAAAGCACTTTGAGTGGCCATATAAGTACAGACCATTTACCCGTATTGTCTTCTATTTTTACTGAGCTGCTGCTCAAGAGGATCTTTGTCTCTTTCATCACTTCCTGTTAGCCTGGTCGAACTATTGTGCCATGCTTTGTTCTGCCTGTACAAAACAATCCTTTTTGTCAAATCCCTTTGTAACATCATGGCTGCAACATGACAGAATAATAACAAAATAACAGTTTCTCATATTGGATCCAAATGGCCCACACTTGGATGTTGGTGGTTAATGAGGGTAAGGCGTACACGATGAGTTCAATCTCAGTGTTTCCACGGCACTAATCCAATCAGTTCATGAGTCCCCACTGCTGATGTTTCTATCAAATCATTCCAAGGAGACTTATATTTATACTTGTGTTTATCCTGGAAGACTATCAAATATAGCATTATACAAAGATGTCAGCATGCTTGACGAAGTGCACGTCTGAGATGCTATAATAAACTGTATATAGAAAGATAACAACAGCGATGGCCAATAAGAAAAGATTGAAAAATAGCAGGCTTGTTTCTTAAAATATGACTATAATAATTTGCAATTTAGAATGTCACTTATAATATTCAGCCTCCTTTCATTAGAGGCAAATAAAGGCTTCACACATTATCTTAGAATGAATGGCAGACAGGTACAAATTACCCCTAATGTCAGACTCACAGGGCTGGCAAGAACAATGCATAGCTCCTGAATGCATCCAGAGAGCATGAAAACCTTTTACGCAGCTGTATGTATCAGGACTTCTAAATGAAAATAGCATACATTAAAACCGATAACTATTTCAGGCTTGCAAAAGCAGCACCACAAATGCATAGTAACAGCCTCACCATCGCCAACAAGACCTCCTATTATCCCTTCCCCCACGTCTCCTTTCAGAGCTGTATTACAACAGACAGCAGCAGATTTCTCAGCTTACAGCTCATTAATTCAGAGTGGTTACTCCAGAAATGGCAATTGTCCATGACAGGCAGAGAAAATAAAAAATCCATTTTGCTCCTCACTCTGACACGGAAAAAAAGGTTTCCAGGACATATCATTGTACATGCTAAGCGGCCGGATAATAACACCTGCTGGACGCAGAGTTAATTTCATTAACAAAAACTCTGGTGAAAAACAAGCTAAAGATAGATCTGATGATAAATACTGAGCAAATGTATGCAAAGCCTTTGTTGACGAGACAAGACAGGGATGAAATGTAAGTGGTGGGCTAATGGACATTCAACAAATGCATGATGCACGGCTCATAGTAAATTATAAGCCTTGTCTCTGGAGCTCTGGCTGTGTGTGTCGGGGGTTTGAGCAGATGTGTGTGTGTGTTTCATTTTCAGACTTTCCGTGGCCTTGACAGAGCTTTGTGGACGTCCTCAGTAAAACCTAGGGTGGACCTTTGAGTCATCTTTCTTTTGCGGTTGGGAACTGATTGACAGTGAACAGTTCTGGGTTTGTTGGGGAAAACAAAATGTACGATTTACCAAGTGGATTAAACTCTGGGACTGCTTCTTTCACACTTTCGCTCTCTGTCTTACAAAGACACGCTGACGATACTGATACTGTCAGCTTCTTTCCAATTTCTAAAAACTGTAGACTCTAATCAATGTTTAGGAAACAGTATTGGGTTTAACTATGTTTCAGTTGCTTCCTAATGTTATTCCAATCGTACCAGCGAGCATTCAATGGCCACTTCATGAAGCGTCCCTGTGTGGAACCCAGCCCCTTGAAGCTCAGTTGAGCAGAGCCTGAAAGAACCAGCTTAACTACATTGCCTGAGGGAAGAAATGGGGTTGGGTGTACTGCGAGACCTCTGACGTTCTCTCAATGGAGACCTGTGACGGATTCCACCAATGCTCATGTGGGCAATGAAGAAGAAAGCTGGAGGGGAGTTGCCTGGATGGATGGCCTGAGTAGTGCCTTGTTATTGCCCTACATGCTAGTCATGGACTAACCATAACTAACACCATGTTTGAGAATAGGGTAATCTTGCAGGTACTGGGTACCAGAGCACAAACACTGATCATGTGGTTGTTTCATCATGTCTATGTCTTGAATTCTCAGGTGATGAGATCAGAGCTGTCAACTAAACTTAGGTTGGTGTTAGGGTTGGTGTTAGGTGATACTATGGGAGTATATATGAGCTGTTGCTATGAGCCATCCACTTCTTATCTAGTCTTTATATAACCAAAGCGAGAAGTGTGTCCATATTTTATTTTACAGGAACTCAAACATCTGATGGATTGTCATGGACAATGGTGTCATGAAACAGGCAGGGGGAGGCGGTTTGGGAAGCTCAGAATCTCCGCTCTGCTTCTTGCAGATAATGTGTCTGCGTTGGCTTCATCAGGCCATTAGCTTCAGGTGGCTGGGCTCCCCCTTTGAGATGGCGGTAAGCTCCCACGGGAGGTTTCCAAGCACATCCAGATGGCAGCAAAGGATTGCATCTAGCTAGAGAATGCTTAAGGATCCACAGGAGGTAACTGCTGCTAAAGAAATGGATGGATGGATATTTGTATGTGTTTTGCGTTATTTGTAAAATCTTTTTCCAAACGGTGATGTGTGAATAATATTAAAACTGACTAAGTCTCATAAATACATTTTACGTTATGTTACATTGTGTTTTTGGTGTGACAAACACTGGTTTAGCTCGAGAACAGGTTTAAAAACCAAGACTAGAGGACGTGTTTTTAGTTTGAGCAGACTTAAAGTGAACATGCTGTACTCTCAGGCAGCCTCCTGCAGCCAGTGCTGGGATAAAACAGTGAAGGGAAAAGAAAAGATAAAAGGATAAAGGAGCCCTGACAGTGAACAGGACTCAGCCCCACTCCAGTTACAGACTGAGCTCTGACAAAAGACTGGCCGCATACCTGCAGGCCTGCCTCCAGCTGCTGACAGCTGGACACATTATCACTACAGCTCAGCTATCTGCCCTGTTATCATCATTGAAATCTGCATATATTAATAACTTATTTTCCCCCCGAGCAGCACATTTTCTGTTGATGCACTTAAACAGTGGATCATCTGTGTATACAAGCCTGTCCTATATCCCTCCTCCATGGACACATTGCTTCCCTGTTTTCAGTTTAACACAAAACCAGGAACCGCCCCTGTGCACATCTGACCAAATTCCATTCTACACGTGAAAAGCGCTGAATCTTGCTTCAACTACATCATCATATTTTTGCTTTACTCCCCTTGTATGGATTATATTGTAATGTGGCAGGTGCAGGATTTACAATAGCTTGAGCACAGAGGAGACCGAGCAGAGATATATGCTGTATGGTTTGTTTCTGTACTGGTCCTGCACTGTTCTTTAGTGAATCAGCTTCAGCACTGAGCCGAAGTCAATAATCCGTCAGGTGGCACCGTTAAATTTAAACACACTGTGTTAGAACAGTTTGTTAAGCAGTAAGTGTTGTATGCAAACAACACCACAGCCAAGACACTTGGCACATTGTTAAGTATATAGCAGGCACTGTAAACGACAGCGTGGATGATGATAGTAAAAGGTTTTTTAACACCATCTCAGGTCACATCGTCACACTGTTCCACTCCAATTCTTTTCGTTTCCTCTGGTGTGATTAGCGTGTAATCTCCACACGCAGCTGTTTAGATCACACAAAGTGTTTCTGTAGAGGAAACTGTTTTGCTTTTGCTCCCATTTGTCACAAGTTGAAATAAGAGATCATCTAAAAAAAACAATTTGCTGACCGCTTCGTCTCTAATGAAGCTTCAGAGCATCTGTCGGCACCTTACAGCCACGATTCTCGTGTAACCACACCTCTCCAAGGAGGACGGATTATCTTAGCAAAGGAGAAGCACTTATTTACACAGATTTAAACAACTTTGTGCTCAAAATGTGAGAGAAATGAGCCTGACGTGGGCACGGAAGAAGAATTGGAGCTTTGACTTCATCTTCAACAGCGGGAACAAAGTTATTCAGATAAAAACGATCCCTGCTCTAGGTATAATTTCCAGTAGATGCAGTAAATCTCTGATATCACCTGGCTGGTGATGGATGCAGCTCAATGTAGGCTGGAGTTTGTGTGAACTGCACAGACGCAGTGCTTCAGCACTTACATGCCACTCATGTCTTGCTTTGATGTGAGGACCTTCAATATTCCAGTGATTTACAGTAAAGGACAAACAAACAGCAGCCACACAGTCTGACTGAAGGATTAAATAAAATGACAATCAGGCTGATTATTAAGCTAATGTGTTTAAAGTTATTGAGAACATCTCCCTTGTTCTGCACCTGAATGTAAAGATTTGAGTTGCACTCACGTCATACACCTGTCCAGAGAGCATAGTGGCATGTGACATGTTAAACACACATAGCTGAGGGCTGACCTGGCAGGCGTTGTAGAGGAGCTGGTGCTCAAACTTCTTGATCCCCAGAATCTGCTGGAACATCTCATAGAGCTGGTCCTTGCTCAGGATGAGTTCGGAGGCTGCGCTGGCCGTCATTCTCTGCTGGTGCTTCCTGGGGTCCTCTTCACCTCGGTAGATAGTGTCAAACTTGGCCATCCAGGAGCTCAGCACTGTCTCTTTGCTAAGGCCGTCGATCTCGGGCAGGCTACGCACCCGCTTCTCTATGTGCTTCTTGAAAACCTCTCGAGAGTCGCTGGCCGAGCAGCCGCCGCTCTGCACCATCCGGGACACACGGTCACTCTTCAGGAAGACCTGCAATTAGTTTGTGGAATTACTTGTTTGTTTGTTTCATCCAAGAGATTTCTAGCACTGGATGAGCCTGTACAACTCCTCTCTGACTGAAGAAGTGTTGTCATGTAGCTAAGGTTCACCTAACTGCTGATCTTGCTCTTTTTCTCCTGCTTGCCTCCTGCTCCCACTTGATGTCAACTGAAGCCCCTGATTGTAACATTGGTCTGGCAGATATATGTAGCAGCCATATTGAGTTACATGCATGTTAGAATATATTCATATCACTATAAACTTCTAAATTTTAAAACGTAAATCTGTATCTTAATAAAATAATTTCTAGAGAGCATCAGTGCAAAATCCACATGGAACAACATGATATTTCCATTCCATTCATAAAATTCACCCTATGGGTAATCTTTGAATTTACCCTCAATAGTCCCAGTGAGGGTCTAAGACCTTTTCTTTCCTATTCACCTTTACTCGCATTTCAAACATATGTAATGCAGTAACACTGATGCACTGATGCAGTTATTTATTTCTTGGATGTAATATTCTGTATAAATATGCATTTATCTAACAACAGTTAGAGTAGTAGAAATCATTTCTGCTGCTGTCGTCGTTGTTGGTGACTGGAACTTCATTATCGATGCCGTAGCTCATGAGAGGTACGTACCAGGGCTGATTTAAAGAGTTGGTTCACCTCCAGTGTTGGTGCCTCACCTTAAAGTTTAATTCTATTTGGGGAGTTCTGCGGTGCTAACACAGTGCAATCAATGAAGCTGAATATAATAATATTAATAAGAAAAAGTAGAGGAAAAAAATATAGTTTTAAATTAAATAGATAAAATATTATATTATATATGAATTATAATGTTATAATATTATAATTCATTTAAGAAATGCAGCTACAAGTGCTGTATGACAAAAATATGCCTAACCTAAAGACTGCAGAATGAACAGAAAACAGAGATAATAGCCATAATTACATATAAAAAAAACAGTGAAATAAGACACAGTTAGTAAAAATAATCATAACTGAAGGATAAAATATGGACATGTTCCTTAATTCGTTTATAATATGATGGAGAAAAAATAGATGAAAATAGGATAAATAAAATGACACCCTACAAATGATGAGAAGACCCTGAACGCAACGTTTGAGTGAAAGCTGACTCATATGAGAAAGACGGTGTACAAGCTTATGACTGATGGGCGGTAAATTCCTGTCACCTGCTGTCGACACCAACAAGCTCTGTGTGACCCTTTGTCTGCTTTCCTCTGTCTTTCTATTTCTGTCTGTCCCTTATCTCTCTCTCTCTGTCTCTCGCACTCTCTCTCTCTCTCTCTCTCCATCAGTTTTAGCCTGAAGCTAAAGCCAGGCTGAGAGCTTTGGGTTTTAATTGAATTGGATAACCTGTGCCACCAGCTTCATCTGTTAAATATCACACCGTTCTCATTTGGCTTACTTGTGCTGTCACATTAACTGATAAGAAAGTGCCAGTCAATGTGTCAGCACCGGCAGCCCAGCGCAGACCCACTCCCACCCGACAGTGTCCCCAAAAAATCTCCACGTCCTCCGTTTGAATGCTTGCTCCCAGATCAGCTGTTAGGAAAACCACGTAGAGCAGCAGCAACTCTCCAGTGATGGAGCTTCCGCATGGAGCGTTCACCCTGTCACATGCTCACTGTTAGCTTCCTGGTCTTCACTGAGATATCAGCTGTTTACATCAGCTGTTTACATCAGCTGGGCTCATCTGTCCACCTTCATCATGTTGCTGCCTTCCCTTTTAAATATGATCCACTCTCTCCTCTTAGTGGACTGAAACTGCTGTTATGTCCCCTGCACCTGCCTGGTCTTCACTGATCCATCAAGTCATCACAGACCTAGGGTCTGAGCACATTAAGTACATTTATAATTTCAAATGTGATTTAATAGATTTGACAGATTTGTTGTGCATGTGTGGATCTTGTCATGGTTTTGATTTGAGTTCCTTGTTTTGATTGATTTCCTGTTTAATTTTGAAAATTTCTTTCCCTTGTGTGTCTCTGTGTACTTGTTTCCTGTCTTTATTAGTTCATGGGTTTCACCTGTGTCTCATTTGCCTTCATTCCCCAGTTTATTTAAGTTGTGTCACTTCCTTTGCTCTTTGTTGGTCTGTTGTGTTAGATGTGCTTTGCAGTTTCCTTGTGGTTTTCCTTGTGTTTTATGATTTCTTGGTTTTTGGATTATTGCCTGTTCTAGGACTGTGTTTTTGCCTGCCCCTTTTTGGATTTGTTTGCCTTTGCTTGGACTCATTAGCTGGATTTTGACCCTGCCTGCTTTTCGACCATCCATAAGCCTAAACCCAAAAATAAACTGTTTTGAAACCCTTGCTCTTTGTGTGTCTGCACTTGGGTCCATCTCCTCAAGTTCCTCCGTGTGACAGATCTAAGAGAAACTATTTAAGTCCATCCAAAGCTGGAATGGTTATACTGAATCTAATTTGTTGGTGACAAAACCTTGTTTTGGCTTTTAGGATCCAGCGTCCTATATAGTTAGGTGTCCATACAGAAACACGTGGTTAAGGTTGGGACAAGATCGCAGTTTAGTTTGATCTACAAAGAGTAAACACATTGTTTTCTCTCCAATCATTCAGTGCATTTAAACAGAAGGACATAATCTTTCATCTGAACTTGATTTGTTATCATTGGCTTCTTGTGATGCAGAAAATCCAAGAACTGACAGTAATTCCAAGTCAGGTCTGAATGATCAGTGCGCTCCGGACTGGCTCAGAGTGTGAGATGGCGAGAAGACTGGCTCTTCTTTCATCACATATTATTTCCCTCTTCTATTCTGGGTGGATCAAGCCCACTGAATCCTGGCCGTCTGGGAGCACATTATTAAGACTGCCCTGAGGAGCTCAGTGCACGCTCTGCATCATTTATCAGAGCCAAGACAAGTTATCTCCGCTGAGGTTTGGATACTTTTCACCCCATTATTAGGTTTCCTGCTTAGACAGATTCATTTTAAGCAAGAGGAGGCTTGCTAGGGGAACTTAATACTGTAGCTAGCAAAAGGTATTTTAGACATTTGATATCACATTTAGGTTGGAGATTTTCTATTTATAAATAATTGTAAAATTAAAATATAGAGATGACGATGTCTTTTCTTCCTCAAAGGCGAGGTCAGAGGTCAGCTACAAAAGGGTTAATAGTTATAATACACAGGTAATGGGGTATGCCATCATTTGAATGGTTCGTACATAAGGACCCATTGAAAAAGACAACAGTGAATATAGATTTTGTGAGAATGCCGGTGGCAGAGTGAAATATCTATGAGCAGACTCACGTCATAATAGCTCTGGACAGCATTGATGAAGGCCTCATCAGCAACAATCTGGGTTTCTCCATTGAGGAAAGCCTGGAAACGCTCTTTGACCGTCTGCAGCTGCTGCTTACTGATCTGTGGGGGACAACAGACAGGAGACAGGAATTTATGAAAAATACATAAAGATAATATTTCCAATACAAGAAACATCTTCTTTACAAATCTTTCTTTCTTTAGAGATCAGTTTTAACACGGATCCTTGGCTCCCGTTCAGTTCAGTGGCCTTGAGGTACAGCAGGCCCTCATGCCCACCCAGCAGGATGTCAACTAGTTAGCAGTGGCTAATTTCGAAGACCAGCATGAGGAATTGCATGAAAACCAGGAATGGGAAGTTAAACATGGGCCTGTAACAGAGGTCACTGGATTAATGCTTGGGGAAATTACCAGGAAAGGGAAAACTCACAAGATTTTCTAAATACCTTATAACAATCTTATTTAAATGTGTTGGATGACTCAGCAGGCTACAGTCTGGGTGCTTCAGACATTGTTCCCCTCTTTGTGCACCTTTAACACCACTAAAGTTGTGCCTTCTCTACTTGTGTAGACACAATGGTTAAACAATGTGTAGACACCTCATGTATACACCGAGTTGCATTTAAAGATTTTTGCTTGAAAGAAGACGGGAGCAGCGTGAACTGGGAAACAGACTGTACTGTCATGCTTCAATAAGGCTGCTGCGGTGAGAGCAGTCGGCAGAGGACAAGAGGAGAGAGGCAGCACAGCTGACAGCAGCTGCTCAGTGACAAACCCAACGGGAGGAAGGAAAGTAATATCAGCTTAGAGATAGACTCCCTGATTTTCTGCAAACCCATAATGGCACCTAAAATCCCCAAACAACCTCCAGAGCACTGCCGGTGTCGGAGAATTCAGCAGAGTTCAGCAGAGTTGAAAACAGTTGATTTGGTTTGAAATGGCATTATTCAGTGTATGGGTCTGTGGGGAGTTGGCACTTTGAGGTGTAGTTTCCACAGCAGTACCTTTTAAACATCATTTATTACTATGAACTGTTGCAGATTGAGTGAAATTTAATGAGCGTCAGCAAAAATGGAAGTGATGATGGAAGCTATCACATCCCGTCCGTAACAGTGTGACGCTGAGACAGTGCTTCTGACTCTCCTCAACTCAACACGGGGGCGCAAAAGCCTGCAGACACTGTACTGATTAAGTCCCATTTTGGAGGTTACGCTGGTGTCCCGCCTCTAATTTAGTCCAGTCTGTTGCTGGTTCAAACTCTTCAGTACAAATCTCGGCGACGTCTAAGGTTGATATACTAACATAAAGACAAGTGGCAGGTTAGAAGATAAAGCATTTGCCAGATAAAATACTTTTGAAGACACAATTTTTATTTTGAAATGTTCGATTTTAAAGCTCCAGGCTCTCCACAAGCCGTCTGTCTCTGTGTCTTTGGTCTACATTGGCCGACCCGGCTTTCTGTTGATAATAATAATCTTAATAATGTGACTGCCACTGCCTGAGCCCCCAGTTCAAATTCACAGTCTAACCACAGACACAGACGCACAGCGAGTCTCACGGTGCACGAGCGTGCTCTGATGCTTCATACATGTACACAAGTTGCCATATAGTACAAGATCATGTGTAATAGTGAATCATCATTCAACAAAGACAATGGTCCTACAATGAAATGGCAATAAAGAGCCTTCCTCCCTGCTGGAAGACCCACACCCATTGGCCAGTTCCCGGCCGCAGCCCTGGTAACTGTTACTATGGCTACAGCAGCAGAGGAAGTGGTATGAGATTACAGCTTCCTTAATGGGGGTCAAAGTTGAGATGAACTACAGCAGGGCCAGCTGTGTGCTACTGTTTATCATCCGTAATACATCAGTGCATGACTAAATACTGCCAAAGGGAAGGTCAGGAGGAAGAGCTGCTGGTGGGTAGACTCTAGGTCAGTGCGCCGTCTCCCCTGGTGTAGTTACTCCTTAGATGTCTGATCAGTGACAACTGATCACACCTTGGCTCCTGAGAGACAACAGTCATGATAATCAAGGCTGCAAAATGTTAAAGACGGGTAAATACAACTGTTTGAGGCAACAACAGTCTCAAACACATGGAACTTATAAGCCGCTGTGTGTTTTGGGCTAATAACCTCATTTAAAATGTGCAGTTTAATCCACCCAAAGTGAGCATATGACAATCATTTATGCAAAATTCAAATCTAGGCTCAGGTCCCGATCTTCATGTAGAATAATTAGCTTTACTTCCTTTGATTTCTGATTTAAATGACAGATATACCATGGGTATGGAAAAGAAGACTGTAATGGATCATCCCATCATGATCCTTTGCAATATATTTAATGATTTACATAAATCTTTCAGAGCTTTCTCCATATCAAACCTGAGGGTCTAAGGGCAGAGGCTGCAGCTTTACATAGTTGCAGATCCCTGAGACAGACCTGGGATCAGGTGCTAAATAAATAAGTGTCTGAGATGTAAGTTCAGACGAGGCAACAAGGTTTCCTCGGGAAACAAATGGAAACTGCGCTCGTGCCTGGCTCACAGGCGTTTTTCACACTCATGCTGTGGTTAACATCAGATGCTGTTCAGCCATCTCCGTCTAGTCGCATATGGCTCATGAGAAAATGTCTATGGAGTGCTTTCACAGGATGCCAAGCAATGTAAACACTCAGCAGCTATACTGCAGTTATACTGGAATGACGATTATACAGGCACGAGATAGAAAACATTGCTGGACAAAGGCTGGAAGTTGCAAGCCAGTGTCAGACACGTTCTTTGTTTCACCCAAATGACAAACATAATGACCAAACTACTGTTTACTTCCTGTACAGCTGAGTGATCATGTAAATCAGATGCGTGGAGTCAACAAGGCTGTCGGCCCCCCAAACAAGCTCTTTTCTCCTGCTGATGTTATTTTTATTTTATAACACTTGTTCTGCAAGTGCGAGACAAGCTGATCACAGCCTCTCAAAGTTTCCAGGGTTAACGATAACAGAGCCGCCAAGGACCGCAGGGTTAAACATCCGCCTTGGAGTTAACAGCAAGCACTCATGTCACTGTGCTGTGGATTTAAAATTTGTTTTCCACTGAAGACTTGACAATGCTTCCTGTGGGCTTTATTTCTCCCAGGTATTGAAAAATGTTGAGATCTGTCTGTCCGTGGCTGTCTGTCTGTCTGTCTGTCTGTCTGTCTGTCTGCAGCAGATGTTTTCAAACTGCCTCACCAGGGGGAGCTGCAGGGGAGCTGAAGGGGGCCACGTTGGAAGACAAACGTACCATGTGAGGTGAGGCGAAGGCAGCAAAATGATGTACTGCAAACCACTGGGAGCCAGTTATTTTAGTCTGACCTGCTGATCTGGCCACTCACCAACACAGTCACCATGATCCATGGGCTGCGTGGCTCTGACAGCTCATGGATCATCATTAAACCCCAAATGCAAATGAGAGAGAAAATAAAAAACTAATTGGAGTCAAACTGTGTTTTTTCACGCTGTAGTATTCATATTTTCTGACATCACTAAGACTCAGGATGCCCTTTCCACGGACGTATAGACTGATGCACAGACATTTGCATTGCATACCTGTAGACACAAAATAATTAACACTTTATGCAATGCAAAGCTAATGGAGCTTCATGGCGTGTGAGGATTTGATTTAGGAAATTATTTATTTTGCATAAGTCCTGATAGTTTGTTGATTTTAGATTTGACTGTCAGTATGACCTGCAGACAGCGCTGTGATTACTCATATTATGAATCTCATTATTCATTAAGCTTTTGATGGCTAACTGGTTTTCATTTCATAACGTGCAGACTGAATGGATGCTGTACGACGTGCAGTAAAGATATTTGCAGGTGGCGTCTCCTGTCCCTGAATGCAGGACAGTGCTGTAATGAGCATGCAGCAGCTGTTTGCAATAATTGTTATGAATGATTACACAGATTTATGTTACATGATCACCAGCTGGACCAGAGCTTCGCGCTTTTATGTGACCACTGGCAGGTGTGATGAAATCATGGACCTCAGACACGAGCAGAGAGCGGTCATCAAATTTAGTGTGAAACCTGGGAAATCAGCAAGGGAGACATTTGAAATGGTTCACACAGCCTATGGCAATGATGCTGAAAACGTCCAGGACATTAAACGTTCGACTCATGATGCAGAAAACAGATAACATCTTCAGCCTGACATTTGAGACAGTTCAATGCTCGCATTCAAGTCCAACATGCTCCACGCTGCTGTTTGCGCTCAGGCTGCTGACTCATAAGCAGAAGCAACTTCGTCTTAAAGTCTGCCCGGATCTCTGTCAACAAGACCTATGTGGCCCAGCCTTCACAACAGGGATCATTACTGGTGACGAGAGCTGTGACCCAGAGACCGAACAGCAGTCTTTGTAGTGACGGAGCCCACAGTCTCCAGTGCCAAAAGAAGGGGCGCCTGGTCAGCGGCGCAACCAAGCACATGCTCACAGTTGTCTTTGACATTTGTGGGACTGTGCACAGAGAGTCTGCTTCCCAGGGTCAAACCGTCAACACCGCGTTCTACTGCACTGTGCTGAGGCATCTGAGGGAGGACACAAGACGCAAACGACCTGAAATGTGACACAATGGCACTGGGATGCTGTGTGCTGGGAACAGCATACCAATGCACAAACTGACAGTGGCCAGATTTTATTTGGGTATGGTTTTTGTTTTTATATTTGTCTGAATAAATAGTGTGATCACATGCTTTATACATATATAGCGTTTATACTCTCATTCTATAGTATTTTGAGTGCATACTAGTATAATGTAGTGCATGTAGTGCCCATTTACTAAAAAAGAATGGTTTCCCCCTCAGGGCTGCTCCCCCTGGGCTCTGTACTCTCTTTCCTGAAAATACTGTTCCACTCCAGTTGTGCATGTTAAAAGGCATCTGTTATAAAGAATCGCTCTGTTACCCCTGCCACTCCAGGGAGAAGATGATGGAGAGAGAGAAGGAGTGGGGGAAAAAGAAAAGACTGGAGAAGGAGGAACGACGGGAGCCTTCAGGTACACCAAAGAGAAAACAAAGTAGGGTGGTGTGAGTAACACAGAATGGAAGGTGGTCCCAGAAGAAGGACTGCAGCACATTCATCTTCCCCAGCACGACAGGGAGCAGTCAGGTGGAGAGCTGTGAGGAAAGGCCACATAAAGTAGACAGTGAAGAGCACGGCAACAAACTTAGTGTTCACCGACGTCAGCTTGGTGACCTTCCTGCTGTATTGGGCAACTTGCAAAGCTGCATTGCTCAATATTTTTAGATGAGCAATGGATCAAATATTTGTGAAAGGTGTCACATGAAGTGACAAGCCCGCTGAGGATTACCACCTGACTCCGCGGGTCCACTAAGCTTTATGGAGTGTCTGAGCTTTCAGGTTATTTCTCTTATTAATTTGATTTATGTGTTTTTGAGTCTCAGAACACTCAGCCTTGTCTCCAGGTACAGCAGGCAGTTTTTAGCATATTGTACAGCGCAGACACCAACACATAATTCTTATAATAAAACAACTGAAAAACAAACATGTTTTTCTGATCATCAGAACAATCCAGTGGGTGGCGAGCAGGAATTCAGCATCTCTGTCTGAATGTATGCTCCCAACCAGCTGGGTCAGAGAAGTCTTGTGCTCATGCACCATTGACCCAAAACTACAGAAGCCCAAAGAGCATGTATTAGCCTGGTTAGCATAAGCACCCATTGTTTTTCTCAGCAGATCCATGACTGAGTTATGGGAGCTGAGCATCGAGGTGAAATCAGGACGTAAGCCCTGCAGTTCTGATGTAAAATGTAGAAATACAGAGCCAAACAGCAAGGGCTGAGAGAGATAGAGAGAGGGGGTCGCTAATTATTGACTGGCGCTGCAAAAAGTATTTGAATGAAGAATTTTAATTTGGGCATTTAACATATCAAAGGTTAGCTATGCAGCTCATTCACACTGAGAGCCTTTTTATTGTCCTGCTCTCAGGAAATGTTGGAAGATCTAAGAATCTAATTTCCTGCACAGACAGTCAGACAGGTAGACGGACAGACAGGAAGACAGGCAGACAGAGGCAGAAGCAGACAGCAGTGCAGTGTGTTAGCAGTATGTGGTGCAAGTGGGGAATGACCAGTCACCAGTTTTGCCGTATGAGAGCGAGAAAACTGAGATAACACTGCTGTGTGTGTATGTGTGTGTGTGTGTGTGTGTGTGTGTAGGTGCGTCTGCATAGATGCATGTGTGTTAGCGTGCGAGCAGATGCTTGCCTCAGTGCATATGTGTGTGTGTGTGTGTGCGTCACATGGCTCCCTCAGTGGGTGCTATCTACCTGCCAGTAATTGCTGTGGCCAGTGTGGCTGCTGGAGTGGAGCTGGATCAGGCTGGGAGGACAGGTGAGATCACCGTCTGAAAGCAGTGAGGATTTTAGGAGCTGTCGGATAACTGTGCCTGTGTAGCCGTCTGATAGTTGACTTTCATTTAAAATTTAAAATCAGAGCCTCACCTCCTTCAGTGCATCACTGCAGGGCCATTGTTTGTGAAACGCTCCTGTTCTGCCTCTCAGAAATCAGTGGAAATTAAAGCAGAGCCTGGTCTGTGACTCACGGGTCTGAGTCAAGTAGCACTTTTAAAGTAACTCTTCAGAGACTCATTGATAACTTGGCGATGCTTGAAAATGGCCTTCCACGCACACGCTGGCTGATCAGTCGCTGTCTGAGACTTGCTTTACAGTGTGGCACAGCTCATTTCAGGGGGGGTCCTTGTGTTTACTCTGCTAAAATAAGGCCACAGTGTCCTGGGTCAGCGAAGTCACGCCCTGCTGTTATACATTATTATATGGCACATATGGACTATGGAAACATTACCAACCACTGGCTGACTCCAGATCCTCCTCCTCACTAACCAGTCTTAATCTACATAAGGGTGGTTTCTGCTCTATTTGTTGATTAATATTACAAAAGGAAAGAGAGTAGAGCAGGCATACAAGTATATTTGTATGTATAGAAAATATATTCACTTCCTCTGAGACAGCATGAGATAAGCTCTCAGACATTGTCTAGACTGAGTCCTTTTGACTATTTCACCTGTTTCATATTATCTCTGACTCACTGAGGCTCGTGTTCAGTTAGAGGATGTTAGAAAATACAAGTTTTCAGCTGATAGAGTTTAAAATAAGAGCATCTGGTAGGGAAAAAAACACTACTGAAGCCAAATGACGAGTTATAGAGTGGCTGCTCTAATTAGACGTACATGCAGTGGCTGCATTACAGATGTGCTGCAGTCCTGTTCTTTAGACGTACATCTGCGCTGGAGGTTTTCCTCAGTAGTTGAATTTTAATTGCTTGGTCTATACCTGACATCAATTCACATAAACAATACTAAGAGAGGTTTAGAACAATATGTCAATTTAACCAATTTTACTTACAGTAACTTCTCTAAAGTTGAGGTTAAATGAATAATGCCTTTTATAAGCTTTCAATTATCATTCCTACTGATATTGTACACCTGATTAACAATCTATGCCCCCCAAAAATAAAAAGTCTTTTTTATTTTTTTTACAAAATCCGATCATGATTCCCTCCTGTAGAACAAACTATGTTGTATGTTTTGAGCTTGAATCCATCATTTTCAACCAATAATATCACATTATCCAGCCTTCAGTCAATCTTTAAGCAGCACAGAGCTTAGATTAGTTAGCTGTCTAGCAGCGGCATGCTGCATCTGTGTATCTTCTGGTGTTCACCAGATGAAACCCTGTTGAGATTAATCAGGGATTAATCAGAAATAAAGGCTGCGGCTGCTTCTGCTAATGACGTCTCATGTACCAGTTGTGGTTGTGTCAGGGACGTAGCCCCACGGGACAAAACTAAACTGTAGTACTGCACTGTGCTGTATCATACAAGATGCACAAAGAGCAAACCACATATGGAGCAACGGACATCATACATTTCACTTTTGGCCTAGGTTACCAGGCCAACTGTCCACAATACGGTCACAAAAGCCGTATACAGTGACCTATGCATTAAGAGTCCAGCGGAGCATGAGGCACACTGAAACATGTGCTCTCACAGATATTAATATTGACATTAACTCTTTCTGCAGCCGGGAACGTGCTCAAACTCCCCAGTGATGACATAACATCAAATGGATGAGTAATCCCAGATTACACTACGCGCAGCAGACCAACAAAGGATTGAGAAAGTGCTCATCAGGGTGAGAGTTGCTATTCACACGCTCACAAATAAGGCATTCATGTGCATACGGGGCAGGAGCAAATGGTTACAGCGCACATGCACACACACACACGTATAGAAACAGTCATTCTCATGTGCCATGAGCCCTACTGATGAAAAAATGAAGTAAGAAAACTGCACAGTCATCAAAATCTGTAAATCTTTCACGGTAAACTAAATGTCCACTCGTGTGAATCCCATCTCAAAGCAATGACAGTGACAGTGACTGAGAGTGTATGGAGACTGCGCTCAGACGGCTTCAAAACATACCACCCACTCAATACTGGCACAGCATCAGCTGCTGGTAAGTCTTTCTGTGAAAAGTTGAACTGTGGCCAACCTCCCAGCGCTGGCCAACAGGCATTTAATACCAAAGGATGCCATATACTGGTCCCGTTCAGTGGCATTAAAGTAACCTTTCTTTTGTGGTTGGCATCTGAGCTGCTAAGGTTAAAGAAAAAGCAAAGTGCTTTCGAGTTAGACAAATTTCACCAATCTAGCAATGAGAGATCAGGGATTAGTCCACAGAGTCACCAGTAAACAGAGACAAAGACAGCTTGGAAATCTGCCTCAGTGTCATTTAGTCTTCTGCTGTCTGGACTCCTGACCAGCCTGCGTCATGGTCTTTGATAGTCCAAAGACGTTTTAGGAGATACAGGGAGCATGCACCTTCACCGTAATGGCACCTCTCTCTCTCTCTGCAAATGCCATGAGAGTATGTGATTGTAGATTGTGGTCTGAATAGCCTGAACAGCTCCTTGTGGTGCAATGTGATTTCAGTGAAAGCTCTCATCATTTGAGAACGTTCTAGGAACAAAAGCAGCCTCGCAAAGAGACACTTGATCGTTTTTGCACGTTGTGGACAGTTTACTAGTCACAGGGAGTACACACAGTTCTCTGGTGTCTTCTGTGGATCTCGTGAAACTTTATCAAATCAGAGAATATTACAGAAGGTTTGTGCAACAACCTGAGGGAATAGAGTTTAAAAGATACTGGGCAAGTGAGAGCCAGGGAGGGTTCAAGCAAAAGATGAAATACTAGGTTTCAGCTCAGTCAACTATAACATATCCAAATGGACATACATACATCTGGACTTACATTTCCGTAAGTCATTTAACAGATGTTTCTGTCCAAAGGGACATTCAAACGATGTGCAGTTCAGGTAGCAGGTAGGTGCTTACCTAACTAAAGTGCTCAGTTGGGTCTCTCAGAGCTTTCAAACACAGAGGGGGACTCTACCAACCTAATGTATTTAGACGACTTGCTCCACCACTGAGAGCCCACAGGAGACTGGTTTGATATTTGCCTTACAGTGACAGCAATCAATTCATTGATTTTAGTGATCTAGAAGAAGTAGTGAACCTTGAGTGAGGGAGTTTAAGTAGGTGGTAGTCATGCTAGTGCCTTCAGCTTAATGCAAGAAGTGGCAATGAGCCACTGGGGGGACAACTGTCTGCTGGTTAAAGGGCAGATGAGCTGCCATGTTTTGGACCATTGGTAGATGTTTTACTGTGCGTGCTGGGTGTCCTTCCAAAAGGGCTTTACAGTCATCACAGGATGAGATGAGCGGTGTCCATATAAGGAGTTAAGTCTCATACAAAGTCTCATACGATGTAAAGATGTTGTCAATGAAATCCCCCCACAGTTGATGGTATGCTGTTTCATCACAGTTCCATTATAATGCCAATAATCCTGTATTAATATGACAACAATTAAAATGAAATAAAATAAAGACCAGAGCACAGTTTTAGTGTACGCAGTCTTTACTCAAAGACCACTGATGGAACATGTGTTTTTGGTCAACTTCTTGCACATTACCTAACATTTCAAAGAAGAATACTGTGCATGCATTTCCACAGTGTCATTATAGCACGATTAACACTTCATGAAGTGCTGATTCACACTGTAAGATTTCCACCAGCTTAGACAACATAATGCAAAGATGCGTTAAATGGCATTTACTGTCGCTCAACATCTACTTAAAAAAAAAAGCTGTGAAAAAGAATATTAATCAGAGACTGAAAATGGTGTTGGAGATAAAAGAGAAGAACTTGGAGCAGCAGAGTGGCAAGTTTGAAGCAGCGTTGATGTGGCAGCTATTTTAGATTTTAAAATGTATTTGGTTGGTAATTGGAATAGAGTCAAAGACTTGTCCAACAGTCCCAGGGTTCAATCCATTTGGCACAGTGGAGTCAGTTTTATCTTCCCACAACCTCAAACCAGTCAGTTTCACACAGCCTGCCTGACTCCGCCAAGACCAGCAAATCCCAGAGAAAGGGAGTTGACAGGGAGGTACAGTCGTAGTTCTCCGTCACCTGTTGAGAAAGATGTCTGCCACGTGTTCTTATCCTCCCACTGTACAAAAAGCCAAAACATCTTGCTCTTGAGACTTCCCTAAACCTGGCGGACTCAATGAGCGGGAACCAAATGTTCTGTTCTGGTTTCACTTTTTCAGGGCTGTCATGTCGGCCATCTTTATTTAAAATGTCTGTGGCACACAGCCTCCAGAGAAACGGACAGTGTTTTGCCACCCGTTGTCCATCATGCATGGGCTAATGGACATTCAGAAAACGCATGAATGTCCAACAGAGTCTGAGTAGCAGGTAAAACCCCTGCATCGCCTTGCCTGAGTGACACGTCAAGCCTGTCCTTCATGTTGAGTCCCTGTTGTGCATCACAAATGTCCTCCAGTCCTGTTTTCAATACGGCGTCACTGATGATGGAAAGCTCGGGGAGAAAGTTCAGGTTGGCTGTCTGAAAGGCCATGGACTCATCATGCTAATTGCCCTGTGGCCCTGCAGACGGTGATGAGTATCATATTAGAGTCTCAATAGATTAGATTGGTATGATGACTCACCCCCCACCCTAATTACGCCGCACTCATTGCTTTCTATAAGTGGATGTGTCAAAAGACCTCCATACACTGAAGCATGTGGAGCACGTTTATGTGTGCGAGGAGCCGTGTGGGTGTGTGTTTGCACATGAACACAACAGGCCAACTGACAAGGCTTTCATCATCATTAGCAGCCTACATGCTGTCCTCATGAATTATGCAGACAACATGCATACGCACACAGACACACAAACACAGACGAGAAGCAAGCACAAGCACACGCGAATATGTTAAGCCTTTGATGACAAAATTCAAAAAGGTTTTCTTTCCTGTAACTGCCGGGCTTCTTTGTCGCCAGCGCGGAGAAGTAGTGAGCAGGAGGGAAAGTCTCCTCACAGCTTGAGTTCAGGGGGGATATCTTTGCTGTCTGAGGTGCTTCTGTGGCGTACGCCATGTTTTCTGGGTGACTGGACAGAACTTGGAGCCAACCTCTCTGATAATAATTTGGAAAAGCTCTTTCACAAATCTGGTTTGCTTCACTTTAGTAGGTTTTACACACTGTAGCTCTTCCTTTATCTATTCAAGGATGCAACAGTGTTTGAGGGAATGTAGAAATATATTCTTGTTGCTTACCTTGTTATATTACCCAGTGGAGTTTACTATAATTTTCCAGTTCAGAGATCTATACATATTTATCAGAACTGGTTTGTATAAACAAGCAGATCTCTTCATTAATGTTCACGTCCTTTAACATCAAAATCAGCTGCTCTGTGCTTTTGTTTTTGATTCTTTCTACTTCTAACTGCATCATTCATATCACTGAAGTGATTTCAGTTGTTACACGAGTTAGGTACATCATGACGAGTCATCCAGGACAATATGATATGATCAGCAGTGCATAATGTCCGTCAGAAGCAAGATGTTTCTCCACCAGTGTCAGGTGTATTCACAGTCTTTTATGTTTGTTTAAACTGGTTAGTTAGTACCAAACATCTGTGACTCACTGCGCAGTTTCTTTTTAATTATTGCCTCAGCAGAAGCAGAAATATCATCCGAACTGTAAACAGTTCAGTTATAGACTCAGGACTGTTAGTGACTAATACAGCCTTGAGGCTCAAGCAGAGATGATGAGTTGGAACAGGGAACTGGTTTTAACTCCACACTCCATGATTTGTTTCAAACCTGTAGGCTTCAGCCACGGCCGAGGCTGACTCAAGTGACGTCAGTTAGGGCAACTGATCAGAGTTGACACAGCTCCCTCAGCAGCCAAAGGGTTTCTACGACTGTTTACACATTTGCAGTAGTACTCCCCCAGCACCTGAAACAGGTTCATTGTGAAGTGAAGTGCCCCTTTAAGGACATGCTGATTTGGACCAAAATAGGATGAGACAAAAGTGACAAAAGGAAAGAAGAGGTGTCGAGCAGCAGAGCGAAAGAGGAAAGAGGAGTGGATTCATCAGGGCGCATTCATCAGAGCCCCTATTGTGGTGCAGAAAACAAGCAGGCAGATGGCCTGATTGTGTTACTGCGCAGAGTGTCTCACCTGGGCATACTAATCCCCCCCGGCCTGATTAGGAGAGAAAAGCAGCGTAAATACAAAACAAAAGAGAACAAGAAAGCATTAAACTACAGATCTTTACTCCAATTAAGAAACGCTAGTACGTCTCTGCCTACTGACAGAGAAATAGGTGGGGTGATATGGTGATGTCTGGAGTCAGAGAAGTCACATTTCATTGTGTTCAGACATGGCAATACAAGTACTGTGTGAATGACATATACTGTAGATACAGAAGTCTGAGTGGAAGCGATCTGGACTGCACACTGGATCTGTCACTTTGGATAAATATGCATATGTTTGCATTACAGTATCATCAGCATCTTTACTATCCCTGGTCTGACATATAGTTTGTATGGTAAATACAATCAGCAGTGTTGTTGCTTATCATCCGGTGAATCAGAGGCCTCCCGGGGGGCATGTTTATGTCGAGGAGATGTTTTCATCAGACAGAATTTCACCGCAGCTCAAAAATAAACTCAAGAGCTTCTGTGATGCTTTTTGATGTGATACTTTGGTCTCGGTGGGAGTCTGTAACAGACCACTGGACCCTGAAGGTCCTGCGTCAGCACTGGGCTGCCTGCTGTATCGCTTGCTTCAGTGACTCGGTCAAACTTCTTTTCCTGAAAGAGTGAGACTTGTTTACAACAGCGGCTTCATCAGAGCTTGTTCACTGAAACAGGTTTAGGACCCAAAAAACAAAAGAATGAACTGAAAGTTACTAAGAGTGGTTGTATCAGAAAGATCATTTTAAGTCAGTTCATCTGATGGATATATGACATCAACTGTTTGTTCTGTTGTTCTTCTTTACTTCACGGTAAAAGCAGAGACTTTGTCCAGAATCCTGTGAATAGAGTGGTTTTCCACGGAGCTCGTTTGTAGGGAGGGTTCGGTCACACCAGCCGTCATCTATTTCATGCTGACACACATGTGAGTTTCACTGTCGGTCGTCGGTGTGACTGCGCGCGACTTGCTCTGCACCATGTGAGCCACTGTGGTGCTGAAGATGACGTGTTAAGTGTGCACATTTTCCTCAAACGGGCCCTAACAGCAGCGAAGATGAGCAGGTGACCTTAAATGATTTAAATGTGATCGTATGATGTCCCCTAACATCAGTATCTCACACGGCAGGACCAACAATGTCTGGGTCTCTCTTGAGTCCACTGACCGAATCCAAATGATTATATTTTTATATGATTGAAACATTACATAACACTGATTAGTGGTGGCCTGCAAAAGTTTGTATTGAACTTATTGAAAGACAAAACAGCTGGAAGCTCCTGGTTTTCCATCCCAAAGCTATCAAAGCTCTCATATCTAACTTCCACTGCAGCGTCTACAAGTCCTCGAGAAGTGGGACATTATAAAGTGAATCATACAGGCAACATGCAATGCAGGCAAAAGTGTCTGCCATCATATTTTTACAGTGAGATATTCTTTGCATTTTAAACTGGAACAGGTCTGATTTGCACAGGCTTAAGAACACACATGACCTTTTAATTCTGACTAATTACTCAAGGGCCCCAGGTAATATTAGTCCAGTGCAGATCAGGATTGTGCAGGATAACCCCCTGATCTGCCATTTGACTACATTTAATGCAAGTTTGATTCACTCTGCCTCTCGAGGAGGTGGTGTGACTTAAATCTCATACGTGTTGGGCCGTGGTTTTACTTCCTCACTACTTTTTCAATAGGACCCTTTTCCTTTTATTCCGACGTCTTTCAGTTGAGTGCAAATTTGAACGTTTTTGCTAATCTGACAGGTGGTGACAAGAACATTTTACCTATTTGGGAACTCATGTGATGACAGAAGAGATTAGACGTATCAGAAGAGCAGGAGCCTAAAGAGCTCATTAAAAGTGCTGTTGTAATGTCGGTGACAGGTTGGTGCTGTGTTCTCTGCCTGTTTCAGTCAAACTGAATGGGTCTTTTCAATGCTTTGAAAAGTCTAAGAGACTGACTGATGACAATATACAGTATTCCATGTTTAGCATAGCAAATATTACACACCACACACCATCCCTTTTTCCACCTCAAGACTGATTTTTTGCTTCAATCTATAGCCATTAATGCATAAATAGAGCAGGAGGAAAATCGGTGAAGATGGTTTTTAAGCAGAGGAACACATAAACAATACACTACAATCATGAATGTATTATGAGTATTGGGCCCCTGGGCACAGATACATAAAGGCCCCCCCTGTGTCCCTGGCAAACACACACACACATGCACGCTCAAACCACAAATTGGCTGCAGTACACAGGTTGACTTGCAGCCAAAAGCACAATAACTACAAGTATATTTTTATTTATCAACAGGCTTTACAACACACATGGATGCCAGAAAGCATTACTAATTCAAACTATATCTTCCAGCACACAGCGTCTAACTGTAATGGACCTATTGTACAAACTGGCTACAAGTAATAGGCCAGGCTTGACGACATGAGGTAAGCACCTATATATTTTTTTTATTTTTTTAAAAATCAAAAATCAGCCAGTTTCAGTTTTCTCCCATGTATAACATTTCAGACAGCAACACCCAGGCCAGCAATAACTGCTCAGTGTACAGCTGGATTGGTCTGCAGGTGCATGTGATTTAGGGACCCCATTTAGACATCAACATAATGCATGTTATATGACTGAGGGGCCCTATTTAGACATATGACATAATATAACCCATCTTATTTGACTATGGGGCTCTATTTGAGATGTAACGTGGATAACATAATAGCGATGCATGCAGAGCCTCAGGCTTCAGGGCCACCTGAGCCCTTGGGCCCCTGGGCTTGCCGTGATTGGCCCATTCAGAAATTCAACACTGTAAATATTAATCACAACTCAAATCAGATGACATCCCTGCTGTAAGGGTTCCAATCATATGACAGAAGAATGAATGCTGAGTGAAAGTATTGGCTGTTTAATGGAAGAGAGACCTCTGGAGAGCAAGCTGTGTTGTTCTCATTTGGAGAAAGGCTCGGACATTGATGAAGAAGACAGATTAGAAATGATCAGCTGGTAGCCAGGTCAACAGGTCGCTAGGCAGTGGAAACACGGCACTCTGTGTGTTTCCATGTCAGTGTGTGACTCGCACTGTGGTCAGGTGAACAGATTTCAGTGACTTCTGATTTGATATAATATTTGAACATGTGTAAATGTTTACTTGTCTTTTTTGAAATGGCAATAGAAAAATGTACCTTTTTACTTTTCTAAAATGCACACCAATAAAAATAATAAATGGCAAAGTAATAAAGAAATAATGGTAACAATAAAGAGGTTTTGTGTTAAAATGACTGTTTCCAGCTGAGCCCAGCTGATTGTCTGGTAACTCAAGATCCAAACATCCAATTAATAAATCCTTCAGTTAGTTTGAAAATATAGTTAAAACAACCAAGATTTAAAAAGAGTAAATCAAAAAAAGGTCTTTTAATTTTAAATATTGCTACATATTCTAGCACTTGTAATCACTTGCACTATTCCATACTTCTATTAATGTATTTGTTCTTTAAATTGGTTACAAGATGTGAGTATTCTGCAAATCTCAAACGTAGTTCTGCGTCTCCTAGATGTTTAAACAGGAAATGGAGCTTGACACGGTGATGTCACTGCTGCTCGCTCGAGATAGTTTCTGCCTCTACCTGCAACACACTGCTGAAGACCAAACTGCTCCAAACTGCAATTTGTGTTCATGAGACAGGTTCGAACATTAAAGAAGGCTTTTTAAACAAGGAACAGCCATGGCTTTATCTCTTCTCAGCCCACAGCATCTCAAGCCCAGTGCAGTACCACCCACTTCCCAGCTGACTGGCAAATGTGTTTGAGAAGGCGTATGAGCTCCAGAGTGTGATCTAAACACAGAATGTCAAATGAGACTTTCATTCTCTGTCTACCTCTACATATCCTCTCACACACAGACTGATTGTGACATTGTGTCTGCACCGTGCTGCTGACGTGTTTCTGACTGGCTTTTGTTCAAGCGCTTTCTGCGCTGGTGGTGTTTGTTTGACCTGATGACAAAAAAATGGTTTTTGTCCTTCCCGTCCTCCCTTCCCTTAGGATCAGCTGGTCACACCCTTGTTACTGATTTCCAGTGTTTATATGCCACTTATCACTTCCTCATGAACTAGTGAGGGTATTAGCACCTGCAAGTCGGCCTCGTCATCTGAGCGAGTTCAGCGTGCCAGCAGAATGATTAATTGTGATGAAAACAAATCACAGTGGAATGGGACATTGTGTCTAGATCACACAATGGGAGTACTGGGGGGTGATGACAATAACAACGCAGACAGCTTTTATGACTGGAAACTCAAATCATCATTACTGAAATTGAAAAAGTAATTAACTGACATAATACATACAGCAGCAGGGTGGAGGCTACAGGTTTGATGAATGCCTTCCAATGACTTAATTGAGTGTACAGGCATTGGTCTGGACCCGTACACACCCTTATCTTGTTGAGGATGCTAAGAACTATAATTAAAAGATGCTGCTTCATTGATTTGAAGGTGTGAAAACATGTATTTATCTATCATATACATACATATATATCTTTATGTGTGTATATATTGTTTTAAATAATATATCTGACTTGCATCCATTTGTCAGTTTAGATGCAGTAGTCTTCCTCAAGGAAATACAGTAAATAAAGTTTTAAAAAATGAAATACGTCAGTCAAATGCAGCTCAAAATAGTGTTTGAGAGGCTAGACCGCGAGTGTGTATTTGTGTCGCCAAATATGCCACCAAGTGAAGTCAGTTCATGCACAGTTCCACACTTCCTACATAACAACAGCGGAGTGAAAGTCCCCCTGTCCACATGAAACCTACGTGCCTTTCATCATCCACTCCCCAGAGCGCAGAGGAACCTCATGGGGCCGCTGCGGCAGATACTCTGTAATATGATAACACTAAAATAACATGTTGACACTGACAGAAAAAAACAGGACCTTTGGTGAGCACTGTAGGGGTGATCTGCTCTCACCAGTGCCTTTTGTACAAAATATGGAGTCAACACGAGGAGGATATTTGCCTGACAATGTCCGCGGTTGAGCTGAAGTGTTGTTCGCTCTGTTTCAGTTGTTGAAGCTGGGTGTTTATATGTTTGTGCGTGACGTTCTTTCAAAGATCTGTTAAAAGAAAATCAGTAAATAAAATGATTTAATATTTAAAACTCAGTATATACCAAAAAAGAGGGTTTTGTGTGTTTGGAAAGGTCATCCTATCATATCATTTGCAGGATTTATTCTCTCCAGTGGTAACGACATAATGTAAAGTGTACCAGGTAAGAGCTGACGGTCACATCCAGGATGATTTAGTTTAGTTTGGTTTGTCATTTCACTGTTTATTTTCAAATTACACTCACCCACTGTTTCAGTTTACTTTACTTATTGTCCTTATGTGTTCTCCGCCTGTTTGACTGTCTGCCCCACATAGTGTGTTCCATTACTCTAAATTAGTTGTCAGTTGCCAGTCCATCTATGTACCCTGTGCTTATTGGATTCATTGGATTTATTCACTGGACGTATGATTCTGTGCCTGTGTGCCTTCTCTTGCCTGTGTTTGGCTGTTTTCCTGGTTTTGACCCCGTCTGAGCCTCCATCAAAGTCTCTGGTCTGAATTAACTGCTCTGGCTCTGGTGTCTGAACTCGGGTCCAACCTTGTCACTGTTTGGTCATGGACCCAGCAGGTGGACAACTCCTGCTCCTTTGCAGTCGATGGTTCATCCAACTCCAGCTGCTGGTGCTCCACTGAAACTGAGGCTGACTCCTGCTCCTAGTTTGTTGTTGGTACCGTGGCTGAGCCTTGTTCCTCAGTAGTAGCTGCAGCTACCACTTCCCAAGCTGTAGCAGCACTCACCAGTTCCCAAGCTGCTACACCAGTCATTGGTTCCCAAGCTGCCGCAGCCTTCTGTTCTACACTGCACCAACAGTTATCGCTTGGTGCCATCTCCATCTAACCATTCTCAAGTCTTGTTGCCCTGTGCCAGCTTCCTATTGGTTCTCCTGCCACACTCCCCTCTCAAAGGGTTCCACATTTGTCACTGGTCTTCAAGTCTGATTCCCATTAGGTTTCCCACTTCATTACCAGTCTTCTAACCAGCTCTCAGACAGCAAAATAATTCATTCATTAGTTCATCTGGAGGGTTTTCGTTCTGCCTCTGGTGTCTGCATTTGGGTCCCAACCCTTGTTATTCTGGTTTCTTCGTTAGATAAGTGCAACACAGGCTAGCTTTGTTTCCATTAGCTTCTGTAATGCTGTACAGTAATTCAGCGTTCGGCCACTAGTAATTTAGGCAGTTTATCTAAGGACATACAGTAAATGCTATAATGCTTCTATGATCTGAGCCACCCAGCCACTCCCATAAAAACAATTACAAGCTAATGCAGCACAAGTAGAGTCATTGCAGTACTCAGAGGGTTTTAACATGATGAGGGAAAATTACCTCTGGCTTAATGAAGCTAAAACTGACATCTTTGTATAGGATCTGATGTGACAAGAAAGAAAATCATCAAGTCACAATGATTAGCCCAGCTAACCCTGCCTCTCAAGGCACTTTTCATCTCACAGGTATCTCAAGAGTTACCCCCATCCCTCATTTCAGCAACATAGCCATTGTATAAAAGCTAATGCGTTTATCTTCTTAAAACTAGATTAGTGTAATGGTCTGTTCACTGGCCTGCCAAAGACATGAATTCACAAACTTTAACTGTACAAAACCCAGCAGCTGGGTTACCAACGAAAACAAGAGGAACATATCACAGAACAAACGAACACTGCAGCGCTCTCCTCCCTACACTAGCTGTCTGCATGGTTTTACAGGCTGTCACTTTTTTCTAGATGAGTAAATAAAAATTGTGGTAGAGGTGCTGATTTGTCATTGATGTGCAGAATAGCTGTGTAGTGACAATTCATGTGACCATTTTCCGTGGCTGGTCAGTGGTCTGTAGTGTTTGAAGTGCAACATTTAACGTTGTCTAAGCTCTCTTTGAACCTAGACCTAGACTTGCAAGAAGCAAGTATCGGGTAACAGGTTCCGTCAACAGCTTTTGAGTGAGCAGATCCAAGTCTAGCTGCAACATACCACGCAGTGTTTGCATTGTGCGTTACCAGACCATATTGTGCCTTTATCATATTCCCTACAGCAATTGTGTTTTTAATTCACTTTCTGATAAATAGCGGCAGGGAGGACGTTTTGCCTGGTTGCCTTACTGAATGGAGTACTACAGGTGTGCAGTTGCCATAGTAACGTTCTTTTATCCACTGTGCTAGAAAGCAGTGATTGCGGAGAGCATAAGGCTTGCAGAGGAACCGGCTTTGCTAGATGAGTTTTATTGAAAAGGGGCAGCTTACCTCCATGATCAGCAATCTCCATTGACATGTCTGATTCTGATCCGTCCATATCTGAAACCATCTGAAATTAATGTTCTTAATTTCTTAAAACCAAAAAAAGATGCAAACTATAGTCGTAGTAATAGTAGGTCTTAGCCGTTGGACTAAGGATTGCAGTAGCACTGGCACAGATACCAGTGATGGTCCTCATTACGGCCACAGAATCAGCCATCAAAAACAAAAGTTTTGAAGATGCAAAGGAAGAACAACTCAAATCGAAGGTCTGCCCTCACCATTGTAAAAATGAGGCATGGGCATGGCCACAGAGAGCAAGGAAAATCAATATCTTGCCAGCTAATAAAGGAAGATGCACAGTGATGCTAAACCAAGCTAATTACCATGCCAAATTAACCAGTCTATCCGGTAACATGGTCACCAACAACTGGAAAAGGATGAAGCACTATCCATCCACTTTATTAGTCCTGTACCCACAGAAATGGTGCTCATATTTATGGATTTATGGACTTTATATGCACGCCCACATTGGAATCAGTAAAGACTTCAAGGCAATGACCCTGTCCAACAAAGCCGACCTCACCCAGGATCACATATTTGCCCTGCTAAACATCTGCCTGGCTACAATCTGTTCCTGACATAATGAGGGTTTTGACATGTGGAGACATGACACGTGGGTCTAAATGAAAACACAGGAAGTGGAAATGTTCACGGAACACATCAATGCAGGGGATGGCAGCATCAAGCTCACTCAGGAGGATGGCAGAGGAAACAGTCTAGCCTGGTCTGAGCAGGACACAGTGAAGATGTGACAGAGGCCTCAACATCAAAGTCTACAGGACACACAGATCTGCATATGCCCTTTGATTCTCATCATCCACTGGAGCACAGGCTGGTGGCTATCAGTACCCTACACCATCAGATGGTTCCCACAAGGACAGGGGGAAAGGAGAAGGACCAAAAACACATCTGGACAGCACTTGAAATGCGTGATTACCCTATTGGATCTTTGTTAAAAGCACAGAAATATACAAAACAGACAGAGAGGAAGTTAACAGAACAACACTGTCATTCTTCAGGAGGATTTTCAGCAAACACTGCACCCCTGTGTGCTTCAAGCCCAGTAGCTGTCTAAGAGAGAAAAATGTCCCAAGGACAACACCCAGGCATAACTTGAGAGCAGTTAGCAATGCACAGATCTGAATATTAGGGAAACAAAACAACATCTTGTAACACATGGGGGAACACCCTCAGGCCAGGACTCAGCAGTCCCCGTACATCTGAAGGACAAGGCTGCTCATTTGAAAGCAACAAGTTGCACACGTTGGCAAAGGAGGACCAGTAGTTTGAAACAAGCCATCTACATCAAACTGGACTGGCCTTTACTGAACAAATAAGGAAGTCTCAACACTGCTTATCAACCACTTACACTGCAGTCTTTAGATTCCTAACCAGGCAGCTTAACACACGCACTCTAGATCAGTGATTCACATGATGCCTGGGTGGGTCAACAGCATAATAAACGCCCAAATGTTTGGCAAGTTGTTTTTTATTTTACAATTTTCAGCACATTCCTGAATCCAGATGGCGATACTGTCAGGTTGGCTCTATGGTCATCCTCAGATTTAGGAACAACATAACCAACTCAACCACTGGGCTGACCTCCGACAGACACAGCAGTGCATTCATGGCCAGTCTCACCTATACTGGTATCTCCTGCCTGCTGCTGCCTTTGATTTTACTATCACAAGTCAGGATGACATCTCAGGTTGTGTGACTTACACCAGCAGCCTCCTCACTAACCGAGCTTGTTGTGCTGTGCTGTTGTACAGACGTAGATGAAATACTCAATTTACTCTCTATTGTACTGTGTCATGCCTCAGAAAGCATAATTTCATTTAAAGTCCATTTAAATAATGGATCATTATGAAAACTAATGCTCCTGTAATGATTATATTTATAGCACACGACAATAGGTAAATACATCTATGTGTACACGTGTGTTTACTTGCAGAGATTAGAGAAGAGCCATACTATTCCCATTTGTTCATTGGAGACTGAGGCAGAAACAATTAGCTTAGCCTAGCCACATAGCAGTAATTATACTTAGCTTAGCCACATGACGTGCAACAAAAGCCTCCAGCCTGACTTGAACCTGAGATGTTACAATTGTGTGATCTATAAACATGCGGTTTTCACTAATATTTCACTTTATATTACAACCATGGAGGCACTTCCGCACATGTGCAGTGTGGCGTGCACAACAAGCTAGCTGATGTCCTGCAAGCAGTTTTCATTTGAATGAAAACCTGAGGATGATGACATAAAGGATTCGCTATGAGACACTGTGGTTTCTTCCAACTGTGCTTTCAGTCTTTATCGAGTTCACTGATCTGTTTCAATATATGGCTGTAAAATTTCAATTCTGACGTCATAGCTCCTTCATTATATGTAAAATAGATGTGATTACTCTAATCACTAAACTAAATGCTAGCCATTATCAACTCTTTCAGGAGAAGACAACATGTTTTGGCGATTTCCTGTCCAATAATTTGAGCGATGGCGTTTTGACATGTCAGATGCAAAGTTTTTAGTTTCTCCTGTTGTGAATTTCCAGCCTACCGTAAGAGAATTGTAATGCTGCAGTCTGCAGACAGACTGTTTACTGGGAGAGTGGGCTGCTTTCTCTTACTTTTCACATGTCGAGCTGTCTTTAGAGTTTAAAGTAGAATCAATACAAAGTTGTTTGGGTCAACTCAAACTGCGGATTGAATTATTTAGACAGAATGACGCAGGTACAAATTGATTTTTCTTTCATATCAGTAAATGGCTCATACTTCATACACTCATACTTCCCTGTCTTGGGTCTTTGTTATGGGAATGTGCATAAACTGAACGCTCCCGGCAAAATAATCAACTTCCTCAAGCAAACTCTACATTTGTGCAGAGAGATTTGATCAATTTGTTAATCTGTTAAAGGAAACCTGCTTTCACATGACACCTAATAGATCAGGCTACTGCTGAAGCTATGTTCATTCACATTACTTACTGCCTGTAATGGCAGCGTAAAATGCCATGCTGAAGCCACCAGATGCTGCCAATCTTCCATTGTTGCTATCAGGTATACTTACATTTGGTCGGAGCTATAACTTAGTAGTTTCTTTAAGCACAAGACCCTTTGTGACGAGTTCACAGCCCAGCGTGGAGAGAAAGAAAGAGGTAAGCGGGTCACCATACTGGGCCACTGGGGCTCAGTCTGCTTGAAGATGCTTGTTAAATGATTGCGGTGCACACTGCTACTGTGCTGGAGTTGTGACAGAGCCACACTGCAGTCAAACCTCAGTGCAGCCACATTCATTCAGCGTTTCAGACTTGGATCTTATGCACATCTGGCCGGTCTGGCATACATGACTGACTCGCATTTTGCATCCACAACTGTCTTTTCCTCCAACTACATATGAAGCTGATTTAACTAAGTATTGAGCTGCGTGCTGTCAAAACTTGTCAGAGTGATGCATAGAGATCTTGCAGCTGCAGGTGTGCTTGGGTATGGGCTCGGATGGGAAACTGCAGTGGCTGCTGCTGCTTTCACTACCCAACTGGACTGACTGGATGTAGGCACGGAGTCATGTCACTGTATGCCTGTAATTCACTGAACACCTATGTCTGTCAGATCAGAAGCTGTATGAAGGCATCTCAAGCTCTCTTTTTAATTCTCTACAGAATAACTTCCTTCACTTTCATGTGTAAAGTCGAGTGCGACATCTAACTGGCTGATTGTCTCTGCTGTGTTATGATATGAGGAAAACATCATACTGTGAAGGTGCATCTTTAAAATTACTTTACAACCAATGGGCTAATATACCTCAGGTTGTATTGGGTATTCATCACAAATGCATCAGAGCGGGTATACTGTATGCAGACAGAGGATGTCATTCAGCGGCACTGATGAGTGGTACAGAGGAGCTGCTTCTCCTGTGCGATAGATTGTTCTAATAAGAGCTCGGCTTGAGACCAGCAGGAGGAGGGGACAGCACTGATGCTTCTATGCCTAGAGGCATTTCTCATATGCAAGAGCTACTACAATGGGTGGCAACAACATGAATACACATGCTCTCTCTCTCTCATTTCTCATTTCATCCTCCAGCCTCTCTGTGCGTTGCCCTGTCTGGAACATTTTAGCTTTGTCATGTCAGGTGAAAGGAGATGATGAAAAGAGATGTGAAGCAGACGTTTGTTTCTGTGGAGTTGGTGCTATACTTCTGTTTGCTAGGTAGTGTGACTATCATCCCAGACTGCACCCATCAACAGATCAACTACCGTCTCTAGTAAAAAGTATCACGCTTTGGATCCTGTGATGTGCAATACATGCGATAGCCCGTGTGATGAGGATACGTTAGATTACAGTGTAAACGCAATCCCTGAACAATCAGTGTCATGGTGCGACTGTGGGAGCAACAGTTGGTGTGATGTATCGTAGTCGCTCCTTCCAGAAGTGACAGATGTATTTTTACAGACAGCTTTGAAGTTGTGTCAGGGGTTTGTCTCGTTTTGACTCTGATCTTACCTTCTGCTGCCTCCTGGCCATATCGGTGGGCTGCTTCGCGTTAAACGGATACGCGATGCAGCGCATCACAAACACATACAGCTGGAGTCTCTTTTTCTTCTCCTCCTCTTCTCTCTGCATCTTCTCCAGGTCCTCTTTCTCCTTGTCGCTGCCGACCGATGGGCTGGGGCTGGAGGGTCGCCCAGCGCCGCACCCGCGGCCCCGGGGTTGGAGCCCTGCGCCGCCGTAGCCGTCGGCGGCACGGCCCGGGGACAGCCGGGCTCCTCCGAGGCTCTTCGGGGCCGCCACCTCTTTGTGCTCCACCTCCAGTATCTCATCTCCTTCCTCCTCGCTGGAAGACGGGTCCAACATGTTGCCGCGGCTTGGATGGAGATCACTCCTGTTGCAGGTAAAACTGCAAAAGTAGAAAAAAGACGGCGATCAGCTTGAGTGTCAGCCTGAGGGAGAGATCCGGGGAAGCAGCTGGAGAAACCTAAACCTGACTGATGAGCCGCTCACACTGCTGCTTTCCAGAATATACAAAAAGGAACAAAACTGTCGTCGGGCGAGTCTCTGTCAGCAAGAAAATGAAAGTGTTGTAGAGTCCACTTGGTTGCGTGTTTCCAAACCTTTCAAGTGTGCCAGTCAGTATCACATAGGAGGGATTTATCATGAGAGCAGATATAAAGGGGGAGGGGTCGCAGGGAGAGAAAACAGGAGGAAACGTTGATGTGTTGATGCTCTGCTGCCTGCGGGAGGAAGAGGTTGGGCTCGGAGCTGACCGCGGTGCTGAAACCCGATCTCCGGGCAGCTCTGGGATCAGTTTGATCAGGCTGTGAGCGCAGTAGATGAACGGCCACCTGATGAGCTGAGTGAAAAGAGGAGCGCATTAGACAGCACCAGACCGGAATCAAAGCGGCTCGGCTTTCACAATAAAAGCCTCCCTGCTGGTTAAAAACTAATCACAAATGATATGATAACAAAAAAATAACAGTGAAGCCTAATGATGAATAATAAAATAATTTAATGAATAATTATAATTACTTTGTATTTGTTTAATTGAAATCTAGCTATGCTTTCCTTCTCAAGCCTCAACCATCAATCATAGCAGGATGTGGGCTAATATTAGCATTTAGCTGTTAGCATTAGTAATTAGCCAAATTATGTGGAGCACGGCACCTATGTTCACCTATCTTTCAAGTACTTATACTTTACTTGAGTGTTTCCATTTTATGTGACTTAATACTTTTAACCCACTACATTTCAGTGGCAAATCTCTTTTTAAGAGTAACCCCAACTGTTATTGACAAGAGGAGAACACAAAGAAAAGATGTTCCACAGCAGCATAAAAACAACATTTCTTGTTCGTCATCAGCTAATGACACAAAGCAAACTTCTCTGACATTTAACAAGGCATCAGTAAAGCAGAGAACAGGTTATTCCCTCTGCAGTGTAATGCAGTTTGCTAATAAGTATTGGTTACAGTGACCAGTTACTTCTCTCATGATTATAGAATAACATTACTTCTAACCAACTGCATATAAAACTAACTAACTTTGGTGTTGCCTTTAAAAGTCTGCTTCAGTGTTTTTGTTAATAGTACACAGCTTTATTATTTAATTATTACTGTGTCACCTGTGTCTTGTTGTCTATCATTGTACCCATTGTCACTGTAGTAATAGGAGTTATTAATACTCCCAAGGGCAGTGTAAGCTAGTGCAAGCATGTGTTGTCTTAGTTAGACAGTAGGAGTTGGTAGTGGAGTGATACAGTGCTGTACAGACATGTTAACTGAGCTTTGCTACAGTTGTTAATAAAGAATTAGATTTAAAGAAGCCAAGTGTCTGTAGTTTATATTAGAAACACAGTCACTATGATGAGGAGCAAGCTCACAGTTTGTCTGCTCCTTGTGCCACTGTAAGGTTGTAAACATCCCCACAGGTGTCCAACTTTTTCACCTGAGTCAGAAGCAACCAGCAACCAGCCCATGACCTTTTCACCAGAGTCAGAAGCAACCAGCAACCAGCCCGCAACCTTTTCACCTGAGTCAGAAGCAACCAGCAACCAGCCCGCAACCTTTTCACCTGAGTCAGAAGCAACCAGCAACCAGCCCACAGCCTTTTCACCTGAATCAGAAGCAACCAGCAACCTGCCCACAGCCTTTTCACCTGAGTCAGAAGCAATCAGCCCACAACCTTTTCACCTGAGTCAGAAGCAATCAGCCCACAACCTTTTCACCTGAGTCAGAAGCAACCAGCAACCAGCCCACAGCCTTTTCACCTGAGTCAGAAGCAATCAGCCCACAACCTTTTCACCTGAGTCAGAAGCAACCAGCAACCAGCCCATGACCTTTTCACCAGAGTCAGAAGCAACCAGCAACCAATCTACAACCTTTTCACCTGAGTCAGAAGCAACCAGCAACCAATCCACAACCTTTTCACCTGAGTCAGAAGCAACCAGCAACCAGTCCACAGCCTTTTCACCTGAATCAGAAGCAACCAGCCCACAGCCTTTTCACCTGAGTCAGAAGCAACCAGCAACCAGCCCACAGCCTTTTCACCTGAGTCAGAAGCAACCAGCAATCTGGCCACAACCTTTTCACCTGAGTCAGAAGCAACCAGCAACCAGGCCACAGCCTTTTCTCCTGAGTCAGAAGCAACCAGCAACCAGCAACCAGCCCATGACATTTTCATCAGTCAGAAGCAACCAGCAACAAGCCCACAATCTTTTCACCAGAGTCAGGAACAACTGGCGACCAGACCATATTAATTTCAGCAATTGTAAATGAGATATTTCAGTGAGAAAGTACTTGGGATAGATTTTTAGTTGCCACCAAAAGTCACAGAACTACAGTCACTCCATCACTGGTCATACGTGAATGCATCAGTGCACAGACTTTACCACCTGCCTTTGATCCATTAAAGAGATGTGATGAAACCGATTCCTGCAACAATCCTGCAGAATGCAAAAACAGAGGGAAGTCATTCCCAGCATGGGAGGCAGAGAACATGTAAGACAGCAATCCACTCACTGCATGCAAAACGCATTCATCTGCTCCTAATCTGCTCTCATCCTCTGCTTTCTCCATCATGTGTCATTACATTGTTATAATGAGTTCATTCATCTTTTTATTGCTCGCCTCATCTGCTGCGAACGCACACTGTACACACGCTGATTGAGTGACTCATCATTATCTTCATAACATGTCACAGATGCCTAACTGATTCTGAACTTCTGTGCCAGTGAAAGTTCGATTAAAAGTTGAACTGGGAGAGGCAGAGATGGAGAAGGAAATAGTGCACACTCTAATATGTAGGCACAGCAATACTGGCAATAACAATCAAAATATCATCATATTACATCAGCAGAGATGGAGCGCTAGTTATCGAAGGTACATCAGTTTCCACTTTGGTCTACATGAGTAACTCTCGGGCTGACATGATGTCTGGCGGGGATGTCTGAGAGCGAGATCAGATTAACAAACGGATCTCTCAGCTGAAACAGTTTCACACATTAATGTTTACATATATTGCACGTACAGGGCAGACATAATATGCAGTATTTCAGTAAACAGTGAAAATGCAGTGAAAATATACATCTGTGAAGACATCCAGGACATTCCAGGTGCCCCCAGCGCTGGTACAACTCCTGCCACTAAAATGTGTTTTGATAATGTTTCTAGCTATAGATGCACATTCTATTTGCATGTCTATTCAGTGAACAACTACAATCTTGGTTTGTAAGTTATTAGAAAGGGGAATTCAGTTTTCTATTGTTGCTATGGTGGTTGCTGATTATGGATGCTTCAGTCAGTGTATTTCTAGTAGTTTTCATCCTCACACGCAACACAAAAGTGAACAAAAGAACAAAAGTCCTGACTGATATGTTCAAGCAGGCCTTATTTTAATAATGAAAATCCAGATAATCACACACAAAGTCGTATGTAGCTTATTATTATTATTAGTAGTAACAGTAGTAGTGGTAGTAGTAGTATACTATATTGCATGATGAAAAGTGGTTTGTCCTGAATTGAAATGTAATATTAGAACTTGATCTACAGGGTGATGGTATCTGTTTTGCAAAGAACACCCTGCACTGGTCAGACGGCACAAAATATTTCAAAGAGGATACGTGGAGAGCCACTGCTTTAAAAGACAGCCTGTCATCCACCCAAATACCCAACTACTTGAAGGATGATACTCTTTCGATTGAGTCCCCTCTTCAGGTAAGAACAAACATTATCTGAGACCTGGGAAGGAGCCCAGGAAAAGACGAGTACTGAGAAGCATCTTTAGATCGTACAGTGAGGCCTACGGCTGCTCACGGGCAGTCTGCAGTACGTCAACAGCCTGACTCAGAGAAAAGGCAACAAAGTTGTGACTGTTGCATCGTCCGCCTGCAGATGCATAAAGGTGCACCAGCTATATGTGAGGCCATCCCAGTGTTATTAGTACAAACAGAAAATGAGACAGGGCTGAAATAAACCTTTGGTGGCTCCCCTCGAGATCTCCATGAAGCTTGACTTGTGACCATCTGTAGAAACACGCTGGGCTCTACCTGCAGAGTAGTTCTTGACCCAGGGTGTAGCCTTGTCACCCATACTGACATCGCTGAGTGTGCCAAGCAGCAGCTCATGGTCCACAGAATCAGATGCCTCGGACAGAACACAAAACAGGGTAGTGCTGCTTTCTGTCCAAAGCATTTATAATATTTGGTAGTAATATGGCGGCTAAGTTTAGTTTCCCAGATTCTGGGGGATGGAATTAGTTTGAGGCTTTTATTAAAAATACAAGCAACACAAAGAGCATTAAATCAGCAGCAAGCTTTAAAACAGAGTCTTTGTGGATCAATAGCTTTTAAAGCTTTACAGATCCCTGGACTAAAAATAGGTCCAAAGACAAAGGGGTCCTTAGGTGAGTCAGAACAGGAGAGAGGTGGCGGCCCCCTGCGGCATATGTCTTAAAAACAAACAGACCCAGCTGTTGTGAAATACTCATTAAGGGCTCAACAGTATCAGCTTTTGACTTTATTTCAGCTTAGTCAGCTAAAATGCATTCAGAAGGGTCTGGAGTATAATCGGTGGACTTCATCTCTAGAATTCTGTGAGTTTGTTGAGCTCTTGATAGATAGTCATTAATTATTATTAATTATTATTAATTTCTCAGAGCTCTGAAGACAGTCCGATCAGGAAGCGATATGATTCCAGCATTGGCCAAGGAGTTGTTACTTTCCCCAGACAGATAGATGGTTTCTCCATCGACTACAGATGGCTCTAATCCTGAATTTCTTCACAGGGATACACTCATTGCAAATTAACATGAGAGTGAGTTCTGCGTCAGGGATGAAACTGGTGGCATGGTGATAATCCACAAATGTGCACAGGCAGCATTGCAGAAGCACCAGTGTTCGTGGTCACATTATAAACAATACGTCTGGTCACACTGGGTGTAATGAGTCATGGCTTGCAGCTGTATGATAACACCAGAATGTCCATTTCCATTGTGATAACTCAGAGCTTTGTCATGTCCACCTTACTGAGAGGACTTCCAGCAAGGCCAGGAGATTATTTAGTTTTGAAGTCTGGGAATGTGCAACAAAATCCTCTGCACACAGAACCAGGGAAATTCTGAGGACACATCCAAGTTACATATTAATATATTTATTGATAAAGCAGTAGAAACATGATGCTTGTGTAGGAAACCACAGAACATGGAATAACAGGTGCTCAGATGCTTGGTTGTAGCAGTTGTCTTCCAACGCAAGTGTTGTTGACAAGGTGCAACACTCGCATCAGCAGCCCATCCGGGGGATGCGCTGCACAGTAGAATACCCAGAGAAGCGCTCCAATCACTCACCCAGTGTGTGGGCGCTAATGAACCACGCCATGTGATTGAATCAGGCTCTGAAACCAGCTCACACTAGTGTTCCACAACCCAGCAGCTGTAACCGCAACTCACTTTTGGATTGTTGTGGTTCACTTCAATCAGTTCAATTCAATTTTAATAACTTCAAATAGAAGTTATCTCAGGGGCATTTTTTGGATATAGCAGGTTGAGTATAAACAGTTTCCACCACGAGCAAGAGCTTGGTGACAGCAGCAGGGAATAACTTTTAACTCACAGCAGGAAGATGCAGGGTTTTGTGAGAGGAGAAAGAATAAAGCAGCATGGTGTAAGTTCCACACAGAGATAAAGTAAAAGACACAGTAACTGCTGACAACAATAATATCAAATAAATAAATAATATTAAATGTAAGGAGTACGATTGGGACTTGCTCTATGTAAAAATCTCTGAAATTAGGTCCATAATGCTTTGGCGCTGTGCAAATAAAACTGAAATTAAAATAAACAAAAAATACAAATATAAAATAATATAATTTAAAATGACTTTGTACCTTTTACGACACCAGCGAGAGTCATTTACCCAGATACACCAAAACTAGAATGAATTCCTAACAATAGAAAGCTGTTGCTCCTGTGCTCTGATAGGACACTGTTTAACGGGGAGTGCTTCAGTTCTAAGTTGTCCTCTGCTGCCACCTTCAGGAATGTCACTGCAACAGCAGTCGGGCGGCCTGCTCCCAGTGTAACTACACTCGTCTTCACGTATCTGCACGTGTAAAAAGTGAAATTAATACCACAAAACTGTGCCCTGCTTCTTAAAGCAGGCTGATTACACCTTAAGTCGCATGTATTCACCGTGTGCACAGCAACAGTGGAGGGGTTTTCCCACCAGGCGCTGGTGCACCGACACATGAATGTCTACTCGGTCGGAGGACGCTGAAGAAGAGTTGTGCTCACAGTAGCGCAGAACTCCGCCAATTACGCAAAGGCCCCGCCTCCCCTTCAGGTATCCGAACGTAAAACCTGTCTGAGAGCACCAGGTGGAGCTTTCATTATGGCCGTGAAAGCGAGAAAGAACCGCACAATGAGGGGGAACCTAGGGAGCAGCAAACAGGTAAACTCTGTTTCTGTCTCTGCTCTCTCCCAGTCATGTCCCCTGCGTGTCAGGGCAATGAAGTAACATTAACGTGTAGTTGACGTGCTGCTGTTCTTCTGGCTGAAGGTGACGGTAAAGCGCAACGTGTTTCCTGAACACTAACGGTCTTTATAAACTGTTGCTACTGACTAGTGATTAAACATTAAATTATCTGATACATATTACATTTAATGTTTATTTGATCATGTTTATACGCTGGGTAAATAAAGGTAAATAATAGCCATCAGCTATTTAGCCATGCATTGTATTCTTAACTGTTGGGTGTTATTAATAGTAATGAGTGTGGTCTAGACCCGCTCTGTTTGTAAAGTGCCCTGAGATGTCTTTTGTTGTGAATTGGCGCTATATAAATAAAACTGAATTGAATTGAATTGAACTATTTGAACATGTATAGTATAATATATAATAATTATTATAAAACTGAATCCATACGATAGTACTGAAACAATCATTAACAGGTGCGTTTATAAGTTAGTCAGTTGCTGAGAGGCTGGATCATCAGCCTGTCCAAGCACTGACTCAACTGATCCGCATCCAGACTCAGCCCGTAGCTTCAGTCTCAGTGTGGGACTTTAGTCGCCCCCACCGCCCCCTGGTGGCGAGAGTTGGTACACAAACACTGTCGCCTTCCTAATGACTCCTTCATGTCCTCCATGGTCATCGTTTCTGTAGTCTGCTCTGCAGTTTGGTGGCTCCCCTTTCAGCTCGACTGAACCAGTCATTACTGATGGACGTTAAACACATTAGTACCAGTGCTCCATTACAGGAGCGTCACTGCAGACATGGATTTAATACTTTGTATACTGTGAAATACAGAGAGATTCACCTGGCAGCAAAAGAGCGAATCAGTATTGTGGTCAGTATATGTTTGACTGGAATTTAGCAGACATTCATTTATTTGTAAAAGTCCTGAGCTGTAGCTTTAATGTCAAATACACTTTAATCTCAGGCTTTCAGTCATGACCAACATTTCATCATACAACATCTGTATAATGGGATTTTGCTTTAAAAACTTAAACAAGCTTCAAACAAGCAATAAAGGGAACATTGATTCTTGAGATAACAGCATTAAAATAATAACTGCACCTACATCTTGCAAATTAATTAGTGAGTGAAATGTAATATTTCAACAATCCAATGCTTATAGAACATGAAATATTAATGCAAACACTTGTGATTTAGTGAGTAGTTTTCATTTGAAGATGGTCCTTCTCTTTCTCCTCTGCCTGCTTCTCTGTCCACTGGGCTTCTCTAAAGGGCTGAAGGGCAGCAGCCATATGTGTTTGTGTTGCAGTGGGTAAAAGTCTACACTCTCTTCTGAAAATGAATCTTATAACTTTCCATCTATCCAAAGAGTTTCCCACAGGAAAGAACCAAGAGCTCTGTGTTTTGCTGTTGCTATAAATAATGATCGGATCTTTAGTTTGAGGAGAGAGACACAGATTGTTTTCTGACTTCTGTAGATCAAGTTCTGTATAATGCTTCTATATAAAGTGGCAGCATTATGTTTTGATGAAGCCTTCTCAGTGCGTAGGCATTTACCATCATAGCAGTCAGTGCACTGTGAGCCAGATGTGAACTAATGAGACCAATCAAACCATTCTATCTATTGACAATGGCAACAACAAAGAAAAGTAAATACATCTGTTTAACACTTATTATTATTTAACACATACTTCACACTTTGGAAATGTTGCTAAACTATAGACACCAGAGCATTCATTTGAAAATTTGCTGACTCACTGTTATGCCACACCTCTGAAGTATTGTGGCATATGCTCCCCTACAAACTGTAAACCCATAATGCACCCCCAGATCGCTGTCATTCAAAGACCAAACCTTTACTCTTACCCCCTACTTGACAAATATTCCACTCTGCCAGCAGGCTGGTATGTGTCCACCAGGTGGCAGTGATGTTCTGTAACACAGCTGTGCTAACGCTTCATCCTCCTGTAGGATGATACACAGGAGCACTTTGACAACTTAGAGTGGTGCACGCAGCTTTACGCATTCATTTGGTGACATTAAAACTCACTTAGCAGAAATTAAGCCTGCAAGCATGAAGAGTTTAGATAAAGCGAGCTGTCATTAATAAAGCTCTGAATTAGCCATTCAATCAATTTATTTACCCGGGGCTTTTGAGTCTCTTTAAATATGTGTTTGGGGCAAACTCTGCCTCTGGATTAAATTAGAAAATGGCAATTAAAATATCATTATCTGTTCAAAGACACATTACATGACATCTGCTCTGTTAAATAATTTCCCCCAGACCCGCTGTTAGATTATCTCAACCACATTTTCACAGAGTAGACAGCCTTTTGATTCTGCGTCAGGAATTTAGGACGCAGCCTCTTCTGTTACCAGTCATATCATTCGCAGGTGAGAAATCTGATTGCTGACCTAGGATTACTCTTGCAACAACACATCATCAGTAGGGTAAAACTAACCTGTCTCACAACGGTCTAAACCCAGCTCAGGTTCCCTATTAGTGGCTTACTATAACCAGAGGGCTGTACTACGAGGCAGGTTCCACATAGCCAGGCTTTCTTTGTGTGAGCCAGTCAGACAAAACCTAAAACCCCAGTCGGGGATAGTAACCGCAGCAGAGCTTATCAGGGAAGATTTCCTTTGCTGCCGCCACAGAGTGCTTGCTCATGGTGGGAATGTTTGGTCTGTGGAATAATACGAAGGGTGCAGTTTAGACCTGCCTGTGTAGCTCAGCGGTTACGTCAAACATCCTTTGCAGCCAACTATATAGAGTCTGTGTTGACTCTGTACACAAAATTCCCTCCAACAACATTTAATCCATGACAGATGCGATGTTACCATCATTTTTAAAGTTTTCAGCCAAGCATCACATCTGCAGAGCCCCAAAATGGCTATAGAGAGAGAATGAGCCCACATAACAAGATCCCATGTTTCTACATTCACTGCTCAAGCAGAGTGTCTCTGTGCCAGGTGCAGTGAACAGGCCAGGGGTCTGCAGGGAAAACTGCCCCTCAATCGCACCGAGCTTAAATATAAGGACAGACAAAGAAGAAGTTAAACACATCGCAGGACTGTATGAATACGACTCTGATGTGTCACTGTGGCAACATACTGCTCAGATGGCTAAGACAGTTCAGTCAGTCCCTTGGGCCAGAATGTAGAACCCTCATATATAAACCAAGGAAAGCAAAGGGTGTAGCCGGTGACCCTCCCTCAATAACCACATTTATCTCCACGGGACCTTTTATGGATAGTGCTGCAGTTTTCCAAGACGATGGCTTGGTCAGAAGGTGATGCTTTTATACCCACTGATCTTTCATCCCAAACACAACCTGCTCCGGAGCAACTCAGTAACAAGCACGCAGCAGGTGTTGGGAGTAAGTGTATCCCATTACATCATGCAGGTGTGTGTCTGCAGTCCTGCCAGTGTGCAGTGTCACCGTGGATGTCAAATTTGTGTCTGCATCCTGTGGAGGGACATCCCTGGCTATGAGCCAGAGAGCTATCAGCAGACTTATGGCCCTTTTCAGGCAACAGGGCCCCTGCGCTCAGACTCTCCTTCCTCGCTGTTCTCTTTCTTCTTCTTACTAGCAGGGCTGTTGCTGACACAGGCTTCTTGGCATGATATAAATGCAACAAAGAAGTAGTAGATATATTGTCTACTAGCTCTGTGCGTCTGTTGAACTCATTGGCGAACAGTGCAAAGTGCTTTGTGTCTGAAAGCAACTTTAGTGCTGGAAGATCCTGGAGTATCAAAGAGGGGCGCACCAGATCAGGCGGGCATGCTGGTTGCGTTGTTGCAATTGCCGGTCTATGCGCTGTTAAATCCTTGTCAATGTCTGACGCATCTGAGGGAAGACACCAGCACTAAAAACCTGAAGCATACACAACAGCTCTTTGCTGTGGCGAAATGTGGCTGCACATTTGCCTGACGACGGAGCACTGTTAGTATTTTTATGTTTTATGTCAACCAGCAAAGACTGCTTAATCCTTGTTAAAGGGGGAAGCAACCTTAGCTACGGAATACACTGCAGGGATGAAGAGTGTCACGGAGCCTACGTTGTGTTAGGATGTTGACAGTGTTCATGTGATCTCTCTCGCTGCCAAAAGGGGGAGACAAAAGCCTTAAGGTTACAGCTTTAAAAAAGGATATGCATTAATACCTTCCTGCATTTAATTTCTATATCTGAATATTTAGATTGAGTTTCTTTTGCCTGACTGTAATCTGCTTTACTGGCAAGTGTGCTCTTTAATCTAAGAGAGGAGGAGTCATACAGGATGAGAAATGTAAACAAAAGCCTGAAGCTCCAAGAGATTTCCCACCTTTTTTTGTCTTTTTAATGGCTGTGTTCACAGTGTTTATGTAAATCAGAGCAGGTTGAATATTAATTGCTTCCTTTCTTCCTTCCTGTCTGTGGGCGGGATCTCTTGCTTGCCTCCCTGGGCTTTTCTTTTGTCTCTCCCACTCCATGTTTGCCTCTGTTAGTATTGGCTTTTCTGCTCAGGGAGGGGTTCCAACCAGCAGACAGTCCTCAAGTCTTATTGGCTCCTGCCTTCTCTCTGTGTCTCTGTCACTGTAATGAAAGGGGGGGATTGAGCAGCACTGTGACGTCGCCCCCCTCCACCCATTCACTCTTGTCCTCTCTCTGCCTCTTTCTCTCCTTGCTTTCATCTCCTCTGCTTGCTCTGCGACTGATGGTGGATGGGTGGTCATGTGACATTATAATACCCAGGGATTTTCTACCAGGCATTCTCTGTAGGCTCCCTCCCTCCCTCCATCCATTCCTATCTGAGCAGAGATTGCCTAATATTGCCCGGTATCCAGCCGCTCGCTCATCTTCCCTTTCTGGAGGATCTATTGTGAGATGATAGTGACATTTAGCATGGCTCTGACTGAGGCTTGGACAGTGTGTTAGACTGTCCTGTCACACACTCATCAATACGCACACGTTGGAATACATGTGCAGTGGTAAGAGACGGCAGCAGGGACGTGGCAGCATTCGTACATGTGGCTGGTAAGTGACGTCTGTGTGTGTGTGTGTGTGTGTGTGTGTGTGTTTGGGTTGCTGACAGGCTTATGTAATTTAGTGGGGCTCCTGTCTGTCTTTATTATTAGCACTGTGGGTCACTGCATGGTGTGTGTGTGATTGAATATTTACCACTGGTGACCATACGGTGTATTGCATTGTAAACACGGGATGGCCGGTGCAGGTTGTGTGTTATTGTGTATTTGTGTGTGTGCTGGCTCAAATAAGGGCTACATTCATTTACACGCCTTTTAGTCTGCTTTGATTTTGATTTAGCAAAACTGTATCAGTTATTGATTCAGTGATTATTGATGCGTTGGCTGAATTTGTTTGCTGTAGTGCATACGTGCACTGTGTTTTTGTACAGTTTGACCATGTGGGGCTGAAAGGCTTTCGTGTATTTTGTGTGCATTCAATAATTGCTGCAGTTGTTTGTGTTTTGTGCGTGTCTGCTTCACTGGGGAGGATACACTGAGCAACAGGACACAGATCAGAGGAACGTCATAAGCTCTGATGTGCACCTCTGCTGTTTCCATCATAAACACAATAACAGCAGTGAAAACAGACAGGCTGGTATGTGTGCAGCAGCCACCGTGCACCATCAGCTGCTGCACACCTGAGCGGGTCACTGGCTGCTCGTCACTCAGTGTCACCATGGCAACCACAGAAAGGACCAATGTTAATGCCATTCATACATGCATGGCTCTGGTTTTAGAGTGAAAACATAAACATGATGAGCATGTGCTTCACTGCTGGACCAACATGAGCTCAGGCAGGTAAAATGTTGTCAGGTCTATTTCCCACTAACCTTCAGGGCTGTACCAGCAACTAACAGGGCACAACATGAACTAAATGTCTGCGGTTGCCAGCAGCAAGAAAGCATGCGGGTCCGGACAAAGCTGAAGCCCACAGACAGGATCCTGGCACAGACACCTGAAGACTCTAGGAGGAGGATGAAGTGGAGAGCCATGCTGGCAGTGTTGCTACAGACCTGTTGGCTCTGTAGTAATGTCAGGAAGCAGACTGGTACATGGCATGTCTCCAGTGAGGTGTTAAAGATGTCTGTGAGACAGCTGATCAGCACAATGCTTCACATTGGATAGAGCGTCAGAGTGAGATCCACATACTGCGGGGGTTGTTCCTCCTAACAAGTCTGTCTATGATGGAGAATAGGCTGTGGAAGGGGAGGAGGAGGCCTCAGAGGAGAGGTCCAGGTCATGGCTGAGGTGAGTGAGGTGGAACTGGTGGGATGAGTCTCAGGGGCTGGTGTCAGACGTCCCCCTTTGTCTTTGAAAGTACCAGTCGGGCTCATTGAGTCTGCTGGTGAGCTGTAAGGTGTGGATGGAGTGGGTAGTCTGTGATCTGTCTGACAGAAGCCGAGTTGGTAGCTGAGAGCCAATGTTAAAGTTTCTCAGTGTGCAGTTCAGCTTCTCTCGCCACCCCGCTAAACATGTACTGACTCTGTAAAGCTGCCCCTATCAACACTCCTGAACACAGCTGTCCTCACAGAAGCTGATGTATGACGTCACAGCCTCTGAACTCATCCAGGCGGTTGGCAGCAGTCCTATAAGCATCACAGTCTGTGCAGTCCAAGCACACGCGTCTGCAGGAATCAGGTGGACCATCATGTGGCTGCACCTGCATGACTGTTGTAACAGTGATCTGAAATATGGTCAGGCATTTCATGAATTGCCTGTGTTTGGAGAGTGCATCGCTGGCGTTACCTTTATCAAAATCACTGGGGACACTGTCGTGGGTGTCTGGGTCTGGCGCTGTGCCTCCTGCGCGTTGGTGGAATCTAAACACGGGCCGGCATGAATGAAATGAACTCACAGCGGAAGCACAGAGTTTGCAACTGACTGTGGCTGACTGAGAAACGATTCTAGGACAGCAGAGCTGCAGGAAAACTGTGACTGTCGTTAAACCAGCTGCAGATTCCTCCACTGTCGCTATCCGATCTGAAGAGGCCGGTCAGCTGCAGTGCAGAGTCCAGTATTGATCTGCACATATACGATATACAGTGCAATCACTCAATCACAAAGGCGCTCTGCTCATCTGCAATACATATTAACTGTAATTATGAAAACCGGCAGCGGTGTACAGTTACAGTACAGTACAGACAAGGAAGCAGTGTACACAGGAGGGGAGATAGAGGTAGCTTCAGTTACACACTGCTATTAAATAACACACAGGGGATTGTCCACTTGAATTAACCCTTTATGCACCATTTGGCCAATAGGAGAACGTGTGCATCAACAGCAGAATCAGAATGGGTGAGTACAGAAACATACAAACAAGGCTGTAGGATTCTCCCGCGTGTGTCTGCATAGCATTTGGCCGGGCGCTGTGCTGAATGCCGCACGGCAGCGTTAAGCTAATCCCAGCCAATTCCACTCCAATCCTCCCAGTAGAGCTGATTGGAGGCAAAGAAGGATGAGACGGCTTTGATTCGAGCCCTCAGCCGCGCTCTGTCATCAGAGTGTCTGTGTAGGCGTAAGTGCTCGCAGTATGTGCATATGTGTGTTTTAATAAGAGGAGGAGGGAAAGGATGAAGAGGTGGATTTAGCATGGACACGCACACACACACACACTCACAACCACATCCACACACATGCATAACCATATATACATAATCAAATAGTTAGCTCTAAATGGAAACATGAATGTTTCTCTGTCAAATGCAGCATTACCACAATCAAAAAACCTGCATTATCATCATGTGTTATTTTAATTTATTTTACTAATTACTGAACATATAAGTATTTTAATGCTCAAGCCAACTGAGGGGGAGCTAATTTGAATGACTTTATCTTTTGTATATAAAGGCTTGTAACTATCAGATTTGTGTTGGTACGAGCACCAGAAGTGATGAATCATGTCAGCACCCCATGTGAAAACAACTGTCCTCCCCCTGAGACGAACAGAACACAGCGAGGCTTGTTCCACATAGCTGAGCTGTCTTTCCCTTTCTGTTCCTGAGCGGTTATCATTGTTCTTTGCGATTTGACTTTGTTATTATTTATTATAATTTATTATTATTTAACTGTTGGCAGCTGAGTGCCAGAGATCTGGAGGTTTACACTAGATGCATTTCAGCATGATAGTAGAAGCGTGTTTAGCTGTAACGCTGTCCCACGGGTACATGGAAATCACTTTAGATTTTATTTAAATCAATTCAAATCAATTTCTCTTGATTCACTGTTCTCTATTGATGAATACCAATGGACTAATCAATCTTCCAATCGGTCTCCTATTAGCTGTTTCCTCATCAGTGTAAAACAGACTTGGCAGCAAATCAGAACCAAGCACGAAAACATAAATTTGCACTTCCTGCATCACTGCCCAGATGATGTCCCATAACTGTATGGGATGGTATCACAACACTGAAAACCTCAAATTAAGTCTCAACATATTAATACTAATAATCCTAACCTGCTAATCTTTGTAGTACTGAACATTTATTTGACAATACCTTATGTGTTTAGTTTGGACCGTGTCCCATCTGATGGTGAAGACAGAGACAGTTTTGATGAATTTACAGTATTGCCTTTGCCTGCAACTTTGTATAAACCCGAGTTGCGCGTTCAGGCTTTTCATGTTGCCAATGTACTAATATCAAAGAGCAGGGGAAGAGGAAGGATGACAAACAGTGGGGAATAACTTAAGAGCAGAGAGAGAGAGTGTGTGTGTGTGTGCGTGTGTGTGTGTGCTAGATGTGCAGCTTTCATTGGCACAAAGCTGATAATGTCAGCTTTGCTTTTCCATCTCATTAGAGTTGGTGTGACAGTAACACAGGTCTCGCTCAGGGCCCTCAACCTCCACCGGTTCTTGACACTAACTGTCGAAGAGCAGCACTGCCGAGGCGGACATCTGCACCATCCCCTCATCCTGCAGTCTGATGGCGCAGACTCCGAGACGCGGGATGCTCTGCAGCAGGGCCGTGGAGGAGGCGTGGCTTTGAGAGGACAAGTCGCGGCGAGAGAGATGAGGGTCGAGCCGTACACCACAGAGAGCACGTCCTGTGTGGCGTGAGGTCTCTGGGCAGCACTGGGAGAGAGAGAGAAGCTGAAGGTTTTGCATTGCATGTGTTCACATTGCTTCTTGCAGCTTTAATGACACTTTAAGTGTGAGACAGAGGAGTATACGTGAGCTTTGCTGACACTAAGTCTCCTTCTATATTGTGTCTGAGGGAACATTCGCCGTGGATTAAGTACAGACTTAATCCGTATGTTGCATGAGAGTGGGTCACTTTCAGCCATGCTCCACAAAGTTGGAGAATAAAGCAGTTTACCTGGAACATGTTGTTTCATTGTTCAAATTGATTTAAAAGGACAAAGTCAAAACACTGTTCCAAAGAGTGCATGGCATACAGGAACTACAAGAGCTATATTTAGTGTCCTAACTCACTAATGGCTGCCATGTGATAAGGATTAAAAGGTTAAGTACCTGATCACACACACACACACACACATACACACACACATACACACACACACACACACACACACACCCATTGCAACCATGGCAACGGGCCATAATAATGGGGCAGCCCCTCTGTGGAGCAGAAGGAAAAGTATGGACAATAGACAGTATGGAGGAGGGGGGGAAATGAAGGAGAGAGATTATTAGGGTGGATAAGGAGGGCAGAGAGAGAGAGAGGCAAAGGGGCCGACTAATAGCTGATGATACACCAGATACTTACTGGACAGTTGCTGCTGGCTCGACTCTCTCCATATTAAGCGATCTCCACCACAATCTCCACCAGGCTGCACCATCTGTGTCCCCAGTCATGCTGACGTGAGTTCACGCCTTAAGCTGGTGTTTATTGGTGAGACCAGCAGGTGGGTTTTTGCCGAGGAAATCAAGTTGGCTGGCTGCAGAGAAGCTGTTATGACATAAATCACTGTCCCACAGCTCGGATCCAAGTGCAAACTCTCTCTGTTGGTTCCACTGAGCAGTCCAGTCCATCCCAGTCCAGTGCCGCTATGTGTTCTGTCTGCAGTGAGAGCAGATCTAGGGTTTAGATGCATGTAGGTGCAGGTTCAAAGGTGCAATGCTGAGAGCGTTTGGTGGAAACACAGCTTTGTCGTCCACAGGCAGCTGAGGGGTTTGAAGATGGCTGTAAGGAGATGGTTCAGACCCTCAGCAGGTCCCGCTCCGTACCTGCACATGCTGTCAATAGCTCCATTTAAAGGAACAGCCTCTATTTTCAGCTGGACCCGTGTCATTGGAAACATGCCGGCAGGTGACCCACACTTTGTACCGGTCAGTTATTGTGTTGAGCTCCGTGCTCTCTCTGGCCTGCATCCACCGGTACAAACATCGTACTAACACCTCCCTTTAAGCCAATATAATATCTATAATGCATTTTAACCTTCATAATACATTATAGCACATGCATAATGCATCAGATGAGATACTTAAAACCTTCATTGTGGATTCTGAGGCCTGTGTGTGTGTGTGCAGGGTAAAATGGGAGGGGCAAAGAAATGAATGAAATGAGAGAGGTAAACACACTCGGATAATTAAAATACTGCGTGGTGCACTGTGTATTTTCCCACTGGGTGGTGAGGGACGCCGAGTGTGTGTAGACCTGATATGAATAAAGGAGGAGTTCAGCTGTGACAGACGGCCATGACTGACACCGGGAGGAAGCACACAAAGAGACAAAGACCATTAAGAAGTCCCAGAGGAGACGGGAGAGAGCAGGGGGAGGAAGAGAGGGGAGGGGAGGGGGGGAGAGCAGGACACAGCTCTCATTAGTATACCTGCAATATGAGATATATATGAATATGACGTAATAATACATTTTACAGTTAACTGATCAAGTCTGGTTATGATTAGTGGACCACAGACCACAAACTGCATGTCAGGATGCAAATTCAGACGCACTGCACATCCGTCCCACACCCACCCGCCACTGCAGCACCCTCCACTTCACCACATAAAGGACGCACATACTGCCTGAATGAAAGCTCTGAAGTCTGAGCGTATCTCACGTTCAGCAGGAGCATTAACATGACTCCCAGGTACACCAGGCTCCCCAAAATGAGACACCAGCATCAGTTTGTCCAAATGCCCAAACAGTTCATTCTCGTGGAGTCAGCTGTGCTTTCTTAGGGTTTTCCTGTTTACATTGTGGTAACAAACATAATGGCTGAGTGGATTATGAACACAGACTGCATTTTTTCTGCTGTATTAATGAACCACACCGGAGCCACAACTCTAATAAATGAGACAGGGCTTTGCACCCGGAACAAGTCCCTTCGGACTGTATACAGACAGCCCATAATCTGATCGTTCTAACCATTGAAACCTAAGAAATACTGCAAAATTTGTATATTTTGATGAAAAACAAAGGGATTCCATTGAAGGCCGTCCTCAAGAAGCACTTGATCCCCGTTTCAGATGAAAAACACTGTCAGTCAGCATATTAAGACTTACAGAACACATCCATTAACAGCATCCTCTCATCATTTTAATATAAATGATCTGGTTAGTCATTCACAAACACAATGTGAAGGAGATGTCTTGCTAAAGGGTGTAAACAAAGCATAATAACAATATGATTATGTCTTTAATAAGTCAGTCTAAACAGCAGTGCATATCCAGCAGGAACATAAGCACTCCTATCAGCCCTCTGCACTCCCTCTCTGCTCCAACTGTGAAAAGCTGTCTCTCTGGAAATAAACCGGGCTTTCCGTTTCTCCCTGACCTCCCCGTAATCGTACTGCAACTGCGTAAAATGTTTCCACCGTCGTCCTGAGCGCACAATCAGAGACGCCGCCCCGGTTATGTAACCTTCGCCCCACCCTCGGTGCTGTTTCATCCATCAGTCTGCTTGAGAATGCAGATGTTTTAGGGGTCTAATCCTCTGCAGCAGCTATTAGCCCATCCCTGCTGTACACCAGGACATCTGCCAGAAACAGGCCTCGCGGTGATTACGCTGCTGAATCTTCACTCGATAAATGCTGCAGCTGGATCGAAAAAGGCCATTGGATAGTTTCATATTGTGTTTGTCTTGAAAACACCGACTTTGTCTTTGCTTCACTGTAAATTCTTCGGTAGATCAGGCCTATGTTAACGTCTCTAATGTAAGCTCACAAATAAATAATGACCTCTCTGGTTCTCTCTGAAGCTGAGCTAAATAAAAACCCCAGTCTCAGACAATAATAATGAATGAAATCCCGAGACTTTATAAAAATAGGAAATAACCTGGTGACGCTAGTCTGGTGACGCTGATGAAATAGACTGTAATTTGAAGAGAGTAGCACATGAATCAGTGTCAGGTCTGATCAGTTCAACTTTGTCATTATTAAGTTTTGCTAATATCCACACAAAGTAAACAAATATAAACAAGTCTGTATTTGTTTGTTGCATCTTGTTGTCAGGTCTCCATAGCAGGAGGACAAGGACACCGCAGAGAGAAGAATTATTTTGATTTCAACACAAACGGACTGGCACTCCTGCCACGGAACGTCCACATTCACCCTGCATCACAGTCACAGCGGCCTCTCCACTGTTCGACTGTGGCGGGTTCAGAGGTCATCTAATTTTAAATCCCGGAGCATGTACTCTGCAGCCAAGCCACAGGATTTATTTGCCGGAAGGTTTAATGACAGCGAAAGAATTCAGTGTGTGCCGGGCTCCGGGCTGTCACTTTGCATGTTCCGACTCAACTAAACTGGCTTTAAGTTTGGTCATAAAACTCCAATAACTAGGTTATTAAAGTTCAAACAATGTTAAAGGCACAAGCTCCCACTGTCAGTCCAGAGGCAGTCCATCAGCTGATCCACACTACAGTCATTTGAATACATTCTGAATCTGCGCTTTAAATGACTAAACTGAGAATGTATGACTGTTGATCTCCTTTGAAGCATTTTACTGTAGACAGCACATAATATTTGCATTGCAGTCCTGGTTATGCGGTCATCAGTTATGTTGCAAATGTGCTAAATTTGCCTTGTTATGTATTTGATAACCTGGCAACCAGTGCATGCTGGGGCTTCGTTGAGGCCTTTGTCCCTCCTTAACTTGACAGGATTGATCTGAAAGCAGTCTTTACCTGGTCAGCACCAATGCTTAAGCCTTCAGCGGGTCTTGCACCAAGCAGCCCACACTGCTGCAGCTTTAACCGCAGCCCATTTGTGCCTGCTGTAGAGACAAGCCAGCACTCCTCTCTGCTGCTTAGTTCACCTGCTGCAGACTCTCTCTGTGCACCACTGTTGCTCTCAACAGTCGTTTGTGAGAAAGCCATCTCTTGAAACATGATGGCATCAGGTTTGAAATAGATTCAGCGTGTTTTTCAAGAGGCCAAGTGATTATTCCTGTCATTCCATTTTGCTTGCTGTACTTTGCACGCTCATGGCTATTGGGAATGTGACGATGCTGTGTGTATCATCTCTCTGTGATTGTTTATATCGTGATATATCTCTGGGTTCATTGTGTCACTTTGGTGTATGTAATTGATTTCGCCAATATTTAAGTCACTGGATTAGCTAAAAACATTTATAAAACAAATTCACAAGTTCAACAGTCCATCGGTGAACAAGCCCACAGACACAGTTTGCTATTCAGGTTGTCATTCACATAAGTGAGCGAGCCTGCGAGATAAATGACCTGTTTGTTTTGTACCTGCACAGCGTCAGCGCAGAGTGCACTGTGCATTTTGGCTTTCTTGTGTTCTTTCGTCACATTCGTCGCGGTTTGACTGACGGCAGACGAGTAATGTGGGGACGGTGGAGTTCAGATGTCGACTTTATGCTGCTGTTGTTCGGCTCTGCTCCTGTGTGACTGTGGCTCTGTCTTGTTGTTAATGCAACCACCAGTCGGTGCGGATATTGCTGACCAGGCGTCATTTGATCACAATACGAGCCTGATAAGAGGGCGGCGCAGCCTATTTGCTTTTGTGCTTGTAACTCTGATCAGAGACCAGCTGACTGTGTTTGGATGACACTGTAGCTGTCCGGAAGTCTTGAGAGGATACGCGGTTATCAGCGTAGGATACATGATACATGATACATGAGTATTGACACATACATACAGTATGTATCATAAACAACAACAAAAACATTCCTCCAGTTTGACGGCAGTGTGGTATTTGCTGGTGGACAGAAAAAGGCAGATGTCTGAGGATAATGAGCTGTGTTAAACACAAGTTAACTTTTTCCCATCTAGACAAACTAATATTTACCTTCAGCTGCTGCTAAAGACAAACACTCATTATATTCAGTGTCTTATTCCTGCTCCATTAGCACAATTTGGAATTCTTCTTCTAAAACAGCAGGAGAATTCACATGAGTGGATAGAGGTCTCCACGTCGTGTTTGTTACTCTTAAATCAGCAAAGTGATGCCATCGCCCTTTTCCTTCTCTGTTCCATGACTAATGCAACAAATGCTTGATATTAAATCAATACATTGTCTACTGTCTGATGCATTTCCTGGAACACCTGCCATACCCCAGTCTCACCTGAACTTACTGAGCGGCTGGGGATCATACCATTTTTAAACACATGTCCGAATGTAAACAGTTTTCCACAAAAACACTTTTCATTGAACAATTGCACCAATACTGTCTGAATGCACTGCTCGGGTGTGTTTAACGCTCAGTGCATCTGCTGGGCAACGATATCTGCTCAGTAGTGCCATCTCTGGTCACTCTGGTCATGTGGCTCATGCTGGGGAAAACAACAGTGCTATGGAAAAGTTGGTGCATTTTGTCTGTGCATTGCACATGTGCACGATGATGTGGTGTGGAAAGAGGACAGGTCAGGCAGCTGCTTCAAGTAATTTCGAAAGACAACATGACTAAATCCAAAGTGCGACTCGTGAAGATGTTTGGAACATTGATCCTGTCCTCAGCGTGTGACAGACAGAATGGCTGTGCCCTGCTGGCTGACATGGAGCCATACAGAGAGACGAGGCAGCAGCCGGTCTCACTGCAAATTATGATGGGAGCGCATTGATTATAGAGTGGATGTGCATGCAGGAGCTATTTCTGGGCCTGCATGACCATCACACACACACACACACACAGAACAGAAGATTACTATAATTATTTTGAAAAAACACATTGAAAACTCAAACACAACTTGATAATAATAACTTTATAATAACTTCTTGTTATGTTTCTATGACAAGCGTGTGTGTACGTATGCATGTCTCTGTCTAAAGTGTTTATCTTTCGAGCAGCGCAAATCAGAGTCTGTTTCCATATTAACAATGGATCTTATGTTATGTTAAAAATGCTGGGATGCTCTGCTGAGCATCAATGTGTCCTACAGCTCGGTGGTTTCATAATCCACAGTTTAGATCTCAGAAGGAAACAAAGCCTGTATCACACAACACACAGGTGATCATGATTCAATTCATGGAAAACATTTTTCCAAAAGTAATTAATCAGTTAATTGATTAATTAATTAATCTGATTAATTAATTAATCAGATGGTGCTGCCTTGTTTAATGTACAGTATTGGCTCCATGAGGTCCCCCTCATTGCTGTGGCTGTTCACATCTACACAGTATGGTCTTTGAGGCTTCCTCTGAGCAGTGTTATCGCCTCAGAATCCACTGACTTTGCAAAGTGAATTGTACTACTGATAGTTCAAGAGCAACCTGGCCTGAATGAAGCCACTCCATTGTCTGTTTCCGTGTGTGTGTTTAAGTGTGAGTCAGGTGAAGGGTGAGTTGCAGCCCTCCGGTTATGTGCCTCATCCACTCCTCCAAAGCTCCTTCAGGCCTCCACCGTCTCCTCCGTCTCTTTATCCAGTGGCCCCTCCCTGCACACCTGTGTTTTGCTAAGAAGCCCCCCCGTGACTAATGCTGAGTCACAACAACACCTACATAATCACAGAGACTTGCACACGCTCACTCAGACACAAAGGAGACTGTGGATGAGGTTTTGATCGGGAGCCAGACAAACAGCTGCTCAGCGCCTCAGCCAACAGGGGGCCTCAGAAAAACTGGGAGCTGCTTTTGGCACCGTTTACAGGGAGGCAGGTTTTGAGATCAGGGTGTCGGACTTTGAGATGCTATAAAACCATGTAGTTTATCTGTATCTGAAGTGTCTGAGAGTAGATCCGAAAGATTTTCACATTTCTTTTAATTTAAAGATGATGTCCGTTTAAGATGAGTGGCATGTTTCATAAAGTACGGTTAAGTAGCTGTTAAAATACGAAATCCATTATTCAGGTGTTTGATTAGTTTAAAATGGACATATTATGAAAAACATGTTTTTTCTTGCCTATACATATTTAAAGTCCCCCCTGAGAGTCCCCCCTCAGTCTACCAACTCAGAGAATGAGGAAGGCAGACAAGTCCTGCATTGTCTCTACAGCCCACCCACTGGTGAAATGGGGCTCCTACAGGCCGTTCAGATCCAGCTCCTGTCGTTACATAACCACAGTGATTTACAGAGGCCGTCCTCCTCTGAGTGAAACCACTCCCCTGAGGAGTCTGAGAGACTGTGGCTGCATTTTATTTATTTATTCTTTCCAACCGTTTCCTCTGCTGTTCGCGGTCAGATTCTGGGTTGTAGCTATAGCGTACAGCCACGGGCTGTTCGTCAGGAACAGTAGCCATGTTGGATACTCTGCTCTGCTCATGCTCTGCACCCTCCCCCTCCATACGTTATTCAGGCAGCCAATCAGCACAGCGCCTCATTATCATAGCCTCCCTGCCCATTCAGAACTCCACATAGATAATGAAGGTAGAGAATGGGAGACTGCAGACCCCCCTCAGAGGCTGACCTTCAGAGGTTTTTTTGCAAACAATTTCAAAAGCTCGTTTTTAAGACATCCAGGAGCTGTTTAAACAGCTTTCAGCTGCCAGAATATGTCCCCTTTAAAGTTTAAGATTCCTTAATCCAACAGTCTGGGAGCAGCTGCTGTGTCATATAACCAACAGAGGAGCCCACTTTACGTCATTCAATAGGAATTCATTTGGGAATCTTCGGTTTTCTTATTCACTTTCAAATAAATCTGATTATACTGTAAGTGATAGCTGGAACTAGCTTAGACGCTGTCTCTAAACTTCTTTAACTTAAGCTTCATCTCAGGTTTAACCGGTGTCACAGCCCAGCAGCCAGTTTAGCCCCCTCCCTTCCTGGCGGTCCCTCGGCACTGACACACCATGAGCAGCTCAGATCTTTATCAGTCTGAATTATTTGAAAGGTATTGCAGTCATATACTGTAAGAGCTTCCAAATGAACTGCAAATATACTGATCTGTCATTTGGCTTCGGGCTATGGTAATGATACATACATCATGAGGACCTGTGGCTGAAGCCTACAGTGTGCTTTAATATCTGTTTCTGTGTATCTGTATACTGTGTGTCTGTGCTGCTCTGTGACTCTCAACCCCATCTGCTTTAAACACACTGTGGAAGTGTCTAACACATTGTTGGTGACCCAGGGTTAGTTCACTCAAGTCAAGTCCCTCAATGACCTCCCTGTCTGTTTAAAACAATCCTCTCTCAGAGTGGAATCAGTTCAGATGGGTGGGGATGGAAAGGATCAGCCTCTCTGATATCGCCATAACACAACAATGTGATAATAATAAAAGAACAGAGAGATTTGTATTCTGCAGTCCAGCTGCAGTCTTACACTTGCCTTTGGATGTCTGCCGTGCAAACTCAAAAGTCTCTAAATTGACTATGGTGAAAATCTCCTCTCCACCCACTCTGCCTTTAACCTGGCCTGCTTCAGATCAGAAGACTGAGAAGAAGAAAAAAAGCCCAGAGAGCCAGACAGAAGCTGAGGTATGAAGGAGGAAAAAAATAGAAGCGAAGTATGAGAGGGAAAAAAAAGAAAGGAGGAAAGTGACAGGAAAAGGAGTGAAAATGGACAGGATGAAGGGGTGAGCGCTTTTACTCGCATGCCAAAGGAGGGAGTGGGAGATGAAGCAGAGGAGAGGAAAGAGAGGGAAGCAGAGGGAGATGGAGGTAGACAGCAGTGAGGAGGAGGGGGTGGTGATTGTTTCTGGAGCTTTGGAGGTTTCAAATTTCTCTTTTCTTTCGATTCTCTGCTCACGTGCAGCTTCAATCTCTTCCTTTCTTTCCCTCTCTCTCTTATTTTCTCCAGACCAGCGGGGCTTTCTGCAGCTCAGCTCATTCCAGCCAAGCCCCAGCATGTTGTAGGCGGCTGCTACCGACAGGAAGACTGTAGTGGGGGAAGCAAAAAAAAGAAGAAAGGAGAAGAAAGTGAAGGAGAGGATGGTGAAAGAAGGTAAGCTCGGCTGCGTGGGTTCTTTTTTTGAAATTTGGAAGGAAGAGAAGGAGGGGCTGAAAAGATGGAGGGAACTCCAGTTTCTGCTCTCTTTGTGTTCAGATCCTTACGAGGGAGACGCAGCTGCGTGTGGACATGCTGTTGCATTTGTTGTTTGTGTGCGTGTGAGTGTGTGTGTGTGTGAGAAACCTGTAGCTGAAGCCAGACTTGCAGCTGATGTGACGGACTAAATAAAGCCAGGTCTGTGCAGTGTGACCACAGGATATTGAACTCTGTGTATGTGTGTGTGTGTGTGTGTGTGTGTGTGTGAAAGCTCTCCACACTTCTTCATGTAAACAACACACATTTGTTGTATCAGAGTTCTGCAGAGAGGAACTGTTGAAGAAGAGCAAACTGTGAATCCTTCTGGATTCAGAGCAGTCAGTGTTGCTTACAGTCAGATATTAGGACATCCGCTTTCTGATTTGACTGAGTACCTAAACTTAGCAGGATTTCAGGTAGCCACAGTGTTAATCTATGGATAGAGTTCCCAGTTCAGTGGCTCCATGCGTCCACTGAGGGGCCCCGCCCCCCCTTGTTAGAGACCCCCGGCTTTATGGTCTTGATTATCTTCAAATTCTTTAAAAAGGTTTTGGGAAACCGTTCTCCCCCAGGTTCTGATCAAAACAGGGATGCTGTCTGTGGAAAGACATATTGCCGTTTAATCATTTTGAAAAAATGTATTTTTCCAGAATCAGAGCTGACATTATTGGCTAAACATGTGGACTCCTCACAATGTTCTCGCACAGGGATAGACCTGAAAGAACAAAGAACTACTACTGGCCGAATAAAGGTAAAGAATGGTCAGGGCTATTTTGTAAACTATTATGTGAAGAACTGGACAGTATATGTATAAAAATCTGAATTTGACCAATGACATGGAGTTAAATCTATATAAAGGTCAAGTTCAAATACAAAAGGTGCAAAGAAGTAAATACTGAAGGAATGTGCACCAACCACTTTCTCTGCAGTTCTGACTGGTTGTTGTTCTCTGTACCTGTCCTGTTTGGTGGACAGTCCAAGTGTTGTATCCTGTGTTAGGACATTAGCAACTCTGTACACTACAAAGGTTGGAAGGAGGTTATTAGAGCTGATGTAGCTGAGTTAAAGGGCCTATCCAAGCTTAGCAGTAAAGACTATGAAGAAGTGCTGAGAGAAATAATGTCACAGATCTGTGAGACCGTTGAAACCCTGCAGAGGAGAGCCCTGCTCTAAAACCATTACTCAGTGATACAACAGAAAGGTTGCCACTGCTGAAGGGCCGGCTGCTCTAAAATCCCCTTCACACAAACAAAGATGCCACGGTCACAGTTGTACCTTCTAATGTGCAGGAATCTCTCATGATAAGTGACGTGAACCCGCCTGAAAATCAGAAGGTGTTGTTGAGCGTATGATAAGAGAGGTGGCTGTAGGAACACATTCCTAAGTGCAACTCTGTTCCGTCTGTGGAAAAACTCCCAGACCCACTGATGGAACAGACTGCAGCACTTCTCATTGTCAAACTGAGCTGCATCTCAGCGATTCCCGCATGGCTCATCTTGACATATCCAGGAAGATTCTTGACAGCTCGCATTCCCTCGCAGCTGACGGAGTCATGGGGCTGAGCCCTAAATCACCTCCTGTAGCTTCTTCAGTCGCCAGACTCAGCTTGTGTTGCTGTGGATGGGGTGTAGCTGCTCGGTTTATGAACACGCTTCAGGATCCCAGTGAAAAATGATTCACTTCACCTTCATGAGCTGTGGGAGGGGAGGCTTTGAAGCTGAAGATGTAGATAAAAACCTCCTTAAACTCTCCTGGAACTCTATGCAATGCTCTGAAGAAGACAGAGAAGCAGCTATGGAATGAAAAAAAGACATTAGCGCCATCAAACAACAAGTCATCGTTCACTGTCTGTGCAGAGTATATCTATAATGTCAGCAGTGCTGACCAACAATGTGCTGGTGCTGTAGTCCTTGGCTGAACTCTTGCTATGTCCCCCCGATGCTGAGTTGCTGAGCTAACAAACAGCTGACGTTGGTGGCTTTGAATCCACAGTCTCTCACAGTCATACTCATCCCAGAGGGTGCCAGTGCTGATTGTTCAGGTGCCCGGATGTGACTTTGCTCTGAGTTAGAGCAGAGGACTTCTGAAATGACATGTTGAACATCAAGCTGAGGTCCACGAACAGGAACCTGCCATATGTCCAGGGGAGCATCCATGAACCTGCTTGTCTGATAGGCAAACAGCCGGAGTTTCAGCAGGGAGGCTGCGACTTCAGTCTGGTCAACACCAGTCTCTTGAAGGAGTGCATGACCACAGATGTCAGGGCAACAGTCCTGTGGTCAGCTCTAAAATTGAGTATTAATAGGGACCAAGATGACTGTGGAGTATTCCCAGAGGGGAGAACTTCACACAGCTTATGCATAAATTATTCAATGCCTCCAAATTATATTAAATTCACTTACACTGTGTGGTCATGGAGGCAGAATAAAACAGTGCAGTCTAGACCTGCTCTATATGTAAAGTGTCGTGAGATGACTTCTGGCACGACTTGATGCTGTTTGAATAGAAACACATATTTAGCTTTGTTTTTGTCTAATGTAAGTCACAGGCAGATTCTGAGAAAAGGCCTCTGGGCCTCTGGGCTTTGGCCCGATAGGCCTGTTTGGAAATCCACCCATGGTGTTAGACCCTGTAGTAAAAGATCCGTCAGCAGCTGAAGACTCCCGTCCTGTAATTAGAATTTTGGTGGTGGGTGTGGCTACAGCCTTGGTTATATTCAGATCAGAGACTGTGCTGTTAATGAAAAATCAACTATTCCCCAAAGTCCAAAGGAAATGATGTGCATAGCATGAAGGGAAAGGACAAGCAGATTGCTTTTGTAATGCACAGAATACAGATACATACATAATAATGGAGTAAACAATACATATAGAACATTCTACGCAGAACTAGACTCAGCTCCATAGTAGAAAATGAAAAGGACTTGCAGGAGCTTAATGGTGTTAAACATAAGGTTCAGGATGCCCCTCGGTTTGACATCATGACCATCTTACCAGTAGCTCAGTTGATCACTTACATACGTACTCTGCTGAGATTTACATCTGTTTACATCTCATATATCATCGCCAGCTGAAGAAGTACAGACCAAGAGCTGGAATTTCTCCCCGGAGAAAGAAAGAAAGAAAGAAAGAAAGAAAGAAAGAAATACCATTAAAGGGAATGAGAGGGAGTGTGTGTCTGAATATCGGCAGCTGCTCTGTGGGGAATGTAATCCATATGTGTGGTCAGTCAGAGCCGCCCCTGAGCAAAGAGAGCAGGTCCTTCCTGCAAAGACACGATTGTTTCTACCTCTCTCCCTTGCTTAAATTCCTCTCATTCTGGCCTCATGGACCCTGGCTGCTAGTCAACTGTCTGCAGGGGGGGGGCAAGAGAGGGGAAGAGAGTGAAATCTGAAAGTGATGGAGGCAGCAGAGGGCAGGACTGCATGACTGGCAGCCTGCATCCAGGTGTGGCGACAGCGAGGTTTGAACGGTGTGACCTCTTGTCTGGTCTGCAGAGAGGAGAGGTTGGTAACCCCGGGAGCACTGCAAGGACGAGAGGCCACTGGCAGGGCATTGTGGGAAACGGGCTCGCGGTGCTCCTCAGGTTAACTCACTCCAAAAAAAAACAAGCGGTATATTGAGGCTGCAGTCAAAAATGATCTCAGGGGTGACAGTGGTTAAAGGAAAATGTGCATGTAAACTGCTCTCCAGTGTCAAGCTCAGAACTGCGTGGTTCTGTCATGACACACCGCTTTCTCCATTGTTCCTGACAGATGAAACACTAATTATTCCCAAGAGGTTGCATTTCAGGAATGCTTAAATAAGTGTGCTGCAGCAAATGGGCAGTGCTGTCGGCTTAATGTTTCACACAATTATTCAAATGTTTAAACGCTCTCCTAAAATCACATCTTCACCTGCGGCAAAATAATGCTGTAATATGTAACCGCAGTGGCTCAGTCATCTTCTCTGCTGTTAATCTGTATGTCCTTTATGTTCTGGATACACCCAACGTCATGTAACATAGCTGCACTACCTCTGTAGCATGCAGTCTGCAAAGAAAACACTGAAATCAAGGTTTTAAAGCCAAGCTAAGTGATGGAGTTATTGCAATGTCTGGTGGACTGGTGTGTGTGTGTGTTTGTGTCTGTATCTGCTCTGTCCACTAGGGGACAATGTGGCTCAGGCTTCCCGTCGCACTGAGAAAATAGAAAGTAGGTTGCTGTTGCCAACTGGGCCACACGTCTGCAGCTTGTGTTCAGCCTGAATCAGAATCAGACTTTGTTTTTTGGTTTTTCACTGAATCCATTCTCTGTGTATTCGCACCGGGACAGACAACATATTAGAGCTTTCCTAACTTTTCGTTAGTTGGTTGGATATTATAGGAAAATGAATGTTTGACAGTAAACATTTTGCAGATACATGCATACACTTTTGATCTCATAGCTTCCTAGTAGGGAAGGACGGGCCATCAGAACTCAGTCTCAGCTGCCTGCTGAACAGGAGTTCAATGTCCCGCAGGTTATCAGTGTTTACTGCATTCCAGCAGCAGCTAATTAAGTTGAAGTCAGTTAGGCATATTGCTCTACTTTAAGGCTGCAGAGCATGGTCTGAGTTTCTCCATCTGCTTCATTACAGCAGAGAAGCGGGGTCTTGTTCCAGTAAATGCTGCTAATCTCAATCCTCCTCTCGCCCTTTGTCATATCAGTGAGTTAATTAAAGGCGGCCTGAGAGGAGCCAGAGTGGGAAACGGGACACACGTGATCCCTGACAGTGAATCTGGGTGACGGATAATGCTTGTCTTCTGTGATTATGTGTGTATGAAATATGTCCGAGATGTTAAAGAGGCTGCGATGAGATGCCCTCCAACAAAGGTCTCAGACTTAATGCTTTAAAGTGGAAGCCAGCCGACACAGGTCCCTGTTAGCAGTGACATCAGAGATGTGAAAGTATAGTTAGGGACACTCACTAGCAAATGGAAACATAACTAAATACAGTTACTTAAGAAGAATTTGGAGGTGCACCAAGAAATATAAATAATAAAAGTAGATATAGTGAGAAACCATTTCTATACATATAAACCAGTGTCGTGAAATCAAATATTCATCAGATAATACTCTTTTTGGAGTTTAGGTCTCATTAAAGCCAGGTCTTGCTTCAGTCAGCAGGGAACTGCAGACTAAACCTGCTGACTGCATAAACCACAGCTCAAACTAACTTGCAGCTTGCAACTTCTGGAGTACAATGCTGCTCAGTGAATCAGATAATGTCACACTAAGGTGACCATATTACAGCGGAGTTAATACTGTCATACTTTTACTTTGTCTGGTAAGGAAAGAATGTCTTCCCTTTGCAGCCACAGTGTAGAGCACAGAAATTCACTGTGATACTGAAGTATGTGTGACACAATGGATTCAAGTCAAGGTCCTCAGCCATATCTCAAAACCCTCGTCGGCAGATACATATTTATAGCCCAGGTGTCATCACATTACGTATGTGTGAAGGTGGTCACATGTTTGGCCTCCTCGGCCTGCCTCCTGGTGTCTTGTCTTCTGGGTGCACCAGCAGAAACGCTGGGCTGCTGAGTGGTTTGTGGTGCTGACTCCTCGTGACCCGCAGACTCTGGCTGGATCTTCTGACAGTTCAGACATTCAAACTTGTGCAATCCCCCAAATATTGTATTCATTGTTTTACAGAACTCTCATTTGTTAAGAGTGAAATCATGTGGCGTGCTGCTTTGAAGGTGGTCACATTAGCACTACTGTAGTTCAGTGTAAGTGTAAGGCTTAAGACCTGATGAGACCCAGATGAGACCTGCTTGGCTCGGTGTGGTCTAAGAGTTCTGTCTTGCTGTGTGATCTCTGATCTTATCCAGGTAGTGTTGTTAATACAACAAAGCCCAGCTGCTGGCAGACTGCACATCATCTGTATAAACACACATTCCACTGGACTCACTGTGCTGAGCGCTGTTAGACTGTAATTTGCTTGACTAGTTATAGTAGAGATGGAGGCACGGTCACCAGTGTGTCGGTCCCTCATCTATCGATCGGGCAGGTCGCACACAGCTCAGTGATGTGCCAGTATGATCAATAAGCTCAGTGACTGGATCAATGTTGCTCAATATCGCAGTCTTGTTCCCAGTCACACATCTTGTCCAATAGAGGACGGTCGTGCTGCAGGCTTTAATATTTGATTCCTTATATTCAGGTAAGATCCAGTAACACAGAGCGTGTGGTGCTGACACTCAGTCAGCTTTACTCATGCTGCGTTTGGTTTCTGCAGCATTAATGGACTGAAAGGCTTGATAGCTATCTATTCATTATTAGTTTGTTGCTGTGTTGGGAGGGGAGCTTCAGTACACCTGGCACAGAGCTGTATGCTGTATGGCTGTTCTCTTGCAGGCTACCTCCCCCTGCTGAAAGCCAGCTCTCTGTTGGCTCCCTGCTGGTTCTCTACCTCAAACAGATAGTTATCATATTGCATCTTCCACCTCCAACCTCTAACCTTAACACCAATGTGCTGTGGCACACATGTTGTGTTGCATTACGTAGAGATGTCGGCACCAATAGACGGTGCCTTGTGAGTCTGTTTGTCCGTGTGTGGCGCTCTCAGCTTTGAGTGCTTTGCCAGGTGTTGATATGTCTGAGGACAGAGTCAGACATTGCGAAAGCATCACAACCCTGAGAGGTGCAGCCAGGAAGTGTCAGGTACGCGGTTTGGACTAAATGAGTTCAAAGGTGGGTGCGGTATGAGGACAGGGCTGGCCAGTGCTGTTACCTGCCAACATTCGTGAACAAGGTCCCTGTTGTCCAACTCTGTTCCTCATCATTACCTCAGCCAGGGACTGTCTGGGTCGCCAGCTGCGACAGAGATGCCGGTATTGTTTTCACCTTGCAAGTGTGTGTGTCTGTGTGTGTGTGTGTGTGTGTCATAATAGCAAGAGGTAGGTGGAATTACCCTAGAGGTGGTTTTGGAGTGACTGGATGAGGAGATGGTGTCTAGTTTGGTGTAGAACTCAGGGGTAATGTTGGCTCTCATCCAGAATTCTTACAAAAGGACTGAATGTGATAAAATAACTGATGTGATCATTCTTTGATTTTACAGACTATCATGTCTTATGCACTTGCTAATGGCTGAAAGACACTGTGACTAAATGAGCAAGCAGATTGGTTTCGTCCAAACTTCATTGTTTCCCTCTCCTTCCGCTCTTCATCAAGTCATCACCTGCTGAACTCAGTGACACTTGCTCCTGACCGGAGGGATGATGCGGAGGTGTTTGTTCCTGTAAACAAGCGGCCGGGAGCTGCGGACAGATACTCACACATACATTTGGGGTGTAGAGGCAGTCACTCTGAGCGCTGACAGCAACTGAGACCCGTGGGGGTTATGTTTATGCTTACTGAGAGAACCCAGCAACGGAGGAATGAGAGTTACTGATACACAGACAATAAAAGAGGGAGAGAGAGAGAGAGAGGGAGAGAGAGGGAGGCAGCAAATTAGATAAAGATAGAGAAAGAGAGAGAGCGTGATAGAGATAGACCGTTTATCAACCAGACTGAGGGGACTGAATAAGCTGAGCGTTGCAATTCTCAGCCAGAAGGCAGCAATTATGTGTGTGTGTGTGTATGTGAGAGGGGGGGGGGGGGGGGGGGGGGGGAGAAAGAGAGGAGGGGGATAAAGAGAGAGGAGAGGGAGGGTGAGACAGGTGGGGAAACAAGGAGAGAGAGGCATGCAGTCTGAAGGAGAGAGAAGAGGACAGCGGTGTGCTTCTCCCTCCTCTGATCCATCTGTCCAGCTGCTCTCCCCCTCTCTGTTCATCTCTCCATCTCTCCTCCATCCCTCTGTCCGTCCGCCCCGTCTCCTGCACTGTTGGTACATGACTGATCCAGGGGAGGATGCTGAAGTTCCGTGTGGACAGGAGAGTCAGGTAGGTGGAGGGGGGGAAAAGGAGGAAGTGACATGTGGGGCCGGAGTTTGAGCAGGATGAGGAAGAAGAGGAAAGGAGGAGGGGAGGATGGGAGGTTGATGGAGGAGTGGACAGCCACGAGCTTGGAGGTCAGAGATGACTGCAATGCAGTGCCAGCAGGAAACACAGGGAAAGCATAAGCCCTGCTGTGTATGTATGGCTGATGTGTGTGCTTTTTGTACAGTGATGGAGTGTGTTGGCCAGTGTGTGTGTGTGTGTGTGTGTGTGTGTGTGTGTGTGTGTGAGTCATGTCACACAGTGGGGTAATGTGTGGCTGGTGTGTCCTACAGTGGCGCAGTGCTAAATCAGAAGCAGGACTTGAAAGATGTTTGATTTGGTTTATACGTTGCTGGTGATCCCTCCCAGTCATGAGCTCTCCCTTCCGACTGTACGCATCAGCTGTCAGTCACCGGGACTGTGGCCTCTCGTCACACTCATGATGCTGATGCAGTATTGTCTTTATCTGTGCAGCTGAAGTTAATCCATCTCAACCGCAATACTCACATGAAGGGCTGAACACTTTGACAAAGTGCACCTGTCTTAGATTTGCATTAACGATATTCGACGTGAACAGAGCTGGAGCGTGACTGCAAATTGCAGATCAGACCGTACATGCAGCGCAGACAAACAGTGCGAAACAAAATAACAGAAAACAACACAGACAATTCAATGGATGACCTGAATTCAATAAGTTCATGTGCCACAAACTATGGCAACAAGAAGCATGTGCAAGCCTTCTTAGTGTCCTTTAGATACACTTCCATTGCATTTGCTGTATGTTTCTGTATTTAATTGTATTGTGTGCACTGGGCATGTTTCTGTGTTTTATGTTGTATGCACTATTTTTACTGTGCATTTCTGTTTTTGATTGCGTTGCTCGTGGCTGGAGCGTGTTTTTGTATGTATGTTTTTGTAATTACTTAGCTTTTTGTTCCATTTAAGCTTCCATTTAAGTCTGTACAAGGTGTGGTCTAAATGCTCTCTGACACAAAAACTGTAAATCTGGTCATGATCTCCTTTATGGTGGTCGACCTGTGCTGTGATACACGTGCTCCCAGCACTCCGGCCACACTTGGATCTCTCCCTGTAACCTCGTGAAGTACCACCTGCAATCTGTGCTGGATGTCCTCTCTGAGCCGAAGCAGGGATCCCTTGGGACGATTTTAATGATGGAAAAGAGAAAAGAGTGGCTGTTGTCAAATCCAAAGAGCGGAGTTGGTGGGAAATGGTGATTGTGTTTGTGCAAACATGCTATGTGCACAGTTCTGGTCATTTCCTGCCTCCTGCCTGCAGCAGGGCTCTCTGTTGACTGTCCCCACACCCCGGGGGACAAATTCATTGTGCGCCTGTGCAAGTGGTCCCATAAAGGCCTGTCATTCAGGTTCTGCTGGTGATAGTTCAAAGTAACTCCACATACTGACTCACAACACTAGGAGCGGGTGCTTCACTGTTACCAGGCCATGCTGCGTTCAGGAACAGCAGTTGTTCTGGCCATCTGTAAATATCCTGATGGCCAGAACACCCCAAACCATTGGGTCTCTGTAATTGTGACATGTATATCAATTTAAATCAAATCTCCCTCTGTTTTAACTGTGATTCATCACAAAACAGGTTTTGTTATTGGTTACTGGAAGTCATTCTCCCAGTGCCGTAAGACTCGGTGCATTAGCATGCAGGGCTTTAGCATATAAGCCGCAGGGAGCTAACTGGAGCTGCCTCTTTAATCTTCATTGTGTGGCACGGTTGAGGTAGGCAGTATGCTGCCCGAGAGGTGTGAGACTCTGACAGCTCTGTCCGCCGAGCCGTGCAGCTGTCCTGTGTGTCCTCCAGCACGCAGCGTGTGCATCCTGCTGCCTGGTTTTTCTGTTTCTTCTCCAGCTCTATGTGGGTTTGTAGGTTATCACCAAGCAGACAGGTGCCACACTCACCACACACATGGGCAGGCACACACACACACACACATACGTACACACATACCCAGAACGTGCATGTCATCAGTCAGTTGCTTGGTTCTTTAGAATGTTCCAGTTACTAATCCTGTCCCAGAATGCCACAGTTTGGAAATAACTTCTTCACCATATTAATGAAAAATAGAGTAAACACCTAAAGGCCTGTTTTCAAAGTGACTTCACACACATCCATCATTTAAAACAAACCCAGGACTCGCTGTTTGGTAGATTAGATTCATTGTACTACTCACACACTGTTACTGTATATGTATGTGTGTGTGTGTGTGTGTAAGAGGGAGAGAATCTGAGCTTAAGACTATATGGAGTTATCCAGTTGCCAGATGCCAAATGATAGACACAGGCCAGTGAAACACACACACTCACATTCACACACACACACACAGTATGCTTACACACACACACTAGAGAGCCTCAGGATTCAGAGCAGTGGCATGTGCGTTTGAAGCCCTGAAGGAGATAAGGGTTCAGAATACTGTAAAGTAAATGAGGCGCAGACTGTGAGCTGATGCAGGCAGACAGCTGCAGTGCTGCTGCGTTCTGATCAGCTGATGCGTCAGCTGAGTGTGTGATGTCATCAGTAATTGGGCAGCGTGGCTGTCAAACCTACAGCTTCTCCTGCTGCTACCTGAGAATACCACATTCTGCTTGTCACGAACACTTCATCAGTCAAAATGACCTTGTGAAGTGTATTTTCCTGCAAAGACACGTGCCAGACACAACACAAACCATCAGAGAGAGAAAGAAAGGGAATCCCTGGATGCAGTTTGCAGCCATGCTACATACCAGAGTCTGGCTGTCTGTGACTTACTGGTTTAACAGTATCAGTTGTGCATGTGTAAGCCAGCCTCACTGCAGAGTTCTGGGTTGAAGTCACAGGCTGTAGTTTTCTCAGGGTACCCCACCACCCTGCCACAGTCCAACAACATCCAAATTAGATTAAGCAGTGATTCTTCAGTTGCCCGTGTGAAAGTCTGCCTCTGTGTGTCAGCCCTGTGACTGACTGCAAACCTGTGCAGGGTACACCGCCTCTTGAAATGTAAAGTTTTTTTAATCTGATTGCAAAACCAGTCAAATATAATCTGTAATGATTGTTTATTCTTGTTGATTTACACCCTCTTTGTCCTTCATTTGTCTGTCTCCAGTCAACATGACCCCAGTGGACCAGCTGGACCAGCAGTGAGCCAGATCCAGCTGGAAGAGCCAACACCAGTACACGCCTATCTGCAGTGAGTGAACCATGTTCATACTGAGTGAACTGTAGCAGTGTGTGTGTGTTTGTGTGTGATTGATGGTACTCACTGATGCTAACTAGTCTTCAACTATTAATCAATAGGCAATTGGATTCCGATACATTAGGTACAGCATAGAGGCCATTCGGCTGCTGATGATGGTACTGAATGTCCATGTGTTTTCATATAGTCCTGATTGTGTATGTTGACAGCTAGCATCCATCTGTTTTACAGCATCGCCATATACTGTTTCTGACACATTGGAGATTAATTACCCAGCAAATCCAGGATGATTCACCTAGCAGCCTATTGCTATATGCCTTGAAAAGCCTCTGTGCTGCAGGCTGTGGAGGTTTAATACAAAAACTTCATAACAATGCAACCGTGTGCCAAATAGTTTCACCAGTGTGAATGAGTGGGGAGAAGTGTAAATACAGGAAAATGAATTTCCACTCAGTGACTCCCTCCGTACTGTTCCGCAGATGCAGTGTGAAATGCAGCATGAACAGCAGCAGTCACTGACAGTTCAGCAGCTGGCGCTGTAAAGGCTGCAGCTAAGCATTCCAAACGCTTAATGTCAGCAAGGAAACACTGGCCTCACACATGTCTGAGCAGAAAAAGTGTTTTACTGTTTACATGAATCACAGAGGAAGTCTGATCACTCCAACTGATGGATAATGCTCTGTTGCAGCTGCAGCTGTTGTTGTTTTTAGCCTGTGGTACAACTGGCCAGGAGGGTCTAGTGTTTAGTCCAAGACCAAGTGGCAAACTCAGCTCTCGGTTAGCTGCATCGTCCCAGTGGCGGCCCTGATGCAGAGCTGGATGATAAATGGATATGCACATCTCTCCTGGGCAAGACTGTCCACACTGTTGCTATGTATGTAGGCACAAATGACACTGAGCTCAGGCGATCAGCTGCAGCAGAACTTTGAGCTGCTCACAGAAACAAGCGAGAGTCTGGAAAAACAGTGTTTCCTCTCTGGTCCAAATCCCACCCAGAAGGAAGGCTCAGAGTGGTTCAGTCAGTTTAATTTGTCATGCACCGCTGAGGACAGGAGCGCCTGTTGGGTGTGTTCTCCAGAAACTGTGGGGTCGTGCAACGTGAATTCCTCCACCGGAGTCATACTGTCAGTGATGAGCTGTACTCCACCTACATGAGTGATCAGCCAGTGAGGATGCTGATGTTTAGCCTGGGGCCTGGAAGCCTTAGCCCCAGTCTTTGCCGCATCATTACATCACACCAAGTTTGCAGGAGTTTTGCAGTGTTCCCTTAATACTACCAACAGCTCCATCTTTCACATTAGAGTCACTGTGGAGGGCAGTTTGCCGCGTTTTACCTACCGTACTTTCAACCACGACGGCACTTTTGCTGCATCAAATGGGCCAGGCTGCAACAAGTCCTCCAAATTAAATGACAGAGAAAGCAAACAATGAAAGCGCAAATGCTGTGATGCTGTAATAGGCAGTGCTGCATTTTGAGAAGCTGGTGCTCAAGCGTATAAAGAGCGAGCAAAAAACATGAAGTTCAGTTGTAAAGTACATCTTTAGGCGGACCTACTCATATGTTTGTTTCAACATCCATACGCTCATGCAGATGTTTAATGTTCAACCTATTTTTACAGATCCTCACAGAATTAGGGCTGATGTTGCGTTTTCAGGCATAACAGCATGTGTTTAAGTGAGAACCGACGCTGCGGGCGGAACTCTGTAATTTAAATGCAAAATTGGAAAAGAAATGCAAAACATTTGTCTTGCAAAAAGGGCTCGTCTCTAATGTGAGACCATAAGATCAGGTGTTGGAGCACCGCTCGGGCTCTGACTGTGCACTGTGCCTGCTAACAGGAGCTAATGCGTCCGCTCCTCTGTCCAGGCACTGTGATTTGGATATGAATGGGAAGGTGAACTCTGCTGCTGAGAAGATCACTCACTCCAAAAGTGCCAACATGGTGTCGGACCTGTCTCCAGAGGCTCAGCCTTACACACGGGTGAGCACACACACACACACACATACACATACACACATATATAAATTCATTTCAGATAGTTTTTTGTTGTTGTTGTCATTTTTTTATATTTCAGAAATACTTGAAATCAAACTGAACCAGGTCCAGTCCACAGACAGCAGGGCGATCACACTCGCTGACATGTAACCGACCCACGGACAGCATTCGGACATACACTCCCTGAATCTACACACCCACTCAGGCCTCACGACTGTAATGTCACATTATATCTGATAATGGAGTTATATGATGTATTCCTCTTCTGACCTGCAGGCGTCTCGGACTCCCAGAAAGGCAGCAACGTTCGGGAAGCGCTCTAACTCCATGCGCAGGAATCCCAAAGCAGAGGTGACCAAGCAGGGATGGCTGTACAAGCAGGTACGCCCTGTACTCTCTGCTCTGAGGACAAACTCTACTGGTTCTATATCAGTCCACTAGTTGTGTTTGGTAGTATTCAGCCTGCAGTCTTACAATACATTGTGTATGTCTGCAGGAGCATTGTCATGTCTGAGGATCTAAGGAGCTGGTGATGTCATAGTGATGTGTACACATGCACTGTAAAGCTGCACTGAAGGATCCAGTGTTTGTTAAGGGAGCACAGCGTATCTGTGTCCAGTGTGAGTCCACCAGCAGAAACACAGAGGACGTTAGTGTCACTCTGTCGTGACTTTGTCGTACGCTTTTGGGTAAAGGTTTTGAATCACAATCGGATAACGAGCAGGCGCTTTGCACACCCATCCAGAGTTGCATAACAGCAGTTCTAAGGAGGCGAGGATGTGCTGCCAAGTCATTAGAGGGCTGACTTCTTCTTCTTCTGTCGGCTCATTAGGGAAAGCAAACACGCATGTTTAGGTAAGCGTCGCATTCCATGAGCAGGGCAACCAGATTTATTCAGTTTGGAGATAACACAGCAACAGAGGTAAAGTGCATGCAGAAGTGCGATCAGCCAAATCACAAAATATTATCACAGACATTTTGCTAATTTGTTAACATGCCCAAACAATCACTTTGAAACAAAGACATCACATCCTACCCACCTCATATCAATAATAATAATAATAATAATAATAATGAAATGATAGCAGGCCTTCATCGCTGGTCTGTTCAGGCCCTACACTGTGTTTTCTTGCTGTGAGATCGTGTCTGACACTGTGCCTGCATCAGATAACATTTGCCTTCCAGCAACAGCTCCATCCAGTAGTAATGTTTAGCACTGAAACAGGAAGTGACCTTTACATTGTGTGGAGGCTGGTGTAGTTAAGATGCATCCCTTTAACATTTAACATCAGCCTGAATTTGCATACTGTCTCCAGTTTTAGCAGTGTGCTCATTAAAGGGTCTGAGTGTAACTGTGAAATCATTATTATTAGCAGCTAATCAAGATCCACAGCCAGCCATGATCACTTATATGCATTTTACTAATAACATTGTCCCTGAGCAGGTTAGCTTTGTGCAGTGTTAGCTGACAAAGTCATTTGCAAATGGAAATATGGACACTTTACCAGCCAACTCAACCCCAGGGAAGCTAACTGAATTAGCCGGCGTTATCTGCTTAAGATCATATTTTGCTACAAGATACACTACCAGTGAAATGTGATCATGACGGTTCGTATCACTTGGTTGAATGAGTCACTCCAGAGGTTAGTCAATTCCTGGAAACTCTGTTGTTCCTGATAGACTGTTTGAAACTGATGCGGGAACTGTTGTCGTCAGGTTTTCCTGACAACACAATGGAGGGCACTATGCCTGGTTGGCATCGTGTTAAATCCTTCTACATTTATTTTGGAGTTGAGTCCAATGTTTGGGTGGATGTGGAAGTGGTCTTGCTCGTCTTGTCAGTACTGTTGCGCATAGAGGTGCCGTACGGCACGGCAGTGGAAGAGAAGCAAAGCACTGCAACACAAAACTAAAGAAGAAGAAGACGCAGAAAACAAAGAACAAGGTGTTTTTCAAGTGTAAATAAGAAATCCCCCAAAGAGACACAACCAACAGTGCTACACTACGCTGCCTTTGTTCATTAATGCAGGAATATGTCTCCCAGTCCAGCAGTCAGACAGCTGTTTTATGGCCTGAAGACAGAAGCTGTATCAGACTGAGGCTGGGCAGACAGTACTTTACTGTGGGCCAACAGCCAGTGATATTCCTGATAAACATTAGGATGATGGTGTTGATTGAGCAGGCAAGGACATTAATGGTGATTATGCTGGTGAAGATGATGATGACGATGATTAATGAGCGTGTGACATGTGTTCCTTCAGGCCAGCAGTGGAGTGAAGCAGTGGAACAAGAGGTGGTTTGTCCTCACTGACAGATGTCTCTTCTACTACAAAGGTTTGTACCTCGTTGCACTCTGCAGCACCCACACCCACACACAGAGTTGGTGTTAATCTGGCTATAACAGCAAAAACATCGGCATAATGAAGAGCTGCAAAGTCTGTCGGGCAATTGGTAAATTCATTAAAAATGCATCATTTGCACAGTTTCTGCATGATGTCATATCAGCCACTGTGGCCAGATGACGGCATCAGCTCCACTGCCAAGCTTGTGCCAAAGCTCTTCTTTAATATTTGATGGTTAATGGTGGTGCGTCTCACTTTGCTGTCAGTGTCCGCAAGTTGCATTAAAATTGCTGCACTGCTCAATAACATTAGCCCAACCACAAATCAGTCGGTGACTTTCATTCTCTGTCATGCCGTCTAATGTTTAATTAGCCTTTCATCGTCTTGTATTTCACATCGTGGCGTCAAGATATTTGTTTACTACTGGCGCTGCAAGGGCTTAAACCACAACTAAGCACGCAAATACCAAAGCCTATTGGTTCTCTGCGGCGTGGCCAGGCTAGCCACCACGCACCGCTGAACATCAGTTACTTTTCACAAACAAACAACTTCGTTTTGGTGAGACTTGTTTTCATCGTCGATGCTGAAAGTTATCCCCCCCCCCGTGCATTTCGGGTGTCACTCACACACTGGACGAGGCACACACTGAGCCTCGTGTGGTTCAGTTGTTATTCGTGGCGCGCCTGAAAGTTTGCACTACTGCTGTATTCCAGCAATATGGGTTACGTTGTTTAGCGCGTATTATAATTCACTCAAATGACTCTGCCCCTGCCGTATACTGACAGGATACCATTCAGATCTGTTGATCTATCACTGAAATCACTGCTATCACCCGGCTATTATGATCACTGCTATCAGGAATAATAGGATTCTGTCTAATTTATATTAGGCTGTAATCTGGCCTTATTATAAACGAGGCAGAGCTTCAACATTATTGGAAATATTCATCTTTAAACCACCAAATGTAGTGTGTGTGTGTGTGTGTGTGTGTGTGTGCGTGCGTGTGTGTGTGTGTCCACGCACTCATCAGAGGCATTTCTCACACTCAGATTAATGGGTCACTGCGCTAACTTTGGGCCGCAGCCTGGCTCTGCTCTCAGAACAGACAGAAGCTATCGTTTCAGCAGAGTGCACCACCACGGTGTTGTTGGCCGCAACCTCTGAAAACAAAACACTGTGAGAGAATCGTACACAAAATCAGCCCCGATCCAAAAACAATGAGCGAACAGACAGGAAGTAGAGATGTTAGGAGGGTGGTGAAGAGCTTTTGACTGCCTTGCCTCTAGTGATTAGTCCTCTGGTGATGTGACATCATCAGTTCGCACCAACCTTGTCCAAGCACAGATTACAGCTAGTATACTTTAATGATTTCTATTCCGACCATTGTTTGCTGTGTCAAGGCCCAGTTTTAATAGAAATGTCACCACTTTCCCTCAAAAAGGGAAATTAAATATATATATATATATACATGAACGACTGCAACATCTTAGATGCAGTATATCTTAAGAAGAGACCAACATATTGTCTCACTGAACAATATGATGCATGTCAACAAAAGCGGAATAAGCCAGCAATTGGGCACTTTGCACCATGTTTTACTTCAAACTACACAAAGTCAATGTGATGGCCTCATACTTAGACACGCCATATCTCACAAGGTGCCTGTCTCGTGTCGACTAATTTCATGTGTGAAAAGGCCATTGTGCTGAGATGAGTGGAGTGGAGTGGAGCTTTCAGTGAGAAGAGGAAACTGTCCTGCTCACAAGTCCTCAAACGTTGCTGACCTTTAACCCCAGCTTACGATTCACGTATTTACAGATACAGTGTCAGAGTCAATAGGAAGAAATTAATTTGTGATTAATCTGACAACGTCTTCTGTAATGTTCTTTTCCTGAAGACGTCTGACAAACTTGGCTGCCACTTTAGTTCATGAAGAAAGTGTTTAGTTTTAGCTTCTTTTGCATTTCTGTGCCAGTATTTCCAGGTTTGGGCCATGTGATGTGTGACAGGTGTACTCATTCCGCACGCCTAAAACGGAGCGGGCCTCGGGCAGCAGGTGAATAAATCACAGCACACAGTGTGCAGGAGCAAGTCCCTGAAAGCAGCGTCAACTTAATCTAGCAAAGATTTGAACAGCCGCGCTGCAATCCCTTTTCGCGTATGGAGCTACCAATCCTCACAGCTGGTGCTGTTTTAATTACACGGGAAACATGCGCAGCTTTGCAAGCGAGCACCTGTTGATCACACAGTGATGAGTGTGGGCGTGAGGAAACTTCAGGTCTTTGCAGCCCAAAGAAAACCAAACCGAGTGTGTACCATGCAAAGCTGTAATCTCCACTGACTTATTAGAAAGCTGTAATCATGCGCTAACCATGTGAACTAGTTGTAACTGTCCTGACCTCACCTTCTTTCCTTTAACGGAAAATGGGCGGGGGAATCCTCCTTCATGGATGAGTCCTCATGCCATCCAAGCAAACACCACTAACAAACATGGCTGTCATGTCAACAGATGTGTGACATTCCAGTGAACAGAATTTGAATAATATATTTAACTATAACATGGGGCCACCTCAATCATTTCAAATATGTATATAACAGAATTTAAAATTTGAATGATTACATCTTTACTTCCTGAGCTATAATTATAAAACTTATTCAGCTTATAAACCCCTGCTTTGACCCAGAGGAGGCGGTCCTAAGGGTGTCCAGTATAGTGTCTCAGATGAAGCTTTACATGGTTACATAACAGAACTTGCAGGGATCGATCGATGCGCGAGGTCACTACTTTGAAGAGGGTTGCAGTGAAGTTATATCCGGTACAGCCGGGGTTTGTTATGGAGGCAGACTGTATCTCCTATAGAATAACTTACATTCATATTTATCCTTTCAATCAAAAGAGTTTATTGTATATTGTAATTATGAGATCTTCCCTTTTAATTATTAGATTTGAAACATTTTAATTCCCCAAAAAGGTCTGATTATACTGGAAGGTCTCATGAAAGTGGTGTCTAATTTCTGGGACAATACAAGTATAAACCAATAAGAAGGCCCTGAATAATTATATTTAAATACATTTTGCAATTAGGGCTATTCTTAATTTGAAACTTGATTTTGGATTTTTCTTTATTTTACCATTTTGATTATCAGAGCTATTTGTCTCTCCCTTCTGGCAGTGAGAGTTATTACATCTCCTCCATGCTCCTGTTTGCCGTTCGCTCTCTCTATCCCTACTCCTCGACACTCTTGTTTCGGTGAACCCATTGCTGCTGAGTGCTATCAAACAATATCAGTGCCATCACAGGTGTGTCACAGCAGACAGCAGATTGAAAAAACTGCACACTGTGAATTAATCAGCAATGAATTAGCCGGCTGTTAGTGTTAGCTTTAAGCTTTTAGCAACTGTCACAACATTTTTAGCAATTTTAACAGGTTAAAATTGAGAATATTGCAAATAATATTATAAAATATGCAGTGTTAGTATTGTAGTGTCTGTGTAATCTGAAAATAGGCCACATCACTGTCAGATTCACTGTCAGGCTCGCTGTAACTTGTGAATGAGTCCATGTCAGTCATGTGCATTAGAGGCAGTATAGATGAGGAATACTCACACATATCACAGGAAAACACAGTTTGACAGTTTGGCTGCTCCTTTTGCTGCTCGACACTTTAAAATGCCCGAACCAAAGGACGCAGGCCGTCGCTTCAGCGTGGCATCAACACTGCCATCAGGCAAGAGTGATGCTGACCTGACGCTTGTGGTGCACGCACGGGGATAACTGCACAGTCCGGTACTGTGGGGCTCATGTCGGGGTGATCTGTCTCAGAGCTGATTGCAGCCTTGAATAACCTTTTACAGGACACCGGCAATAAATCGGTATGCTGTGATAAGAGAAGAAGAGCCAACAAAACAGTCCACTCTGGATTGACCGCTGCACTATTTCTTCTTCTTTGTTGCTGCTGCGGCTCTTTGTCCCCTTTGTCTTCCTACCTCAGTAACCATGAAACAAAGTAATCCAGTTAAGGTTGTAATCTCTTTAGAAACTTCCACTTTCAAACACGGCCTTAAAGTGCCCATGCCTTTCTTTTCTCTCTTTTCTTATTTGATTCCCTCCGTGCTGGAGGCTTCTCTCTTCATTCCGAACACGTTGTTTTGTTCCAGCCTCCCCTCCATCTCTGCCTGGCCAAGTAGTGTTTTTGGAAAGGAGAGAGGGAGCGATGGCGGGAGGAATGTGTGACAGTGCAATTTACCACTGCGACTGCTATGCCAGCGAGGACTGAGGGCCGAAAAATGGGCACAAGGGGAGGAGAAAGGGGACTTTTGTTATAGGGGTTGTGTTTTACAGGGCTGTCTCTGACTCCTCCAAGGCACAGCTTGTGCTGGCACACTCGGTTTTAGACAAATTTATGTTGAGCTGGCGGTAAAGATAGATAAATGCTCTCAGCCTACAATCAGAGTGCCTACATTCTCCTTAAGGATTTCTCTACATGTCCTGAATTCAGTTTTAAAGATGACATGAATCACATGAATTTGAAAAGTCATTTAAACTATTGAAGGATATTTGGTGTGTGAAGAGCTGCGGGTCCCTGTGCTTTTTCAATCATCTCAGACTAAAATGTGTCTTTTATCTCAAATCTGAACTCTGATTGGTTGATTATTGTGTGTTCATCCTCACAGTGGCGCTAAAGATAAAGTCAGGAGATCACACAAGTCAATCGGCCTCGTCCTATGTGTGTTGTTGATGTAATGCACCAAAACTGCCACATTCCCATCAGTGCCATGGCTGAAACACTGTAAAGCTTTAAACATCATCGTGGCCTCCAAACCTCCGCTCCACAGTGGAGTTTGAGGTTGAATTTGGCTGATGTGCAATGATTCGATATCTAGTGTAGCATCAATATTAGATGCAGATTTAATGAGCTAATACTGTGCATTATTTAAATTCTGCTGCCATCCCTGTCATGTGATGTGAACATAACCGTGATGTGGACTGGATGTGCTCTGGACCACCTTCACTTTGTCAAAGCCACTAACCCTCAGCGTGAATTTTATTATGTAGAAGGGGCAGGAGTCAGTGCTGCACCATGATGGAGTACCCAAGTGCCACTGTGCCATAGTCCAGATCATTTTTGTTCCCTCAGACACCTCAGAATGGCGCAGGCGGGACCCGAGGGACGAATTCAATCTGCATAATCCTGCAAAGGTCAAAGAAATGGAGGATTATGCTCGTGGTTGTGCTTTTGAACTGCCCTGATCACACACTCTTCCACTGCGAAGACCGCCGGCGGCCTCTGCGCTGCAGCCATAGACCAGCTCTTATCAATGCTGATGATCCTTGACATGAAGGTTGGGTCATCCCTGTCGACAGAGATCCTCACAGACCTCGACATGTTACCGCTGTCGTTGGGTGTCAGGAGCGTGGATGCTTGGCAGTGATGTGGTGCACGCTTGAATCAGTGAGGATTGCAGAGCTGTTCCATGTAAACTCATGGTGAAATCACAAAAGCACACGTAGCTCAGAACACTGACCTCTGTCATTTGCTTGTGCTTCCTATAAGAACATTAACAATGCTGGCTCAGCATGTTTATATACAACTTTTTGATGCATGAGCCCCATGAGAACATTTCTGACTAACACAACTTTCACATAGCACTAAGGACTGTAGAGAAAGCCTTTATTGGGTGTTTTGGAGTCAGACTTTGTATTGTATGGTTTTGTGTGGTATGGGCAGTCATATTGTTCAAGGGCACAGGACAAAGTTTCATAACAGCAAAATGATTTGCAGTTTGAGGAGAAAGTGTTTTAATTCCGCAGTGTGGAGCCCAGGCTCATTAAAATATACTGTGATTGTTGCATCACTGTTATTAATAAACAAGACCTTTTTACTGCTGTTGTGACTTTGTGCTATGCAAGTAAAGTTGAACTGATCCAGTGCATCTTAGGTATGATGGCAGCTGGCAACTTTATTTTCCACAATATCATAAGAATTCCAGCAGAGGGCACATTATCTAATTAATATGTTTAGGATTTTAAATAAGATCTGATTGACGCACCTTTATGATGTAGTCATCATCGGCAGTTGTGTATGCTTCACAGTAGGAGTTATTGTTGTTAAGGACAAAACAGTGCATTATTAACTATTGTGTTTATAAAAGCCTGATGCTGGTACTGTCTCCGTTATACTGGGGCGGAACAGAGATCTCAGAATCACATCACAAACCACACATTGAACTAAAAACATCTAAAGAGACAAATGTTCAGCCTTGAAGCAAAGACGTGGGATTGGAGTGATCGCTCTCAGCTCCCACAGGAAGTGAAACGTCTTATTCCGTGTTTTACGTCAGTGTAAGTCTCAGCGTGACTTTGTGTCTATAAATACAGCCGTCAATAAATCATTCAAACGAGTGTGGGAGACGCGAGTGGGAGAGAGGCAGAGGTGTGTCCATTTACCTGCTGTCCACTTATGCATGTATGTGTGTGCAGGTGTGTGTGTGTGTTTGTGTGTGTGTGTGTGTGTGTGTGTGTGTGTGTGTGGGAGTGTCTGAGCAGCAGGTACAGTTGGCTGTGTGCCAAGATTCCTGCAACACTGAGTCACATGGGCTGATTATTATCTTGCACACACACACACGCATACACACATAGAGCAGGGGATCAGCGTATTGTATGATTGCACAAGCCCTTCCCCCTCCCTCAGATCGCTCTCTCTCTCTCTCCCTGCTCCCTTGCCCTTATTTGCTCTCTCTCTCTTTCTCTCTCTCCCCCTCTCTTTCTCTCTCACACACGCACATACACACCCACACACAGCACAAACACACTCACTCAGCGGCAGAGACAGTGTCGGTGCAGAGCCCGTTCGGGAAATAAGAGGTAGGAGGTCACAGAGAGGAGCGTATCCCTTTTCAAACTCCTGAAATTTTCATGCCTCCTTCCATTATTTTGTCAGCGCCTGTGCTCCCCTTCCACACTGCCTCTGTTTATCACTGCTTCATCCTGCTGTGTGTGTGTGTGTGTGTGTCTCTGGGAACGTGTGAGCCATTACCGCTGCTTATCACAGGGACCCTCGGACCATAATGGATATCTATTCTAGGAAGCTGTCACCGTGGGAGCAGAGACTGCGCTGGGAGGAGAGAAGCTCTGAATCCATTCTCATGTTTAGACTGTGAACACTCCTCCACTGTTTTGCCGTCTTTTATCCTGCAGGTTGAATGAACAGGCTCAGGCTGCTTCCTCCGACACAGTAGTTTGTAGCTGTGTGCCGGATTGTTATTCTGCTCCTCTAATTCCCCCTGAGATGTCTTCACACTCTGATTTTCCCTCTTCACAGATGAGAAGGAGGACACGGTGTTAGGGAGTCTGCCGCTGCTCAGTTTCCGAATCGGAGGAGTTGAGCCTTCGGATAACATCACCCGCAAGTTTGCCTTTAAGGTCAGTAACGTTGTGGTGGAGGGATACTGTGTGCTGGGAGGTCTGTGTGTAATTGCATTTCATGCAGTGGATGCTACGGATACTGGAGAACATAAATGTGTGCATACGTCTTTAGATGTGCAGGACATACATTAGCGGGGGAAGCATGGGTTCTATGTATGGACACATTGGTTCTCTTCAGTGTATAAGAACTGTTCCAGTGCGGCAGTATGGAAAGGCAGTTGGCCAGAGGTCTCCAGAGCGACGGCTGCTCAGAACCATTGCTGTAACTCTTGATGAGCCTCCTTGTGCAATGTGACTGCTTAACTTGTTCCTCGGTTTCAGCGCTGTGGTTTAGTGAAGGGTGTGGGTTTAGTTCTGGTTGATTGATAGAAGCTGACTGGCTTCATGGCTGAGTCACATGATGTTATTTATGACTGTTAAAGAGCCCCGCGGGGCCCAGAGTCTCTCGGTCTCATCAGAGTGGCGGGCTTGATGGATTCTTTCAGTCGGGGCGGCAGCCTGGATTTAGGACTCTCAGTACTGTGGGTTTTGATGTTTTGGTCAGAGAATCACATTGTGGACTTCTGTGCTCCTCTTTCTGAACTCTAATGAAGTTGAGCTGTTTTGAAGGAGTCTGGTAGCATCACATCTGTGAGAGTGCACCTCACTCAAGCTTTGGATTTCTGTCTGTCCAATGCACTACAACCCTTACAAACGCCTGGTATACGAGAAATAGTGTGGCGTAGTGCGCAGTAATAGAACATTACATGGAATATAATGGACGTAATGCACATGAACACATGAACACTCTGAATTAACCATACGCACTGCAGCATATATAGCTGTATGCCGCTTCATACATGCACCACTACATGCAATTTAGGAAGACATAACCTGAGACTGTTGTGATCTTCACTGTTAACATTACCTGCTCATATCTGGATTTTTAATTTTTTATTAATATTTCATGTTTGTATTTTATATACTGACACAGTTAGCCCCCTTGTACCGCAACTGCTGCACAACAGCTTCCCTCTGGATAAATAAAGGCTCATCTCATCCCAGCTTGTTTTACATCATTGTAATAGTAATAATGTTAAATGAGAGCATCATCCTTGCAGTCGACAGATGCAGTTGGATTTCTCTGTCTGGTAATAAAGCATGTTTTGGTAAGAGATAATTAACTGAAGAGCAAAAATATATGAATTGCATTGTTGCAGTTCCTGGCAGAGATCAAGGCTGTGTTTCCTGAGATCCTGATGAATCACATCAGCAGCACTGGCAGTGGGGGATAAACAGAGCTCCAGAGGCGGCGGCAGCAGCAGCAGCACACCCCCACCTGACAGAGCTGTTTGTCAGAGCTGAATAAAGATGAGAGATGAGGATGTAATGTAGGTTAGCTGACTCTGAATCTGCTGAGGAGAGGTTTATATAAGTTGGAAAGTTAGTCTTGTTTCCCCTTCAGCATCAGCATGAAACAGCCACACACACACACACACACACACACTGGCAGCTCTGTGTTGATCTCTCTCTCTTTGATCCTCCCTGCCTGTGCCCCCTGTCTTACTGCAATCACTGTTGTCATTATCAGTTTTCTTCACTTTTCAGGACATTTAGTCCTCTCTGTCTTTGCATGTTATGTGCAAGCTCTGGTGCAAAGTTCAGTGCATGTACCCACTGTGTATACACACACACACACACACACACACCTGCAGTGGAGACAGACTGAGCAAATACACTCTATATGGAACATTCTGAGTGACACTGAGCACTGTTTACTGTCTCACTGTTGTGCCAGTTATCCTGCAGCATGCCTGCCTTTCCATTTGTATAATACCAGCAACATAATCTGATAATAATAATAATAATAATAATAATAACATAATCAAATATAACTTTATAGATATGTTGCAAAGTTAAGATGTAAGACTAAATGCATCATCATGCTTGTACTATAAATATATTTAAGAAAAATAAAAATAGAACTAAACATCAAACACAGTCGGTAAATATAGAACACTGCAACAGCGCTTTTGAATCAAAGTCAGTTTGAAGAAGTTTTAAAGTCGAGCCTGCTTCTGCCACACTGAGAGTGACAGTCCCTGTCTGCTCACAGCAGCACAGTGAACTCGTCTCCTGTCCTCACAAAGTAAAGGGGCTGTGCAGCTTTACGGCCTTTCCCCTGTTTCCAGACTTTTTGCTAAGCCAAGCAAAATGGTTGCCAGACAGTTTCTGCCGTCCCTGAAGGCAGCACAGGCGTAGCAGAGATGCAGGCCATGACGTGATCACCTGCAGGGCCTGGACAGCAGAGAGCTAACATCAAAGCCCTACTCGCTGGATTTAGTGATGACGAATTCTTCTCCAAAATGAAAATTAAACTGGGGGGGGTCATTGCTGTGACCCCAGTGGAGCAGATCCAGAGGAAACCCAGCGCACGCTGCAGGTGGCGTTTCACAAGAGTACGCAGCGGGGCGTCCGGGGAGAGCGATCTAAGTGGAGCCGAACGCTGCAGAACATTAGTGAATATCGACCAGCATGTGAATTGCAACACTTTTGTGCAGCTCTTTGGTTGATGTTGGACTTGGTCCTCTGGTCAGTTCATGCTGATTTGGGTGTAGTCTAACAGAACTGTTTGTATAAGTGTTGACTCATCAGGTGGCCACACTGTGGTCGCCCGCATTCATTTAAATGGGCAAATGTCTGTGGCCAAGTCAAATTTGCATTTTGAACTGATCATTGTCATATTTATCATTACGCTTATCTACATCTGAAAACTGCTGCCAGTGTCCGCCCTGGTCTCTCTGTGTGGGTCTGAACTACATTTTGGGTTTGACATATGTAGCTGCATGATAATAAAGTGTTTTCTGGTTTTCACAAATGTATGTTAAGCATGTCAAATATGTGCATTTCCAATTTTAAGGTGTTAATGGGTGCTCAGGGCAATAACAGCTGTGTGCTAAAACAGTGTGAGGGGGCAGCACCGGAGGGGCCGCGGTGGCTGCAGTTATTCTATTAGTTGTGACAAGTGGAACTGCAGCGTCCACGCTGCAGAGTCGTCCACCATGAATGTGAGCCTGCACGTGTGTGACTGCGCTTACGCTGCAGCAAAAGAACCATCCGTATTAGAAGAGCATACAATAATGTGCACGATAAACAGCGTTAGATAAGATGAAGCTGCCATCGGAGACAGGCGGCGGAGGGAACATGAGAACGAGCCCTGGGTGTTGTTCCTCCCGTAGACACAGCTGGTGCACGTGTCTGACGGGACACTTGTAGCTTCTCTGATGAACTCGGAGGGAACAAACATCCATTATCATTCAAGCTGGTCACAACTTAGGTATGTAGCTCACAGTGTACGGACAGATACTGTAACCATGAATTACATAATGACAGATAAGTGGCGTTGACGCACTGTGTGTGTCCCAGCCGGCTGAAGCAGACTATGTGTTTTTCCAAGGTGGGCTCCTGTCTCATTGGACGAGCCGCCCCAGGGCGTCGCGGAGGTGGAACCCTGACTCTCTGTGGTCTTGTCCCGACACGCCTCCTCCAAAGCTGCCCGGTGATTCCTGTTCGACCACTTCTGTTTGCGACAAGTGTCATTACAAAAAGGCCCGCAGACGACACAGAGACAGAGTGGGCAGGGGCAGAGTCCACGGCCTCTGAGCGCACTGGGATCTGCCCGAGTGTGCAGCATGCACGGGGACATGATTCCTTCCAGATACGGCTCTGTCTAAAGTGTACACAAATGAAACTGAGCTGTTTACATCAGAATGTCTGAGTTTGTCTGTAGCTCAAGCCACAGCATGGCTGAGTGATTTAAGAAATTTAAGAATTTAAGAAAATAATATTTGATCTGATCTTTTCATTCCTTTCACTGCAGCATGATTCGTTTAGATATATGAATATTCTATTTTTAGACTAGAACTATGATTATTAGAACTATTATCTTCTTACAGGAAGATGTTCTGTTGGATCCCAGAAACAGTCATGTGTCCTTCATGGATAAATCAGGTTTATTAGAACTATATTTGACCTTTCTCAGCAGGAATAACAGTAATGAGAACACTGTACTCACCAACTATGACGCTGAGCTTTAAAAAACATGGTAACGTGATCGGACAGGTAAAATCATTATTCAAACGCACAAACAGCTTTTCATGTACAGTGTGGGATCAGTGTTGACATTTACAGCCCGCGGTAGTTTGTCAAGTTGTGATAAACCAGAAAGATCCTTTATAGCGAGATGCTTCTTGGTGAACTGAGATGACAGTGAGGTGAAGTCAGTCAGCCCTCAAAGCAAACAGAGGCAGAATAAATCCTCTCCGAACAAGACCAAAAGGAATTAACAAAATGTATATAAACCAGAGATTAATGCGCATGCTTGGCTGTATAACTGGGCAGGAGGCCGCATTGTACCTGCCACGCTGACACACGTAGCCCAGGGGAATAAATCATCGCAGCTCATTAAAGTCATCTGTTGCGTTTCAGCCGCTTGATATTTTGCGTGTGAAGTTCGGGTCAGAGGGTCTCTGCAGGCACAGCGGGGGAGGAGGGGCGGGGTTAGCCTCCAGCAGGCCGAACGCTGCACTGGTGCTGGAGTGTAACTTCACTGTAGCTGTACTACCCCACTACATCAGTCTAATAGCTAGTCTCAGTATAGCATACCACTCTGAACATTCTCTAATAAGCTGATGACATTTGAGAAAGCTCTCCTCCTGAGTTTAATCTCTGGAGGTGGGGATAGGACGGACAGCAACTCACGTCACCTCTCCTTTCATTGGTTACTTTGAATAATGACCATGAGCTTTGACTGGCTCCCTCACAGACAAGCAGTTGCCAGAGAGAGCAAATCAAAGGAAAACATATGTAGATAAAAAACTGATAGAATGAATATGACGTGAACCAAAACCACCAGTCTCAGTGACCTGAGATCTCTTCTGTTATGATGCGGAGCTGTACGTGTAGAGTTGCATTGAAGTGACCTGAAAAGAAAACGATCAGGATCAGCAACCAGCATGGCTGTGAACCAAAGAACAAAACAACCTCAGAACAAACAGCCAGGTCTGCAGTCTGCAAAAGAAGCAGTCAGATCTGAAGCCAGGATCAGATTCTTTTCATCTTTTATCTTTCACCCAGTTCCGTCCAACTGGGTCTGCATCTTTGGAGGATTAGTGGCTCTGACTCAGACTGCATTTTAATCTTATTTTAGAAAATCCTGTCCTTTTGTCAAATTGTAAACAATGTCATCCAGCCAGCTGGGTTGTTTGGCTTCATGGGAGATATCTGTGCTCTTTAGGAGCCTTGTTTTCAATCAGGAGCTCGGTCAGAGAGCTGTCGAAACCTGTTATACCTGCGGCTTCACTGCCTGACTCTGTAGAGGTGTGGCTGTAGTCGGGAGGCATTCAGTAAGGTTCAGTAAGACTGCGTCCAACTGAAGGTTTGTTTTGTCTCATTCTCAGTCAAGCAAATTAAAACTCTGCTCTGTTGTTGTCACCGAAGCTCTGAATGACACCGTTACACACTGTAATGCCTGCTTTGGTGTTTGAGCTCAGTACAGTCCTGTGACACTCACAGGAAGGTTGGATCACACCTGCAAAATGTGTGTGTGTGTGTGTGTGTGTGTGTGTGGGGCGAAGCAGCAAACATTTTAGTTTCCTCACAACCCACAGCCTTAAACTCTCCCCCCTCGTACTGCAGGGTTAATGTGTGTGTGTGTGTGCGTGTGTGTGTGTGTGTGTGTGTGTGTGACTCAACAACCGGAGTCATAGGGTTACACCTTTGGGTGTGTATGTATTATGTGTGCGCGCGGTGACACTCAGCCTCACCCTTCCTGACAGCAAACAGTTCAGCAGAACTATCAGGTAACTGTGAAAAGATGAGGTTATGGGGCCGTCCGTCCATCCAGTCCACCTATCTGTTCGAGCTCCGCTCGTCTCGTTGTGTGCCAGAGGCAGAACACTCCCTGGACTGATCAGCAGCCTATCACATCGCTAACGGACACAGATAAACACATTTACAGCATCCGCATAGTTCTAAACTGTGAGAGAAACATATATAGACACGTTCAAACTCCACACAGGCAGAGCTCATCAGCTCCAGCGGGTTTGGAGAGCAGAAATCTACTTGCTGCAAGAAAACCACTGAGCAACCACAGAGTCATAAATCTCTTGATGGGTCCATATCTCTGTTGGAGCATGAGTGGCTGTAACTGATTTCTTGGTTTTCTGCCTATCTTATTACAAAATGTCTTTTGTTCTAAGTTAATTGAAGTTTCAGAGCCATTTTGACTAATGGTGTCATCATGAGGAAGGCCAGGAAGTCAGCAAATACTGAAACAATCACACTCTGAGGGTGTATTTTATAGGTTTGTGTCCACTTGCTGTGGAAGTTTCTTTCTCTGATACAAAGTGTTGTGATAGGTGAATAGACAGACAGACAGTGGGCAGTATGATTGGTAATTTCTAATATCAGATAAGCAGGGAGAGAAGTCACTCAGGGGTCATAATCAGATTTAAGCAACCTGTAAATCCTTTATTAAAGCCTGTTGTGCGGCAGAGTGGCCTTCAGAGATTTACCGTATGATGGCGTAAACCCTGTTATCACCAAGTTGTGAGCGAAACGTTGTCACATGCTCTCTCGCCCCATCAGATTCTTTTTCACGACTCTATCAATCAGTGGACAGTCTGGTATGTCTGTGAGAAGCGGAGACAGCTGACCCGCTTTACATAGAAGCCATATTATCGGCTGCTTTATGATCCTAACGGCACTTTGCTCCAACTATACAGTCGAGAAGTCGTGGGATGAAGAAGAACTGTCATAGATTAGTGATTTGCTGCTGCTGTGTTTACATTTAGGCAGCTTGTTTCACAGTTGTCCTGAGGTACAGTCAGTGATTTACTCTACGCTCTGGTGCCTTTAGGCCATGACACGATTCTGCTTAATTCAGCCTCTAGGCCGAATTTTACCGCATGGTTTGATTTTGTAAAAATCACCATGATCCTTCTTGAGCACATTCACGCGCCTCGGAGGAAGAACCCCTTCCCATCTATTTCACTCACCCTGACACAGGACTTTTCCACCAGCACAGCCTTCAGGGCACACTACCAGCCATCAGCTGAGGCTTTGAGAATGAGCGTGTGTCAACAGTGAAGAAGCTGCTGCACAGTTGCTTATAAAGTCAAAAGCCCAAGGTTACCTCACTGATGGCTGCTGAATAATGAGGGGATGATTAATGACGCAGCCTGACCCAAAGCAAAACTGAAATGACAGTGTTTTTACAACACATGTGCACAAGTCAGTGTAGTTGTCGCGGCTGCAGTCACACGTCGTACCTGCACAGTGGAAACTGTGTGCGAGGGGACAGCCAGGCAAGCATTTCAATAGCTCACAGTGACTGCTGCTGCATTCTCAATGGCTGTATTGACAGCACTTCCTGGAGGCTGGACTTGGCGAGCTGGATGAGCACACACACATGCACGTGCAAACACACACACACTGACACAAGTATACACTGTATATTCAGAGCAGGCACTGGAAGATGGAGCTCTCTGCAGCAGCTCAGCATGTTAAAGCTACAAGAGACATCATCTAGATTATATCTTTGTATATCTTTACATACAGTACACATGTGATGCACCATGTTCTGACAGTGCTCTCACCAGGATGGCAGTGGCACTTCTGAGGGATGCAAATGAAATCAAGACACTATAAATACTGCAAACGACCTCAAAGCCCCCCACCACAACAAATCCACATGGATGCATGGTTGCCAGGGCAACGTGTGAGCTACGTCATTTAGTTTGAAGGTAACAGAGGAATCTCACAGCTAGCCTTAGCACACTGAGGCCAGCTTTCTGTTACCTGTGTGTAACAACAGGTGTGTGTGTGTGTGTGTGTGTGTGTGTGTGTGTGTGTGTGTGTACTTAAAAACAGTATTGAGGTACTTTACTTTATTCCCAGGCAGGGTTACTTCTTCTGTCACTATGTTTCAGAGGGGAATATATAATAGATCTATTCAACAGCTGCAGGTGCATGATATATGTGATGGTGAAATATTCTACACAAAGCTCATCAACAGCTTATTAAATACCATGCATTATTAGAGTTTAATACACGCCATTCCCTCAGTTAAATGCATCGATACTGTTGTGCCTTCCTGCAGCTTCCTCATTGCAAAACTAACATTTCAGGATATACAGTGTGCAGTTTTCATTCTATGCCAATACATGATGAAGTGCATTGGGCCTGACTGCTGTACAACTTGACCCAAGTGTCAAGGAGATCCATCTAGCAGACTTTTGTGTATGAAGTGTACTTGAGGTGCCGGTGAGAGGACGGAACATGATCTAGGAAGGCCTGGCTTCATTAGACACCAAAACGCGGCGCCGTGATTTAGAAATACACATGAAACTAATGTGATTTTCGATTTCAGCAGTGACAGTAATGTGATCCCTCATCATGCAGGTTCATTTACCAGTGGGCTATCATTTATGGAAATGAAAATGATTCCCTCAGTCAGTAGCTGCTAAGTTGGAGCAAAGTATAATAGGTATTGTTGCTATGGTTACCATGAGCACTGTGGTTAAAGCATTGACTTGAACTGAAGGTGTCACAGTGTACAGCTTTAATGACACCTGTAAACCAATTAGTGTCATAATGACCATATTAATCAATTGCTCTTCAACTATAACACTGATGAAGCAGCTCACTGTGTGTGTATGTGTGTAAAGTTGGATGTTAGGCAATATAGTGATGATGGAGACACATGCCCAACTATTCAAGCAGACCTCACAGTGTACTTAAAGTGTTGGCATGCAAGCATTTATCTGTGCATGTATGGACAGCCGCAGCGGGGCTACCATATATATATATATATACGGCAACAGTAGAACAGGAAGCTCTTAAGAGTCCTAATGGAAGCTGCGGAGGCCTGCAGCTGGAGCGAGCGTGGACGGTTCACTTCCCACAGAACAGCGCAGACAGGAGCTCTGCTGCACTGCAGCCTGATGTGCGCTGACCAGAGTTAGAGGCACATGATGCGTTGATGGAGCATGTTAGTGATGTCTTGCGGCCTGCAGAGTAGTGTTCATGGTGCCTTTTAATGGATCGTGCATCAGACAGGGGACTATATGCATCTTTTCAAGACTCTGTTAGTGACAAGTCGCTAAAATTGGAAGAATCATCCAGTTTTTGGCTGTTTTCGTTGATCTGTTATGTTTTGTCCTCTTTCCTTGCTCCCTGCCTTCCCCCTTCTTGCTTTATCCCTCTTTTTCCTCCTGACCCCATTTTTTCCTTTCCATCCATCTTTTTCCTACTTCCGTTTTGCTTCCTTCTCAGCAGGCTTCTTTGTTTTGTTTTTGTCCCTGATGATATAAATAAATAACAATAATGATTTTATTTCTGTGATTCAAAATAGGAAATGTTGCTTCTCCTTTCTCCTTTCTCCATCCTTTCCTCTCTGACTACCTGAATGAACGAACAAAGGGAGGACAATGAAGGAGGAGGCTACACACACACACATGCACACTTTCTACAGCCCCGCCCCTGTTGCTAGGTTACTGCTCCCTCTTACTATACAGCTCTTTCAGCCAATTGCATCATCATGTGTCACTGCTGGAGGTGGAGCCTCACAGTGCTCCACCGTGGAAGGAAGTGACTTTTGTTTATCAGTGACATCACTTCCTCGCACGCAAGACACACACACACACGCCTGCACACACACACACACATACAAGATGTCTTCAGTCACCACTGTGGTACTCAGCAGCCAAGGTCGAATATACAACCAATCTGTTGACACACTGATGGCAGCATTGCTCACTACATCACTGACACACAAAGACCCACACACACACACACACACACAATGAAATACATCATTTTTTCAATTTGATGAAAAGATCTCTACTATCTTATGATATATTGAAATACGAGTTTATGGTTGGATACATTTAAAATCAGTACATAAAGCAATAATCAAGGTGGATGTTATTACATATACAAAGACCTAATAGTTAAGATGGGATCAGAATGTCTTCACTCAAACGTCCAGGTGTTATTTTGATGTGCTGGTGTTTTCATGCTGAGAGACCTCCATCTTTCCCTCCGCTCCAGTATTTGACGTTGGGAGATGCAGAATGCAGTTTAAAACCCAAAGCGTCCATGGAGCTAGTCTTTGAGGAGACGTGTTGTGTTTGAAGCTCACGTGCAGTCAGTATTCTAGACGCCTCTGAACTTTGCGTTTTAATCTAGCTGTAAGGGTTCCTCATCACTTCGGAGAAAAAGCCACGGCTAATGCTCAGCACTCAGGGTCTGTGTCCAACTTCTTTGCCTGCGCTGACCTCTTGTGGTAGATCCTTGTCTCATTCTTTTTCTTTTGGAGCTTTAAGGGCCGCGTGTTCAGGGTCACATCAACATCGAAATCGACTTTCTGTCCATACTAGCTTTTTTCTTCATTAATGACTTCTGTCCAGTCAGTATCAATTTGAAGATGTTCTCTCATGTTCCTGCCATGTTCCTCTCAGTTGCTGATGATCGCAGAGAATGATTTGTGTTTAAAACCTGTGCGTGTACCTAATGTTCACAAAGCAAATGCTGAAATGAAGTGTCAGCAGAGCACAGAACATCATGTTAACCAACAGCAACACCACAACCTTTAAACTCTCCCTCCTAACTATGTCCTCTCCCTCCCACCCTCATCCGCCCCTGTGAGGTCCGCTGGCCCTTGCTGTCTCCTGTTGTGGTAGAGAGTACAGTAGGTACACTGTTGATATTTCACTACTCTTCTTTGTTATGAACTGTCCTGTCAGTAAAGGCTGCATGATCTCCTCTCTTCTGCATGTCAGTTGGATTCCTGCATACCAGTCTTGTCTTGTTCTGGTGGTTTGTTCAGTTATTGACTGCATGTCGAGGCTATCCAAAGGTACACCCTGTGATTTTGTTATTGCAAACCAGTGCCACCCCCTCAGACTCAAGAATTTTTGACAACTTGACTGTAAACTGCTTTGAGTGTCTAACCATAAGACGCCAGCTGAGAGGGCATTTACAGGAGAGTTAGGGGTGGTGCTGTTTGGAAGTGTAACAAAATCAGAGAGTGTAATTTTAACACAGCAACAGCCGACCAGAGAATTGTGCATGAATGTTATTAAAGGATCAGTTGGTTCACTTAGTTATGTCCATGAATTGCGCTATGTCCAGCAAATTGGTACCCACCAAGTTAATTGCAGAAATCTGGAAACACAGTGGGATTGTTAGGAAGGAAATCAGACGTGTGGTGCAGACAGGTTGGAAACAAACCCCTGCGTGAAAAGGACGAGACAAACTTTGCAACAAATAAACGTTAAGTTGTATGAAACCATTCTGTATCGCATGCGCAGATGAAAACAGCTTTCATGATGGGGATGTTCTGTATGATAAGACAGACAGGAACTGACTGGGTGTGCTGCCTCTCTGTGCTCTGTCTCCCTCTCCCTGCAGGTGTGGTTGGAGCAGGAGGAGGACGAGGAGGAGGGTGAAGACAGAGAGTTGAAGGCTCCCGTTGTGTTTTGCATGCAGGCGGAGCATGCTGGGACCAGGACATACTACTTCAGCGCAGACAGCCATGAGGAGCAGGAAGAGTGGATTCGAGCCATGAGTGAGGCTTCAGAGGTCAACGTTCAGCCAGCGCACAGGTTCTGTTCACACGCGCACACAGAGCTGCCCTGGATACACAGTACACACATTCACAGGGCAGATTCTGTTGTTTGCCCGGGCCTGCCCAATGTGATCAGTCACGGCAATATTATATGATGATATACGATTTATGAAATGTTCATTTTGTGTCCTCTGCTGGTTCAGCGCTGTTGTTTGACTGCAGATTGTATTGGCACCTGACAAAACCACAAAGAGCTGCTCAGATATGAATCAAGATTCTGTAACTGCATCGGAGTTTGTGACCAGGCAGACATGTTTCCTGTTAAACAATGGATGAGTCCAACTAAAGCAGCTCCTAAATCAGCCTCCACAGGAGCATTCAGTGGTCCAGTTCATTCTGGTTGCTGTAGGTTTTCAGCTTTTTCAGCCAAAGGGAATCCCATCAATCCCCGTCATGTAACACCAAGTTAAAGATGACGAAATGACAATGATGTTAAAGCAATCTGCCTCTGTACTCTTTCTGAAACCAAACAAAACTGTTCGTCTCTGCTCACGCTTTTTTTTCCTACAACCTTTGCAGGACAAACTCGGAGACCACAGCGGAGCTCACCAACACCATGGTGACCAAGGCACCAGACCCACAACAGCATGCGCACGCAAAGGCACACAATGAAAATGACAGTGACGTAGCCCCCTACACTAAGATCAACGGGGTTGACAGTCTTGAGACACCCCCACCTTCCACCCCCCTCTCAAATCAGGAGGGCCAACAGAATGATGGAAGGCAAAGGCAAGGCAATGATGAAAGGGGAGGACCTGCTCCTGACTACAACCCTCACCCAAATCACCATTCAAATGGTTGTAGCAACTACGACCCTAGCAAAACAATGCCAAACAACAGCAGCAGCAAACCTCCTCCATCCAGGAGTCACAGTGGACAGCGCACCCCTCAGGGGCACCCAGAGGTGGGTTCCGGCCCATTGCATGACCCTAGGGAGCAGCAGGAGAATGTGGTGCTGAGGAGGGGCTTCGTGCCACGGACAGCCCCGGAGAGGGTGGCCCAGAGGAAGAGCTCCATGGCTCAGCTGCAGCAGTGGGTCAACCAGCGGCGGGGAATGGCGTCCCAGGAGGACATCAACAGGTAGATCAGTGGAGGAGAGCTTCTCCTGATTCTCTCTTCAGGTCTCCTTCTGTTGTTCTTTACACTTTGCTTCTGGTGGTGCTTCAGTGCTCTTGGGGAAACTGTGAGGACACCGATGTTGCTGCGAGATCACTGCTGCACCCTCAGTCTAAATAAGACAATAATCTCCATGTTTTTCTGTCCTTCCAGCCCATCTCGTTACTACCCAGTGAGCCGAGGGGTCTCGGCTGACTACTATGGCTACCCCGGTGGCCCCCAGTATGTGGATGAATACCCTCTGTACCCACCAGGCGTCCGACCTGACAGCATCTGTTCTGTCTCTGCTGTGGGGGGATATGACCGACGCTGGACTGTTGAGGAGAAGCGTCTCTCACTGAGGGATGGACCCCATAAGCTGTACGGACCCCCCATGGCCAGGGACCAATGGGGGCAACAGTACTACGGCGGGATGGAAACGTCCATGAGGCGTCTGTCCATCCAGCCACGCTCCAGATCTGTGCCCAGGTCACCATCTTCGTCATCGGGGGGACCCTACTCACCAGTGCCGCCCAACTTTGCCTCGCCAGCTAGATCGCCTTCTGCCCGCTTTGACCGGTATCCAGGCAGGATGAGGGACGACGTCATCTATGCCGATCCTTCCGTCTACAGCCTGAGAAGATCCCTGAGCTCACCAAAGGTAAAATGACATGTGTTTGTGTGTTATACTCAACAAGGTCATTTCAGACCGCAGCAAGTTTCTCTTTAAAATCTGCTGGAGCTGCTTAGAGAACCAGACATCTTAATTTAATGGGGGCGTCCTGTGTTGTAGTTTTCCGCATAACATCGCTCTGAATGTTGTATTGTATTGATTGTAGGTCTGTAAATGAATAAAAAAAATGAAAGTGTTATTAAGGATTTAAGTAAAAAGCACAGCAGAATATTTAAATGTTGCATTTTTTTAAAATTCCCACAGAAAAACAACAACTTCCAAACACTTTAAATGGCCTTTCACTGTACAAGAGTCTCTAAAGGTCAACAGGGATGAGCGCAAGAATGAGAGAGAACTGTGTTTCACATACTGTAACCATATTCATCTTACTGTACTCCACTCTAACAACTTTCATTCATTTTGCCTCCATTTTTCCCTTTCTTCTTTCCTTATTACCTTCCTTACTTCCGTCAGTATGACTACCCTGGCAATAGGAGGTCCTTAAGCCAAGGATTATACCACTACAACTACCCTGTCTCCCCTTCCATCCACAGTAAAATGGTATGTGCTGCTAATGTCCATATCTACTGGGCAACACGCACAGTCACACACACAGGTCTGTGGTGGTAGGCACAGTCTACAGTAGTTATGGCACTCAGTATGTGTAGCATTGCTTTGCAACTGCGGCCAGCTGTGGGGTGTCTCCTGCACATCTGTCCTCTGTCTGTCTGTCCTAACCCTGTACATCACTCTGTCTGGACCTTCTCTCCCAGCTTTTCTTTCCTCTACTCCAACAAGCCACTGGAACCACTCTTGTGTGCACATGTGTATGAGTGTATGCGTTTCAGTTGAGACACAAGAAAGATCAGGCGAGTACCTTAAAGGTCCCTAACACACTGTAGGAGAAGGGAGGACCAGTGAGTTTGAACTTGACCTGACTACTGATATTATAGTGTTTGTTCAAGGAGTTGGATGGAGTTAGCTGATTAATGCTGATTAATGCAGATGGAAATATAAACATCATATAAAAACCTAATGTGAATGCTGAGACCAGTGCCTCAGCTTGAACTGTAATTATCACTTTCAACATCGAAGATCTGCAGGGAGCACTCCGGCGCTACCTGCCTACATGACTCTCAGAGCGGACTGTCTAAATGAACAGTCGAAACAAAAACCTCACCTGTGTGTGAACACTCGACCAAAACCTCTGACTACATGATGTCAGTGGATGACCAGATGATCAGAGACAGGCAGCCGTCCTCTGTCAGTTGACAGAATATGGAGGGAAATAACAGCTAAATGCTGCCGACCACACAACCAGTTAGCAACAGAGGCTCGGGATGAGATTGATTTGGTGCTTCAGGTGCTCAGTGCCCAGGAGCAGCAGAAGTCCAGTGTGATTGGCAGATTGTTTGCGGTGCTTTTACTTTGCTGCTGTCTTTTATCTGAAAGCCTTCTATCTGTACAGTACTGGTATGTGTTTGTGTGATTTCCATGTGTGTCGCTGTTGCTTGGCTCAGGAGGAAATGTTAGACCTTCAGCTCCAGCGCAACCTGGATTACTTAGACCAGCAGGTAAGAGGGTACCCACTGTGCTGTTTGCCATTACATATTTCACACAATGTGTTTTCCAGTCAGTGACTGTGGCTGAGATCCCTCCCCTCCATTTTGCCCTCCTCTCCTATGTTCCTCTTGCCCATGAATGCTGATCTATACTAGTGTTCCTGAATCCTTCTTTCACTACCGCTGTGATTACTGGGTAATGATGTGCCCTGAGTTTTGGCTTCTCAGGCAGCAGGTTTTTTGGTGGCTGCATACAAACCTTCCCCAGGACTGATGTATCCTGAAGCGGTACCTCACACCTCTTTAGCCAAACCTAAAAGCAGGTCATAGGAGTGCATACTGTAAATCTGTGTATGTCACAGTGTTGGAGGGGTGCTCACTTGGCTGGTGAGGACATGTAGAGAGGGGCAATGTGCAGGTATGCATTAGGTTGTTCATATCAGGCTTAAGAATGGCTCCATCTCATCATTTATAATGTTTTTTACTTGCAAAAGAAATATCAGTCTTGATGAGGGTCTGAACAAATGAGGCATTACACACCTGAGAACAAATATTCTGAATGTAAACACTGAACTTTTTGCTCCTCTCACTGGAGCTGATATATGCTGTTCGACTGAAAACACAATAAGATCATTTAATCAGTCTTTGCTTTCACAGGTGCCTCCTTTCCATGATGTCTACAGCAGAGAGTTACACCCCACACTGAAACTCAATGAGATCGAAACCAGTGTAAGAGTCTGGACACTGCTGTCTCTCTCTCTCTTTCTCTCTCTCTCTCACACACACACACACGCAGATGATTCATATTGTTTTGTAAGACTCAAATGGCCCAGAACGCCCACATCTACATTTTTAAATCTGCAGTCTAGACTCTTAATCTGAATGCTACAGTGCTGCTCCGTTTCCAACAATGCTGTTCTTCCAACTTCATTCTGTCAGCAGTTTGTGTGTCTTCTGTTGTGGCTCACACTAGAAGAAGGGAGGTTATGACATGTTCAGCTGTCACATAATATAGAAGTAATATTCTATGTCTGTATACTTTTGGCCTGTACTCAGAGATGCATTCATGTACTTCATTTCTTTATTGTATGGGGGGTTTACCTTTATTTCTGTTGAATACATATAGTAAACAGCTGTTTAATGTCTGACACAGAAACTCTTGGGTCGACTGTGTGAGCAGAACCGAATTTTGAAAGACCACGAGGCCGTTGTCCACAGACTGAGAATGGATAAGGTACCTCATTTCCTCTGTTCTACACTCCAAGTTGTTCCTGCTATTCTGTTTCTCCCAGCCCAGTACAACAACCCTCTTTAACCAGAGCGAGAGAGTTAAAGAGCATGTACACATAAACATGAACCTACTAAAAAGCGCAGAACTTAGTAATAGAAAGTAACTTAGAAAGTAATTAACTTTCCGTTCTCGCTTGCCATGCTTGCTGTTCCCAGGACAGCCTAGAGGAAGTGCTAGTGGCAACTCATCAGGAGATGGAGTTGTACCATAACCAGCCTTTGGCGATGGAAAAGCTGCGGTTCAAAAAGGAAACCCTGCAGAACCAGCTCATCAACATCCGAGGGGAGCTTTCCCAGGCCTCCAGTGTAAGACAGTGCTTGACATATTCTGACCTTCATTACCATCTTTTATAAGAAAATGATGAGTCATGTAATACAGCAACAGAAGAATGTGGCAACCACGCCTGTCCATTGCCTGGACAAGTCTGCAGTTTATCCATGTGATCCAAACCACATGACATTAGAACCAAGAGCGAATACTAAAGCTGTCACTCAAATGGTTGAATGTTCATTACAAATATTTGAGCTTCTTTGTTTAATGGTGTTTATCATTTTGATCATACAGAGGTGTGGGCAGTATAATTTGTATTTCAGTTGCATTCTTGTTCTTCGTTTAGCCGCATCTAGCAGTGTAGACACATCAGCAGATCGCAGCAAGAAATGCGGTGACTGATATGTTGTGAATTAGAATGACAGGATTTAGAAAGACCTGAAACAAGAGGGCTACAGATGTTAAAATGAAACATTCTCTGAGCGCAGCTGCCTTTATTTGCACCCCTGTCAGGCTTTAACTACCACTCGGATGGAGTTTGAAGCATTAGAAGATGAAGCCAGTGCCATCCATGGAGATCTGTGGGAGCAGCTTAATGCAGGGGGGCAGGTAAAAGATCACTCTTACATTGTTGTACTTCAGCTTTACTTTGCAGGGGGAAAAAGGAAAACTTGTTTCCAAATGGACTTTTGACAGAGTTCGCTTTCAGTAGTTTTCATTGGGACTGTGTCTTAGGAAGTAGTTCACCTATCCTCACTCATATTACTGGCTTTTTGCAGAGTGAACTGGTTCGAAGGCACATCCAAAAGGAGTTTTGGAGAGTACAGGATGTATTAGAGGGACTGCACAAGAATAACTCATCCAGAGGTACTGACACAGCCAAGCACAGAGGTAACACACTGGTGCTAGAAAATGCTGACATGTTTAGTGGAAATACCAGTGTCTCTATAATGGACATTGCAATGACTCTAACCCCGCCACCCCCACCCCCCTCTCTTTCTTTTCCACAGTGACCAGCGGTGCATCAGGCTCCTTTAGCACCAATAGTCCAGCCAGTCCCCTGAGCTCAGTAAGCCTCACCAGCCCACTCAGCCCTTTCTCCCCAGTGCCCGGCTCCCAGGCCTCCCCAACCAAACAGCTGGGTCCGGAGGTAAGCACCGGACACACCCAGCTGAGTACCAACCCCAATCCAAAACCTGCCACGGGTCCAAGCTCAGACTCTACTACCAACCCTGAACTACGTAAAAGATCAAGTCCGAAACCCCGTCCCAACTCATGTATAGTGCCTCAGTTTAAAACTGACCCTAAGCCTAGGCATAGACCCAAAAGTTACGTGGAGCCTGACACAAACCTGCACACAGAAATCAGAAATTACTATTGCTGTGAAAACCATGAACACACCTTTCCTCAGATCCCCCTTGCTTTCCAAGAATTTAGGGAGTCCTTGGGTAGATTAGACCCTGTGATAGAGGAAACTGACCATAGCAGTAGCTGCAGAACCAACTCGAACTTTGTCCAAGCTATAAGTCCAGCCAAAGCCAGAGCAGGAGACCAGGTAGATTTTCTGCAAGTACAATGCCAGGACTCTAAAGATACCGACCAGCATTCAGACAGAGTCCAAATTAACACTGACCTTCAGGATGTCCATTGGGTAACTTCAGATGTTTGCACCCAAGAGGTCAAGGTTGGACTTAGAAAAGATGTCTTTCCAGACTCCCACCCAAATCAGTTCCCTCACGAAGGTTTCAGAAACCTGTCCTGCAACAGACGCTATTCCATGCCTGAAACGCAGATGCTGCTTCTTCGGGACTCTTATCAGAGTGATGTCTTGTCAATACACTACGGCCCAGATGTTTATTCATCCTCAGTCCCTTGTGTTAGAAATGTTGGCCCTGAAACAACACACCAACAACAGCTAGCTTCTCTGCCATCGTGCCACACTGGTGAAGGTTCTAGGCCACTTTCTTACCCCAACAATCAAGGGGGACTTGGCATTACTCCAGTAATCTGTACCGTGACGGTGTCTGAGTCACCCAGCAATCACTCAGGTCAGGTGTTCATGCAGACGCATCTTTAATAAAAAGGATTTCCACTACTCCACTACACTGATAATTCCCAATTTCTTGTGTTTGGATTTGATTAATGTCCCCGTAATCATGAACATTTAATCTAAAGTTCTTCATGGAACCAATTTTTTGTAAAGTCATCAGTGAATTCCAGACTGGTCCTTATCTCATCTTTGGGTTGTCAGTCCTCATTTTTCAACTGCTCTGCAGGGATGTCATAGAGCATCCGCCCAATCGATTTTCTCACCTAAATGTTGAAATAAGTGCAGTGAGAAGCTTTATCCTACAAACCCCCCTTCCAAAGACCTATCTAATCTTTCTTAGCATTGCAATGCTTTAAACTGTTGCATAACCACACATGGATAAAAGGTGATTCTTGGTCACAAAATATCTTACACAGTGATGGTTGGAATGTGGTGGACCTGTCATGGATTGTGCACATTTATGAATTCATAGACATTGTCAGGTCAGGTATTTCATTGGCCACCTGGGAACTTTCATATCTAACTCTTTAACATGGGATCAAGACTCCAATCCACAGAATCATTCCCATGAGTGCTTTCTGCTCTGCACTTTGCCTGGCTTATTATCACTCCTCCTGATATGCAGCGCTCTCTCTTCCTCCTGTCCTTTCTCTCCTTCTTTGCTCCCTCCTGCCCTGCGGTGATCTAGGAGAGTGTTCCCCCAAGGCCGCCCCTCCCAAAGTCCTACTACCCTTTGGAGCCCTCCTCTACCTTTCCCCCCTCTGTCCCCCCCTTGCCCTTTGACAGCACCGCCTGGCTTCGCAGCTTGGGCATCGATGATGGTTACCTTGATGGTGAAGATTCTTACATCAGAAAGGTATTTGGGTGTTTCTGCCCCTGCCTCCCCCTCCCTTCACCTAGTCCTAACCCTGTCCAATGCCATATTTTAAAACATCATTCTTAACATTGTAAGCCATCCCTCCAAACCTCATTTGTTCGAGTGCTCCACCCACCGCCTGTGATTATCCCTCAGTGTCTTCACATCAGCCTGCTTCTGATCTCCCAAAGCACAAGTGGCTGCCTCCCCTTGGAGAAATGCCTCTACTACTAAAACTATGTTGGCTGTGTGCTGTAACAAAACTGTTTTTTAAATCAATACAGTACACTTCAGTTAAAACTGCACTGCTGGTACAAAGGGCATCTTCTGGGATACGCAGCAGCTAGTGCTTGGTACAAGTCCTGGTCCCTGATGTGTTCTCCCCGCTGCAGATCATCTGCCACACTCCATATGTGCCCGTTTGTGTTGCGTCTTGGTAGTAAAGTAGTCATGCTAGTTAGTTTATGGTCACACCAGGAAACAGTACAGTCAAAGTGAATTTCTTATGAATTAAGTGACTTCACCTTCTCACTCTGACTGATCATGCCTGGCTCCAATTGGTTGAGGAGCACTTTATACTTCATATTGGACTCCATTCCATCAAAGTCAGCAGCGCCAAGTCGGTTTGCACAGTCAGCTTTTTGTAAAAGCTCAGTGAAGCGAGCCGCTGGTCGCTGAGGTTTCCTTGAAATGAGACGACGTTGGTCTAAGATGTCACTGTCGTACATGCTGGTGTGATCAGCATGTTACTGCCTTTATCATCACGGGTATAACAGGTGTTTAAACATGATGCCTCCATGCCTTCACATAGCAATGCATTATCGAATGCATTTAAACAGCAGCTTTAGATGTGTATTAGACTTCTTCACCACTCTTAGGTTTAATGTTAATTACATGACAAATTATATCAGCTCTCCTTCTTGCAGCCCAAGTTTGGAGAACAGAACAATATCTATGATGTGCAAGACCAGGTCCAGGACAGACAATCCACCATGAATAAAGGTACTTCAATCTAGCTTAAATTTCCATATAATAACACTACTGATCCTTTCTCATTTGATGATCGTAATCCAACTGTCAGCTCTTGGATTGGTACACAGAAGCTCATGAAGCAAGGGTTTACACTGATGATATTCCTTGTACTGTCAGTTGTAAATTACAGATGAAAGAAATCCCATAATCCAGTTCAGAATTCAGTCTTTTGAGATATGACTTCATCAATAAATCAAGTGAGACTGATAGAATAGTCATACATTGATTTATAGTGTTATAGCTTTTAATATTTAGCTCCCTCTTCTTTCCCATGGTTTTGAATTTACCTTTTGTGTGCCTTGCCAGTTGGCATTGTTCCTCCTAGAACGAAGTCCCCCGCCGACGAGTCACACAGCAGCTCTGCTGGAGTTTCCCGCTATAATGACAGAGTGCCTAATGGAATCTCTAGGGTATGTCAGCCCTGAACTACACGTAAATCATATGCAACTCACACTATACACTTCAATCAAATCAAAGCATCCATGGACCTTTAACCACAGTGCACATCCCTTTAATAGAGCAGGAACCATGGCTGTGCCTCAATTCTAATATTTATCAATGAGTTCTGAGGCAGTTCTGCCAGAATGGTTTCTGTTTTCAGATATGAAAAGATAATCAAAAGTTCTTTCTGGTCTTCAAAAATGTAGCCATGTCTTAACTCTCATAATTGAAGTGTGGAGGTTCAAATTAAGTCAGAAGCACTAACTTTAAAATGTTCCTGTTTTAACCCGTTATGCCCAGATAACTATTAATAATTATAACTATATAATTATTAATATCATAGGACTTCAACATCTTCATCTCAAAGTCCAAGTCTGTTTTGTCATCTGTGTCACTGGCACCACCATGTTCCTATAGGACCATGACTGAAATACTGTAACGTCTTTGTCACAGGAACGACCAAAGAGCGCCGTGTTTCCTGCGGAGGTGAAGTCAAAGATGAGCGTGGAGGAGCAGAATGAGAGAATACGCCGCAACCAGAGCAGCTCTGTGAGGGACAAGAGGCGGAGTCTAAACCTCTCAGGCGGCCAGTCTCCAGCCAACTACAAAGTGGTATGATCAGCCATGGAATGATCCTTGTCACATTTGCAGGATGCCAGTTGTTTAAAACATAATTTTGCTGTAAGTTAAGGGCATAGATCACGCTAACAGGTTATGAGAGGGACTCTGAAACACTTGGGTAACTTGACATACAACAGAGTGAACAGCATCCCAGCCATATGTTTCTGAGCACATATCTGTGTGAACAGATTCGTAGGCGGCTGACAGCTCATGAGATTGACATCAAAGACTTGGAGGCAGCAGTTCGCGGCCAGGGGCAGGAATCACCTCGGGAGGAAATTGCTCGCCTGAGACGGTCAGAGGTTGAACCAGAACACTACGACCTGGATATCAACAGAGAGGTGAGAACGTTCAGTTGATGCATTGCTTCCTTTGTGGCTCTGAGACGGTGTCCCACATCATGCACCGTGCATTTTGGCTGCACAGCTGTCATGGCATGCTGATGAACAGAAACTGAATGGGACAGGTTACGCAGTGTACAAAATATATGCAGTGCATACATAAAAAGACCAGGCTAGCAGCAGATTAGCCAGGGTTGAGGTTGGCAAGCAGGCAAACGGTGTACGAGGCAGCAATACAACAAAACTAAACAGCAGGGAAACAGGCCGGACTGGTGTGGTGGCTGGGCAGAAGTGTGCCAGCACGGATGCTGCAGGAATAATGAAAGAAGTGCAACAGGTTCGGGTGTCAGGTGATCTGGGAGATGGCAGGAAGAATGGGGTTACTTCATGGGTGTCGCAGGGTCTGGAATTAGAGGAGCGGTAGTGCCAAGGTAAGAAACTGCAGGAATATTGGGATTTATCAGACACTGTGACAGCATGCATGTATCCTCCCGAGGCATCACTAAGGAACACTGAATAAAAATGATCTTAGCCAGCAAGTGTGGAATTTCACTCTTTATTGACAACTTTATCTAACTTTATGTCTGTCACATCATCTCCCTGGAGTTCAGTCTCTCTTTTGCTTGTGACTGTCATCAGTGTCATGTGCTTGAGGACACAGAAACTTACATGCTGAGACATATTTGTAAGATCAAGTCAATAAAAATAAAAATAATGAACTGCAAAAATAAACACTTTGATAAAAAAGTCCTTCTGGCTCTGTATATGTACGTGTATTTGTGTGCACATAGACTGTATGTGTGTGTGGATCCATGTTTATTTATGTGCATCATGTTTGTTGTAGCTGATGGCCCCTGACAAGGTTCTGATCCCAGAGCGCTACCTGGATGTGGAGGATAACACTCCTCTGAGCCCTGAGGAAGAGAAGGAGAAGCAGAAGAAACTGGAGCGAATAAAAACCCTGATTGCCAAATCAAAGTGGGTTTTGAATCAGACATAGCTTTGTTAGTCGGCTGCCTATGCTGCTGGCATATGTTTCAGAACATATTAGTTCAGTTTGATATCAGGCCATCCTTGCACCTTTCTTTATAAATGTTCTTAAACAAAGTACTGATTTCTCTCTGAACTGTGCTGTTCGTGTGTACATGCCGATGAAGATCATGAGTCTCCTTAACCTTAACTTAAATTCAGAAAATTGAAATATTTATTGAAATGGCTCTTTGAAGCTTTTGCGCTTTTGGATAATGGAAATTTACATAAAGAAAACTTAAATGTTGGTAGCAACAGAAACGTTGAAAGCTTTGATAGAAAATGACAAGCGCAGCTTCACTAACACATTAAATGTGGTAGTGAAATATAACATGATGGACCGGCTTCAGCAAGTGCTAGAATACAGGACCTGTAATGTGCAAACAAACCAACAAGCACTGGCTCTTTCTTCATTCCTGCTCATTTTAAAATTGGAAACTTGCACAATAGCATCCGATACCACATTTCCTTATCTGCTCATCACATTACATATTGTCACGTTGTTTGATCGCCATGACTAACAAAACCACTGCCCTTCTCCTTTTTTTCTTCATGCTTGCCTCCTCTTTCACCTACCCGCTGTCAGTTTGCAGAACATGGTTCCTCTCCTGGATGGCCCAGTGGAGGGTGGAGCTCCGCTCAACTCCCAGCAGCAGCTGCAGGAGCAGGAGAAACGTATTGAGATATCCTGCGCTCTGGCTGCTGAGGCCTCTCGTCGTAGCCGCCTCCTGTCTGGTGAGGACTCTCAACATTCGACTGCCACCAACACCATGACCGTGTCACCAACCCTGTCTTATTAAATGCACTCTGAGATCACGCAGCACAGGGCTGACACCACACGACCTGTTTTAAGCCGTTATGCCCAGATAACTATTAATAATTGGAACTATAATTATAGCTGTGTGAGTACTGATGTGATGTGGGTTAGAATCACAAGTCTTACATCAAATGCTCAGTTCTGGCTCTGCAGGTGCAGGGTGAGCATGGGCAGCTCTATCAGTCACTCAGTCACTGGTTTCAGGTGCACTCACTGTTTGCCCCTCAGATCAGGTGATGCCTGTGTTCCTAGATCTCAGCAACCAGCTTGGTTAGCCAATATGAATGAAGGCCAGAAATATAAAAATAAGAAATTATAAAAATTATAAAGAAAACAATTTTTTTTCTTTTCGCCCATGCACCTTTGAATATGATCTAGTCTCTGTTTGTTATAGATTTTGCCATGTTAACTTCATACTCAGCAGAATTATATGTACACCGAAGCAGTCAAAGGTATTATAAGGTGTTTCATTACATCCATTTTGAAGTCACAGAGTCTGTGTGGTCCTTTTGTTTTCTTATTTACTTATTTTTGCTCTCATATGCCTTTGGTGTTTTGCAGAACTGTTATACTGCACCATGCTATGTTTATGTTATTACAGCAGCAATGTGATTTTTGTTTGATTATAAATGTGCTAAACGTGATCTGTAAAATATGAATATTTTAACACACCTTCAACATTAGTATTTTGCTCAAAGTATCGCTGTGCCTCAGGTAATACAGTTTCACAACAATGAAATAATCAATCTACAGTATGATGTATTATCAGTTTATGTAAATATGACTTCGTTTCACTGACAATACTACAGACTCCGTTTGAGTTCAGCTCTCATAATCTTCAAGCTAATTTGTGCTTGTCAGAAAACATACATATGTATACATATGTATTCTAGTGCTCCTTTTACTTGACCTGTGACACTCCTGCTGTGTCTCAAGTCAACCTGTGGCTGAGTAGTGCTTAATACTCAGATACATACACTCACATATGTAACTGGACATGTATGCAGGTTACATGGTGGGCCAGGGAATTCAGATCCACAGTTGATTGTATTTTTACAGTCACATGTCTAAATGCACAGGCCCCCCCTGCCCCTTCACTTCTGCTTACCCTACCCTACTTCTCCCTGATTGGTTCACTCGTTTTTCTTTTCATTTTCACACTCGTCCCGCCTCCCTCCATCTCATTCCAGCCCAGTGCGCACCCAGCCCCCCCACCTCCCCGACCAGCCTGGCACCTCCCCCTTCCTCTGCTGACTTCCCCAACTCTGCCCACATCATGAAGGTGTGAGTCTAAGGTGAGTCTCTGTCCACCACACGGCACCGTGTCCACCGGTCCCCTGCATCCTCTGTCCTGTTTAGGTGCACGGCTGGCTTCACACACCGGGACTGCTTTTCATCTACTGACATTTATGTTATGAGATATTCTATGTGACTGATAAAGGTTTTAAATGCAATGCTGTTCACAGACTGCTGATGCTACCTCTCCCATATCATCCCCAAACCTTTATTATCATCAAATTGATTTGGAGTTCATTGATCCAAAGTTCATTTCTGACCGTCAAATGTCAGAAGAAACAGGATTGGTATGGAAGAAACAATCGAAAACAGAAATGAACTACCTCCTTCGCTTTCTGCAGATATGTGCATGTAAACCTGGACTCTGGGATCACTCTTTTGTTCCTATCTGAACTTTCTTATCCATGAGCTTGAAGGTCCATTCTGAAAATTCTCAACACAATGTCCAACTTCCATTACAGCTGAGAGCCACAGTTGACAGTTGGGTCTTGTATTGAGAATAAAGCAGATACCACTCACCATAGCTTAGGCTTAGTCTAGTGCTAAAACTAATCTGCGCTTTGTTCTCTAAAAACATCATTATACATAAATCTTTCCAACAATGGTTCACAAAACAACATGATAATAAACAGTGGTCTGTACCCACTGATGCATAGATGATCTGAAATGATTGTTGTGTCTCTCTTCCTTTTGCCTGTAGCTCAAGCCCTAGCTGCTGTAAAGTTTGACGGAGCATCTTTCTGAGGTATCACTGGACTGAACTGAACGTTGAAGATGGCCCCAGACAAATGATTCTTATTTTCTTTAGCACCTAAGCTGACACGACGAAAACACGGAAAGCTGCGGATGGTTGGACGGGAGCTATTAAGACTTGCAGGCTCAACCCCTCCCCGAACTCCGATTGATCCAAATCACGACGGCCTCCCACCACGTGTGCCCTGTAGCACAAAGGAAGGCTCCAGATCTCTTACCAGCTTCAAATTGTGTAAAATGTCTTTATAATTTAGCTCAGGATACATCTACAAAGTAGAGATTACTGATGAACTATGTTGATGGTGAAATGTTTTACACTCATAATGATAAAATGTCAGTGAACTGAGGTTGGATGCTATTCAGTTCACAAGGGAACAGTACATACGAGATGCCGCGCTGGAGAGGGACGAGGAAAGGAGTTGCGGAGATAAATCAAGAGAAAGAGTTTGGAAGGAGGCCAGATGAACGTCACTGAGGTCGACTAGTAGACAAAAGTCTCACTACAACCTATGGAGAAGCTTTGAACATGCTTCTGGGTACTGAAAGCCAAAGGAGGGTTATCCACTAACCCTCCGGTCATCTTTGAGAAACCACCACTGACTCGTGGCACAGTGAGGGTGTGTTTGCCCACACCGACATATTCAGACACTTTGACAACTGAAATGAGTGAATCCTCTCATCCTTTGTAAAAAGCAGAGGACCCTCCTTCTGAACTCACTGTGATGCCTGTTTCACCATGACCTCCCTCTCCCACATTTCTCCATTTCCTATCAAACTCCTCTGCTATCGATTACACTCATATGCAACATTATTAGCATTAGCTATATTTGATTGGGTCAAATTTAATGTCACCTTCATTCTGTTTTGCTTCAGTTCATCAACCGTCTGTCGCACCAAACACGATGAGCACAGAGTTTGTGGCAGAGCAGAGCTGAATATGAAGAGCTGAAACCATGAGCCATCCTAAAAAGCTGCTGAAGACCACATTTGGTCCTCCATCAGAATCCCAGTATGGCATACATAAAACACAATTCAATTCATGTTCAAACCAAGAGGATCCTCTCTAATATTTGCTGTCATGTTTGAGGTTTTTTACTCAGCTGCTTGTAGGATCATCCTTGATACAATCCAAAATGATGAGCATACTAGACCTGGTGTCAGCGTATGCAGTCATGGTCTATTCTGCATGCTTGTAGACACATATAGCCACTGCTAGTGTACATTTTACATGGCAGTGTGTAAATGTTATCCCAGGCTTGATTCTTTTCAAAATGAAAGAGGCATCCTCGTACCATCCGCTGACTGTCAGCGCTGCAATGCAATTGGTCATGCACGTCATCATATTTGTGGATTGCCACAAAACCCAGAGAGGAGTCAAGGCCGTGTGCTCGGGGGACTCATTCAGCTGCTCTTTATTGGAAGTAATGATTTTGCTCTGTGGGATGGAGGCTATTCTGTCTAATCTGCATGGTCGAATACTGTAAGACACTAAGACAGACACAATTACTCTGGTCAGACTCCCTATCTGTATGATTCTGTTCAGTCTGAGGTGTTCAAATCAGAGGTGTCAGACAGAATGGGACCTGCTTTTCCCATTATAATAAACAGCATAACACCAGCAGTGGTTTAACCGCTTTGGTATGCCATGTGTATTTCAACACATACAACTCCTGATTCAAAGAAATAGCAGGCCAAGACACCATCGTCTGCCCCAGCTGTAAAGAAGCATCTGTCCACAGCAGCAAATAAGCAAAACATAGCACAAAGGCAACATGAACAGTGAGGCAAAGTGAGTCCAGAAGCCATTTCCTGGTACAGTTAAGAGTATTCAATTCAGTTTCTGCAAGTGCTCATGGTACTTAGGATAAAAGTGCAGATACAGAATACAGAATGTTGTCATTGAGCATAAATATGTAATCGAGAACAGATGCATATGAATGTAATTCATATGAGACAGAGTTAAGTCCCGATCACCTCACCAGCCACTGTGTGCAGCTCCTGCGGCTGCTTAAATCCCTTTGCATTTAACATCAAAATCAGTGGACATCATCATTATGCTCAAGAAACTGCCCCAGCCATTGTCTGCATATACAGTATATATAGGTAAAGTATGTAATGTGTTTATGATGCTGTGCGTGGAAAGTGAAAATAGAAGTGACCTTAGAAGTGTAACTCTGCGAGAAAAACACTAGTCTGTGTACAGAGGAGTTAGCGAATGATGCAGTCATTTGAGAGGAATTATATACTGGAAAACACTGTCATATAACATATCCCAGCAACATTTCATCCATTGATGCAGTGCCATAAGTCTGAAACATGACTGTGTGTTTTATAAGTTGTGGACACAGTAACCGCATGACATACAAAGGAGTTAGAATCTGGAGGAAATGTAATGATCGGTTGATGGTTCTAATTGGGGGTTGCCACGGTTACAAATTTTTAACACAGTGACTTTAAGCTGAAGTTGAAATAGGTGTAAAATATGAATGAAATAAATAAGAAATGGAATTTTGTATAAACTAAAATGTATACATTTGTCATTATTATTACCAATAGAAAATCAACATGATCTGTATGATAGAAACCAGAATATTATCTTGTTCTCACAGGATCTTTTGGGATCACCCAAGTTTATGCCGTACCCCTTCATCATTACAGCTTCCTCCAGGTTTCAACGCTGCGACCACACACAAACACACACACACAAACACACACACCTCCCCCTTGTTATGTGTATGTTATTTATGCTCTGTTTTTCCTTTCACACATTTCAAGTTCTAAGTGACCTGTCTTTGTAGAAAGCTACTCTATGTCCATACTCAGATTCAGAGACAATATTTTACAGAAAATGGAATTTTATGTGGAAAGCAGTTATCGGCTCTCACTACGCAAAAACAAACAAGGGTTTAAGAGAAAACTTCTATTTTTTCTTGTTTTAAGTTTTTTTTAGAAAGGGAATATGTTCAAAAGAGGGAGTCCATATTTTTTTAGATGCATGGATATTTGATGACAAGTTGACAGGTTCAATTTATACACTCAATTATGTTTTTTTCATAAAGAAGACTTTGTTTTTATTTGATTGCTCTTGAGGATTATTCGAGGGAGCAGAGCATAGATATTTTTGGATTAATTGGAATCTGATGCGTTAAGACATGACAGCCAAAAGGTGGTGTCCAATATTTGATACTAGATGTAGCATTTGTGGAAGATGAAAATAAAGAATATATACATTATATACATTGGTCAATGTATATAATATTTTGGATTTCAGTTACAGTGTATTCTACTCTAACATGTAACCATTACCACTTTTGGGGAAAATAGACAACAGCTTGAACTATGCAAATGATTAAAAAAGAGACAAATAATACGCTTGCTTTCAGAAAAACCTTGCAATAAAGTGAATGTATACCAATAATGTATACCAATAATGTTCCTCTAGATGCTTCTGAGTTCATCACAGTATTTTGTATGATAAAACATGTCTCGCTGCCTGGAATGATGATACTGCTGTTATTTTAATCCACTTGTTGATGATGAAGTTCACTGCCAAAAAGACTACTGAGGTTAACTGTCCCCGTCCGGTCATTACCAACAGGCTTGCTGATGATATTCTACAGTCTTTGTTATATCGAACTGTATGTCTGAATGAATTAATAAAGTGCAAAAACAAAGACGGACTCCTGGATTCTTACATATCGAAGCATAGATGAGGAAATAAACATCATCATCATTTACAAATGATTATATGACAAGTTAAGATGTGTAAAATTCCTATTTCTGCACTATTTCTAAGTCAGAAGTTACATTTGAGCAAACCTGTGAAATCTACCAACTTATCTCATTTGTACAAAAGTTCACATTTCCTTGAGTCTTTTTCGTTGAAGCTTTGTTTAGGTGATAATCTAGTGTTCATCTAGTGCAGACAAATTTAGGTTTCTAATCAACTAGTGAGCTGAAGCAACATCTGACTCAAAATGTCAAAGCTTTTGCAGTTCACCAGTTAATAAGACTTGAGGGAGGTGGAGCTGATGGACTGGAGCTGGTGAATGGACCCACGGGGGGATGGTCTTAGAACTCTCTCTTTGTCTTTCATAGCCCATTAGAACTAATTCAGTTCATTGGCCAAGCAGCTCGGTAATGGAGTGGGGGCTCTTGGTCTGTGATCTGTAGGTGCCCCTTTGAGACAGAAGCAGAGTTGTGAGCTGAGAACTGGTGTACAGTGTTCAACTGACCTATCCATGTCTACACTCCTGAACACATCTCCTTTCTGCAGCCTTGATTGTCTCTGCTTGGTTGTGCACCAGGATTTGTTATAACTCTCCATTGTGTGTTACAGTATGCAGCAAAAGATGCAAAAAAAAAGACATAAAATCTGATGTATGATGTTACAGTCACTGCGTGCTGATCCCGACTGTTGGCAGCAGTCCAGAAAACATCTCAGTCACTACCCCTAGTGGTGAACATCTGGTATCACAGCAGAAAAAAAACCCTGCCCCCAATACCCAAGTCCCTGGACTACAGGTTGTTTCTAAGGGGTGTCTTTCTTCCCCCGAGTGAGGCTCTTGTGCTCCCCCTAGCCACCTTCACCTTCCCTTTCATCCAGGACAATAATGCCTTGGGTGTGGGAATCTCTTTTTCTAAAATGTGACCTGTGAAGGAGTGAGTGGTGGCATACTTCAGCCATTCATTCAAACCAAGGTGAGAATGCATATGCATCACCTGCAGTGAGCCCTTGGCTATTACTTGTGTTGCCCACCCTTCACTGTGAGGACTGAACACTCTGCTCCACAGTGGCTCATATCATTCAAGGAGTGAGAGGAGCAAGTTACCAGGTTGCTAGAGAAGGTCCAGGCCCTCAACATCACAATGGACCAAAGCTGTGGGCATACTAATGGCAGGCAGAGGCGAACACCCTCCCAGACCAGGAGACTGAGATAATTATAGATGCCTCGGTGCAGGACATGTCGAACCACAGTGACCTGGGGGGAAATTTCCACTGCAGGCTGCTCATACTTGAGCATCTGGGAATGAACAAGACCAACAGCATCCCTTTGCAGCCTTGCAGTTTTCCATTGCCTTTTAGACCAGCAGCAAGCCAAGCCATTCTCACATCTCAACATGACCAGTACAAGGATGACCATTTTACCCTTAGCACTCACAGCATGTTGCTCTGTGGTTCAGAAGACCTCTTCCAAATTACTACCTGGCTAGGATTTGTATGCTCATAAACCAAGCTTCAGTGTTTGCTTCATGAAAGTTGGCTAAAATAAAATGAACATGTCACATGACCGGTTTTGTCAGATTCTAGCAGGGAGGGAGGGTGTAGTTGTTGTGTAGATGTCTGCCATGTCATCATCCAGTGGAAGTTGTCTCTCAGATATTTGCAACTTAACATTACTTTGAGATTACTTATGATCAATTTGTTAAGTTTAGTATGTATTTTATAGGCCTCTATTTAGAAGTGTGCTACTGCTTTATAAATAACACTTATTATTTTTTAAGTAACTAATAAATATTAGGCCTATTGATTATTTTGGACTATTGTAGCAGTGGATCATTTATCATTTATTTTATTACTTTAACAGGTACAATGTGTAAATAAATGCAGAAACCTCTTAAAAGTGACAACTTTGGGCTAATTGGGTACATGCTTTAAAGGGACACTGTGCATTACAATGTTTAATATAAAAACAGAATATGAATTTCTGTATTAGTGCAACATCACTGCAATTATAAAATAGGAATATGTACTTATGATCTATTTTGCTTGGTAACCTAACAAGCTTTGTCTTTGCAGGAGCAATTCTAAAATATTTTGGAGCTCCAGGCATTGAAGCAGAGGGGTCTTCAGAACTTCTTGACAAGGAAGCCCCAGGACCTTCATATTCCTCAAGACCTCTTCCTGACCAGCAAGCAGCAGAGCTGTCTTCATCTGCAGACTTACATGGCCAGCTACCTGTTTTCGGTAAACCACTAGATCCAGCTGACTGGCCATCAGTTCTCTCCAATTCATTCAGGACAGATTTAATAGGTAGAGGGCCATTTCATATTAGCCCAGATTTCACATTTCCCAAAAAAGAAGATGGTAGCTTTCATCATCAGATAAAAAACATGACTGCTCTAGAGTGTCTCACTTTCATCCACAAAAACATTTGGATGAACTGTATCCCAATCTGTGGATTCCCCTGAGAATCGCCTGCACTCTGCCTGCGACTGTGGCCTCAGCAGAGAGGAGCTTCTCAAAGCTGAAGCTCATCAAGACCTACCTTAGGTCATACATGGGACAGGATCGCCTCACTGGTGCCATAATCAGCATCAGTCATGAGATGGGTAAGCAGCTGTCATATAAGGACATCATTGATGACTTTGCTAGTAAAAAAAAAAAAAAGCCAGGAAGCAGACGTTTTGAGGATGCACTGTGACTGTGGTTGTGACTGTGATGTTAAAAATATAGGTGTGATGTTGATAAGTGTGAGACTGTGATGTTAAATATATAGGTATTATTTTTAGTGTTGGTTTGTTTTCATTGTTGCACTTTCATTGTATTTTTATTCCAGGCTTCTATACTGTCGTTCTATACTATTCTATACTGACGTATAGAGCATTGTTGTTTTCCTTATATTATCGTTTTTTATGCGTTTAACTCGCCTGAGTGACAAAGAATGGTAAGCACAGTTGCTAATATATGCTTTTTAACCTCGAGGTGTATGCTGATTGATTTACTTATATAAAGTGTCTAAAGTGGCCATTCAATGTTTTTGGAATCCCTGCGCTTGCATTATTTTCCATCCCTTAAAAATAACTCAGTTGTGTCGAAGGGGGTATGCCAGACAGTAACGTGAATGCGTCGTGAGGTCTCCAAGATTGCCAGACCCCTTCGTGCCATCAGCGGGAGCTACATCACACCGTGAGACTGTCGCCCCCGTCCGACATTAGGATAAGATAGTACGTTTCTTTAACAATACAGTCGAATTCAACAATGTAAATATAAGTATGAGATCTTAACTTGACATGAAATGCAGTAAATGCTTAATACATATCTGATGGCGAGACCTATAAAATTGTGCGAAGTATCGAAACGCTTCTTTAACCTCTTTTCAGAAAATTCCTACACGTCACTGAACGTAGCATGACGTACCAGATCAGAAAGGCGGCGAGAGGACGTGCGTATGGCCATGCGTACTGAAACCCGCCCCCTACAACAACCCCCACGGCTCCAGTGTCTGTAACACTGGCTATTTCACCAGCATCGTGACTCCTCGGTTTGACTTTACTCAAATACAGACGTTAAGTCACAATAATTTCACTTCGAGCTCGCATTGACTCTGCCGCCTGGCCCGGGCTCTGGCTCGCTTCGTCGCTACGGTGCTACGGTGAGAAGGAGACTCAAGTGACATTTACCTAAACGTCCATTCATTCATCCACAACCACAATGGCAGCACCGGATTTCAATTTCTTGCTCGCGACGGATTCTTACAAGGTGAGTGGTCTCGTCCACCCCCCTGTTTCTGTTATACCTCTGAGTAAAGCTATACATATTCGCGTTATTTTAACGCTAGCTATACGTTTCTCTCAGTGTTTCGTTAGCTAAAGTTAAGACTATTGCACATAACCGCTCCACCGCTTGTGCTTCTCCTCACTGGAATGTTTTGGCTGTGCTACGACGTCGTAACAGACGACTGTAACAACAGAAGGTGGTTCAGCAGCAACAGTCATGTACCCTGCGATGTGTGGATGTTGTTAATAGTTTGTTAAAACCAGGATTAAGGGTTGTGCAGGGTAGAGTCCACAGAGCCCGCGGACATTTAATCAAAGTTTAATCCACTTGGCAGGGAGCAGGCATCTGTGGATAGTTTGACTGAGGCTACTGTCATGAGTTTCGATATCACCAAAACTATTCCCCACTGCGTTTATACGCCTTTCTATAAACCGATTCCTTTTGTTAAGGTTTAAAAACAAGTTCTTCTATCTCTGTCTGAGTGTTTGAATAAAAACCCAGACTGTAAATGAAGTCAGTAGTCAAATAATTCACCAACAGGGGCCAGCTGTTGGTGAATCAGGGCTACAATCTCTGTCAGTACAGGCCAACAACACTCACTGTCCTGATAATCTCAAGTGATCCTGTCTGTGTTAGTGTAGTCACCGGGGCCCATGTCCATAAATTAACCCAAAGCTTGTCGTTTCTCTTGGGAGAGGGAGCTGCTTTGTTAAAATGGGATCCCTGACCCTTCTCGCACAGCCAAGATGATGGTGTACCCATGCACTGTAAGAATCACATCTGTATATTTGAGTAACTTTGTCTATGCTGTTGTAGATGTCTATGATCCAGCTGGTGATGGGTCCATTGATTCCAGTGACTGACAGAATTCTGTGGAGCCTCGCGCTGCAGATTCAGCTGTGGCACAGTCAGATATCCACAGTTCAGTATATAAAGACATTTAGAATAATGCCAAGGGGGTAACATGACAGAGAGAATCTCCTGTTTCTGTTTTGTCTGAGACCATGGCAGCTCAGGAACCTAAAGTGCAAGTCATAGCGATTTATTCCATTGTAATGCATAGCTAATAGTGCACACCCTCCCCATCTCCAGTGCAGTGTGGTTGAAGAGCCCAACCTGTAATTGTCTTTCAGCTTTCAGTTTCGTTTCAGCAGCGTTGCAACTTAAATCCACTCATGAGTCAGCCCACTGCTTGGACTGGCTGTGCTGGCATGTACAGTGGGATATGCTCAGCTCAGTAGAGTTGTCACATGAATGTCACATGTCACTGTTTCATTTAGAGGTTTGCACTGCAGCCAAATGGCAGAGGTCCGCATGATCATCACCTAGCCTTTATATTAGCTCCAACGACCCCGGATAACAAGTCCACACCGGCAGCACAGCCAAGAGGATTCTTCCAGTGTGTCTGTCATCACAATCACATAATAGAAACTGATTTAGTGCATAATGATGAGCTCATCCCGCCAGGGGTGAACTGACATGATTTTCTAAAAAAGAAGCTACTGAAACATAACATACCTCCAGTTTGCACCTTTCATTTTCATTCAATTCATAAAACATAGAACTCTCTGGCAAGTTCAGAAATCAAATCACTTCACCATAATAAAACCAGGAAAAACTCTTTTACCATGTCACAATATTCCCCATACCCAAACTCTAAGACAATATCTAGTCTAATATTACTCTATCAGAATAGTATTGACCAGTTTATTTCCCAGCCCTGTTTGCAGCGCTGTCTGTCTGTGTCTGTGCCGTGATCGGAATTATTCGTGGAGCATTGGAGCATCTGAGCCAGTCTGGTATTTCAGGGTCAAAACCATGATGATTCATTGTTGGCAAAGTTTTCAGAAAAATAGTCAGGAATGAAACATTTCTGGTTCAGTCCTCGTGTTGAAACAGAATGTGGTTTAATCAAGTCCTTCACCAGACTTAGAAAATAGTCCACCGTTGTTAAAATGTTGTACTAATGTAAAATAAAAAGAAAAACCGAAATAAAGGAAACAGTGGGCAGCTTAGCTGGTGCAAAGTGGTAAAAATGAATGAAAAACAAAGACAAAATGAAATAAAAAAACAGACACAGTTTAATACGCTCCACAGTTTAATACGCGCCACCATAAATGAGCGAGTGCTGCTCTCAGAGCTCAGCCATGGATGCACACAGTCGCGAGCTCAACCTATGGTTCAGTTGCCATATTATGCTGCATTCGGAAACAGCAGACACAGTTCCACAGCGATGGGAGTGTGCCTCATATTTGCACCTGAGACGCTCCACCTTCTCTGTCTCCTCACATATGATTATCACATGTTTGGTGAGTATACATCCTCCAGTCTCCCAGCCCAGGTGTCATCATCAGCTCTTGCATAATATGATTCTTTCAGCGGTGAACACGCTGATTATATACCTTGCTTACATGACTACATTCTTCTTCGTGTGAAATCGTCTCCATGTGACCTGACATGGAGTTTTGTTTTCAGGTAAAATTCGATGTTGCATAACTTGTGTAATAATTAACTGCCATTCAGTGTTCACCAACAGCCGTCTGAGATTACTGTGAGCTTAAGATTTCACTTCTTAAGTTTCTGAGGAATTTACTGAGGGCTGATATGTCCTAGTACCTCGCTGTTTGTAGCTTTTAATACCTTACTGCTCTCTAGATTAAGTCTGTTAACAGCATGCTAATAGCATAATCTTGCTGGTGTGTGCATATACCTCCATTACATCATAATCACACCGTAGGTGTAGTTATTGACTGCACGTTTTACAATGGACTGTTTTAGGACTTCGCAAGAAAATAAAGTTTGTGCTGTATTAATTATACAAGCAACTGTCCTGCTGATTCACCACGCCATTATTCTGTTTGTACATTAAATTCAAACATTCACAACTTGTGATGCATGAATTACGGTCATGTGATGTGCATTCTTGATGTCACATGTCTCTACATATGTGTGATTCAAACTGTTACCATTTTGAAAAAGCAGAGAAAAATAAGAATCACATTAAGGTAAGATTATTGTCTTGGTTCCAGAAATAAGAGGGAAATGCATAGGCCTTTGTTAAAAGAAGTAGCAGACCGTGGGCCTTTGCTTTATGCAGACTGATCATGGTTACTGTTGTGGGCCCTCATTCACTGAGCATCCATTCTGGGCCAGGAAAAACAAACACCACGCTCAGTTTCAGCAGGCCCTTGCCAGAAGACAGCATGATTAATATGCAAGGACATGTAGGCCATGGTATTGTTTGGGAAGTGAGATAAGTGTGGTACAAATTAATATATAATATTATAATATAATATATATTATCAAATATGTACGTGGTATTATTGTTATCGTTATCATTCTGATGTATTATGGAACTGTAGAAAAGTAGACATTCAGATTGATTTAGACAAAGGCTCATGGTCGCTGTGATCTCTATATGAACAAATCTCCTGTGTGGTACATTTCAACAATTAGATCTCAGCCCATGGCTCTCCCAGTATGATACAACTCCAACCATTCAAGCGAATCGTGAAGCAACGGCTAGCATCAGAATCAGATTTCTGTTCACTGAGGTCAGGAGCTCGCTATTGACCTGCAGCCACATTTTCAATGTGGTTGGTTAATTCTGAGCACAGGTAGAGCTGCCAGTATGAAAAGGTGTGTACACTTATGCAAATAGTTCTTTGTATTTGAAATGATGATGATCGTTTTTTCAATTAACTTTCATTTTGTTTGTAAGTATGTGTATAGACTTTTTGTATCCACTGTACTGACAGATCTACATTCTTGAATCTCAGAATTCTTATCTGCTTGCTCACAAGCTGTTTCACCCTTTCTCATTGACATGGATACTTCGAATCAATACTCCATGTACTTAGTCATCATCACAGATAGGCCACAGGTATGCACAAGCCACTCCTTGCCACCCATACTGAGTACTTCCAGTAGGTGAGAATGTAAGTGGACTCTCATGCTACATATGTGAGAGCACAAGTCCGCACATTGTCTGGAGCTATCGTCACATGTTTGACTTCGTTAATCGGTTAAACGGTTCAGAATAATGCTGCTGGCTAATTGCTCTTGATGTATGTCTGTCTTTCAGATTACACACTACAAGCAGTATCCTCCAAATGTCAACAAAATCTACTCCTACTTTGAATGCCGACGCAAGAAAGGCTCCCAGTTCAACGAAGTGGTGTTCTTCGGACTTCAGTATTTGCTGAAGAAGTATCTCACAGGTACGTTCACGTTCTGTCCACTGAGAAATGAGTTGACGGGAACATAAATGCATGCTTTTGGCCACTTGACAGCAAAACGTTTACAGGGCAAAACAATAAAGGTTTTGTCATGTAGTAGCCAGAAGAACACTCAGCGCCATATGGAAAGAAACCAAAGATTAATTCATAGGCTTGCCTGTAAGATGATAATTTATTGATGACTACTCGAAGTTAGTTCAGACAAAGCAATTTCCTGGAGGATGTTCTGTGTTAACTGTGTCTGTGTTAACTGTTCCTAAAGGCCAAGTGGTCACAGAGGAGAAGATCCAAGAGGCCAAGCTCTTCTATCAGATGCACTTCAAGCAGGCTGTGTTCGATGAGGACGGCTGGAGGAAAGTCCTTGAGGTATATAAACAGACTTTGGGGTGTCTGTGGGTTAGAGGTAGAGTGGGTCATCCACCTGTTGGCAGTTTGACCCCCGGCTCCTCGAGGGTTCATGCTGAACCATCCTTGGGCAAGGCACTGAACCTCAGATTGCTCTAGATGGCTGTGTGTGAATGATGAATAACTTAGTTTCCTTCCTTGCTACAGCTGCCATGTATGAATGGATGTGAACCTGTGAATGCTGACATCTAATGTGAAACACTGAGTGGTTGGAAGACTTAAAAGGGAATATATAAGTACAGTCCATTCCATTCTGTTACCTTCAACCTTCAGTCTGTCTAGACTAGTCACAGAGAGAGAAGCACTGGTCATACTCTGATCATCTAACCTGGGGTAAATGTGGTTGTTACTGTGTCAGAAACATGATGGCCGTCTACCCATCCGGATCAAAGCTGTCCCTGAGGGCAGGATCATCCCGAGAGGCAACGTGCTCTTCACTGTGGAGAACACAGATCCCAGCTTTTACTGGCTCACCAACTACATTGAGGTAAACCCAGAAGTGTGTCTAGGTGTTAGTCTTTTGAAATGCTTAAATAGTTTAATTAGCAGGTTAGTCAGAGAACATATTTAGTCAGAGATTAACTGACACATGATCATTTACCTTAGTCCCTGCAGATGTACAGAGACGGGTCCTAGCTCTTGCTTCTCTCCACACTAATCCCATTTCCAACCACCCCCTTCTCCTGTCTGTAGACCATGTTGGTCCAGATGTGGTATCCCATCACAGTGGCCACCATATCCAGGGAGTTTAAGAAGATCCTGGCCAAGCATCTGAAAGCTACCTCGGGGAGCCTGGAAGGTCTGGAACTGAAACTTCATGACTTTGGCTACAGAGGAGTGTCGTCACAAGAGGTCAGGAAGGCTTTCACTCCTTGTTTCTTCCTCCATCTCTTTTAGAGAAACAAGTATTGACATTGAGGAAATTATATAAAGCATAGCCAGTGAAGTTACTTATTTCATTGTACTTTGCTGCTACTGCATTGCCAGCTGGGGTGTCGGGATTCTTAGAAAGCAGATTTGTCAATCATTATTTTTTTATTGCTGTATCTTTTGTTTCTACCTCTGCTTCCTGCAAAACGTCCCCTTTTGACTTCGCCTGTCTCCACTGCCACTCCACTCCATGTGTGCATGTGTTTGGAAATACACTGTTTATGTTATTTACCTAATTTATGTGTACTTGCAATTATAACCATAAGTGTAAGTATAAATTATTAAACACTACAACACCCTGACTACATAGGTCTGTGCACCACATCAGTGGAGGCTTCAGCCATGTTCAAAGTCCACCAATCAGATTCAAAATCAAGCCTGCAGCTAACCACCACACAGCTGCCACTGATGAACGCGATTGTGATTTAACCAGATTACAGTCGGCGGATGCTGAAGGATTTGCATGAACGTTTGGGGCCGAACACTGGGAGAGCTAATTTTAGCCCCTTTTTCCGGCTGCAATGCTATGACGCACGTGGACTTTTGCGTGTAAACAGCCGATTAACCAGGAGCGTTACTGCTGTTTACAGTCTGCGGGAGCAAGTGGTTTTGTATTCGTATCATGCAAGATGAGATACAACCATATTGCCTTCCCCTGCATTCTGTTTTATGGTGCAGATACACTATGTATATTTATGTTATTTACCTAATACATGCATACTTGCAATCTAAATAATAATAATCCAAATCCAATTTCCACATGTGTCAAATGTGCCTGTCCAGCAAATGATTTTCTTGTGATATCTGCTTTGTGCTTATGGCTGATACAGCCATGTCATGCTGACGTTATGAAATTGTGCTGCTCACATTGCTGATTACAGACACAAAGGTTAGACTAAAAGAGCTCAGTGAAAGTCATGGGGAAAGTCTTACATAAAGAGCATATAGTTGGAATGTAAATTCAGTTATCAGCTGACGAAAGCATTTCATTGTAAAAAAAAAAAAAAAAAAAGCATTCTTATGGCTCTCTTCAGGTCAACATGAAGAACGACACAGCTCAGGCCAAGCCATCGATGCCTGTTTACATCTTTATAGCTGTGCTTAAAGGAACACATCTTCCCACTTCTCAAACTGAATTCAATGTAGTGAATCATCATCATCGCTGATAGAAACAGTAGCTTTTTTGGAATTAGACCTGTTAAAGTCCCATTATCAGAGAGTTCAGAGGTCACATGGGAAGTAGGTTGTATTACTCACTGGTTAAGTTAGCTTAGAGTTGGGGTCAGGAGTGAGATGGACGAGATGAAGCAGATTGTGTTTTATGACCTATGGGCTTAACTATTGAGCAGCTGGGAATGTGGGGTAACATGACAAAGCCTCCCTCCAACCGACAGCAAAACTCACTCACAGAAACAATCACAGTATAATATTCCTTTATAGATAGGTTCTTGATGAATTATTAACCATTTCACAAATGATTCATGATGTCCTCCTCTGCTCTCCAGTCCGCAGCATTAGGTGGAGCATCTCACCTGGTTAATTTCTGCAGTACTGACACAGTAGCTGGGCTGCTGATGGCTCAGCGATACTATGGCTGCCCGATGGCCGGCTTCTCCATTCCAGCAGCAGAGCACAGGTATCTCACACACACACACGCAACATGCCCACAGGTAGACCTGCACACTCTTGTGAAATTGCAGCAAAGTACATGTCAGCCTTGTTCTATCTATAATATGATCTCATAACAAAAACCCAGAGCTAAAATTAGCATGTCTACCTGGGTACTGTGTTTACATCACCAGTCAGAGCAGGCGTGTCTACCTGCTCATTGTACGCATTCACGCTGAAGACAAAAGCCAGATGTTTGTATTATTAGATGTGTCATTGGGTTTTTGTGCAGTGTAAAGAGGCGTTATTCACAAAGACTGCAGAAGGCTGATACAGCTGTTACGTCACTCTCCTCCTCTCATGCAGCACAATCATCTCCTGGGGGAGGAATAGGGAGAAGGAGGCTTTTGAGCAGGTCTTGGACCAGTTCTCCTCCGGGCCTGTGTCGGTGGTCAGCGACAGTTACGACATCTTTAACGCCTGCAAACACATCTGGGGAGACAAGCTGAAGGAGCGAGTGATGGAGCGCAGCCAGGACTCATGTCTGGTGATCCGGCCGGACTCTGGAGACCCTTCAGAGACTCTTCTTGAGGTAAATAATATTATAATAATATTTATGATCTGTGAACATCTCAGTATAGTTGTGATTCCCATGTTAGTCTTGACTCATTGACGAGGTCAGGGCTTGGTATCTCATGGGAAACACCAGGAGGAACAGAGAATTTCTGTGGGAAGGGTTCGTTAATCTGTAGGCTGTGTTTTAAACATGTCAGTGTTATTAATTATCAGACTGGAGCAACTTTGCTGGAGCGTGTGTTCATTTCTGGCCTCATTCCAACCTCAGGGAAGGAATCAACCCTCTCAGCAGACCGCTCTGATTACATGGCTTACATTGGCAGGCATCTCCCACGGGGCACAGTTCCTCTGAAATTTCACCATCTTGGGGATTTACTCAAGCATCGCAGCATGACTTGCTGCCAACCCCTCATAACAAAAAAGAATGCAGCAATAACACACACACAGACGCAGGGAGACGGCCTGTTTCTCTCCCCACGCACCTGTTACTCCGTCCTAACTATTCTAACTTGTTTCACAGGATGTGATAATGCAACAGCCCTTATCGAGTAAATTCCCCTCTCAATCTCAATCATTAAACGGCTCTTGACTCTTAGCAATGTTACCAGTGCCAATGGCAATATAAAGTCCATCCTATAGCAGCATGAGATTGACCCACAGCACTGAAAAGCACTGAAGCGTGCCACCAATGGACAGTGCAGTATCTTGAATGCAATACTGCACTGTGCCTAATTCAGTAAAGCTGAAATGGTTAAGCTGAGCAGGTTTGTAGCATTTGACAGAGCGTCGCCTGTGCTGGTGCTTCAGACCTGCACCGGCCCCTGCAGTGTCATACCGCCGGGAGGCATGAGCGGTGTCTGCGCAGGTGCTGTAGCAGAACCCACTCGTCCCGGTTCTGACCTCTTTAAGCTCTCAGCAAAACAGGAAGTTAAAGTCATCGTCAGCAAGGAGGAAAAGGCGTCAGAGTGAGAGTCAGTGAAAACTCACCACAAATGAGCCTCTGTCCCCCCAGCGCTGTGATTACTCTGAGATCGTTCAGTGGATTATAGTGCAAAATAATATATTACAGTATAATTACTGCATTTTTGCTTTATCCCTGCCAAGCTGGCACACTTGGCGAAAATCAGCTCACCCCCCACGGCAGTCATCACATGACCTCAGTATGGCCGTCATCCAGTTTTTGTCAATGTCTTTGATGATGCTGTTTGCAACTTTTGTTTTGAGTTTTAGTAAATGCTGCCTGTAGGATGTTCAGAGTGCTCCAGCTTAGCACGGCTGATACCAATGTCTATGTGTGTACATATTAACTGACTGCAATGCCGCCTGCAGGTCATGAAGATTCTGGAGGAGTGTTTTGGCTGCTCTCTGAACTCCGTCGGATACAAGGTTCTGCCCTCGTACCTGCGAGTCATTCAAGGAGACGGCATCGACCTCAGCTCAGTGGAGGAGGTGAGAGAAAGCTCTGCTATTGCACTGATCTGGTGGCTGGGGCTTCACTTCCTGCTTTATTCTTATTCCACATGTTTTTCAGTTGATCAGCTGATATTAGGCACAGCGCACACAGAACACGTCCACAGTTAATAGCAGCGTGTCCCAGCATGTCACAGACCCAGGAAAAGCCGTTGTTTCCATTGATTAGGACTTGCACTTGTGGATTTGCAGCATGTGATTCTCTGAAATGCTCCCACTGTGAACGCATTCCTTTTCTCGCACATCCTGCACCGCAGCACTTCCACACACGCTTTTCTCCCTGAACTGACGGACAGTAAAGCAGAGCTCGTCACCCTGCTCCGAGCTAAAACATGAATCACGCTGCTTTTTGTTAAATGATGTTTGAAGCCCTCCTCTCTGTGTTTTCTGTAGATTCTTAAGAAGCTCAGCGATGAAGGCTGGAGCGCTGAGAACGTCTTCTTCGGCTGTGGCAGCGCTTTGCTCCAGAAACTCAACAGAGACACACTCAGCTGTGCATTCAAGTGCAGCTATGTGGAGACTAATGGCAAGGGGGTAAGTGCTGAGAGATGTAATCTGTCTGGTGGAAGGTCACAAATATATTAATACAATGTACAAACTAAATAAAAGTAGTTTTACCCATCATTCCTGAAGAGGAGGCATCAAGACTTTCTGTAGAGTTGAGATTTGGTCTTGAGTCAAACTTAAGGAAGTAGATTTTGCAGAGCTACATCCTGGTTCAACTTTGACTTCTGGCCTGCGTGTGTTCCTCCAGATGGACGTGTACAAGCAGCCAGTGACGGACCCGTCCAAGGGCTCAAAGAGGGGTCGACTGTCGCTGAGGAGAAACTCGGGCGGCTTCATAGAGACAGTAGAGAGAGGTGCAGGCAAGCCGGAGGAGGTCAGTCCCAGCACTTGATTTAACCCTCACTGAGGTTAAATTTGGATTATCACTGTTTTCTGTCACTGTCTTTATATTTTTATATAATTCTTTTGTAAAACAGTATAGGTTTATTGAAGCCCAGAGTAAAGGCTAGTTTTTTCTATAGCAGCCAAACAATATGGCTGATATACACAAGGATGTGTGCTTACTCTGTCTGTGTGTGCACTCTGTCCCTCAGGACCTGCTGGTGACTGTCTTTGAGAACGGCGTCCTGGTGAAGGACTACACTCTGGAGGAGATCAGGAAGAACGCTCGGCTGAGGGACGAGGACGTGAACCCCATGCTGCACAACCATGAACGGGAGCTGCTGCACAATCACATCATCAACGGGATTCAATAGATTGAGCGCCGCGCCTCGCACTGTGCAGGTGCACTGGAATGAGGACCGTATGTTAATAAGACACCCATCAAAGTATAAATTCAACACGCTGAATGGGAGTGAAGTCACCAGCATTACCACCCACCGCTCATCCTGAGGCCAGTACTGTTTTCAGGTTGATGCACTTCACTCACTCCTTTCACACAGCAAACTATGTGCAGGCACTTACACTGGCCCGTCATGGCCACAAATACAACTGAAGCTCAGGGTCACATATGCTCAGCTACCTACATCCAGAAGTCCAGAGAGGAGCCACACATTTCCTGAGTCTGGGGTTGCTCCGACACACTTTCAGGGTGTGTGTCTTTAAACGCATCTTCCACTGTTGATATGCAGCAGCTGAGCATTTTCCAAATATTGTTCCTTTTCATTAGATTTCATTGTCTTCATGTTTTAATTAGCAGAGAAAAGCCTCTGAAGCAGCATGTGACAGTATTTGAGTGGTAACAGTATTATCGTCAGGTAATGGGTTACACTGAGCGCGTGATATATAATATTATATAAGCTTATTTTCCTCATGTATCAGCAGAACCACATACCAGTCCCTCTCTCTGCCCTTTGGTATGGCGTCTGTTATGAAACAGTTAATGGTACAGAAATGATGACATCACACTGACCAGAGGCCTGTTCTATGGAGCAGGATTTCTGCAGCTGTGCTTCATTTCATATTGGGGTTCATCGCCACGGTAACTTCACACTTAAACTGCAGGTTATATAAGCATTCACCTTGTACAAAGCTCCGCCTACTGACCAATCATCATCTCTAAGACAGAGATGATTGAAGCACTAAAGCCTTCGACTTGTTGTTATGACAGTAAGCCTTATGTTTTATATTTATGTTTTATCGCTGGGCTGCAGCTGAGAGACTGAGACTGTCACACACACCATAAGAAAACATCCAGGCAGCAGATTCATTTAATGGAATAAACACATGTAATTACAGTCTGACCTACCCGTGCCTTAACAGTGTGGCAGTGATCCTGTTGTTCACACAGTGCCCAGTTTGTTTCCATATTCATCTCATATTGTGCCGCACTCTCATGCTTGTGATTGGTCGTTGGTCACATGCTGCAGCCGACACATCTTTAACGTGAGCACGCTTGATTCGCTAAGTTGAGCCCAGTGATGGCACCACTGTGACTGCGGTGAAGCCAGAGAACTAAAACATGTTGGGTATGTTGTACATGCTTCACAGTACACACACACACACACACCTGCAGTGCACAGTGCCGTGTCTGCACTGAGTCACTGAAGCAACACCTGTTGTTTATAGCTCATGAGGTCTGAAAGCCCAGTGTTCAATGTTAAACAGATAAAAAGTCATTTTAAAATATTAAAATATAATATTAATTACTTAAAATAATCATATGAACAACTGAAATAAACCAACAATTTGTTTAATAAGTGAACAAATTATTCAAACGGAATCATTATTATTTATTTATTATTATTTTATTATAGACTGCAAAGGTCAGCTTGCCTTCATAATGTCATTTTCCAGCCAATCGCAGGCCTCCTGTGTGGGTGGAAAATAAGTACAATGCAATAATATTTTATATTACTCTGCTGGCGTTTAATACTGTATCATTTTCCAATCAGTAGTTGCATTGAAATATATTAGATATGACTCTTATTTATTCCATTTAATATTGAACACTTTGGGGCTCCACATATGCCTTTTCACCATCATCAGGTTGTCCCAGAGTCTAGATTGCTGGTCATGTTCAGTCGGCCTGTCGACATGTGACCCTTCATCAGGTTCTGTGTTTACGAGCTGTGAGCAGTGCACCCACAGAGTCTGTTTCAATGTCTGGTTTAGGTTTTTTGCCATATTTTAAAGTCAGAGCAGGTTTTTCACTTGATTATATTTACATAAACAGAAATCGCCTGTGCTTGTATAGCATCTTCCTAGTCTTCCGACCACTGGTACGGCACTTGTGTCAGCAGTCACCCATTCATACATACACTGATGCATCACTGGTGGCGACTGCTCATTCACACACCGGAGGAACAGCCATCAGGGCCAAAGACTGTTGGGCATGCAGCCACAGAGGAGCGGACAGTCTGCTCTCCCTCTGAGCCGCCCGACATGAGCAAACAGAGACTTTGCGGTGTCGTCCTGACACGTGGACAGTGGTAAAGATGCATTTTCATTCTCTTCTTCATTTAAACATTCATTTTTGTTTTGGCAGAGACAACAGGGGATTGTGAAGGATGATATGATGCCGACCGCTGCGGTGAACAGTGACATGTTGTGTGGGTTAGCTCACTTTATTAGACCCTCTGGATTGGTTCCCATTGAAACAGTGGTGCTGGCATGAAGACGTACAGCCAGGACATGTTGCACTATACCCACTCACTCTACTTCACTTGTGATTTTACTGAGTGTTTTAACTGTGGCATGAATGTGTCAGTCCATGTGATGTTGAAGAACTCCTCATATAGTGATATCTGATGGCGTTCTGTGGTGGATTGCAGTGAATGACGCTATGTGCTTTCATGGCGTGAAGCACATTTTAAGCATTTGAATTAATTGAATGAATACAAAGCAGTTTGACTGAGAATATTTTTGTAATCGACCTAATACACACGATTGATACTGAGATGGTTACAAGCTACAACTTGCTAATGTCACGGTGAGTTTACATTTTAACAGCAACAGAAAGTGTGCATTTCATTTTTGATGATTTAAACCAACAGAAGACAACCAGTCGCCTCAGACTGAGTCACAACATGAAGGCCATTGTTTCAAAAGGTTTTAAACCAACATTTGATCATTCTGGTAAACCCGGCATTGTTATTCACCAGCAACACTCATCTGTGGTGAGTTTCAGACTCAGACCGCACACCGGAGCCTGTCTAGGTTTCATTTTGTTGGTAATCACCAGTATGTACAGATTAAAGATGCAGTTGTGATGTCATTTGCCACTTGCACCTGGCGAGAAGAGACAGTGAGAACACCCAACCCACCCACCACACAGTGATGTCACGGCATCCAGAGGTACACCTCACTGCAGCAGGGTGAAACGTTACAGCAGGTTTCCGGGGACTGTCTTTAAAGCTGGCGTGAAGCTTTGTGGATTTCACTTTTTGTGGGACAAATAAAGGATTATCTTACCAATGAGTGACAGTGCATCTCTCTAACATTTGGATTACAGCTGGAAATGTTTCATTATTGCATGTAATCCTTCCTAATAGTTAGGATCCACTGTGACAGGCCTGCTCCAGGTCTTAACCAATGCCTTGAGAAGAGTTAGCAATGACTGGGGAAACCCATGCAGACTCCATACAGACAGGCCCTGCCCCAGCCAGGAACCTCTAATACCGTCCTGTGAGGTAACCGTCTCAATCGCTGGGCTGCCGTGGTGTTTCCAGCCGTATGGGAGAGTTATATACTCATACAGTATACAGGCATTCTGAGATGAATGAATGAGCCTTGTGTTCAGAGTCTGTCTCTCTGGCTCTAAAGGAAGGCAGATATTATAAGAAATTGCTTTAGCTTTAGCTTCACTTCTAAGTTTTTGCACCTTTGGAGCTACAGCTTAGTACCCCTACCCTTCATATAATACGTCACTTAATCTGCATCAAAGGTTGCACTAAGTAAGTTTAGAGAGGTGCATAAAAGCAGTAAACACCACTTTTCTTTTGAGCCACAGGGGGGAAGCAGCAAGCAAAGCGTGGGTTCACACACAGAGATGATGGACAGAGACTGTAGCTGAGCTCAGGATCACAGAAGCAGCTGTGATGTTTGACAGTATTCACAGTGATGAAATCTCAAATAGAGATGATGCAGGTTTTAAGTAAGGTCAGTAGCAGTAAGGTCGCAGCTGTGAATGATCTGGAATCACAGGGAGAATCACAGCTTTGGAAAAACTCAGTACATTTTCATTTTCCTCTGTCACACCAGGGTGGAGGTGGAAATCTCAGGGAGACATGTTTTAAAGTCAAGTGTAAGACAATCACATGTGAACCCACTCTCACTGAAATAATAGGAGTTATTAAGACTCCTGACCAGCAGAGGGCAGCAATGACCAGTGTTCCTGTCTGTGAGCTCCACCTGGAGTCTCATAGACTGTATGATCTGGATCAGATGAGCCACACAGTGTTGGGTGGATGTTAGCTGAGCTTCGCTGCAGTAGTGATTAAAGAATTATAAATAATGACAAAGTCAAGTCTCTTCAGTCTAATGAGAAACAACACAATCACTGTGATCCTCACTCATTGTCTGACTGTGAGGTCTGATGTCAGGGTATGAATTAGCAAAGGTGTGTGTGTTTGCTGTCCTCTGCAGGCGGCCACTGCTTTCACAGGAGACAGAAACAACACGCAGTGGTCTCCTTTAAATTCAGTGTTGCTTAACTAGATAAAGTAATACGTTACATTTTTAGTCCAAAGAAGTGGAATTACATCAACATATTACTTTGTAACCCCCAACACCGGAAATCAGTTCCCACAACCCAGTTTTTCATCAGGCCTCACATTTACTCATGTGACTCTGGAATATCCATCAGTTTGGACATTGGTCACTGCACAGGTCCTAAATCCTCATCACTCTGCTCTTAGAATTAGTCTTCAGGGCATTTTGTTTATGATTTGTTTATGATTTAATTCCCAATAATGACACAAATCTCAATCTCAAAACAGGCTTTCTGGTGAAAACAGGGCAGATATTCCGACACTCTCAGCCTGACGTTTCTATTATTCTGTTACTCTAAGTGTCTGATATTATCATTCCTGACCCCTCCTCCCTCCACAACATTGACTCTAGCAGCTGAATATGTTAATGACAATGACACACTCTCCCTGCCTTTGTGCGTGGGTCATCTTTCTCTTCTAAAGACACTGAGGAAGACAGACGGTCTGGATGGATGTGGTCTGATTCACACTCAGCCACCATCAGCCTCAGCTCAAGACTGAAGTTTGAAAATTCACCTGCGTTTCCTATTTTTCCTTCTGTTTTGTGGCATTCTTGCATGTATTGAAGATTATATGATAAACATGTTTCCACCAGTGTTCCACTCATCTGCTCTTTCCCTCATCTTCTGCCCAAAACACAGCACTGGAGCTGGTTGACTGTGGCTTCACGAAGCCGACTGAGCTCTGGATTGAACCGCAGAGATTTTAGTCTTAAATATAACAAATCAGATTAAGATAAAATCCAATTCAATAAGAATAATTGAATTGCTCTGACTTTAAATTATAAATGTAATATATGGTAATTATATTTATTATCCTTGCTGTCAAACTGCTCGGCCTCAGCTGTAGTCCCACCTCTTTGGGGGACTTTGATTGGTATGATCTGGTCTGTCTGCTGAGTCTTTAACCACAGAGTGAAGTAGAGAAAGGAGGAGCTGCACAGTTCATGGAAGCTGACTTCACATGGAAGTTTACATCAGTTTGGGTAACAGCGGATTGGTTGGGTGTTGTCATGGAGCTGGCGGGACACGTGATCCGACGGGCCCGGGGAAGGTTCAAGTGGTATAAAAGCCGGCGAGTGTTGTGATGGAGATCAGATCGGTTTCTCCTGTCCGTGCTCTCCTCCGCTCTCCGCTTCTTCTGTGACCGGACAGGACGGTGTCTGGAGTTGGAATGACTCTGATGTGTCCTCTGTGAGCTGACCGGACTGGACTCTGTCCTAATCCTGGACGATGGAGCTGGAGGTGGAGAGCTGTTGGCAGCGTCTGCTCAGGCTGCTCCTGCTGCTGCGCTTCATCACCCTCCACTGCTCGGCCATCGACACCGGTAAGACCACCAGTCCCACCACATGATGCACCGACTGGACCACCTGTCACTCACTGACCGATGGCGTTTGGTTAGGTTGTGCGACCGTAACAGGAGGACCTGTGGTGAGAGTCAGGCTGACACTTCTATGGTCTGACTGAGAGTCGAATCATTCACTATCTGACCTGAAGCTGAAGCACTGAGAGCTCACAGGCCTAAACACAGAAGACAGAGATGCATTGAGATGGACATGAGACATGAGACTTTATGACTTATGGAATACTTTAATCAATATTGAAACTTTGGGTATTATAATAATGCTGTATGATAATAACTGCAACACTAATTCACACACTTCATATACATTAATCTGTAATGCATAACTCAGAGGTGTTGCTGTTGGCTTCTTTTGCTTCAACAGCCTGGTAACAGTCTAGGAATCATGTTTGCTTGTCTTCTTACAGCTTCTTTGAACTATTTGTCTGGTTTTCTCTCAGCCAGTGGTTTTTATTCTTGTCCGTCAGATATAAAAATCTAAAACTGCTCTCTCTCTCTCTCTCTCTCTCTCTCTCTCTCTCTCTCTCTCTCTCTCTATATATATATATATATATATATATATATATATATATGGGAATTATTTATATATATTAAAAAAAAATTCCCATCTCGCCCTCCGCGGGCAGTTCCTCCTCTGCAAGCCTCTACCAGAGGCCTGGGAGCTTGAGGGTTCTGCGCAGTATCTTACATGTCCCTAGTATTGCGCTTCTGGACTGAGATGTCTGTTGTCTTTCCTGGGATCTGTTGTAGCCACTGCTCCAGTTTGGGGGTCACTGCTCCGAGTGCCCCGATCACCACAGGCACCACTGATGTCTTTTTTTTATATATATATATATATATATATATACACACACACACACACACACACACACACACACACACACACACATATATATATGGTTTGCAGAAAGATAACTTGGATGTTTAATGTCAGTTATTTGTGGTACAGGAGCTGAAACATTGAATCAGCCTGGTTTGGACCAATGAATTGTTCGTGTGTTTAATAAAAGCACCTTCAAAGTTCATTCCCTTTATTAAACTGCTGCGGTTATAGCATAACGTGATGTTGAAGTAGCTGAGTGAGCTGAGCTTTGTCTTTTCGCCTCTTTACACAGGGCCCACCCCTGCTGCAGTCACTGTGCTGTTTATGCACCTTGTTGGGCACTCAGGATGAGTGAAGTGTAAAGTGATATAATAGAAGTCTGTGTTGCGTCACCGGTGTTAGGATAACACATGTATGGACAGCAAGGCCGCTGCCCTTTTCCACACAAAGCTGTCCCAGAGACATTTCTCACTGCAGCATGTCACCCAGGACCGTGGCCCTCACCTGGCCCCTGGATAAGCCTCCTCTTACAATGACAGTGTTTATAAAGAGCTGAATTTTCAGCCTGCAAAACTCTTTACTGGGGACTCGGTGTCCTCTGGTCACCCATGTTTTGGAGCGGGTCCCCTGTGCACCACATTTACTAATGTGGTGCACAGGGGATGAGCTGTTTCCCACCAACAGGGGCTCCCGGGCTTTGGGACATTCCTGGAGGTCAGTGCAGGAGGATCTGGTTGTCTCCAGGGAAACAGAGCTAATAAACTCCAGAGGTGGTCGTAAATTTTCTCATTATTTGGCCTGCAGCCCAGAGGCAGGGGGTAGTGGGTGGCTGGGTGGGGGCTGCTGGAGCCGGATCCACCTACCCATCTGTCCCAGTCCTGCCTGTTGATGAGCAGTGAGCTGCTTTTAAAACCACTCAAATAAGCTCTCACATGACTTCATGCAACCATCAGTGTGTTGAAGTCTATATTACAAAATGAATCCCAGCTTCCTCCATAGGGTCTCTGGGGTCATTTAACGTTGCTGCCCTCTTTAACCACACATTCAACGGCCTGTGAAGATTCTGAGGTCTTTAGTCAGGGCCATCAGGACTTTCAGAGTCCTGATTCTTGTGAAATCTATTAGCCGTGTCACATTTCTAAATATTAAATGTCTTCCTGTCTCCCTGTTGAGCTGCAGTGGAGTGGCAGTATCACATTGACCAGTACGTACCTGTCACTGTGGAAGATCTGCTATTACATATTATCTTCAGATTAACTGTGGAATCATTTTTTGTATAAACAGGGGCCCCATCAGTTATATTATAAGAATTATGATGGCATCCGCGAGGGACAGTATGAAGATAGAATCATTCCAACAGGCTAAATCTGTCCCAGTGTTCATATGGGCGTCCTATATAACATAACATTATTAATGATTAAATAAATAAATGTATGAATCAAACAGAACACACCACACAGACAAATGTAACAAGATCTGGAGAGAAAGCAGGTGATGTAGTGGGAAAACACTGTCCAGTAAAACTGCTGCAGGTTCATTTTGTCCTCAGCAACATTCAACCCTGTGCTGTTCCTCTGAGACATGAAACTTCAGCCGTTTAAGAGTTAATACCCTGCTTCAACTGTCATCAAATATTAATATTACTCCATGCAGCAGCTTTTTATTACAAGAGTAATGCACGAGAGTAATGCTTATATGTTTACAGCGTTCTGTTGTAGTTGCATATAAATGTTGCATATATAGGAAGTTACACGTGCAACACGGATAACACGGTAAATTCAAACATGTTAACATGTGAGTCAATGTTAAATTATGTTCCTGTCAGCTTCATCTGTAACTCCCTGTTGTACAACTATGTTTCAGTAAGTTCATTAAGCTCCTTGTAAATAAGAGAACAAAGGGTGGTGGATATAGGCATCGTTTCCTGCTGAGGTCTCCTCGAGCAAAGCACTGAGCAATATAATTACCAAGTGTTGGTGCACAGGCAGAGCATACACTGTCGCCAACAAGATCAAACACAGGTGGATTCCTCTTTGCTACCTGTGAAAGTGGAAAATCACATGGACATGTGATGCACTTGTATATCTACAGTGAATTTTATGTAATTTTGTTTTCTTCCCCCTGCTCATTAATGACCTGTCAGTAGTTTTATGAATTCACTAAAATGTGCACGTGTCTCTTGTTTGTCTCTGTCTTGTGTGTCTCGTCCTTGCCAGTGAACGTGGTGGACTTCTGTGGTCAGACAATTCGAGGTGATGGCATGATCGTCAACTCACACCAGGAATCCAAGAAGTACTACTTTGTGACCATGGGGACCGACTGCCACCTCACCATGCAGGCCAGCTCCCCCAAAGACAAGGTCCAGTTCCACTTCCGCTTCTTCCTGGTCTACAGTTTGTTAAGAGTGGCCCCTCTGAGCCCGGCCCCTGCCTTCCCAGAGTCCCCTCGTGGCTCCGCCCCTCTCAACCCCAGACTGGAGCCCACTTCTGGTGAAAGCTCTGGGGACCCGTGTCACGCCGGCTCATACGTGCAGTTTTATGATGGACGGGACAGGAGCTCGCCTCCCCTCGGGCCTCCTCTTTGTGGGAAGAGCCCGCCCCGGCCAGTGCTGTCCACAGGAAACTACCTGACCCTCAGGCTGGTGACCCGGGGGACGCAGCCCAGGGTCGACTTTGTGGGGGACTTCACCTCTTTCAGACTGGGTAAGAAAGACACAGACATGTCCGTCCAGTCCTCAGATGCCAAGGGTCTTACACAAACTCTGATGAGATATGCATACAGAAATATAATATATATTATAAACATTTCCATGACTATTACATAATCAATATACTTTAAGTTAACTCTGCCTTAAGTAACCCTACACCTAGATGACGGTTGAGCTGTAAAGACCAGTGTCTAATGAGTCAGCAGCATTAAAAAGAAGCAAAGATGTTTTATTCCTGTCAGACTGAAAACCTTCAGCTTATCCTTATAAACTCAAACACATACTCAGTCTGAGCTTCAGGTGATACCGCCCGCTTTAACCACATAAGCCCAGTGATGCTGTCACAGCATCTTTCTGTTTTTCTTTTTGTTTTAAATCTCCAAGAGACTAAACTCTGCTCACACTTTACTGCTTGTTATCTTTCTCCTCAGGTTTTAACCAGTCAGAGTGCAGCAGTGAGCCTTACTTCACCTGTCGGAATGGGAAGTGTATCCCTCTTGGTCTGGTCTGTGATGATAAAGGCATTGACAACTGTGGGGATGGAAGTGATTTGGAGGAAAACCTGACCACGGGTTGTAAAGGTCAGTCTTAGGTGATAAGGTGACGCGTGTTGAGAGAAAATTCTAAAGTGGTGCGTTTAGAGCACAACAAAATTACATTTCCTCTCATTTAATAGTTGACCCAAATTTGTCCTTCATCAGCAGGTCAGCTTTTACCTCCTGAACCTCCACCGGCGATAGCAACCCCACCCCCACCTTTTGTGACTCCACCCACAGTGCCGGTTCCTTCACATATGAACTGTGGCATGCCAGACAGCGCTCCCAGCCATGAGACAGTGACAGGTGAGTGGTCACCATGAGGTAATAGATCATTACTAATTCAAATGGTAGAAACTCTTAACTTGGAACGCAGAACGGTCCAATCAGGATACGTTCTGGAAAGTATTCAATCAGGATAGTTCTGTCAGATCAATAACTCAACAATCAACAAATCAGTCAAAGAACTGCTGCCTGCTGAAATGGCTCAGATGTCCTCACCTCAGATCTTATGCTCTTGCTGATCCAGTGCCTCACAAGTTGAATAAATACTACTCATGTGCAGCAGTAGGATGGTTGGTAAACAGATTAACTGAGTGCTCATTTGTGCTCATTTGTATGCAAAGTTTCCTCATGACTGGGCATCAAACTAATGGAGGTGACCATTGAGTTGTTAATTTCACCTAAAGACTCGTAAACCAATAAATGGTCATGGATTCTCACGGCAGAGAGCAGCCTTTTGAGTGATCCGTCTCTATTCCAGCGTCAAAGGTGCAAATAGAGACTGTCTGGGCCAGCTTGTCAGCTCCTGATTGCTTTTAAGACCCAGCCAAGTCTGGTCCGAGAAAGCGGCTATTCTTCTGCTCTGACTGTTGAACTGAGGGTGGGAGAGGACGATTCACAGTCGCCTGCTGTGCAAATTGCCAGCTGTTTATTAGCTGAGATCCATTTCAGTGCACCCTGGTCTGCACACAGGGAGGGAACTGCAAGCTGGATGAGCAGGCAGACTGATTCATTCAGTGTTGACCATGGTTGAGGTTGTCTTAACTTGTAAGAATGTAAACACTGGCAGTCTAAACGGTTAGTGGGCTCCTGTGCAGTTAACATATTGCATAGTAAGTAGCTTAAATGACTGTGAATGCCAAGTATGGACAGCATGTCAGGAGGATTAGACAGCTGTAGGCACTTTGAACTCTGGACCTGTATCTGCACTGGGTTGATACCGATGGTTTTGTGGCTGAGATGGCATAGTGAGTTATGTCTACCAAGATGCCTGATTATCATTTGTTCAGATTCTCTTTCCTTAGTTTCTGTAGTTGTAGAATAAGTTTCAAGATTTTCATCAGCTGGACATCTGCATCTACACTTAGGTGTAGCTCACACCAGTTTTGGACCAGGATGCAGTAAGTCCAGTGGACCTGCTGCAGTTTTCGGAGTTCCTCCTCAGTAAACTGAGTGGCACTGTTGCTAAAGGCTCAGATTTTGTGAACTTGTGAACTTGAACTTGTGAACTTTTTGTGAACCAGCTCACCATGCAGGATCAAACACTGTTCAAATGCCTTGACAGTGCTTATCTTTGGTGGACGAACCAGGCACAACAAGACAGCCCAACATGGAGGACTATTCTAGTAATATACTGATTTATTGTGCAGTCACTTCACCATCAAACATTCAACAGGATCTAGGAAGTACAAATACATTTTGTTACTGTGAGCAAACACCATGAAAAAAACGTAAACCAATGATATGTCAGCCCACCTCTGAATAGATTCTGATTCTCCCCACCCTCTGTAGCTTCTGTAAGTCATTTTCCAGGAGCTACTGTCAGCAGGAGGACCACAGTTCCACATTTGGGGCTGTAATGAGCTTGATTACCTATCAAGTTGTTGAGGAGAACTGCTAACACCCAGGCTAGTGTCGATGTAGCATTTTAGAGGACGATGTTGTGAAGTATAAGAATGGACTAAGCACTCTCCAGTGAACCAAGGGGAGTTCCCACCAAGAAGACCATATACCACATGAATGTGAATAGTGCGCAGTGTGTGAGCCTTCCTCAGTCTGCTGAAGTCTGTGGTGGTTGTCTACAGACTGATGTGTGCAAACCATAAAGAAACAGTTTGTTCCAGTTGTATTATCACTTAAAGTAAATATGGCTGTCATGTGTTGCCCCTCTTACCCCCAGACTCTCCGGTCTCCCTGTCCCTGTTGGTTCTCTACATCCTCCTGGGTGTGGTAGCGGGCAGTGTGGTGCTGTGCTGGTGCTGCTGGTCACCTGGCTGGTTCCTGTGGCGCGTCAGCATCTGTCGCTTCTTACCCTGCTGCAACTCAGCCTGCGCCTCCTGCCAGCTCTGCGCCCGCAGCTGCACCCACAGCAAGGAGCACCGGCTGGCAAAAGTCACCCCGCACACACCCGTCAACGGGACCTCCACAGGCACGGTGGCCACCACCAACAGTGCCGATGACAATGTTCCCACGGCGGCGGTTTAAAGCAGAAGCCCAGTTCAGCTGATCACTCTTGGCTTACAGAGACGTGGATACGGCATGCTAATGCTGAGCTGTGATCAGTGCTGAACATGAACAGTTGCTGCATTAGGCAGTGCAACATGGCCAAGAATCCCTTTAGAGACAGTTGGACTGATGTGGTCCAGGATGTGAGGCTGACATGAGCAGAGCCAAAAGGTTAAACTGCGGTTTGCGTGCTTTAACATTGATGATGCAGGTTCATGTTGTTAGTCGAAGGTAAAGCAGGGTACAGTATGACTATGGATTGTATGAAAAGTATGAATGTATCTGAGAGAATATCTTGCCTGTTTGGAAGCTTTTACTTGTATACTTTGATGGGACTACATTCTGCTTAAGAGGCTGCTCATGAAGTTTGAGTGCTGGCCTTTATTGTTTGGCCAGTTTTCAGAAGAGACAGTAAAAGTATTAACTTGTTAGCTTGAACAGTGTTTAGTTATATTTGTTTCTTTCTTATAAATGTGCTTTGCTTAGAAATAACTGTTTAGCCATGCAGTGAATCTACACCTCCAGTCCACAGCTCAGACCAAAAGTTTTCCATGGACACACGCTGAGGACACAGCCCCAGAACCACAGTCACCCACCCGGTGACAACAGCTGCTCTCCCTTGGAGAAATTCCTTCAAACTTTCCGTCCTCCCAGCAGTCCACTGTTGTTCCAAGTAGAAGCCAATGTGAAGTTCGGACAATGAAGCACAAAGTCACAAACTGCCTCATTGACCTGTTTTAGGGAAAAGCTCTGTGTGTATTATGAGCATCTAACATGTTGCTGTGTGCCCAAAATAAACATCTGACAAATGAGAAGAGAAACGAGTGCTAATTAACCATGTTGTTGTGGTGGGGACATTTCTGAGGGGTAAAATCTTCTATTGCAATTACAATGATAAAATTAGGAAAACCTCTCCATTATTCTGTCAGTGTTTGCAGTGTTATACTTCATGTCTTTTAATATGTAATGTGTTGACCTCCACTATCTCTTGAAGTGTTGTAACCAGACTGGTTGACATCTCCTGAACTGTAATTCAGCCCACCTGTCATTAATGACCTCCATCATGTGGCCTCTAAATCAAATCTCTTTTTCTTTAGTGGTTATGTCTTTATTAAATGAACTAAACCTGTTTTTTATTCATATAGCACAGCTTTAGGGATGGCAGTGTTGACTTGTTGATCATTTAGTTTAGTTTGAGCTATCTGAAATATCAGTCTAGCTAACTATGGGATGGGTTGTTATGATATTTCCACAAGAGAAACCCTGACTTTGATCAGCTCTGACTTTTCTTCCAGCCCCATCGTGAGGGTGACTTTGTCTCTCTGGATGGATTACCTTTAAACTGATACACACATTCATACACACATTCACTGATACTTTGGTTAAGACTCAACTGGACTTCATGTTTGGTGCCGCTTATCAAATAGCAGCATGCTACCATGCTAAACACAGATGGTGAACACAGTTAAAGTTCTACCTGCCATCACCACCAAGAACCAATAGTAATGTGAGTACATTAACATGCTGGCTTAAGCATTTAGCCTTGCTGTGCCTAAGTACAGCCAAGTACAAGAGGCACACACATTTATGCTAGCAGAGAGCTGCTAGCAGAGAGCTGCTAGCAGAAATGTGGAAGTAGTTTTGACAGACTTTAGTTTTGTTACAGAGGTGTAGAAAGTTATAGAACTATATCAGGGTTTGTTTTTTTTACTTTTTACTGTTATACCTCATTTCACCAAGCAGTAATGAGCTAGCTAGTAATGAAAACAACCTGATGTAGCCACAGGATTTAGTGTACTTCATTGGAACCAAGCAACCTTTATCAAATCTGGAAAAACAGACACAGACAAAAAGTACACTTAAGTGAGGGCATATACATACTTCTATAATGTCATATTTTGTTTGTATGAATCCTAAAATCTTATGCAAAACTAAAGGAAAGTGGGGGCATGAGCTAACATCTCTCTTTAGATGGTGTATGACCCACATTCATTAAGTGAATCAAAGTGCAGAGTTGATGTCTTTCTTCTGTAGCTCTGTTCTCTCCCAGGCTTCATGTACAGTGAAGAGTACAGTAGACTCACACCCCCTGTCTTCTCCTCCTTTTAACAGGATTGATGCTCCATGTGAGGGCAACTTGTGTTCATGTGTCCACCGGGCAAACTTTCTTTGTGGCATCCTGTAGATGGAGTAGCTCCATAACCTTTCCTCCCTCTGTCACACTGTGTATTGTGTAACTACATTACACAGAGCCCCCTGTACTGTCTTTTTAGGGATTTTGACTTCTGTCCTTGGTAAGGCATAAGGCCTTATGCTTAAACAAACAATGCGTTTCTGACCTCCAGGTTGCCGGGCTGCACCACATTGAGGTATGCAGACTTCCCGCTTTCTGCTGAGACTGTGCAGGAATACACGTGCATCTGAACACCCGTCAGATCCACAGATCCACTCAGTTCTTCGCACTCACTGAGACATGCATGTCCACCGCACTCGTTAGCAAAGGTCAGCACTCCAGCTGATTGATCACTGATCACGCTGATCACTTTGTTGATGAAACTCAGTGTTACAGCTTTTATAGGATCTGTGAGAATTTCTGGGAGTGACACAGTCCAGAGTAAAACAGTCCAGAGTTCAGTAACGTGAGTAATAAACAACAATCTCAAAGAATTAACAGTTCCATTCTACTGTTTTCAGCCTGTTTTAGCTCGTTGTTTTGGTTTACTCTCTGGCTCTGCTGTCTGACATGAGGTTACTGCGAGTCAACCAAAAACCTCTGTCCACTAGCTGCTGATCAGCAGACAGTGCACGCATTAGTATGTCAAACTGTCAAACATGCATTTCTAACCACTAAACTGACTGCCACGCATATTGGTTTTAAAGCCGAGCTCACAATTCAAACCAGGATGTAATCACATCCTTGTCTGCAGCACTGTGCAGTCTGTTGTTCTTTATCGGACTCAGAGGCTGTTTGGTTGACACCAGGGAGGGCTTGGCAAAGAGTCAGCAACTTCACACTGTGTGTGTTGCCTCTGGTATCCACTGGCAACCTTTCAAGTCAAATCCCTGTTTCTATGAAAGACAGAAAAAATCTCTCCCAACTCTTGTCACATTGATTTGACTTTCTGCAATTGACCTTTTGACCCCTAGTTAAACTGATAAGTTGTGCAGCTGGAGGGTCCATAATTTTGTCAAATGTTTTGACACAAGGCAACCTTTCTGCAGAGGCATTAATGTCAGGAGATGATGAGGAGTTAGTAAAAGCACTTTAACTCTTAATTGTTTGCCAAGCTCTTCAACCACTAAACAGACTTAAACAGAGTTTAACCAACTGCATTCTCCCATTAATCTATGTGACAACTCATACAGCTAGCATCACTGAAGCTTTAATTGTACGAAGTGACATGTAAGTATAGAAACATTAACAGTGTGAGCAACTAAAAGTGATCCTTAACAGATCACAAGGAAGTCTTACCTGTGCTGTACACAGACTGTCTTTTCTTTAATAATTAAAAATGTCATGTCCTATCCCCTGGTCTTCTAAAGCAAACAAAACATCCAATACAGAAACAGTCCACAATAAATTGTGTAAGTGCTGGGGCACAATTCTGGAAATGTTATCATCTTTTTTGGTTTTATGTTTTATTTGCAGCTTGTGGTCATAGTTTAACATTATTCACCATTTACATTATCCAAAACAGGTCCACACAAACGGGCTCACACAGTGTTAGTCAACCTTGTTCCCAAATTTAAGGATTTAACGTGTAAACCATGGTTCCAAATGCTCTTTGACCAGAGCGTATCATGTTGACTCAGGGTTATATTGGCCTCCCACTCTTGTGTGTTCATGTGTCAGGCGGTATTGTCCCATTGTTGCTGTGCTATCTCAGCGAGCCATGCTGCCGGATCTGTTAGTGACTCTTAGCTGAACCATCCTGTGACCCTATAAAACCTGCAGTCAGCCATCAACACACCAGGGGTTCCGGGCAAATAATCAACACCGTTTGACAGGCACGGAGCACGGGACCGCTGGTTGTCAGCCTTCCTCAGCTCAACCTCCCACCACTCATAAATTGATTCACAGCGCTACCTGCTGCTGTGGAGGTGCATTACTCAGGAAATGTATGAGTAAATCCCCAGTACAATCACTGTAAAAAGGTGGCGCTGAACATCCTGAGATATCTTTTGTTTTGTTTGGAAATTACCCCATATTTCCTCCACTTATGATTAATAATCAGTCTTAGAGTGTCTTGAGAGAAGCCAGCCTCCATATGACTTTCATACATGGATAAAATCACATTTTATATTCTCTTTGTTCTTAATAATGTACATTTGTGGGGGGGGGGCAGACCATCCATCTGAAGGACAACATCTAAAACTGTTTTACCGTTAAATTAAATTAGTATTGGTGGCCCTGGTGGTGTTGCTAATTGTGAATTTAATTTTATTATAATATGATAAACCTCAATCCTACAATACTACTACAACCGACTGTAAGTCTTCATTATTTTTCCCCACAGCTCCACCAGCACTCTGAGAGTTTGAGGGCTGTGTCACAGCCATTTCTTGAAGAGAGAACTGTTGTACCTTGAATCTGTTGGAGCTGCTTCCCAGTTCCCATTAGAAATGCTCATTGATAACCTGTGTTTAAACCTAGTTCTGGAGTTCCACCTCCTTCTGTTTACAATAGGGTGACATGAAGTAGACAGATCCAATCTTTAACAATCTTTGAATTTTTATTGAGCCTGTAACAGTGACATAATTTACTTCCCACGTTCTGACTGTACAAATGAAATTAAAATTCAATGAAAATATCAGATCTAATACAGAATAACAAGACATGGGACTGTGTGTCATTTTCCATAACGTAGACCAAAGGTGTTGAGGTTGTATGAGGACACATCTTGACGTTTCTTCACAGTCTGAGGAAGGACCAGCTTTGAGATCCACCATTCTGTCCTGGGAAACTTTCCATCAGCTGAATGGACCTTGTTAGCAGGTAAATTCCCAAAACTCTTCGCAGCTGGTGGTATCGATGCACGACTTAAATCTCTCAGGGCTTTGAGTATTACCTGATCTGAAGGATGCACAAGACAAAGATCTCTGACTTTTTATGTTTCTGAATTTGCAATGTTCGTTATCCGCTTACAAAACAGATAAGAGGCCATTATACTCTCCTTTCATGTCACATGTACAACTGCAATACTATGAATGTCTTCAAGGAGAGACAGACTGAAATTGTGCAGTGTTATCCTCATGTCTTAGCTAAATTGTATTGCATTTGCAGAATGTGTTTACAAGGTTCGGGAACTATGACTGTACCTTCATGGTAGTAGTTGGACTTCAAACTGCTGCTGGTGTATACCTCTGTTGACAAAGCGGCCATCATCAAAGCGACAATCAGTCGTGGCATCATGACCATCACTGAGTTAGAACTGCTGAAGTTCCTCTGCAACCAGACAGAGAGAAAGAGAGACATTGGCTAGATTCAACAAAGTAGAAAGAATGAGTTACTGTTATACATAAAAATGCTTAGGTATATAATGTATTAACTGTTCACTAAGAATGAAGTTATAGCAACCTGTATGTTAGCAAAAGTAAATGTAGGAAATTGATTATAATGCTTTCCTGCATCTTTCGAGAGTGCAGACATTGCAGGCAGTGTTAGGTATACAGTTTGGATCACCACCGTTACTGTGTCTGTCCACACTGGTTCTCATCTGGTTTCCCTCTCATTCCAGTTGATCATGAGACACAGACAGAAATGTTGTTCAGCACAGTTTTGACTCTTGAGAGAGGCAGAATTAAAGAGTGATGGGACAGAAGAAGCCATTCATAGCAAGTGAGATTTGGGTTAAAGCTGGTGTTTGGTGCAGCATGGTGCAAGGAAGAAATCAGAGTTTAGAACACTGATATGATTGAGCTTTCCTATAGGAGTATGGCTTGTAACAGATTTTTGTCCAGAATGATTTCCAGGAACTAAAGGAGGGACTTGTTCTCTGTGTACAGTGGGGCCCTGAGGCCAAAGGTAACCTAAGTCAAAGTAACCACAGCAGCAGGTGGCAATGACGAAGAAGAAATGATGAGGAAGTCACCCAAAAACTGGAAGTGAAAGGGAATCCTGTGGTTTTTCGAAAGGGTCCAGCATTGTGCTTCTGACAGAGCGTCAAAGAGTGGATGCACCTCAGTAGAGAATGCTTAACAATTGATGTCAGGGTGGATGAGGAGATCTTTGGAAGTGCTGGTGATTTCATCGCTAGAGAGCCTTGATTCTCTTGGGGAAAATTTGATGAAGATGATGACTTGGTGATGCCCTAATGAAGGAAAAAGTCTTCAAGCTATAGAACTGATGCGGGGTGTAAAGAACCATACTTTAACTTCCTCAGCAGTGGATTTTGGGGTCATTTACAGATGGAGAGATTTTTGCACAGGAAAGAGACTGGACAGAAATTCAAGGTGGAAACCTTCTAGTAATCACTTGATGAAGGACTGAACAAAAGCTGGATCATGGTGGTTTTAGAGTGCTGCTGCTAAAGCCGGAATGTGGGGGGGGGGGGGGGGGGTGCAAAAGCTGCTTATGCAGAATTTGTGAAATGGGTTTGTGCTGGCATGATGGGCAAGCATGGTCTCCATGACAAAGGGAGCAGTCATGAAGGAAGTAGCACTGGGACAAGGCACATCTGGTTGTTACAAATAGCATGACCTCCTTGGTTCATGCCTGCCTTTCTCATCTGTAGTTATAGGAGATGACACAAGGTGGAAATGATACTGCCTTCTATAGTTTGGGCTCTGGTGGGATGAAGGATGCTAAGCAGCAAAAAGCAGAAACTTGATGTGGTTGCATGGGCAACGAAGATACAACAGCAGATTTTGTTAGCATCCTTGTGGAACAGCTTGAGCTGCGAACAGTGGCTGCGGAGGCAAAGTGAATAAGACACTGACAGAACCAAACATTTGAAATAATATCCATGTGGTCCATTTCCTGTTGGTGGGTGGGAACTTATGAACAAAATATGCTCCTGAAGATAAAGAAGATGTAAGCAATCTCCGTAGGAGTCAATTCTGGAGGTGCCCTCAGTGCATCAGCTGGCAAGTGGCTGATGAAGGTAGGCAAAGATACGCTGAGTGAGATCTATATAATTGATCTATATCATCCTCCTTTTCTTGCTTTCCTATATTATTACATCATTGCCTGGCATAACAACTGTAACAGCTAATGTTCTGTCACTGCCATCATCACCAACATCAAAATTGTGTCTGGACAGGTCCCTTTATATTTAACCACTATTTTCAAAAATTGTCAGTCATTAAGGGACTATGTGTTATGTATGACAGTGGGAATGGGGGTTGTAAAAGGCGGGAGGAACAATAAGATGTTGCATGTCCAACTTCTTCTTTCTTTTTCTTCTGTTTGCCTTCTACAGTACCATAGACATACAGTTCAGATAAGCTACCAAAGCCTACGGATGATTTCTCCATCAGTCACATGGTCCTCACGTTGCAGGTCTTAGTTATCTGTCAAGCGGTTGCTGTCTCAAACATGCAAATGTAAGTTGATGCAGACAGGTTTTAATTTAAAACTACTGAAGGCATACATTATTAGGTCAAATCAAATAATTAGGAACAGAACGGAGCAGAGAGACACTGTGTGTTTATGTGGTCAAAGTATGAATGTAGCATTTGTTTTCATGGACCAGCACCGTCGTCACACGCAGTGACTGGGTGCAGCTGGGGACCGCCTCACTCTGACCTCAACACAGACGCACCCTGTAGAGATGAAAAACTATTTTTTGATCAATAATTCATCACTGCCTGCTGCTGGATTGTCCATCCATGGTCCAAGGATCTGTTGCAATTGTGCAATGAATATAACACACACATAACAAACTCAACATTATTTATATTACTATTTATATTATTCTTTACTTTGCTTAACATCAGAGAAGGACAAGCCCAGACTGCATGCTTACACATTTAACTGATTAATAGTCTTCAGGGTCTTGTTAAGACACAGCCGCAGCTTCCCACAGTGGGTAGTGACTACTAGTTAATTAATGACCATGTCTACGAGTCTTCGGGGAAACACTTCTTAAGCTTCCGACAGTCAGATGGATGTTATAATCATTAAGACCTGAGGATACTTTTGGGAAACAAGGTCAGTATTATACATACATACATACTTTGGTTTCTGCCTAAATGTTCAGACAGCATGAGGACTGTACTTCTCAAGCTAATCTTCACAGCTTTCTACACCCATCATACACGACTCAAGATCAAAGCAAAAACCCTCATCTGTGACTTCACATGTCGACGTTTTGGTTCACACCAGCCTCACACATATAAACAAAAAACCCAATTCACTTCACACCTTCATGCTACAAATGCAGAGAACCAAAAACGATTTACAATCTACTATTTTATCTATGCAATAAAAGGGTTTTCTGGACATTGCAACCACACAGAGTTGACTTTTAGACATCACTCTGGTTTTATCAGACATTGTCTGCTTTGCTCCCCTGCACTCCCTCCAGCCACAGCTTCTCTCTTTACTCATGCTCCACCCATGTTATGCTGCTGCTCCAGGCTCCACAACCTGCAAATGATGCACTTTCCATTATGACTGCTGACCATTCCCAAACCTTCATGTGCTATTGTCCATCCGTGTTTCAACTACAAAACTCTTAACGTTGCCGTTTGGTGGTGGTGACAACCCATCATCACAAAGACTTCACATGCATAAGAACAGTGATACATAATATCTATATCTATATCTATTCACACAGATAGACACACAATGATAGCAGGACAGTGAAGAACCACATCTTCAAAATATCTTTCCCTCTGAAACAGAACCTGAAATATGAAATGTGATGCTCTGGTCTTACCTGTGTGCTGAAAGCAAGCGCTGACCGAGACCCCCCTGCCCACCCTCCTGGCCAGAGGTTTCTTTTATAGGGTAACGTCTCCTGCGTCACCATCACTGATCACTGGTCAGTGGGATGTAGTGCCATATATTCATCCGTCTCTTCTATTGATATTTGGTCTGACAAAGATTAGCGAAATTCCAAAATGTTGATTCCTGTGTGCGCAGTCACAGGGTTTTGTTACTACTTCAGTCTTTCCATAATAGACATGAAATGAGGTTTGTGATCAAGATAAAGGCCTGGAGGTCATGCCGATAAGCACACAGTGAAAGTGAAGTGGGCTATATAATAGAAACTAAAAATATACACTGCAGGAACATGCCTATTTTCTGTAACTGAGGAAAAATATTTTTCTCTTTTTCTGGAAACATCCCCAATCTCTTGTGAAATGATAAAACACTGAGGACTAAACATATTCATTATTTCAAGCTTAAAATAATAACCCCATGCCACACAAGTCTAATTGTCACCACAGAGGCAGGATAGGGGTCATTTTAAGTCTCTGTTACAGTTTGCACATTTTTAGCAAAATCAAATAATTTTAAAGTCACCATGAACTCGTACACACGTCATGGACCCAACACAACACTGGCCATTTGTCCAACCACAAATGAATTCCAGTGTCCTGTTCTAGACAGACAGAATATTTACTATTACTTTAAATGAAGATGTGGATCTATACACACTCTGTATAGATCCACAAATCAATACATAAGAACATAAACATATTACTACCGTGATATTGTTGCAAGAAAACTAGTCATGAAAATATTTTCATACCATATTTTATCTCAGCCTGGTGGATACCACGTTTGACTGACCCAGACCCCTGCCCATGTGTTTGATTTGAGATATCAGGTATATGATTTCCATGGTCTGGTGTCAAACCTTTGTGGCGGTGGTCAAAGCTATTTGGCCTGCTATGCCTCTGCAATGCTTCTTCCAATTGCAACTAAACGTGACCCAAGTATTAAGATTGGGACCACAAACACTAGGGGGCGCTATAGGAAAATGCTTCATGCAGATCACTCTCTCCCAGATAGTGATGACCTGGAAAATGGTTCAGAGTTTCAAATATCAAGCATGCCTGCATCATCAACTTAGAAACAGTTTGTTGATATCTCCCATGATAAATGTGTTGTTTCACCGATATGACCGCCTGGGCACGTGGGCCATGCCCGTGTTGAGATGAGGATCTTCCCTGCAGGTTAGTCTAGACCTGATTCTAAAATTGTATTGATTACACACACCGAAGGATCTACATAGTCTAGTTTTGACCTGTTTGTACAGCTCTGTGTTAAACGTTCTTATTGTTCATTTTACCCTTTTATTTTCTGGGATGCAGACAGTCTGAGGAACTTCATGTGTCTTAATTGTACATCTGATTTTCTTCCTCATCTTCATCTGCCAGCCTCTGAGTCCACAGGTTGCGCACAGAAAGTTGCACCGCAGGCTCTGCATGTTTTAGTCCACTCTGAGTCCAGTTCATTGAAAAATGCCAAGGGGACTCCACTTTTCACTTATCTTGTTATAACATAAAGCAAATTATGGTTCATAACATATTTCATGAACCATATAACAAGAACAACTTCTTGTTGTAACATCATAAGTCTGTATGTCTGTTGTTATAATGTGACAATATCTTGGGAAAGCTAATAATATAATGTGAAAAGACGTCTTGTCCTAAAAAACTATGATGTTGTTTCAGAAATATGTTTGTGTTTTTGTTTTTTATTTGCAGTGCAAAATGCTTTTGTTTGTCTGGACTACACAGCATATTTAAGACATGTTTGATTTTTTGATCCATTTGTACATTTAAAGGAGTCAAACCAGAAGACAACCAGACATAATAAATAAAATTAACTTTATTGATATGAAAAATGATTGAATATTTACAGTATTTGCGCATAGCACAATGTTTTCACTCTTCTCATTGATCTCAGTCTGTCGGTGGAGTGGCAGATCAAGCTGGAGGATCCGTAGAAACCACAAAACCTTTGCTCTGACCGAGTGAATGAACTCTTCACTTGTGTCATATTAGAGACTGGATTTCTGATGGTGGGTGGGCCAGTCAGAGAGTCTCAACCCACTGGTCAGTGGGGCCTTTGTGGATCTTTCATGTATGCCCAATGCATAAAGGCATACTATGACATATTTCCCTCAGCACTTTAAGGCATCATTAATAAGCAGCTCAGCCAGTTCTCCTTCAGCTGTTTATAAAGCATCAGCAGTTCCCTAATGAATACCTCGAGTCAAGCCTGACCCCTTTAGGAAGCATGTAGCCGGTTGGCTATGTTCCGTTGGCTGAGGCTTTGAGACTTGGGGATGGTTGTGGTCTGGTTAGCTGCACTGTCTTCACGAACCAGCTCCATCTCCTCCTTCTCCTCCTCCTCTTCCTCCTCCTGGCCCTCCATGCCGTGCTGTATTTCAGCCTCCACAGTTCTCTGCTCCTGGGCCATCATGAGAACCATCTCTGCATCCAGTGTCTCACCAGAGGAGAAAGGGTGACACACGGCCTCGCCCAGGCCAATGACCGTGCCCAGCACCGCAAACACGAAACCCACCAGGTAGACCCTCACCAAACCGCAGCTGGGCTTCTGACTCAGCATCTCTTTGATGAAGGGGATCACCTCCTGCATGTTTTCCATTTTCCTGGCCGTGCTTCAGCTGACACAAACTACAGAGTTGATGGTTGGATGTAAACCTATTGAAACAAACAAAAAAAGTTTCAATAAAAAAGTTACTCTGAGTTTTTAAAGACACTAGTCATGCTAAACAAGCACACAGTTTCATGTCATTGTAAAGGCAATAGGTTTGGCTATTCAAACTGAAGGTCAGACAAAAAACAATTGAAGATATCACTTTTGAGTTCTGGGAATGCAAAGTTGTAGCCATTAGACCAGGACACACATCAGATCTTAGTTTGCAGCAACACTGAAGCAACATTTTAAACTAAGAGTAAACTGAATTGAAACAACTGGTAGTAAGTGTACCAGATGTTGGTGTTATAGGCTGAATCCTACTCCGTGCCATTTAAAACACAATGATGTATCAGCAGTCTAATAGTAATAAGCAATAACTTACTGTGAGTTAGTTTGCTGATTGTTCTTCTCGCAGGTTCACCTCGCTCCAGTTCCAGTCTTGTGGTAAGAACACAGTTCTACTGGACCCTGTGCTCATTTATAGCCCCGCTCTCTCCACCCACACAGTGAAAACAGCTGAATATTCTGGAGATCAAAAAATCCGGCTTTGAGCCAGAGACTTTGACCCAGTTGTGTGTAGACGTATTACACAGTCAACAGTTTCTCAAATGTTGTTTGCAATAGTGCATTAGAATAAAACAAAATTAACTCAGATTCAAACATTTCTGACAAGCGTTTGATATGTTATATTCCTGATTGTGCCCTGTGAGACTTAAGGTACATTTCCGTGAACATGATAATTTAATCTTCATTATATTTATTTATTTATCTATTGTCAAAGAAGTGAAGATGTTGTCTTTAGTACTTGTGTTTTCTCTACTTGCTGGCAACAATTACCTAGTAAAAATAGTTAGTTCAGTAGTTAACATTGTTAAGACTGGTCAATACTCCATCACCTCCAACTCATAGTCCTATATCCATAGCCATAATATAAGGTCCTAGCACAGCTGATGACTCAGAGAAATGTTTTTAAAGTGGTGAAGCTGTTTCATACTACATGCTTTTCTATACTTCGTAAAATGTTTCAAGAACTAATAGGAACAAGAAAACAGTAAGAAAAAGAAGAAATCACTCTAATTAAGGAAACTCTAATTAATCTGCCATTCAGTCAAAGGTAAAGGCAAAAGGAAAACAGGAACGAACACAGGTGTTTGTCACTTGTGTTGTCGGTCCTTCCTGTGTGGCAGTAGGTGAGCTAAAAAAACCATGCAGCTGACCAGGGGGTCCACGTGAATGCTCAACAACCAGCGAATCAGGGGAAAGGTCACGTCACTCCAGTCGCTCTGCAGCCTTTCTGCTGCTGCTGCAACAGTGATGTTGTGAACTGTGGTCTGAGTGAAGCCATGCACCATAGTACACAAAGTGGCACACACGTACTACTCACACTCATGATGGTGACTAACATGGAGCAGGAAGTGCAGAGCTGTTTGTTCTGGTTCCCAACAGGGAAACACTATCCCTGACTCTGCCTGAGTGCCAGCTGGGGAAACGTGACAGCACGTAGAGAGCAGACACTACGTGATTACACTGACTGTTGTGTCCACTGTTTTTCTTAAAAAAACGAACAGAAAGTCATCTTTAAATGTTGATGAATGGACTTTCCTTTGTAAATACAGGGATTTCTAAGTTCATACATCAAATCTTATCTTCTAGTTAAGTGATCCTCAATTCAGTTGATAATATCCTGGCACACCTAAATGACACAGGAACATCATCACAGTCATCAGTATTAGTCACGTGCATTTCCTATGTGATCTGTGACCTCAGTTCTCTGAGTAGCATGGGTGAGATGTCTGTGTATGTAATACAGCCCATATACTCACAGAAGAACTCATACCATTTAGCATTGTCCAAGTGGCTGGCAGTCATGATGTGTCCATCAGGGCCCTCTGTGTTTATGTATCGTTGGTGCAGCAGCACCACCACAAGATATCTGGTGAGACACTTGGATGAAGCTGGATGTAGAGACATCCATGTTGACTGCTGGTTCCTCTGCATCCAGAAGTGTAATTTTCCAATGTAAAGGGTGGAGACACTGTAGAGATCCACCAAAACAGGGCCCTAGAGGAACCCAGGTGCAATTTGAAGGCCTGAGCCAGAGAAGGCCTCTGTGATAGCATCCAAAGTCCAATGACAGTGCCTTAGTTTTGGGGTTAGGCTTCTTCCCTGTGGGACTGTACCCATGACACAAAAAACTGGAGCCACAGAACTACCAAGATGGGGCAGGGTTAATGCAACCTGGAAACACTGACCAAATGCCTCCAGTTCCTTCAGTTTTAACCAACCAGAAAGACCCCTCATACACATAACACACAGCAACAACACAACACAGCCCTGGCAGAGGCCATGGTGCTGTCACAGTCCCCTGTCCCAAAAGTCTTCTCACCACATAAGTGGTATTCCATCATGCTGTAAGGAGGTGGCTGACCTGCCTGGTCCTCTATGGATGGACCCTCCTAAGGGACAAAATCAAGCAAAGGTCACCCCAAGGTTTTCAGGAGTCAACATAAGCCAAATGCACAGGCAGAGCATGACTATCATTCACACACTTCCACACATGCACGTCCACACATTCCCGTGCCTCAGGAGGATGGCTGGTGAGGGCCAGAACTATAGTCAGATCCCAGCAGGGTTACATACTGCAGGCGTGGAGCTGGATAACAGGGTCCATGTGCTTTACTTAGACTGACAAACAAGTGGCTGCTGACCTGTCGGTTTATCATATTAACTGACATGGCAAGAGGAAATGCCACCCAATATCAGTTTGTCTGCCACAGTGTGCAACTGCTGGGAGCACAGATCTCCCCAACAGCTGATATAGACCACTGTACATGCACATATTGCCTCTGGTTCATATTGAGCGTGTACTCACACTCAGAAAAACAGCCATTTCCAAGAGCACAGTGCAAGAGTGCATGACGTAGACCACATGACCCTGCAGGGTCTGTGGGCACGGGATCCAGAGAGACACAACCTGACAAATCCCAGAGCTGACAGTACCACTCCCAACAGCTGATGTTATTCATTTAAGCTATACATCCAGGCATAAATAAATCTGCTAATTGCCAAATGTTTTTGTTTTGTTTTGGGGGGGTTTTTGCTGCATGAAAATAAACATAGTTTAAAAAAACATGAAAAGTAAATGCTGGAAAAGTTCAGAAACAAAAATAGAAAAGTCAAATAATTACAGAAAATACATAAAATATCTTAAAATATGTGCATTTAAATGAAAGAGATGAATAATTTTGAGTCAGAGTGTGCAAAATATTGATTCAGTTTCTGAAGAGGGGCAGACTGCAGCAAATCACCTTCACAGCAGGGTAAATGATGACGCTGTAGTCTGCCCTTGACCTGTCTGATAATGGACTCAATGATGGTGGGTTAGAAGCGCTGCCTCCTGTCAGACAGGAAGTCTGGTGGGGTCAGGCACACTCACTTAGACAAGACACAGCTTGTTCTGCAGCTGAGCCATGATGATGGTGTTAGAGATGGAGCTAAAATCCAGAAGACAGGCCCAAGTCCTGGTTTTGGTGGGGGTGGAGCAGGTGGGATGGATGGACGGAGTCCCTGCGGATGGTGTCAGGACTGTCACTGGCCAGGCTGAGCTTATCGGTTAGCTGGTTTATAACCCTGGTGCATGATGGTATACAGTATTCAAATCATTTGTGGCAATCCTTAAACATCCTGGTCAGTACAGTCCGAGTATGTACAGTGATCCTCTGCAGCCTCACTGTTCCTGATATAGGTTCAGGGATTATTACTATCCTTCTGTATGCAGGGATCAGGTGGACCTCGATGTGGTCAGGGTGACCCAGTGTCTGTATGTGGGGAGGATGTGACTCTATTAAAGTCACTCACAGAGGAGGTCTACAGGTCTACAGGCTGATACAGTGAATGGATCATTCACCATTTAACTTTCTGCTTTCTCTCTCAAGTGAACTCTGTGGTTTGCATGTAGCTTTAGACAACTGCAGTAGCCTGGTGTTGCCCATGTAATGACACATTACCATGCATTTCAGGGAGAATACACAGTTCTTTGTCCATAATATTTGTGATGACCACCAGTGGCAGTGAGGAGTTTAAAGTTTGCCCTTGGAGCCAGTTGCAACTGTGTTCATTCTTTTACTTCCCCTGCTGCTGATACCACCATATGATGGCAAAAATTCCCATAAAGCATTCTTGGCTCTATGTCACTATAACCAAGAGGTAGTTTGGAGGGGAGGAAACACCAGGCTGTTACCAAGAAATAAATCACAGCTCTTATCCAGAGTGATTGAAGGCGTGACAGTACTTGTCTGAAGTGAAGTTCATGCACAGTAGCCTGTGCGTGTAAGTTGAGTCAGGAGACACACCCTGTACCTGGACTTAGTCAGTGTGTCTGCAGAGAATGGAAGAAAAACACAACGACTGTGTTTAGCTGGCCCTCAGGCTACTATTTCTTTACACACAGGTGATGATAAGCTTAAACTCATGGTGCATGGATTGTGTCTGTGGAGGAAAGAATGAGTGTTTCACCCAACCCCCCGAACGGTCTTCCTCCGACCACAAACAGTGTTTATACAGAGTTACGTAATACATTCTCACAATCAAATCACTGTAGATGAATATTTAAGTGTTGTGTCTCTGGACGTATACATGTACAATATGGTGTGGCTGGACTTTGTTGAGACACGCTTGTTTAAAATTGCGGCATTTTAGGAATTTGAGTGTTCTCTTCCAGTCTGTGACAGCCGCTGTGGAAAAGAATCTCAGCTAAACATACAGTGTGTCCATCTGCAGTACATACTAACATACAGTCTGTACAAATGTAGTCAGTTCTCTGTCCTTACGGCTGTGAACTCACATGGAAAATAACACGGATAAACACGGATACAAATGGGTTTTAGTTGGAATACACACCTGCATTAGTATGTCATTACATATTTGTGTTTTCACTTTTTAGCAGAATTATGCTAATATATATGGCTTATTTGCCATACATACACTCATACACCATTGCATGTAAAGCTTAATAATTATACATGATAATAGTCATACTGTCTATACTGGATGGCTTCTGTGCTTTTATAAATACATGGCAGCAATTTTATTTATGTACCCAAAAGGTGCTGTGTCACGGCCACAATCAGCAGGCATAATGCAAAACATGTAGAACCATCTTAGCCTACAGTGTTAGCATGCTAACAATTGTCAGTTAGCACTAAACACAAAGAACAGCTGAGGCTGATCATAAGTTTTGCAGGTTTTTAGTTGGCACTTGAAGAAAAGTGTGAAGGGTGTCGCCAAAATGATGAGGATTCATCCTCTGGGACCCTGACAGCCTTTTCATGCTGCACATCAAAAACAGGACTCCTGTTCCACAAACTGCTTCTATGGAGTCATTTGAACTCACTTTAGTTTGTTACCTCCTATGTGTGTTTACGCTGGTGTCTACGTCTGCCTTGCGTGTCTGTATGTGTGTGTGTTGATTCATGAAGTGCAGGGAGTGGAGGCTGAGGGTGTGACTCTGACACACACTGTATCATAGCGTCCAGGTGAGACGGTGTTTATAAAGCCTGGCGGCAACACACATGCTTAATTCCAGTAGATAACAGAGCTGATAGAGTACTGACTGCCAGGTGAGTCTCACATCAGGAAACACAGTCAGCCGGCTGTGATTGCGTTTGGTTGCTGATATTCTTTTGTTTTCCATTCGGTTCCAGACTTTTCCATTGGAGGAACACAACATGAGGATATTTCTGCTTGTAGCTGGTAAGATTTCCACGTGTCTTTCCTTGGCCTTCATTTCCCTACTTTTCTTTAAAGTCTCAAAAAACTTTTCGAGTTTGTCCTCGAACTTTTCATGCCAGATGTTTAGTTGAGGAACATACATATGTACATTACCGCAGCTGATTTTACTGATCACTCCATCTTCTAGCAGACAGGAGAAACTGACGTGAACAGAGCTGCAGCAGTGATTGGTTGGAATGAAAACCTGCATACTCTGTGTCTCTCTGGTCATGATGGCACATGTTCAAAGGGTGCTTCAGGCTTTTCAACCCTGACAGGGCTATTACAGAATACTGAGCCTTACAGAATACTTTCTTTTTTAATTTAAAGAAACAAAATATGCTTATCAGCTTGTTGATATCAGTCCTCAAATCACACATGATCTATAATATTCATAGATGTAGATACTGTGACTTTGTTTAAACCAAAAGATGGTGTCCTTTTTGAGTACAGTTGATTAATAATTTGCTTTTTTGTGAAACACTTTCATTTGGCTTCTTTTGGAGTCAATCTGAGATTTAACTATCTATCTGTATCATCTGGTGTATCTGTCAGACTTGTAACACACTGCACCCCTGTAACACTTCATCTTGCTGCCTTCCTCCTGACAGCCATAGCTGCAGTAACACATGCCCAAACTGACTGCTCTCGAGGGGCTTGTTACCCACCCAGCAACGACCTACTACTGGGCAGGGCTCATCAGCTCCAAGCATCCTCCACATGCGGCCTCACAGGCTCTGAGGTCTACTGCACCCCATATGAACAGGTAGGACACCAGTCCTGTGTTTCAAAGATATCTCAATGTTTCCTGAAATATCGGGAATATTGGAATACAATGCTTCATTCCTATATAGAACGAACAGGAACCAGTTAGGATCAGTTCTGTATCCTTTCAAATCCTGCAGCCATCAAAGTTTAATTCAGACTCTTTTATAATGAGATATAATTGAAAAGTACATTGAAGTAAAGGATCTGAATGCTTCCTCAGTGATTAAAAGACATTCTATTTAAGCTACAGTGATCATGAGACAGAGAGAGAGCAGACACTTTAATAGCAGTTTCTATTCTAAAATATTGATATTGGCTTCTCATAAACCCATATCAGTTAAACCAGAGCACACAGTCATCGCCCATGCCAGCTGTGCTCACCCACACCATGCATGGGTCCCTGCATGGGTTTTACACTGTCAGGAGGTGAATGGTGCAGAGGTCATGGGGAGCAGACAGACGTGCTGGACGCGGGTTGAGCCAGAATGTTTGCTGTCCATTTGGGAAACTGTCTGATTTCAGCGCCCGTGCATCATGTTGCAACTGTACTCTTTGACCAGCGTCTGAAAAACCACTCACCAGCACATCTGCTGGCTCAGCAAAATCACTTTATTACAGGATTTTGAAATAAGGCTTTAACTCTTCAGAGGAGAGGTCTGTAGTCTAATGTTGGAAATTTTATATGTGCTCAAAGCTGGAGAATATTTCTCGACTGGAATACAGATCAAGTTTCCTCTAATCAGGTGTCATATAAATCCACCTGAACAAGTTTTAGTTTAAGTTTGACATCGTGTGTCTGCTGTGCTGTCACAGTTCCCCCAGACAGTGGGTTGGTTAAGAGATATTTAATATAGTATCTTTGGAATAGTTATGATAACAAGTATAGTGCAGCCCACAGCAAGAGGGCTGAGAAGGTCAGAAGCTGGACTGTGGCCCAGCAGTTTCCAAACTATGGTCCAGAATAAACTCTTCATCTGCATAGCAACCAATAAATCAGTACAGCAGTCTGCTGCAGCATGGTCATTGTCATGTTCTAAGAGAGCAGCACCAACACTTTGACTGATTTCCATTACAAACTGAAGAACATACAAATCTAACCTAAAAGACAGAGCTTCAGTTAAAGCGAGGGGGGATACCGTTTGCGCTGGTTCGTCGCTGTGTTGAATCTGCCTCAGGGGATGAATAACTGTGCTAGGCGTGGGTTCTGTTTGATCAGCGCTTTCCTTTTTCCCTTTTTTTTTTTTTTACCTGAGCCGCACCTCATCCAGACAAGGAGGGGCATCTCAGAGCTGACACACACACGATCAACAATGATAAAGATGAGATCTCTGAAAGCAATCACCCAAAACCAGTCACATCTTGTTGAGTATGACTCATCGTACAAATCAAATACATTTTCATTGAATATTTCATTGTGTGTCACGTTATGCAATTAATGTCAGATACTGATATGATCATCAGTTTACTAGCACCAGATGTAACGGTCAACAGGTGCTGTTCACCCAACACCTCTCTCCTTCCTACAGCTGACACAGCAACATGCATCACAGTGTCCACTGTAGACCTTACACCCTAACTTCTACCAAAATATATGTATAGTTTATGCAACAGTCAACTGGCAGCAGCTAAATGCAAACAGCGTGTGTTTGCCTGTGCCCTGGAGGTGACACACTGCAGGACCAAAAGCCAGAAACCTTGGGGAAAAGCCACCTCCAACCAAGATACACAGAGTTAGGAGAAGGATGTCATGCCTTACTGTGGATAGAGACATTGGTAAACCAGACACAGACACGCCCAAGTCTTGGCGGGTGAAATCTTTATTACCTGAGGTTAGATGATGACTCACTGCTTTGTAATGAGAAAATAATATTGGCACTCTTCATTGCAGCATAACTTTACAGGATCAGAATCAGCCTTTTGAAGCAATTTGCTGGAGATCTGAGAGGATTTGTGAGACCTGAGGGAAAACTGAGGTTAAGGATGTGAAATGTGTAATGTTTGATTTATTAACTGTTGTATCTTTAACTCTGATGATTCCACATTATACACAGAAAGAGCTGGCAGCCCATTATCTTTCTGGCAGAAGGGAATATTGATGCACTCACGGACAGACTATGGCTGCTCCGCGTGAGGAGCAACATTCCCAGACGTTTACACTGGGAGGTCTTTCCCTCCATTTCTCAGTGGAAAACAAGTCTCAGCAATTTTGATTGCAGATTTGCACCCTAATGCAGATGAGTGAGTTGATGCACGTAGCTGGACAGGAAAACACAGTCAAGGCCTCTCTGCTGTAACAACGGGGAACTTTTACCTACAGGGAAAGCAGCCAGGGTCTGAGTGCCAGAGTGGCAGCCCTGTCCAGAGTACCTGCATAAAGGGGGGAGCTAATAAATATTGACTGGTGAAAGCTGCTGCCCAGCTGTCGGGGATATGAGCATGTGTGTGCAGAACGATCAGGGCACGTACAATCACAACAGAGTGTCTTCATAAACACTGTTTCTCATCAGAAGTGGAAAAACAACAGCTCCATTCTCATAAATGTTGTAGCAAAGACTGACTCTGGGTCAGTACATGGTCTGCGTCATCTGGTAAAAACAAGATTTGTCCAGTCACAGCTAGAATAGTTGAACTGCAGCGGTGTGAAATAGAATTTTTGTTTTGTTTAGATGTGTTCAGATGCTCTGAGTGGATGTGAACAGAGTTACCCTGTAACTCTGCACTGATCTGTGTGCAGGTGTCAGCAAGGGTGTGTCCTGGTGGTCTGGTATTAGCTGACAACATGTCTCCCCCCTGTTGAATAAGGTTAAAATGCTATGGTCGTGATGTAATAATATGAATATATCCAGTGCTGTTGTTAAATGGTTTGCTATAAGTGACGTACATGTCACAACATAGAACATAAAATGATTATATCAGCATGAGGCAGTGAGCAAACACCTGCCTGCTCAGTGGAGAGGAAGGTGGAGGAATGCTTCTGCTGTCTGTCGGTGCTGGTGGCCACCTGTCACCTGGTTCATCCTCTGTGGTTGACTGTGATAGAAAGTGTTTCTAGGGGTGGGACTTTAATGCGTTAATTACGATTAATTAATTACAAATAAAATTAAAGCGTTAAAAAAATTAGATTTAAGCCTGTCAGATGACCATTTATATTTCTAGTTGTTTTACCAGAAGAAGAAAGAAGTAGAAATTGCACTTTATGTTGAATTGTTTGTTGTTGTTTTGGTTTTTTTAACCATTTCAAGTCAATACTGTTCTGAAAAAGCACTTAAAGTACTTAAAATGGCACTTTAATTTTAGGTCTGTTCAGTTTTGGCCAGGGATATTTTCTATTTCTTTTTCTACTGTTCTGAATTGAAATGCAATTAAATACATTTTTCCAGACATAAAAAGAGCTTGAGTTTACAATATTCATGTCTGTGTCTATTATTTGATTCAGTTGTCCACTAAAATCCATTTAAATTAAAAAATGTTGCTTTCTGGGGCAAATATTGTTACACGATTAAAATGCGATTAATCGAGATTAATTAATTACAAAGCCTCTAAATAATTAGATTAATTTTTTTAATCGAGTCCCGCCCCAGTTTATACACTTAATGCCTGTGTCACCGTGCTGATTTCAGAGACACTGATCTCAATAAGCAGGTGCTTATGTGCTTAGTGTAACTGACTCTGAATCAGAAGAGTTAACTGTTTTTTCATAGTATTAAGAAGACCGTCCCCAGCTAGTGATGTTCAAGCTGTTTTGAATGCAGATGATGACAATGTAGACCTGCTGAAGGCAAAGTAAGACAATTTTGGAAGTTGGTCTTATGTCCGTGGGTCAGTGTGATGCTCACAGGAATACTATTCTGTGCAAACAACACAAACATTGCAATTGAACTCTGCAGAGACATCCAATCCAACTGTTTGTCTTTGTTTTTTCTCTTGCAGAGGAGGATGAAGTGTTGTCCGTGTGACTCCAGGGACCCAAATGGTCCGCTGGCCCACACCGTCCAAGATGTGCTGTCCACCTCAGGTCCGGACAGATGGTGGCAATCCAGGAAAGGTGGGTGAAGGAAGAAAGGTAACTTTTCCATTGGCAGGGGTGAGATGGTGTATTACAAAGAGGCCCGGTGAGCAGAGCCATCTGGCTGCAGGACACATAACAACATCAAATCTATCTGCAAATTAATTCCAACCAAATTAAAGTATTTCACTGGGAATATTCAAAAGTCGGTCTTATGTAGCGTGAGCTGATGAGCATGCTGCTTATTTGTCCTGTAGAGGTGAATCCAGTCACTCTGGAGCTGGACCTAGGCAACCTGTTCCAGCTTCACAACCTGGTGCTCAGCTTCAAGGTGCGTTACAGTCTTTTTGATATAAAGATAAAGATACTTTTGGAAAATAATTGATCATTATCACAAATCCTTTTTTAATCCGTCTGTTCTTCTTCACAGGGTCCTCGTCCCAATGACTTTATCATAGAGAGGACGCTGGACAATGGCAGGACGTGGCAGCCGGCCCTCTACCTGTCCACAGACTGTCAGAACTCTTTTCCTGGTGTCCCCACAACGACGCCCCTCAGACTGGATGAAACCTACTGCTACACACTGCCCCCTACTGGAGCAAACCCATACCAAGATCATGATGTAAGTCAAATTAAAAGTATCATTTGTTGCTGTTCTCAGGCGTAAAATAATTAACAATTATAAGAGTTTAACTGTTTTTAAAACAGAACAGAATGAACTTATTTTTATTTTTCTCTCTAGATCCAGTTCAGTCCTCTGCATCAGTATGCTTATGTCCCAGTTCCCAACAGCAGAAAAATCGAAGGTAAGTCTCCTCCTGTCACGACTGATGCAGGACACACCCAGTTAAAATTTGCAGGCCGCTGACCGACAGCTGTCTTGTCCGCAGAAGTGTCTGGAATAACTGGACTGAGAGTGAGGCTGACAGAGCTCGGCGATGTGCCGCGGCTGCCCGGCAGAGCTCTCAGCAGGTTTTACGCCCTCAAAGAGATGCGGGTGATGGGCAGCTGTATGTGCCACGGACATGCCAACCGATGTCTGCCGGAGTCCTACGGCAACCCGCAGTTCAATACTATCCAGGTGCACAGGTGTTTGGGGGTTTAAGGGTTTTTAGTTCTGTAGTTGCTAAAATGATGGTCGGAATGGAATCATGGATCTGCTTTAAGCACAGCATGATTCGCTTTTATCAGGAAGTGTGTCAGAGGCTGCTCAGAGCACTGATGACATAGCAGCCTGTTATAGCGGGCCTTTGTCTGCTCCTCCTCATTAAATCATCATCTGTCTATGAATTTCATTCCAACTTCATAGTGACTTTGGTTTTCATTGTGGGTGCAGGCTGTAATTGAGAAAGTGATGTGATGCACATGAATGTGGTACCAGTCCTCTGTCAATCAGAGCCTGAGTGAATGAGCTGATCTTCATGTGCCTTTCTTCTGCGACCCTTCGCAGGTGAATCCTCAGTGTGACTGCCAGCATAACACGGCGGGCGTGAACTGTGAGCGTTGTGCTGATCTCTACAATGATCTGCCCTGGAGACCTGCAGAGGAGGGCAACACTCATACCTGCCAACGTAAGACCTGGCCCGCCTGTTACACATCTTTTTGCACCATGGTGATGATATGCTACATATCATCACCATGCTACATATCATCACCGTGCAGAAAGTAATGTAAAATGTAATGTAGTTCAACTGAAAATGAAAAAATAATTTTGTTAATAATAGTGGTAAGTTATTATCTCCATTTTTGCATAGAAACTGTATTTGAGATAGGCAGCAGGTACATTAGATCAAAATGATCATTACTCATATTTTTTAATTATTAATCTGTACTGTATATGTGAACCTCTTTGCCCTGTCCCCAGGCTGTGAGTGTAACAACCATGCCCAGCGCTGTCATTTTGACCAGGCGGTGTATGAGGCCAGTGGGCGGAGGAGTGGAGGTGTGTGTGAGGGTTGCACGCACCACACCACAGGGCCAAAGTGTGACCAGTGCGCCCCAGGCTACCAGCCAAACCCCCGCAGCCGAATGGACCGTCCCGATGCCTGCATACGTAAGTACTGTGGACTCTTCTCCAACATTAAACTCTGACAGTGACGTGCAGGATGAGGTCCATTTCAGAAATGTGTTGCATGTTCTGTGATGAGCGGCTCATGTCAGCTCCTGTTTGTTGCACTGCCAGGTTGTATCTGCAGCGCTGAGGGGAGTGAGAATGGGGGCCGGTGTGACGACAGCACAGGCTCCTGTCAGTGTAAAGTGAATGTTGAAGGTCCGCGCTGTGACCGCTGTAAGAGGGGCTACTACGGCCTGAGCGCCTCCAACCCGCTGGGCTGCTCCAGTAAGTCGCACCTTGTAACGCAGTCTTCTTCTTCCAGCTCAGTCTGCTTTCAGTAAACCGTTACAGCTCGGCCTTGCCAGACACGTTTTCAGTGAATTCCACTGTTGCTGCCACTGTTCCTAACCCTGATGTTACCCCTGCTTTCCAGAATGCTCCTGCTCTCCTGACGGGTCACTGTCAGATATCTGTGACGCCGAGACCGGCCAGTGTCCCTGTCGTCCCCACTTCCATGGCCTGACCTGTGACGTGTGCTCTAAAGGCTACTGGAAACCCTTCCTGTCAGGACGCTGTGAGCCCTGTGGCTGTGATACCACCAGGTCTTATGGTGATACCTGTGACCAGGTATGACCTCTACCCACCCACACCCTAAGGCCTACACTGTCGTATTACTGAGTTTATCCAAGCAATGCCTTTAGACAACAGTAGAATGTTAAGCAGTGAAAAGCATATGTTGAGCACCTTGTTCAATAAATAACTTCATCTTTCAGTGAAGCTGCTGTGACTGTCAGATGTTGTGTTGCTGAGGGGATTTGTGTCCACATGGACGATGACAGTACTTCATCCAGCTCTGGTTCCTTCTCCCCAGGTGACAGGTCAGTGCGAGTGCAGGCCAGGCTTCGGGGGACGAACATGTACCGGGTGTCCCGACAATGCATATGGAGACCCCTTCATAGGCTGCCAGCGTGAGTCATCCATCTGTGATCTCTCCAATTAACAATAACTTCAACATTTTAAACAGAAATGAGCAATTAAAGCCCAGCCCATGTGTGTGGAAACCTCTAGTTAATGCTTAAATGTGTTTGTCATGTCCTCTGATCTTCCTGAACAGCTTGTCGGTGTGATCCTGACGGAACCCTTCCAGGAATGTGTGACAAGCGGACAGGAGCCTGTTTGTGTCGGCCGGGTGTGACCGGGGCGCGCTGCGACTCCTGCAGTCGTGGACACTGCGACTCCTTCCCTGCCTGCGAGGCATGTCCTTCCTGCTTCTTTACCCTGGACGCTCAGAGACAGAACATCAGCTTAGCTCTGGAGAGACTCTCCCCCCGCTTCCCTATTCACCCTGGTGGTGCGGGTGACCTTGGAGAGTTTGGGCCCCGCATCCATGCCCTGGAGGCCAGTCTGAAGCTGATCCACAACTCCATCACCCTTCCACTCAGTACAACCAGAGAGGTTGATGATGCTCTGTCCCAGCTGGACAAACTCAGGTGGAGTACTGCTGAGTGATTTCATTCTGTTTGAATATGAAATCGACTGAATATGAAATCAGCTCTCTGAACTCTTTCATCCTTGGTATGGAGATGTTTTCTGATATTCAGATGTCATTTATCCATCCTGTTCTACCTCTTGGAAAGCAACTCACAGCTAATTGAACAACTATTATCTCTGTCTCACAGGAACCAGGTGGACAAAATTAACAATGACCTTACACCCCTGACAAGAACTCCTGGCCTGGACTCAGAGCTGGACAAACTCTGGGCTCTGCTGGACCTCCTCACTGTGCAGTACAAAGCCAAGAAAGACGCAATGGAGAACTCCATCAGTCCCAACAATACAGGTCAGAAACGGCAATGGATCATTAATGGCAGATGTTAGCTTAGCCTCAAATCAAAATTCAATCTAATGAAACTTGACATATGGCATAAACACACTTAAAATCAGTTTGAGCAGAATTCTTCGTTTTTAAGCACGGCATAAAATACATGTTGACTCTCTCTCTCTCACCCATCCAGGAGCATTCACTGCCATCAAGAACGCCTTTGATAAGTCTACAGACGCAGCCGACAGGGTGGATGCTAGCGGGAAAACAGTGAAGGAGTCGGCTGATATCAGAGAAGAGACGACAGACCTTCAGAAACAAGTGCAGCCAGCCAACACCCAAGATCTGGACAGACTCAACGAAAGCATGGCCTCCAAACCTGACCTCACTCCTGTTGCCAAGCAGGTCACTACCTGAACTCAGTTCATCAACATGACGTTGTGATGTTTTGCAAATCAGCTTTTGTTTGTGACACTGAAGTGTCAATCACTTAAGTCAAAATGAAATCCTTACTGTGACATTTCAGGTGTGTGGGAGTGTTCGCTCAGAGCCCTGCACCCCTCTCCAGTGTGAGGGTGGAGATCTGTGTCCACCCGAGGGAACTCCACCTTGTAAGAAAGGAGAGAATTGCGTTGGTGCTTTGCCCCTGAGCAAGAGGGCTGACACTGATGCTAAGGATGTGAAAGATCGATTGGACAAGCTCAATGGGAAGATCACGGAGGCTGCAGAGAAGGTGCATACACACACACACGCATACAAGCTAGACAAAAAGGCTGAGCAGTTTCATATTCTCAAATATATTATATATGACTCTCTAGCAATGCTCTATCGGATTCTAAAGCATCATTTAAGATTTTTGTTTAATTCCTTGCAGCTCCAGGAAACACAGGATACAACCAACAAGCTGAGACAGTCTGCAGAGAAACTGTCCAATAAGATGAAGCAGGCCAGAGATGAGCTGGAAGAAGACTTAAAGGAGACGAGTGATGTTGTGAAAGAGCTCAAGGATTTCCTGTCAGGTAAGGATCGTACTAGTGCAGACTGATGTGTGGAGGAGAGGCTCACTTGGTTTCAGTAATAATGACTATTTTTGAGTGGATTCTTTGGAAGGTGATGCCAAGGTCAGTCACTCCTTTACCACCTTGTCTATTCAGACCCAACCTCCAACCTGACCCACATCCAGGAGGTGAGTGACTGGATCCTGAAAGCCAAACTGCCTCTCAGCTTTGCTACCCTGAAGAGGAAGCTGGATGAGCTGAAGAATCTGTCAGACAGTCTACCAGACAGCACCGCAGTGCTGGACGCGGCCGAGCCACAGCTGAAAACAGCCAAGAAACTGCTGCAGGAAGCTCAGGACGCCAGGTGGGCATTCGGCGTCCAGAACCTGAGTGCCATAACTGATACTGCACAATGTACCTGCTGCAAATATCTGCTTTGCGCATTTACAGCATTTAAACAACACAAATCTGCACAGAGTAGAAGAGTGTTTTAATCAACATGCTGCTCTTCCTCATGTCGTTACAATTTTTATTTTGACTTTGTTAACTTTGAAAAAAATATCATTGTTTTTAGCATCAAAACTAATGTCTCAGAATTAGTCTCTTTCAGAATCACTCACCACTAATCCTTATTTAGCTGAAATTAGTCTTGACATTAGTTTTGAAGCAAGGCTTCAGAGTGACACACTTGGTATCTGAAGCTTAAATATCAATAACAGTGTTAACCTAGAGTTGGCTAAAGTGTTTCTGACTGTAGTCTGGCAGATATTAAGTTAATCTAATAACACCATGGTCTTTCCAGAGCACCCCTTCAGTTTCTCATCCCACCAATGATAAGTCTCTGAGTGCTCTGTCATGTCCCTGTGCTGCTGATGAATGTCAAACTGATGTTTTTCTGCCTGTACATTCACAGGGACAAAGCTCTGGGTGTAAAGGCTGATGTGGACGGGTTGCTGACAGGCTTTGACTCGGTGGAGGGCTCCCTCTCTGACCTGCAGGATAAACTGCAGGACCACATGGATCTCTTAGACGACTTGAACGACAACCTGACTAAGGTAGGAAGCCTAAATACATCTAACTGTGGATCATTAGTCACCCCCCTTTAGTCCAATGAAAGCTGCTTACCACACATTATTGGGTTCTCCTCATGCAGGCCAAAGATCAGCTGACTCCAGCAGAGAAGGCTCTGGACGATGTATCAGCACTGATAAAGCCAATGAAACCCCAACTGGATGAGCTCAAAGATCTGCTGCTCAATGCTGACCAAACTGCACTGGATGCACAGGATACTGCAGATGATGCTGCAGACGAAGCAGCATCTGCAAACCAGGTGAGAGACCCGCTGCGCCTGTTCTCTTCAGTTTCATGTATACAGCACCAACTCAAAACCATAATCTCCAGGGACTTATTATCCTTTTTCTTTTCAGAGCAGCTCAACTGTCTGTGTATGTAGAGGAGGAGAGGATCCGTCAAAACATTTAGTAACACAGGCAAAAGCTCTGCAAGACATCATCATTAATGCAATTATGTGATATATATGTGTGTTTGTTTGTAGGATCTGTTGGCTTTGGAGAAGCAGCTGGATCGTCTTAAAAACGAGGCTCCATCCAGCGGGACAGGTGGAGAGGTGGGGCCGATGGGAGATCGGCTGGCGAAGCTGCAGCAGGATGCAGGAGTTCTGGCCAACACCACTGACAGCATGTTAAAGGCCCTGGAAGGTATAGCCCGAAACCAGACCTGCACAAGCCTGGTTCAAAGAACATTTCTGTTATTTGTGATTATTTTATTATATTGTTCATTTCCTTTTTTAAAATGCAGCGTATCTGTTCAGTACCATTTCTTGTGACATTTACAATTCATTTAAAGGCAGGTGTTTGTCCCAGAGCTAACTGACACAGTGGCCGAGCCATTAAATCACCTAACTTTGTAGAAAAATGAGCCCATTGTATCCTCTGCTGGAGCGGGAGGGGATGTTGGGAGGTTTTTGTTGTCTTTATATCTCTGGGTCATCCCTCTACTCTTATCTTTTTGCAGGTAAAGGAGAGACGCTCAAGTTACTACAGGACAAAATCCTTCAAAAGTCAACCAAGCTGGAAGGACTCGATGAAAAGCTTAAAGACCTTTTGGAAAAACTTCGAAAGAAAGCCTACGACCTGAGCACATGCCAGGGCTAAAAGTCAGGAAGCCGCCCCCTGGGAGGCATCCACAGCTGCTGGACAAGCAACACTTACAGCACTGCACATTATTCACACCTTCTGCTAACAGAAGTTGTCTTCACTTTACTAAAGGAGGATTCCTCTCTAACTCTAGAGCACTGCCGTAATTCTTCTCATTGCACCTCTTCACTGGTAGATCTCAAAGAATTGTGGGGAATGCAGGAAATCATTATGCGAGGTTGAGTGAGTGTTCGAGGCGATGTAAATGTTACTCCTCCTCATGAAATGAGTCTTTACTCTGAGGACGACTAACCATGTTTTCATCTACTCTACAGTAGGATCCATTTATTGGTCAGAAATCAACTATGTGCATAAACATCTGTCCAAAGCACCATTACCACTGTGAACATTCCACCACGATTACTGTATTTGTCCAAACTGGAGAGGTGAATGTTGCCTAATTTATTTATCTGTTTACATCTGTCGTTTGTGTAGAATCCACAGTATTTAAATAAAAGCCTTTTAATATCTGTCTTAAAGCTTCATGTGAGATGCCAGCATGACACTGCAGCTGCCCATTCAACACAAGAGGAGGCGGGAAAACTAGTCACTACAGTTTATTGAGAAAATAATACAAAAAGACGTGTGCGTCACTACGTTTGTGAATTCAGGAGTGTTCATGACATCACTAGTGTTGACAGTGTCTTTACATCAGCATGTGGCACTTAATGAGTTTGGTTGTTTAACAGAGAGAGCTGCTTAAGTACGGTACATGTGAGAGAAAACAGCAAACACACAGCTGGTGTGTATTCTCAGGAAATCAAAGGTGTTCCATCGGCTGGATCCATCAGTGTAATCCGCCATAAATCAGAAAACGTGCCTGCAAGGGTCAAGCAGTAGTCCAAACACTACAGTTAATAGTTAATTCCCAGATGTTGTTGCAGCGTCAAATAGTGGATATAAAGTATCTCACTGTAACAAAGATTTGCAGAGCATGCAGTTGACAGAAGTCTGAAGTTCCCAAATCTGAAAAGCTCATCAGCCTTTGTAAATATTCATAAGCCAGTACAATGCAAATTACAACCATGTCAATCATTAAAACACAGTTCAAATCATAAATTAGCTTTTACTTTGCATATGTCTGCTAAATCTATTCACAACAAATGTTTAATAGATGTTAACATGTTAACAGTAATATACAATACATACAATATTTTGAGAAAATAAAAGTCATCGTCATTCTAATTTATGAATTCCTGCAGTATCACTGCAAACAGAGGGTCACTCTGTGTTAAAGTGGTTTTACAGTGTACACACAGTATGTGTTTGTCAGTGGAACGTGCTGTCTGCAGCAGAGAACCACAGTAGACATGAAAGAGTCGAGCAGCAGTTGAATTAACTCCTTCAGATCACGGCCGATGCCCCTGGGTGCCGTCAACTCAGAAGCCGATCTAAGAAAAGAGAGATGTCTGAAAGTGAGTAATCACTGCCATGCTGTTTGAATCAGTGAACTGTACAGCCAGCATCTGAACTCAGGAAGCAAGAGGTTGCTCTTTACCTCGGTGAGATCTCACATGACCGAACACACTCCGGACTGAAGCGGTTGGTCCTTCCTCTGAGCCACAGCATCCAGGCTGCAACACATTCATTACAATGAGGGCTGAGAAACAGCAGGAGTCCATTCGACAGCTGGCTTTCTCTTATATTTACACCCGTGATGAAAAACCAGATGCTGTCACAGAGGACGCCTTTAGTATATAGTGCAGTATAATATAGTACAGTATAGCATAGTGTGGCATAGCAGAGCAGAGCAAATTCACTTTTTTTAAAGGTACCAGATCTAATAAAATGAATTGTAGGTAATTTTTGGGGGGGCGGGGCTTTGTCACGCAACTGAAATTGACTTTGTTATTAACATAGCAAACACTCTTGGACATCATTTGAAAATCATCTTGACTTCTGTCAGTTTAAAGCTCTATGTTTAGCCAAGTTACTGCAGTGTTTCCGGTAAATAACACACACCCAGCATTCCAGCAGCCAGAACAGGGCTGCAGCTCTCACCTCTTGGACGGCCTGAAAGGAGCATCAACCTCTGCGTGGAATTTACTGCCGTCTCTCGTCTCATCGACAGCGAGCGCGTTGCCGGGTTCGCTGTGGCTGGCTCTGAGTGGCGGAAAGACACCTCTGCCCGCCTCAGGGTTGCTGCACGATAGATGATTGGAAGCATGAACGGGATTCCCATTTGGGTCGAGGTCGTCAGCCTTGCCGTAGCAGGGTCCCGGCATCTTGAGGTCATTCTGGGAGGAGGACTGTATGATGATATGGGGCATGGGCTGGGGGGAGGTGGCGGGCTCACTCTGGGACAGTTTCTTCATGTGGTGGATTACTGCGGCTGCATTGAAGGCTTGCTGTAGAGAGAGGGGAAACAGGTTTACCCATTAATACCTTTATATAATAAGCTGTTATTACCCTTTCAGTGCTCTTGAGACTGTGTCATGAATAATTCACTTACATGCTTTATTTATTAATGTGAACATGCCAAATCAATAACCCCATTGAAAGAACTTTACAGTGTCAAAGCCGTTTCCAGTGTCGACAGTGCTTTATGTGTTTACATCTGACATTGTGGTTGAAGCTGTGTTACTTTAGGTCAATGTAACTTTTAATGATGGAGTCACATTAACTACTTTTCATAGAGCCACTGCTGAAGCATGATGCTGCTGTAAATACGGGGAGGATAGTGCACATGCTCGTTTTCCGCTGTAATTTGCAGCTACATACACTATTTATCACTATTTGTGTGTTTGTTTGTATTTGCGCAGCTGTGTGGTGGAATATAAAGCTGTCAGTAAGCCGGCAGTGTCGCTTACCTTCCATTTGGATTTGGCAAAGTTTCTCTCCATCTGTTCACAGACGGACTGAAAAATGTCCACGTCTTTAGCCGTGTCTCCAGCAATCCTACAGACAAGTCAGGGACACTCCAAAATGTGAAAAACTGCTGTGTGAAATGTAATGTAATGTGTTTGTGTGTGTGTGTGTGTGTGTGTGTGTGTGTGTGTGTGAGTGAGTGTGTGTGTGTGTGTGTGTGTGCGTGCGTGCGAGTGAGTGTGTGTGTGTGTGTGTGTGTGTGTGTGTGTGTGTGTGTGTGTGTGTGTGTGAGATAAAGAGACAAGACTAACCAGGGGTAAGTTCTGAGTGCCTGCTCGGTGAGGGAAGCTGCCAGGGTTCTTTCGCATCATGTTCCTGATGAAGTCTTTGGCTGTGGGGACAGGACGCGGGCTGTTGTGAGTTTCTGCCCTTATTGCATCCGCTTAACGATTTACATTTGTTTTAGTGTGTTTGTCTCAAAAGCAACTCTCTACTGTTATCTGATTTTTCAGTCCACAGAGCATTCAGGATTCGCAGCCAGGTTAACCAAGCTAAACATGAATAGTTTCCATAAATCAGTAGCAAACATTATTACAATATAATAATAATATTATTATATTATAATTAATTATATAATAATGTATATTTTATAGGCAGAGTGAACAAACATAAGAAGTACAGTGCAGTGGAGTAGAAATGAAGTCATTACTTGTCCTCGACTGACTCATCATTATCTGGTTATGGGTAGACTATATTAATGATTTACACGATTATGCAGTTGCTCCTGATTTGTTCCTTTATTAATTGCAATAATCTCATACTTATAGATCAGAGAAACAGACACAAAAAGTGAGAAACACTTTCTCTGATTTCGGTTTGACCTGATCATGACGTGAAAATAGATGACTTTGTGTCAGCGCTGTACTGGAAATAACAGAAAAATGAAACTAGGTCCAGCCTTTATGATTTATTCATAATATCCTTTTTACATTTCCTCTTCATCAGTGAAGAGCCATTTTTTTCAAAATATGACTTTTTTCTTTTTTTTTGCATTAATAACTCATTTTGTTCTTCCCTCACAGAGAGAACTCAGTGCTACTTTTCTTCCTTCGGTTAAATGAATGCTGGGCATTTCTCTTCACGCCGTCTAATTTAACCCCTGAGGCTGGTGAGAACAGTCTTCAACCATTTAGTGCTGCGTTAATAACATCTGACCTGCTGTAACCCAAACAGGTCAAGGCACTATAGTTGTCGTCAGGAGATGATGTCAGGAGGTATGCCTGGCTATATTAGGTTAAGCTGTAAAGACATATGAACAAATCCCGATCTATACTTAGGGGACACTGAGGTGAACCACAGTGATGACGCTACTTTTGCCACATTTCATGAAAGAAACAGAGCAGGATTTAAGTCTTTCAAGGCGTAAACCAGGTCTTTAGATGCATGCTGAACTTATCCTGTACAATAACAGGAGACTTCTTACATCACCAACACAGCAACAAACGTCCTAACAACTGCCCACCTTCCTGAACTTTCAGTCCATCAATCCTTCTCAAGGCAGATGTTCGAGTCCAGTTCAATAATCTAAAACACTATTATAATAGCACCATATTAAGTCTGGCTCGGGCACAAGACCAAGTCATGTCAGTGTGTCAAAATGAATAAATGTATAAATCTTCAGCTCAGATCTGTGAACATTCCACACTGAGCTTTCTGCTGGTGTCTTACCTGACTCAGAGATGTCGTCCCAGAAGGGTGAGTGAAACGAATATTCAGCTCGCATGATCTTCGAAAACAGACGAGTCTCATTGTCTTCGAAGAATGGAGGGTAGCCGCAGAGCCTGCAGTGCACAGAGAACAGGCTAACTCAGCTGATCCTTTCATTAAATCCCTTGTATCTACATGTTGGACAAGTTCAGCAGCTACGGTGCAAAGTATAGTGTTAAGCAAGTTAAGAAGACCTAATGGATCCTCTCCATTCTCCAGTCTGTAAAGACTATTCATGATCAGTCATATGATGTGAAATGTGTTGATGGAGAACAGAACTCACAGGATGTAAGTGATGACTCCAATGGACCAGCAGTCCACTGCTTTGCTGTAGGGTTTCTGGGCCAAGACCTCAGGGGCTGTAGAATGACACACAGCAGTGGGTATCATGCAGGTAACAGAGCAGGGAGACGACGTGCAAACGCATTAATGTAACTATGGACGTCATCATATGTTTATGTTGTTGCGTATAAATGTCACTGAAACCTGTTTATGATATGAAACTACTATGAAACATCTCCAACAGTACTGTATAGTTCTAATAGAAATTAAATGACAACAACAAACCCTAAATGTGTGATTATGATAATGTGTGCATTGCAAACATTTGAACATATACTATGACACAGTATATTCTCTGTGAGTATAAACACATAGACTGCAGATGCCTGGACTAACTCTTCTATTAGCAATGGTTTGCCTTTATTTTCATTTTCTTTGACTCATGCCCACAGTCGCATCTACATCAGATATAGCATATGTGTATGACCCTCCCCAATAACTCACCTACATATCCTGGGGTACCACAGGCTGTGGACATCACACCATGCTCCAGTGTCTTAGACAGACCAAAGTCACTGACCATGATCTTAGCGTTCTCATCTGTGTTATAGTACAGCAGGTTCTCAGGCTGCAAGGTGGAAAGGAAAAAGAGGGAAAGAGATAAAACGTGTGTGTGTGTGTGTGTGTGTGTGTGTGTGTGTGTGTGTGTGTGTGTGTGTGTGTGTGAGTGCGTGCGTGCGTTACCTTGAGGTCCCTGTGTACGATGCTGTTTTCGTGCAGGTAGCTGACGGCCTGCAGCACCTGTTTGATCACTGTGCTGGCGTCCCTCTCGGTGTAAACCCCCCTGTCTAAAATGCGATCAAACAGCTCCCCGCCTGACACCCTGCAGACACACACACACACCAATGCACAGCGAGAGTCATCAGGGGTCTTGTTGCCTTCTTCAACCCCCCAAAAAACAATCTATAATCTTTAAATCAATCAAAGGTTGATAATTAGTTGATAAAAAGTCCACTCACAGCTGCATGACCAGGTAGTAGTGCGTGCGAGTCTCATAGAAATCCTCCAGCCCCACCACGTTCTCATGCTTTATCCTGAAATGGGAAGAGACAGGTTGACAAATGTTACATATTTACAGTGTTGTTGTGAAGGATATCCTGGGCCCTGATGTCAAATATGGTTTAACTAACTCTGGCTAACATGGCAAGATGATCCTGTTTGTTCTCATCCAGAGAGTTTGGTTGTTTGAACACAGGCTCAGTGTCCATGTTCCGAGTGTTTTCAAATGACAAACTCCCATTTAAATGTCAGACTTAAAGCCATGTGTTCTGTCTCCTTTGGTCTTTCAACAGTCAAAGTCTGAGTCTAATCCATCTGAGATTATGTGGTTTTGGTTTAAGCCTTTGTGGTGTATTCATGACAAAATCTAATTTGTGATTATTACACCAACACGTCATGATGATCTTTCAGTAAACAACATGTTCTCATTTAAAATCCTTATCATATCAGTTCTCTTTATATATAAATTGTTTATTATATCATTTGTATTTGAAAAATTCTGATTCATGCCTCGGTCGTGAACCAGAACCAACTGTCACTAAGCCGGAACTCTTGCAGGTTTGGACAAATGATGAAAATTTAAACCGGCTCTGAAGAAGCCACAGCTCCAGACTGATCCCAGACCATCCTCACTCTCAGTTATCCATGAAGGAAAAATGGGGCACTGGTAACATCTAACTCAGAAAAGGCTCTTTATAGGCAAAAGTGAGAAGGTGCTTTGCATGGAACTCAGTATATTTAAAGTGTGAGTCAGCATTGACTTCACATGGAGCAGAACATCATGAAATGTTCTGCACCGGGAACAACAGAGAAAGATACAACATAGTGAAACAACATTACCTCACTTGCTTAAGTGTGTGTGAGTGTGTGTTACCTTCTCAGCACGTTGATCTCATTTTCCAGGTTGCTGTGAGCGAGGTGTTTTTTCTTCAGACACTTCAGGGCGTACAGTTTTCCTGTAGTCTTCTCTCGCACCATAAAAACCTCAGAGAAAGACCCCCTGCACAAAAACACAGAAGCACATCGACACATCATCAACTCATGTGGCGCCCAGCGGAGAGCGATCAGCCCACAGAAGTGGTCAGCTGTTGTGGCTTTTGGACGAGGTCATGGGTGCAAATATTCACACCAACTACTTGTTAAATGGATTTTATTAGTCAATACTCATGTATACGGAAACTTTATAACTGTGTGTGTATATATGTATACATGTGTAACATATATCAATGAGTTGCTGTGCTTATTCACCATAAGTCTACCTGCACCGGCCTGTGTATCGTCCCTCACATATTCATCCTGGTTATGATTAGCAGCAGCTTTATCTTGTTTACTATGCAGCTCACGTGTTAGAGCCTTTGAGGTTACACTATGTGAGTAATTATGCTGCAGCTCCAGCACCTTATTTATCAGGATTCCCACACCTCATCGTCGCTTTTTGTACTCTCTAGATGAAAAATATCAGTAATATCAACCCTGCTATGTACATGTAAGTGCTCTTGAATGACCTCATTGAGTGAGCGTGTTAACTGTGCATTCTTTGAGTGGGTTTGCAGCAGTGGCATGAGCTACTGACCCAGTCTTGAGTCTTGGCATGGCACCTTTTTCTTTAGCATCACAGTCAGATGGTAGCCAGATGTAATCCTACATTTTGGCCACTGACCTAAGCGTCTTAACCAGTGATACTGCAGCCCAAACCCTAAACCTGCAGATGCTGTTATAGTTTGTCATGAGCTATGTTCTAATGTATTTGTTAAGAGTTACATGCATCTGTATTTCTCAGTTGTTATCTGTCATATTTGAAAATCTATCATTTCATCAACTGTTATAGCCTAGGAAAGCACTGCAGCCCATCATGCCATCTGACTTTAATAAGTCTTTATTGGTTTTAGTAGAGAATTGTGAACACACTGATTCACAGGTGTCTTACACTTGAACACACACTTGAACATGTTTTCACAGAAACACAACTGACAGTTACTCACTCAAGCTGAAAATCACTAAGATATCAAAGATATAACCAGCTCATTTACTGCTTTAAATGGAAACTCAGTGCACGTGTGCAAAGCAATGTAAATCTATCAGACGCATGTTTGCATGTTGCACACCTGCACCTGCTTATACAACCTCCATATACTTTGAGTCCACTCATCCACCAATATAGTCAGTCAGACTCTTAATCCTATAATGAAGTGGTGCCAGGATGTTCTCGCACTGCTGTTCTGACGTCAGTGCTCAGGAACGTGAGACGCACACACACACACACACACACACAGAACCCTGACTCATTCACAGCCAGTCGAGGACGGGGTGTTTTAAGCAGCTTTGAGGCTGTGGGACAGCTCTGAGAGAGCAACACCTAAAGGTTAACTTAACAACCATTAGTTACAGGTCACTGCACTGACCAGCAACGTGAAGACAACTTGGTCTCAGTACATTGCTGGGAATGATGCGGGTAAAAGAAGCAACCATGTCCGTGCAGGGCAGCAGAGAAATACAGTCGGCTAATAATAAATAATCCGATCTATTTCAAGGACCACACCAGTGCATTTAGAGCGCTTACCGCGAATCACACACAAGCCTGAGAAGGGAAACTGAGTATTTTTGCAAAAGCTTATGTTTTCAAACTTGTTAGCTATTTTATATTGTATGGCACGTTCATATTTCATTATTTAAATATGATTTTGTGCCGTGATCCTAAAAATTCCAGTCAAATTAGTGCAGATATTGTGACTGAAATCAATGGATAGCTGAACCATGGTTGGATGGTTTGAAGCAATAGCAAAATCAGGTAGAGTACCACAAAATCTGCCAGAACTTAACACAATTTATCAATATTAATATTGCAAATAATTAGTTCGTTTCACTGCAAAGCTGTAATAATGATTGGTATAGGAGTAATAGCATGGCCCTACACTTCAACAATGTAAAGTCTTCCAGGTTCAGGTGAGTCAGAGGATCACAGTGTAAGAGACAGTGTAAGAGGCTCCATTGATAAAATGAGCTCTCAGGGAGGTGATGAAAGGGATTATCCTCAGCCTGGAGGCCAATCTGAGCCTGGTAACTCAGAGATAGACAGCAATACTCCTTTCCACGTAATCCAGCAACAGCCATTTGAATTCAGGCCAAACAACTGCATGTAAAGCAGTAGCTGAGAGGCTGCAACAAAGACCTGCATCCCATCCTGAGTTAGGGTTCACAGTCAAAGATGCTCCCTGCACTTTTCACTTCTGTCCACATTGAGCTGTGGGCTGTTTTGAACCTGCTTATATTTAACACAACCACTAACTCCCACAAGTCAGTGCACTGAGCCAACTCGCTGTCTGTCTGCCAGTTACCATCACAAATTGGTTTTCGGGTCCTGTTCCAGTGAGATTCCAGTAAACGACTTCCTGTTGTGACAAATCGTCATTTAGAAACAGTCTCTGCACTTTTCCTGAAATCCCACCTGTCCAAATGAGATAATGTTGCTCAACAGCAGAGGAACATTGTTATCCTGAAGGCTCATTAATGGCAAACTGATCTTCTACAAAGTATTTTTAGGCAGTGAGTAATTTGTATTTTTGCATTTTGTGAGCAATCACCGATCCATTCTCTTCTGTCTTTACTTTCAGCAGCGATACTTACGATCCCATTTTCCCCTTGAACTCAAACACATCCTTGATGTTACTGGCGCTTTTCTTCCAGCTGCAGTTGATCTCTTTCCGCCCCATCTTGGCTCTGACGTTGCCGTAGACTCCTGAAGCACAGGTGACAGAAATTGTTCAGCTTAAGAGGCTAAAAACACTGAAAAACCAGCTCCTGTCATTTGTTTCGGAAAGCCAAAGATACTGATTAAACCTGCAGTGTCACAGTCATATGTCAACAGGTGCTTTGTACAGAGCACTGTGCACCTGCTTTAATATCTATCTCCTCACATATGTTAGTACTAAGTTAATGTACAAGAGCCCTCAGTAAATGTCAATGGATTGTATCATCACAGCGTAAGTACAGAGCACAGAGCTCAGATTCTTTATTTAGTGAGCTAACAGCAGCTTTCCAAGGTTTAAATCTGATTCCTTCAAACATTGTGTCCTGCCTGCTGATCCAGGTCCACTCTGAAATACGCCACCATGCAGAAGCTACACACTCATCTGGACTTTAAACCTCCGAGGGATAACGATGACACTGGTAGCCATCACTACAAAATGGTCAAAACATCAATATCAAGGTATTCTGCCAAAACTGTTGTCACCCAGGTCATGTTGAAACAGACCTTACAAAGCGCTTTGTAATTCAGGATCACTCAATCATCATTAACAGGGAAATTAGGAGTCAAATGTGGATAAACAGCATGAATGAATTCATCACACTTCATCACACAGGAGCCAGGGGTGCACAGTATCAAGCGTGATGTTTGGGTGAGTGGTTCTCGAGAAAGCTGCAAGCTGCTGGCCTGTTCTGAACAGGCACTCCAAATAATAAATGATCACCAGTAATGTGGATATAATGGCAAATAATGCAACAGTTTATATCACACAGCTTTACTGTAATGATGCCTTCACAACCAGGAAAAGACTACACCAATGCCCACTGAAGATATTACAGCGCCCACAATAGAAGATGATTTAAATCATGAGCAGAGCACGGTGTCTTCGTAGAAAGAGCCAGAACAGAATCCAGTGGTGGACTGATCCATGACGACATTGTTACTTTAACGTTCATTTAGTTCCAGAGGCCTTGTACTGCAGGGTTATTTCCAAAGACAGCCTCAGTGTACACCTTCAAGTGCAATGTCTTTGCTTTTTTAATTAAATCCTATTCTGTGGTGCTCTCAGCCTGAGTCACAACTGGTCCATGAGCTTCTTTGGATGAAATGTACAGAAAGGAAAAGGCTCAGTGCATTTCTGTCAGGATGCTGTCTTCATACAGCAGTGGGTTTACCACTCACACACCTGAGATTGATGCGGCCCATCCGTAGGGGTGGTAAAACAGAAGGGTTCTTTTTGGATCATATGGATTGTTTGGAAGACCTCTCTCAAATCACCTTCTTTGTTATTTAGGTGTGAGACTGGTTACAAAAAGAATCAACTGATTAACAGATGAACAGAAAGTTCAGTTCATTATTTAATATTATAATGTTTTACCTTCAAGTCATTGATTCAGTAAAGATTGTTCAAACTTCTGAGGATTTACTGCACTTCGCAATTAATATCACTGTAATACAGTACATATGCTGTATGTACAAAGATTTTACGCTGAGTTCTGATAAGTCGGGATGTGTATTTGTTAGTATATCAAATGGTTTTTTAATTGTTTCATACAGACTTCATGATGAAAACTATTATTAATGGCGACTGATGATATTTCCCCATCATATTTCCCCATCTGAATAATAAATTCAAAAACCTGCTGGATTAAAATTAAAATACATGTTCTTCTGCGCGACAGGAGCCTATTAGGAAATGTACAAATACAAAATGAAATAAAAAGGACAGGAATGCATCAACTGTTTTGAAAAATCCGAATAAAAAAAGAAATTATTCTTGGTTATTGATTTCTGCTCAGCTGTTTCTGATGATAGTGGATTTGGATCAAGGGACCGCAGTACTATTAACAGTGTCTACAGTCCTGACCACAGCAGCTAAACATAACCAGTGAAGTCTTTGAGACCCTAACCTTTCAGGTGTCACCTCACCTTCCCTTATGTTCTAGTTACATAAACAGTTGCATGTCCATGACTGAGGTCAGTCCTCACTAGAGTAAAGCCCATTTGTACCTATCAGTTACACAGGACTCAAAAAGACACAGGATTAGAGAGGTAAATAGCAGTGGTTAGTTAATCTTCCCAGCCATCCCTCCTGCCCGCCCTCATGTCCTGTACTCCCTTCTTTTGTCTGTTGGTGGAACAGATTAGCAGCTGATTCCCTGACAGGACAAAACTGGGTCATTTTATAATCTTGGCCCTGGAAGGCCGATGAACTCTGGCCCTCCCAAAATAATTCTGAAATCCACCAATACTAGGCAGTATATCCAATAACCCATTTTAAGGTAATTAAAGAAAGCTAATATCTTAGAAAATCAATATCACCTTCTTAAGGTTGCAGTCTGATTATATAAAAACTGACAAAATCAAGAACAGAACATTTCACAAACACTTTGCATAGTGACTTAATTCTGCGCGCTCTCTGTGCTAAATGATATTATTATAAGTCAATTTAAACTTAGAAGAAAACAAATTTTAGTAGGTCTATGGACTTACAATTCCACCTTTTATTAATGATCTATTGTCAGCAGGTAACAGACTTAGTCTTAAATCAGTGGTTAGTTTGTTTCTGCAGCCCTAACTGGTCCAAAAAGGTGATGCAGCCAAGAAACAAACTCTGCAGCAAAATGTGCGAAGAGTCTCAAAGTGACACTTAAAAGTCAGGAGTCACCATTCATGTGAGTAGTGTGTACTTTTAGTATGTAACGGTACTTTTTAGTCTATCCTCTGATGGTTCAGTCCTGAGTGAAACAGTAATTATACAACTTATTACAAGCTCACAAGGCCTGGGTCTAATTACTGAAGAGAAATTCATTTTAACAAACAAGTCGAAAATAACATTTCTCTGGTCTAAACTGTGGAATAGAGATAACAAAGGGTTTTTACCTGAGGAGCGGTGGAGAGCTGGGTGAGCTGAGGTATCCGCGCGCGGACCTGACTGATTCAGGTCCCGCTGCCGCTGCTCACGAGCTGGGGGGCGGAGCCTCGGCCATTCAGTCTGCAGGCCTGGCCAGTCAGACGACACGCGGCATTCACATGGTACTGGACACTGCGGCCTGCCTGTTACAGAGTTGCTGCTCATTGATGGAAACAGTCTTTGTTACTTTTAATTAGTTTCAGCCCGTTCTTTTCAACATTTGGATGATGTTTCAATGATTTAAGGCTGATTCAGTAATTATTACTCAGATTATATTTCTCTTTCTGTATGGTCATTCCAAACGAGAAGGCATCTTTTCCAATATCATTAAAGATGCTTTTTAAAATTAGATCTGAAAACAAATTCTGAGAATGTGATCAGAAAGACATTTTAGAAGAAGACATTAGGCTATGCTTCATGGTTATGCTTCATATGATTTAGTAACAAACGCCATCGTGGACAACTTGAATTTGAATAATGCTGCAAACAATGATTATTGTCCCACTGACACAGTTATAATCAACTACATGTTTAGCCCACAGCACGAGATGTTCATAGATGATGACACATCACGGTTAAGCCCACAGAGCCAAGCGTGACAGTTGGAAAGTCTTATTCATAAGTGTAGCAGCAACAGTGCCGTTACGGGGCCTTGTACTCCAGCTAACAGTGAGAGAAAACTTAACTATCTAGCCTGATTTTTGCTTTCAAATGCAAATTGTTATTAGGATGACAAAACAGTGCTTATTCTAAGTTACTTTGGATAAAAGCATCTGCCATTGTAGAATTGTAGAAGTAAAAATATAAGGAAAAAATATATTTTATAATGTGATATCTGTTCATATAGCAGCCACAAACTAGATTAGTTAAATGAAAACAATTTTTTAGTAGATCTGATCTACTGCTGCTACTACCACTAATAATAATAATAATAAAGCATGATATTTGACTGGACACATAAACACACATGCTGAATACCTTTGAACAGAGGCAGTTATTGAAACAGCACAATGATAATATTGCATGACAGTATCTCATGCGCATACACTCTGCCGTCATGATCACCTAATCCTCTAATATGGGCATTATCTTTCCAGGTAAAAGCTCTTTCAAATGATGCACTTATGGAATTACTGTATAGACCCAAGTACATGACTATGTTTCTTGGTTTCTGCAGTTGTCACAGGAGCTCAGTCACTCATTGTACATGTTTTGTCATATATGCAGTCACCATCTTACAATGTACAAACAGCACCAGTTGCTTTATCGTTGCGTTGTAGAACTAAATCTTGCAAGGGTGTGATGTGAATTGCAACTGTTTCAACATCTCATTGGGTCATGCTGCATTTCAACAGCCTGAAGATATGTGTTGCTGCAGCACGAGGTACGGCCCTCAAAGGCACTGTACTAATAGCATAAGTAAGCTGATTATGTATAACAACATTAATGCACAGTGATACCCAGCTGGCCAGTGCATCTTAGTTATTATGGGATTAATATGTATACAGGCAACATGTGAGAGCAGATCAGGTTGTAAACAAAACAACTTTCCTGAGTGCATCAGACATCATAAATGGCATTTGTGTAAACATGGAGTAAATTGGGGTTCATACTTTGAAAATGCGTAAACAGGCCTATTTATGAGGTCGCCATCTCCTCCTTCCTCCTTCATCTAGAAATGGTTGTACATTTTTTGAATATGTGTACAATAAAAGTTGGGGACATTATTTAATTGAATAAAAAAAACGACCAAGGAACCTTAACACTGGAAAATTTGATTTTGCTTATCTGTAGCCCTGCTTAGGAGCAGTTTACTTAAGTTAAACAGCAGGCGAGATATATGAGTTATATCATAATATATCATAGTAATTAACATTTAACAATATAGTAAGTCTACAGCTTGAAAGAAGAATCACGCATTGTTTGTCTTACCAACTTTTATTATTTTATATGAAAAAAATAACATTTCATTCAGTTTCATACTACTGGAAACAGAAAATGCAATCTGTGTATTATTACATTTAGATTTAGATGTATTGATTTTTCATTACAAAACCGCCAGGTTTGGTCCTACATACTGAAGACAAAGGTAGTATCCCAAAACATAAATAGAACTAAAACACGCCTTTAATGAAAATAAAGTAAACATGTTTAGTGAATAACAATATGAAACAATAAGAATTGTACTCGAGTCCAGAGAAAACATAGCATCGCGATGTCAGTCATGGTAATCGGGATAGAAAAGCGGCCGGAGAAGCAGGTACCGTTCCTCCTCCCAGTCACAACAAAGAGACGTCCCCTACGTCATTTGTTGACGTCGTGCTGATTTTGAGCGGAGAAATAATTTATTTAAAAACTGACGTAAGGGCGCTAAATCTAAAATAAACCGTGAATAAAATGTGAAAATATACAAAATATTTTGGTGAAGCAGCTGCACGCATGAAAGGTTCGATAATATTTGCTCTTAACACAATAAACTCGTTACGTTAGCGTCAGGTAGCGCTAAATAGAAAGTACAGGGAAAATGACTAGCTAACGCACCGGTCGGGCTAGCTACATTTTAGCTGGCTAGCTAACATTAGCACGAGGGTAGTCCTTACTCCTGACGTTACCCTGTAAAGACTGTTTATCGTGAATTATTCTATTTCAGTTCTTAATGAATTGTTGCGATGCGTTGTTTGATATGTTACGTTTTTAAATTCAGCAGGACAGTAGAGGAACTACATGAGCTAATAATAGCTAGCTATGTTAAGTAGCACCACATAGCTAACAGTAGGTCGCTTAGCTATGACCTGCAAGAAGTTGTTTAGCCTGTGCTAGCCGGCTATGTTAGCATTGCTGGAAACAGTTTGGCAAATATTAGGGTATTGTACCGTAGCTATTACGACTCAGATATCTGACTGTGTGGTTAACGTTGCGTCGTAGGATCATGGCGCCCCGCTTACAGCTGGAGAAAGCGGCTTGGCGTTGGGTGGAAACGGTGAAACCTGAAGAAATCAAACAGGAACATGTCGACTTAGCATATCGCGTCAATCTCCCGGCCTGCAAGAGAGGAACCTGCAGGTAATGTTGACATTACAATATTAATATTTGTGGACAGCATGATTCTGTCGTACTAACATGTGCCAATAAAATTACCCTACGCAAATATTGAATTTAATTTTAAAATTGAGATTATAGTGGACAGCTGCGCTGAGCGATGGTAATACGCATTAAAAGTCTGATTTGGTTCCTGGCTTGTGGACGAGCCTTCATAGCATCCAGGACAACTCCATAGAGTTTGTCTGAAAGGTCATGAAGATTTACAACAGTCTTCAATTCGACATGCCACAAAGTACTTCTATTATACAGGATGTTAGTCTGCAGGCATCGCAGTGAACGCCACTCTGTACAGTTGAAATGATCTAAACCTTGCTCTGTGGCTCCTAACATTGATAGAATCATTTCACATTGTGCGTAGCTATGCATGCAGAGTAACATCATGCTGTCATTACTTATAAAATGTGTATTGGTTAATAATTAACAGTATGGCTAATTATAATGACGTGGCTTTGCAGGAGAAACTGCAAAGGGAATCCCAACTGTCTTGTAGGGATAGGTGAACAGGCGTGGCTTGGAGAGATTGATGAAAATGCTTTCCACAATATTGACGACCCAAACTCAGAGCGCCGGGATAAGGTATTTCTTTATTTGCCTGCACATACTTTGAAGTATTTTCTTTCCTGTCTGTCCGCCTCAGATCACACCTCTGTCGGTGGTGGACTGCTGAAGTCCTGGGCAGTTATTACAACGCTAGAGGTGGAATGCTATTTAAGAGACAGATGATTTGATATCGCTCTCGATCTCTCTATCTCTCCCCTTCCAGAACACATTCGTCGGTCTGACCAACCTTGGTGCAACATGTTACGTCAACACATTCCTGCAAGTGTGGTTCCACAACCTGGAGCTGCGTAGGAGCCTCTATCAGTGCCACAATTCCCGAGCACAGGAACACAATATTGAGTCTGGTACAAGTGAAAACTAAATACTTGGGATACTTTTTCATGTTTGTTGTCTGTTCTTGGTTTAAAGGGAGCGTCTGAGTTTTTTGCAGTGGGGTATTATGAGATGTTTATCCACAGACAGAGCTTTTGTACACCTGTGTAGATGGTGATCAGACTGATATTTGCATGGCTGGTGACCCTGACTGATGTTACCATGACACTGTACCTTGTCTTATAATTGTTCTCTAGGCTATGATAGCGATGGCATTCCACTCTCTCAGACAAAACGTGTCTTCAATTTCAGATTACGAGCCTCAGTCCATCTGTGAGCATCTGCAGTATCTGTTTGCCCTTCTGCAGAACAGCAACAGGAAATACATTGACCCTTCGGGGCTGGTGAAAGCGCTGGGCCTGGACACAGGACAGCAGCAGGTAATTCACTACATGAAACAGATTAGAACATGAAATACAGGGTTTGATTAATATATTTGTTTCAGTTTTGAGACGTGTTTTTTTTCTTGGTGCATTGAATTCAAACCTTTCATTTTCAGGATGCCCAGGAGTTTTCAAAGCTTTTCTTGTCTCTGTTGGAAGACACACTGTCCAAGCAGAAGAACGCCAACCTGCAGAATGTCATTCAGCAGCAGTTCTGTGGACAGTTCTCCTACGTTACTGTGTAAGACCACTCAGTACTTAAATCTGAAAGTTTGCACTTAAATGAGTAGTGTGTAGGTTTTACTGTAGATTACAACCAGATGAATACCCTTCTACTCACTCTCCCTTCCAAGCATGTTGGAGAACTTTTAGAGCCAGTGTTATGGTTTGTCCATGCTGGGCTACTGTAGAAACATGGCAGACTTTGTGAAAACAGTTTATTCCCTCCGTAGATGAAAACACAACAGGTGATTATGCACAAACTGCTAATTCATTCCTGCAAATCCCACATATTACAGCTTTAAATGGAAAAGTGTGAGATTGTGGACATCAGAACTCAAAATGTCAAGACTTGTATTTTCTTAACTATGTGCAGCCGCCAGCCAAAGTCTGCTGAATTTTGTTTACATGTCTGAACAAACTTGGTGTCTTGCTGTCTTGGTGAAAGAGCACACTGTATATCCGTCTTAGTTAAAAGAAGAATGGGAAAGTTGCTAACACACCCCATTTTAGTACATTTATGAACATTTGTCACATGAAGATAAAACAGGTCATGTCAGAGACTGTAGTGATATAAAATACAGGAACAGGAACGCACCTGCAGCTCGGCAGGCTGTGCTCTTCTTAGGACATTTTTAACCAGTCATGCTGATTGGTTGCATACCACTACTGTCAGATGTGGTGCCTCTGACAGTGACTTCACAGTTTAAAGCCATTTATTTAACATTTTTCATGGAAGTCTGTTGTTGTTATGTTAATGGGAGAAGTTGGATACAAGGTTTAGTTAAGGTTAAAGTTATGTTTGTGTCATACAGCTATTTGTTTGGTTCACGTGAGAATAGTAACAGAAATATGATAATATGGAGAAAGACAAATGGGAGTTCAAATGAGAAAACTACTCGACTGACAAAATAACACCGGGCCATGCACGAAGCAGTTACGCTGTAGTGGAATCAGTTATGTGGTTGTTTTCCAGCTGCAACCAGTGTGGACGATCGTCTGCACTGCCGTCCCGATTCTACGAGCTGGAGCTGAACATCCAGGGCCACAAGAACCTCACCGAGTGTGTCACAGAGTTCCTGAAGGTGTCTTTCATTCTTCACCACATCTAGTGTCTTTCATCTGCTCCAGTGAATCATATTTGGAATGATTGTACTTTAGAATGCTCCACACACAACAAAGGGTGGAGATAGTGGTGTAAGACTCACAAACCATTCATCCATACGCACGTTCACATTGTGTACTGTGTTTTGAATCAGTGTGAGTAAATATTTGATATGAACAGAAGAGGATTTGTGCTAAGAGCTAACTTGGATCACAATCATCACATGGTTCCCTCCCGCCCTCCACCTTGCAGGAGGAGAAGCTGGATGGGGAGAACCGCTACTTCTGTGAGAGCTGTCAGAGTAAACAGAGCGCCACCCGAAGAATCAGACTGCACAGCCTTCCTCCAACTCTCAACCTCCAGCTCATGCGCTTTGTCTTTGATAGGTCAGTCACAACTCTGTACTGTGTTATGTTAAAGCCGTAGTTAATCAAACCGACCATATCAGACTTTTATTAAATATGATAGTTGAAGTGCTGCATTACTTATCAGTGCCAGTGTCTGCTTTCTGTTGATATGACAACAACTGTCTTGTCTTCTTCAGACAAACGGGCCACAAGAAAAAGCTCAACACCTTTATCAGTTTTCCAGAGCAGCTGGACATGGGGCCTTTCTTGGAAGGAAAACAAGGTATTGGCAACATGAGTGTTCGAGTCACACGCACATTCTTCGGAATTTTGAAAGTATGAGTGAAATCTTCAGCAATGGTTGGGGGAAAACGCAACAGTGCCAAAGGGAGGCAGCTTTTGTACGTGTCATTGTTGTCGCAGCGAGTTCAGTGTTTGCAACAGTATCAGCATTTTTTTGTTGACAACTCTTTGAAAAGTAAGCAAAGTCACCTTTTTTGCACTGTTTGTGCAGACCAGAAGTGTGTGTACGAGCTGAGTGCGGTGCTGATCCATCGGGGCATCAGCGCCTACTCGGGCCACTACATCGCTCACGTGAAGGACGCTCGTACTGGTGACTGGTACAAATTCAATGATGAGGAGATCGAGAAGATGGAAGGCAAGAAGCTGCAGCTTGGTATTGAGGAGGATATCGGTGAGTAGCGCTGAATGAACCTAAGGTAGTGCTACCTTTCATGGGACATGTGTAATTAATGTAATCACTCCATACTTTTTGTTAAAATAATCGTTTATTATGGTAAATGAAATAAAAGTTTAAAGTAATTGAGATGTTGATTTAAAGTCACATTGCCCAACCCCACCTCCGCCCACCTGAGGGTCACGTCTGTAAATGCATACACTTTCTCAAAGTTGTTTCTCTTCCGTCACGGTCTGCGCGGTCCTCAGCTGAGACAGTGAAGTCCCAGGCACGAAAGCCAAAGTGCAGTAAAGGCTACCACTGCTCCAGAAACGCCTACATGCTGGTGTATAAGGTCCAGGAGGAGGAGAGTTCAAATCCCAAATCCACCAACGTCGAGGTTCCAGGTGAGTTGTAGAATGTTACCGACTTCAAGCAAACAGAGGGGACAGCCAGACAAAGAAGTCATAATGTGTGGTTTCTGTCTTTTTTTAGCCAACAGGATGTAAGAATGTCCTGAGACGTGTATTAATGATAAACATGTAGCCAGGTCCTTGTTGCCCTGTCTAATAGTTTCCTTCACCTCTGTCCCTGTAATCAAGCCTTCCTTCAGAGGTTGGTGGACCAAGACAACCACAAATTTGAGGAGTGGTGCAGTGAGATGGCCGACATGAGAAAACAGAGTGTGGATAAGGGCAAAGCCAAGCATGAGGAGGTGAAGGAGCTCTACGAGCTTTTACCCGCAAAAGACGGTCGGTAAAAACATTCCCCGGTCACCTGCAGTCCACTTAGCAGAGCCACTAAAGGCAGTGTTCATGTTTGATGTGACTTTCAGCTAAAACACAATATAAAGGGCAGTGTAATTAATGAAGGGAAGTAATGGGCAGATATTGATTAACTTGTGCAATAGCGCCCCTGTCTGCATAATAGTGCTATTACACAACATCAGACTGTGTCTTGATGTGTCTAATTAGCATGATATTAGAGCATGATAACAGTTTTCTGTGTTAGAGTCACAAAAATAGTGTAGATTTGTAAATTGTGGTTGTTTATGATGCAAAACAATTTCCATACTTCAGTACTTACCATGTGTTTGTAAATGATATGAGAGACATAACACAGAGACAGAATAATCCTGGATGTGCTGAATCACAGTCAGACTTCCAGAGCTGCTTCATGTTTCATGTGTTTCTCTGCTTTCCCCTTCAGGCGAGCCGTATGAGTTTATCCCCCTGGACTGGTTGAAGAAGTGGCTGGATGATTCCACTGCCACTAAAGAAATCGACAACTCCCTCTTTCTGTGTTCCCATGGCAAACTGCACCCAGACAAGGTGGGAGAGTCCAAGAGGGTTTCTCTCCAAGCTGCTCAGCTCCTCTATGAGCGCTACAGCGGAGGGCCGAGACTGGACGGTTAGTCAGACGGAGGGGCAGGGCTTTTCTTTAACCATGAGCTTCTGCAGAACTTCTCAGTTTCATCATCAGCTTTCAGCATCTGTGTAGTTACATGAGTTGTGGTTGAGGAGTGAGCCTTTGTTATATTGCTGTCCTTGCTTTAATCCATTGACTGAAACACTGTGCCTGCAGCCTTTTCTGGTAAATATGAACACATATAGCATTTACACCAGAGTAAACATACTGTGAACTGTCCAAAGCCTGTTCTCTTCTCTGATTGGAGTCTCCAAATCCCTTCAGTCAAAATGATGCTGTCTCCTCTGACAGCAGTGTGTGTGAGCACATTTGCATGGGTTATATGCACGCAAACACTGTTACACTGCAGCTTGACTGCTTGGTGGAAGCAGGACAGGAATTCAGTTTCACATCCTACGTGTGTGTGTGTGTGTGTGTGTTCAGCCTCCTCTCTGTGTAGAGAATGTGTTGGCCAGCGATGCAGAGTGCTGCGGCTGAAGAACCAGCTAAACGAAGACTACAAGGAAGTCTCCAACCTGGTCAAACGCACGCTCAGGTAAACGCTCAGGATGATTGTTGGGTTAATCGGTTGTAGGGTAATAATCTGACAGCTAGTCATGTTCATTTACACCACCTGCACAGGTGAATAAATACAAATCCAGCAGAACTCTGCGTGCACAGCATGTGAGCAGGAAATAATGTAGAACATGAACAAGTCCAAACTTAATCTGGTGTCGTGCTGTTGTTAGAGGAAAACACCGAATCCTCATCTAATGTTAATCGAGCGTATGTATCACTGTGTCTGTGTGTTAGTGGAGAGGGCTACTGGGTGGGCAAAGCATCTCTGCGGAGCTGGAGGCAGCTGGCTTTGGATCAGCTGGAAGAGGATGAACATGAAACCAAACACAGCAACGGCCAGACCAATGGACAGGGACCACACACACACAACAGCAAAGGTCAGAAGCCAGTGATTTGCTACCTTTCATGGAAGACTTGTCAAATAAAGCTGTAAGTTGTAAATGGCCAGTTTGGGCTTCCTCTGACGTGGGAAGAGGTTTTGAACCTGGACATAATTAGTGGTGGTAATTGACATTGTCAGTACTAATTTGTAACATTGCTGAAAGAGTGACTTTCCTCCTGTTACATAGAAGGCTGCTGAAGCACTGATTCACTGAATCTGTTCAATGTGTCTTAGTCTCAGTATCAAACTGAACCAACCTGTCCTCCGGTGTGTGAGTGTTAACAGTCTCTGTGAACTGATTGTAGAATTCGGCCCAGAGCTCTCAGAGGGCAACGAGGACGAGATGAAGACTTTCAACGAAGACATTGTCTGTAGTCACGGTAATGACGACATTGTGTAGTTTTCAGTTTAACATGTGTTAATGGTGTGATATGCCAGCTCTTAAATGTGTTCTGCTGCAGGGGGTCTGAGTATTCTGGAGACTGAGCGGAAGCTGGTATCATCAGATGTTTGGACCAAGCTGAGGGCGTACTTCCCCAAAGCCCCAGAATTCACCCAGAACCAGGAGCCCTGTCAGCAGTGCCTGGTGAGTGCCCGCTGACAGACCACCCACTGCTGGATTACACTGTGATACCTGTCATCTCTATCTGCTTTCATTCACTCATCCATTAACAATGTGAGCATACTGCCAGGCTGCCTCTGTCTAGTTGTGTCATACGTGTCATAACAGTGTGACCCACTGGGTTAATGTCGACTTGAAACCTGTCCCTCCTGTGTTCAGACATTAGAGCAGGAAGAAAAGGACAATGAGGCGGTCAGTAAGATGATGGCACTGGACCAGAAGAACCAACTGCTCAACCTCTTCCATGAGAAGAACAGGCCAACACTCACCAAGTGGCCTCAGGTAGACATGGAATCTCTTCATGGCAGTTTCATAAGGACGTGTAAATGTTTTATAGCCACTGACCAGACCAGAGCAGGAGAGGCTCAGTAACCAGAAATGAACAAAGACTAGAACATATTTATAGAGGAAATAAGGGTTCAACACATCACACTTTGCAGATATTTGCATAAAAAATAGATGAGTCATGGCATAACAAATGTAAAGCTAGCTTCAACATGCCTTTCTCCAGTAATGGGAGGGAGGGCTCTGGGGTGATCCTGCATGGACACCCTGCTGGTGGAGTGTTCCTGCTAAGTCCTGGTCTTTCTGGAACTGCCTTTGGTTCGACCTTGGCTTGTCTACTACTCTCCTGACTGACTTTGTGACGCGATGAGCACGATGAAGACAGTAACTCCTCTGCTTTGTGTCTCCAGTGCACAGACGTACTTTACATAGTCCCGCTTTTTTTCGTGGATGAGTGGAGAAAATTCATCAGGTATGTTTGTTTCAACAGTCAGATCAGCAAAATGATAATGTGTGTGTGTTCTGACCTCGTCAAACTGAAGTCTGACTGTGTGCACTCAAGACACCACTGTCAGAGTCTGTAAGAAGATGAAGATCAGATGTGTATTATCGTCATATCATCGTGTAACCAGTTGTCATTTCCCAGTTGGCTAGTCCCCAGTGACATTGTACGTGACTGTGTGTGTGTGTGTGTGTGTGTGTGTGTGTGTGTGTGTGTGTGTGTGTGTGTGTGTGCGCGTGCGTGTGCGCGCGCACATTTGCATCTTCTAGGAGACCCACTAAGTCTTCTCCAGTGTCTAACGTAGGCAACACTCTGCTGCTCTGTCCCCACGGAGGCTTCATGTTCACTTATGACTCCCTGATTAACGGAGATGCACAACAGTGAGTTCTGCTTATTTAGTCACACAATAGATGTTTGCCCCCCCAAAAACATTTCAGATGAGCGTGTTTTAACATAAAAGCCTGTGGTCTCATGTTGTGCCGTTTGTCCTGCACAGTATAGCTCTTCTCTGGCCGAGCGAATGGGAAGTGATCAGCAGACTTTTCATTGTAGATCAGCCCATCTCCATCCACTGCTTCAAACAGACCACATCCAGTGGGCCCACCACTCAGTACACTACTCAGCCTGGTAAGAGTGCAGTTCATATAGTTACAGTGTGATCAGTCTGGCTGCTATGGGGAGTGCAGCAGCTGTCGTCAATTCAGAATCACAACATTTATAAAGCAGTTTAATCAAACCTCCTCAGAACTGTCTCTCACTGTCTTCTGATACTGATATAACTGCGCGACTGTGTGTTGAGATCTGTGTTGGGAGTGCAGAGAGAGCTTCCTGTTCCAGCAGCAGAGGGACCTCAGAGAGTATACCCAAGCAACCATCTACATCCGCAAAGTCATTGAAGACAAGAGGGTAAGAAGCAGCAGCTCCGTTTGAACAGTGACAGCTGTACTGTTGCACATGATGTCTAAAGTCAGATCCAGAGATTGGCCATTGTTAATGCTCAGTACTGACCAGCTGTGTGTTTTCATGTCGTCCCCTGCACAGATGATAAAGGAGACGGGTCTGGAACTGAACGCCAGCAGCTCCGAGGCAGAGGAAGAGAGGGAAGAACATCCAAGGGTGGATGGAGAGAGAGACCCAGACTTCAGCCAAGTGAGGCCATTTCCATGCTTTACCATGTTTACTGCTCTGTCATAACACAGTTCATTTTGAAATAGTTCTCACTACAGCAACGAGTTAATTCTGCTAGAAGGTTCAGTCTGGGGACTGTTGACAGTTTGGCTACATGTGGTGTTTGCAAAGCTGAGTTATCATCAATTATGAGCCCACGGCTAATGTTTCTGTTTCTTCAGTCAGAAGACGGCGCAAAGAGGCTAAAGTTGAGTGACAGCAGCACAGCATCGGCAGCTCCTGCTCCTGTGACCAGTGTGACAAAAGCAGGTGGAATCAGGAGGAGCACCCGGCACAGGAAGCTCAGAGGAGAGAAAGCGCTCATTGTCTCTGCTAATCAGACTCTGAAAGAGCTGAAGATACAGGTGAGAGCTCGCAGTAACTGGATCCAGCACCGGGCTGAGGGATTTCAGATGAACATGACAGTGAGTGGTGTATGGCTGGTTGGTTGTTAACTCTGCACAGGTGTTTGTAAACCCTTAACCACGATGATATAGAGGAGGATGTTGTAAGAGAAGTTACTGCCCATATTGTGATTACTACAGTTGGTAATGAGTAGTCTGTATTCACACATCTAACCTCGCTCTGACCCACAGATCATGCACGCCTTCTCCGTGGCTCCGTTTGACCAGAACCTCTCCATCGATGGCAAAAGTCTGACCGACGACTCAGCCACGCTGGGCAGTCTGGGGGTCATCCCTGAGAGCATCATCTGTCTCAAGGTACTTCCTGTCTGTTCTCACACAGAAACCAGAGCAGCTGTCTTTACTCCGTCAGCTCATCCGCATTGTTCATTCTGTTGTTACCTTACAGGCTGATGAGCCCATAGCAGACTATGCTGCAATGGATGATGTCTATCAGGGTGAGTGGCGATACCTTCACCTTTTTTGTAGTTCCTACATTTCCTTGTTTAGAAACACTGAAATCATGACCATGCTGTTTTCCTTCGCAGTGAGAATGCCTGAAGAGGGATTTAAAGGTGAGCATGCGCTTCGTTTGTTCTCCTTTGAAAAGGATTTTCTGGTTTTCGTCCAGTAGGAATTTAACATTGTGTTTTTCACTGTGTTGGGTTGCCAGGGAGATTTTTCTGGTGTGAAGTGTGTTTTGGTTCTGATTTGTTCTAACCATCTCCGTCCCTCTGCAGGCACTGGGCTTCTCGGGCACTGAGGGAAACTGCTGTAGCTATGCTTGAATTGGACAGAGAACAGATGGAAATTTTAAAAAAGCTTGAATTTGTCAAGTGTCCATATATAAATAAGTGCTTTGATTTGTTTTTTTACGTTTTGGGTAGGCTTACTTTATAAAACTGTGACTCTGTTGCAAAGCCGCTGTTTTTCTCTACGTAAGGTTAGCTGGCCTTTGATATTTAAACTTCCTAATCATTCTGAAGGACTTCATGGTAGTGCTTTCACCTGGCTGATAGACACAGGCTGAGGGGGCCAGGTGGATTCTGAGGCTTGGCTTCAACTTCTACTGTTACTCATGAAATGTTTTGACTCTTTAAATTATGGCAGAAGAAAAAAATCAAGACAACGTTCCTTCTTTCCATTTTGTGGAAGCTTGTGTTCTCACTGCAGTTTTCAGGTTTGTCAAAAGAATGCACGAGTAACTGTTGACTATGACAAATATAACTGCTCTTAAATGTTAGAACATTTATTACCTCTACAGCAAAGCTATATCCATATACTCCCATGTGGCATTTAGAGATACATAGCTACACGGTATGTTATAGGCGCTGATCCTCCACGTTTCAGCAGTGCAGACCTTAAGGTTTGGAAGTGAGAAACAGAATGCAAGCAGTGGTATGTCCTGTTCTTTTCACTGTTATTTCTTATGGACAATAAAGTTATTTTCAAAGCACTCTGTCCTCACACTCATCATTTTGTGTCCAAATAGAACGTGGCGTTCAGTGTTAGTGGTGATAGAATGAATATTTCAGTCACATTATAACTTGTTGGAAATGGTTTGCTAGGCAGTGGATGTAGGAACTCTGCACATTTATGAAACTAGGATTTTGAACAGCAAAGTCAGAAAGAACCTAACTTTCTGTCCTTAATATTCTTAAACATGAGGAAACTGCCCATTATATGTTTGTATAACTCTGCACAGCCTTTCAGAATGGGGCTCTAGCTGTGTTCAGAGTCACATTCATATTCCTGCCTGTGAGTAAACAGCTCTGTTGACAGAACAGCTTCAAGTATGAAGATGATACATTTGGTAGATTTGACAGAAGCCGCTGGGCTGTCCCCAACACTACTGCGTGAAGCACTCAAGTGTTGGTTGTGTTATAACAGAATCCAATCCCACTTAAATATATAATGGAATTAATCACCATCCAACAGCTGTTTTCCCGCAGGAACACTTTAAGACCCGAACACGTGCTGTGGATAAGGAATGATCGATGTAATGCAGATGTTTATTATCTGAAGCGCTGAAGCGGCAACGCGTTCTCTCTGTGGACGTGTTCTGACAGGCACACCATCAATACAGCCAGGACAGCGTTCATGCATAAAAACAACTAGTTTTCATTATCTTTATTAAGCTGTGTTGCAATCACGTGGTGCACATTCACGTATTCATATTTAGATTTTGAACGTTTTTCATTTTCTTGCTGTGGGCCAGTCCGTCCTCTGGTCCCTGAAGCTTCACTGCGCACTGATGCTAAATGTCTGTGCCCGCTGCTGATCGACTCCCCTTCACCTCGCTAACCAACTGACTTTAACTGATCAGTATCACCGGACAACCGCGAATCAACGGAATCCGTACGGCAAGCTACCCCCCGTGCTAACTGGAAATGTCCCTATTGGGTTGCCGTAGCGGCTGTCTCCATTTTCAAAACGGCTAAGCTTTATTGCGCACGCAAAGAATTGTTCAGCGAAGAAGTTTAAATAAAGAGACGGATCGTTTGAATCATTCAAGGTAAAGACTTCCACTGACTGGAAGCTGCATGCCGGATGGTGGTCAGGGTTTGTTGAGTGTGTAGCAGCTCCCGCAGCCCACGGGTCCCGCTGACCGAATATCAGTAACCTTTTGTAGACGGCATTAGCATCCGAGGCTAAAGCTAATGACGAAGCGGCTGCCAGAGCCGGCTAGCCTCAGTGTTAACATGTAAACAGTAGCTGACCTGGATTTGACTGTGAGCTGCCTGGATCCCGACACACAGCTGATCACATGCTTTGTAATGTTCACAGACACATCACAGCGTGGCTTATTAAATATTCTAACAACTTTTCCAATACAAGGATTCATAGATCCAGTTTTGGAAAAGGACAGAAAGATGAAAAAGAGTTGCTTATGTTGTGGAACAGTGCAGTGTTAGCTGCTGGATCGTTAGCTGTTTATATTCCCCGTACATCCAGTGCACAGAGCCTGCATGATGGTGTAGCACAGTTCCAACTTAAGCACTGTTCCCAGAAGCGACTATAATAAATAGAGTCTGTATGCGGAGTGTGTGCCATCACATCAGCGGCTGTAGCTGTGTTGAGTGCGTTCAGGTCACTGTCAGTCCTGCACATGTTCCCTGCTTCTGAAGATCACTTTACTGACATGATGTTGTCTCCACACAAGAGAGAGCGGACCAATCTCCTCCTCCGGGCCGTCAGAGAGAATGATGGAGCTACCCAACTACAGCAGCCAGCTGATGCAGCAGCTGTGGGCTCTGAGGAAGGAGGGCCATTTCTGTGACTGCACCATCCTGGTGGGGGACAGTCCTCACCGTGCACACAAACTGGTGCTGGCTGCCTCCAGCATGCTCTTCAGGTAGTGTGAGCTCAGGGCAGGTGATGAGCAGAGACGGGGTTGCAGTTGATCTTTTCAGGTGGAGTGTTTGGTGGATTCATATTCAGCAAGATACGCGAGATGAGTCTAAACTATGTTTTAAGCTATGAGAGTCTAAAGTCAAGTGACGGGTCGTTCATCATCATTTAAGACTTGGTTCTTCAACAGCTGTTTGAAAAAATGGTCCTTTGAATCTTAACTGGAGCTTTCAGCTGCATCTCATGTACTTCATGCAGGCAGGAAGCTGCATCAGAAGCTTGTGAGTGGACCTTCAGAGTGGTTTGTGGACTTCTCTAACCCCACCCAGATATTCACCACTCATCACAGTTATGCAAGGAGTAGTGCCAAGCATCGTGCTAGATAACGAGTTAAACAGATAAATGCAGCTGATGTTTCATTTCCTGTCAGCTGATGGAGGAAAGATGTTCCCTCACTGGGTTTAGTTAAGCGTCCTCACACTCTCTGTCTCTGCCGTCTCTCTGTGGCGTCGACCTTCTGCTAATCTAACAAAATCATTTGTTTGATTTGTGTTTTTTAGAATAATGAGGCTTGAGTCATGTTTCAATCAAGTTTCATTTCATGTCATGTTCCAAGGCAAGTCACAGGTTGAGTCTAAAGTCAGACCGAGACTGAAATCTTGTCAAAGCCAGTCCAAAGTCAAGTCTGAACATCTGCAGGCAAAGTCAGGTCCTCATAAAAATCCCAGTTGATATTAATAAATGCTGATTTTGCATTTTCTTTGTGCGTGAACAGCTTTTTGCCAAGCTGAGTCTTACCCACGTTTTTATTGCCCCAAAGTTAAACAAGGTCATAATGTGACGCGTCGAGGGCTTTTCCCTTAAATCCCAAGTCTTCGCTTAGCTCCGAGTTTAAATGAACATACATCTGATCCCAAGTCTCACGTGTTCAGCTCAAACGGCAGACATTCAGGTCCCACCTAAGATGATGAACTTACCGCTTAATTTGGTTCCATGAAAGTCTAAAAGACACGTTTCCTCAGCTGGTACAGTTTCATTGAGCTGATATCTTGCTTTTGCCAGCTCATTTATAATAATCATAGCATTTTAAAGAGAAATCGGAAAAGAAAGATGACTAATGGGAAGTTAATTTCACGTCTGTCAGATCCCTGCTGGATGGCTCAGACACCATCTCCATCGACACCGCCATGGTTACCTCGCAGGAGTTTGGCTGTCTGCTGGACATGGTCTACACCGGCAAGCTGCCACTAGGCAAACACAACGTCAGCCGCATTGTCGCCGCTGCAGACAGCCTGCAGATGTTCGACGTGGCCGTTGGCTTCAAAAACGTCCTCACCAGTCTTGTGAACCAGCAGCAGCAGCCCCCAGTCGCCGTCCTTCCTACGCAGACTTCAAGTCCCAGTGTGACCGACAAAGCCCAGAGCCCAGGTCCTGAAGGTTCACCCAGCGAGCACAGCCTGTCTTCAGACAAGTGTGAGGCAACGGTTGAGCTGAAGAACAGGGACTCTCAGGGTGACAGTGACGGTGCAGAGGAACCAGCCTGTAAAAGAACACGTGTGGAGCTCTCTGAGTCCTCAGGTCAGTTTAGCTGCTTACCATGTTGACCTGCGTTAGGCAGTTTAGAAACACGTTGAAGGCACAAATACAGTAGTTACAAGTTAATTAGCTGCAGCCCAACACAACAACCCAACAACATCCAACACAACAAGCTCCTGCTGTTCTGAAGCAGCACTCAGTGCAGTTCAGCTGGAGTCTCACACGTGCACCACTTCAGCACCCACTGATTACATCGCTGCTATGTTTGCATGTGTCTGAAGAACCCAAGGCCTCTGAGAGTGAAGAGCAGGAAGACAGCAGAGCCGCAGCCCAGGGGTCCAGTGAGCCTGTGGCCGGTTTAGCGGAGCACTCGGAGCAGCTTGTGGAGCTGCTCGCCGGCATGTCATCTGTCCTGGAGCTGCTGAGCCAGGCGGCACAGAGCATCCTGGATGAACAGGAGAGACAGGTAGAACAGGTCATCCCGGACCTCGTGTCTTGAAGGTGCCCCTGTGGAAAAAATCATCTCACACAACAACAGCTCTCTGTGGCTGCAGAGCTGAAATTTAAAAAGGGTCTTTGGTCTTAATCCTAAAGAATGTCTTTAATGTCTTTAGAAAACATTTTTTATCAAATTATATGATTTGATATTTAGATTTGGAATATAGGCCTGTCTCTAATATAAGCACTGAGCTGTGTGATGTACATTACCGCCCCTGGCAGGTTGTGTGTCAGTGCTGTGAGGAGACAGACTCCAGCTCAGCCTTGGGGAAGCTGCTGAGCAGAGTGAGGGAGGGGCAGCTCAGCGAGGGGGCGCTCCTCAGGCTGCTCCGCGCCGTTCAGCAGAGCGCGCCGTCCGCCTTCCCCACGCCGCTGCTCCCTGTGCTGGAGAGGGCGGAGAGGAGCACGCAGGATCCCGAGGGAAACCAAACTGCAGGTAGAGCAGAGCGGGCACCCATTCATATTCAATACAGGGCACCATATTTGTCTCAGTGGATCACATTTTTAACCTTTTCTCCCTCTTTTACAGTCGACTCAGAAAAGCAGAGCGGCAAAGAGACCGAAGAGGATGAGAGGGTCTTAAATGCTGCCGCAGACTCTTCGCCCCCTCCCCCCTCCTCCTCTTCCCCTCCCCCCTCCACCTGTCGCTGGTGTAAGAAGGGTTTTTCCTACAACTGTCGGATGCTGGCCCACGTGAAGCGCTGCTCCATGTCCCAGGATTTTGAGCAGCAGTGCCCGCAGTGCCCCACGAAGCTGCCCCACCAGCGGGCACTGCAGCGCCATCAGGCCGAGGCTCACCGCAGCACCACGCGAGTGAAGAGGAAGGTGAGCTGTGACCTCTGTGGGCGGACCTTCGCCCACCCATCAGGTGAGAATCAGCTGATCTGGGGAGAGTAACGCCTAAACGTGCTGTTTATGTTTTGTTAAACTGACCCGCTCCCTCTGTAACCAACCTCTGTAAACGTTGCTGTCCCAGGCATGATTTACCACAAGCGCACCGAGCACTTTGAGGAGAAGCCGTTTGCGTGCGAGGACTGCGGCGCCAAGTTCGGCGCCAACTCGTCCCTGAAGAATCACATGAGGCTGCACACGGGGGAGAAGCCGTACCGCTGCAAGCACTGCGACATGAGCTTCGGTGTGGCCGCTGCACTCGCGTACCACACCAAGAAGAAACACTCTGAGGGTAACACGCACACATACAGCTAAGCTACAGAGTTTGGTTAAACATTGACATCATGGCACCATGTGATTATATTTATCTGTTCGTCTTTAGGGAAGATGTATGTGTGTCAGTACTGCAAGGCCGTCTTCGCCCAGTCCATTGAGCTGACGCGTCATGTGCGAACACACACTGGCGACCGGCCTTATGTGTGTCGGGAATGCGGCAAAGGCTACAGCCAGGCCAGTGGACTCACCGTCCACCTGCACACCTTCCACAGTAAGAGCGAGCACACACACACACACACACACACACACACACACACACACACGTTCATTCAGAGGAGTGTGTCTGGGTGCGTCAGAGGAACGTGGCGATGGAGTAATCGTGCATCTGCTCCTGTCAGATCTGTCGCAGGCTCACGACTGTCAGAAGTGCTGCCTCAGCTTCTCCTCTCTGGAGGAGCACCGCCAGCACATCCAGGAGTTCCACCCAAAAGAGTTCCACAAGTGTCCCACCTGCAACAAGGTGTTCACCAGTGCCGCCCTGCTGGACAAACACAAGAGCACGCACGCTGGGACCAGGCCCTTCAGCTGTGACCTCTGCAACAAGTCCTATCAGGTAGGACGCGGCCGCTCTGCTCTTCACGTGAAGCCGGCTGGTCCGCGTGCTGGGTGTTTCACGTGTCTTCTTTCTCTGTTGCCGTAGCAATTGTCAGGTCTGTGGTACCACAACAGGACCAACCACCCTGATGTGTTTGCTAACCACACCCGGCAGCTAAAGACCCTGGTGCAGTGCGACGTCTGCTTCAAGTTCTTTCCGAGTGCGGCCAGCGTGGCCAAACACCAGGTGGCTGAGCATCAAGGTGAGGACCCCAGGCCTGGGCACATGTTAACACTGCGAAGTTGCGAAGTTGAATAACTCTAAGAACATATAAGAATAGAATAATATCATGGCTAATGACGCCGCCACTGTTTGCATTGGTTCCCTATAAACGTCACTGCCACTGCACATCCGTCTCATGTCTCCGTTAAAGCTACGGCAGATGTAAAAAAATGCATGAGTTATGAAATATTAATGCATAAATAACATTAATGGATATGACAGCCCGGTTCCAGAGAGAATGGAAAAATAACAGCAACAAACAAATCAGGAACGTTTTAGACTAAAAACCCTCCAACGCCCTGATTTCATCTGGACGTGTGTTTGTTGGAACATGACACTCACACGGTTTCACGTCTGCAGTTGCATGTGGGTTCCAGGCAAAGTGACGGTTTCCCTTCACCTGCTCAGTGAACGTGTTGTGTCCTCTGTCTCTTCAAACTGCTGCTGACTGTTGCTTGACAAATGCATGTGCGTCCTGTCTTGTTGGTTGCTGGAACCCTGAATGGAAACTGAACAACAGCAACAACAGTGATAAAAGTTGATGAGTTGCCTTTTGCCACTTGAATAAAGTTGCCCCAGCTTGAAGAAGGTAAACTCTTTTGGGGTTTCATCCTATATTGTATTTAATGCAGAAGGTGGAGTCACACCTCCTGTGTGTTCTACATCATCACATTCATGTTAACGTTGCATCTGCCGTCTGTCCTCCAGGCTCAGCAGCCTCAGCGGTGCATTGTTCGTACTGTGCGGCTGTGTTGGGCGGGGAGGAGGAGCTGCAGGAGCACATCAGCAGCCAGCACGTCGACCAGAGCAGCGAGGCCTTCAGCTGCCCCCTCTGCTCCGTGGTCTGCACCTCCCAGCTGCAGCTGCAGGAGCACCTGCTCTCCTGCCACATGGAGGCTGGGGAGAAGCAGGAGGCCGGAGAGGAGCAGGAGGCCGCGGAGGAGGCCTCCACCTCCCACACAGTAAGGAGCTGACCCCGCCCCCGCTGCTGTGGCAGTAATATACACGTCACCTCGGCCTCCAGCTGTTAAATATTGAAAAATATGGTTCAGCTCAGCTCAGATGGCAGGAGCTCAGTCACACAGCAGCAACTGCGCTCACACCATGTGCTGCTTTGTGCCAGATGTCAGCTGCGACCCTTAGTGTCTCTGCAGAGAGCTGACAGGAAGTCTGATAAAAGTCTCTGAGTGATGTCATATGCCAGAGCCATTTATAGCAGTGCAGCGCTCATTCACAGGGTAAATATTAAACCAGCGCTGATGCAGAGGAACCTGCTGCTGGAGCTTATCAACAGCTGGCCACACTGATGATGTCAGGGGTTGATTCAAACGGTTTGCTGCGACATCACTGATTCAGACGAAACACTGCAGCTTTCAGCCAACAGGGCAGCGCTGTCATACCTTTCAAAATGAAATGCAGTCTTTAATTTACGGTTTATCTGTCCAATCAGGTGATTTCAGCAGATCCAGCAGGAAGTGAGGGGGCAGAGTCGGTCATCCCTGAGGAGCAGGCAGCCTCCCAGCAGGTGTACGTGGCACTGTCAGGTGGAAGGGAGGGCGAAGCATCAGAGGTGGTGGAGGTCAACGTGTACGACCTGCTGAGCAGCTCGGTCACCTTCATCTGTGAGGACAAACCTTCATGTCCAGACTCTGAACCATGAAGTCTGAAACCCTGGAGGACGACTGTGTGCAGACCGATGAATTTATCGTTTCCACTGAACTTTAACACAAGTGCAACGCAGGCTGAGGTGATGCCACTCACAGGCCGGGGACTCTCTGTGTTGTACGTTCATGCTTTTCTCTGGTAGAGCAGTTTTGCAGTTTTAATAAATGTGGCGAGTGTGTGTTTGACTTCAGCTTATGTACACAAACACAGGTTGGTTATGAGGCGTGTCCTGAGCGAGCATGGAAAGTCCAAAGCCTGGATTCCTGGAGTTTAGATTTTTTCCGATTGTCAGCAATTTTCCACGACAAGACTAAAACCGACGATGTCTCTCAGTCTCTCGGTGCTTCCAGCTGCTCCTGAAGATGTAAATCTTAAGAAACTGTGCTCAGAAACAAAGCGTCGGGTTGAACTGTGCTGTGTCTGCTTGATAAGACATGTTGTGACTGCATCGTGTTCTGGGTTAATATCTGCTGCGGTGGATCTATTAACGAAAGAAAGAAAGAAACATGAGATTCAAATGTTTTCTTTATTACACGAGCTCGCAGGCAGGAATCTACATTCTGAACAGGCTCAAGAGCAAAGTCCTGAGGAGTGAGTCCAACACGTCTGCGAGCGAGTTGTGCTCAGTAGAATATTCAAAGCTTTTAATGAGGGGGAACAGAAAGGACAATAAAAATAAAACAAATGACAAAACTGCTTTTATATCTAGAGTTTTGAGTTCCACCGTTTCACAGAAAGTGTTATATGAAGGTGCTGCTGATGTTGGACTGCTCCTCTTGCTGCAGGGCTGCTGAGGAACGTTAGCATTAGCTGAACATTAGCTGGTCCTGCTGCTTCATGCAATGATGTCTGAGTTAGCGCAGATGTAGTGGAATCAAATGCATGTGTGAAGCTGTCCATAGTCAGTACACCAAGAAAGTAGGGAGCTCCATAAACAGCAGTTCTTACATAACACTGCTTTAATCTCACTCTACGTCTGATGAGAGCTTTTGGAACTAAGACATGTTTAATTACGTTTTACTCATGTATGATATTACAGGCTCAGCAGATAGCACTGCAGTCTGAAGGCCGTGATTCGCATTAGCATAAGCTAGCTGCCCGGCAGGCGAGGCAGCATGGGTGCACCCAGTCTTTGTGCATCAGATTCTCTAGCGCGGTTTAAAAATAGTCCACATTCATCCGTCTCACCGGGTCTCACTGAGTGTTGTCCTCATTGCTGCAGTCTGGGCTACAAGAACCTGCAGCTGCTTCTCCAGAAACCTGTCTGTGTGAGCTGCCCAGGGGTTCAGAGTGTCCTGAATTCAGTCTCTCAGGTAGAGTTCAGGTTCATCAGTAGTCTCCTAGTAGAGTGCAAACCACAGATCAAGGCTCAGTCCATGCTGCATGCAGTAGCAACTCCACCCAGACCTTAAAGATGGTTGTAGATGTTTGTAAGTAGTTTGGTCTGATGTGAACTGGAACATGGAGGGGGAATTAAACTGGCAGCCGTTCGCTCTGCCTGGCTGTGGCTGCGGTTCAGAGGTAGAGCGAGTCGTCCACCTATCAGAGGATCGGCTGTTCGGATCAGGGCCGGGTGCCGAAGTGTCCTTGAGCAAGATGCTGAACCCCAATAGTCTCCTAATGCTGCGCCATCGGTGTGCACATGTGTTAGTTTCCATTCTGATGTGTTGCTGCCATTAGTGTATGAATGCAGTGAATGAATGCTGTTACAAGTATTTTAAATTTCACCTTTTCGGACAGAAGCTGAAGCCCTTGCTGGGACTGACTTCACTTGTGTCAGCTTGGTTCCTGGAGGGACTTACTGATGACAACAAAACAGTGAGAGCACATTCATCCTCGTATCGATGAGACAAGCAAACAGAACACACAGCACACAGTAAACAGCCATTAAATAGTACACAAGCGTTTAAAAAGACACACAGTGGCAGACTGAACTAATGAACCAGAGGTGCCACATGAAGCCTCTCATGTGCGTCATGGTTACTTTATCAGGCCTAGGATTCCCGGAACCAACTGAGCTTTCGGGGAAAACCATCCCACAACAATAACACTACAATTTTCCAATGATGACCAATCTCATAAAAATAGATTTGTCCTCATATAAATGTCAGGAGAGTGCTGAGGCCTAATCAGAGACTCTATCAGGTACCTGTGAGGGGGCGATCACACAGAGACACGGGCCGTCGTTTCCAGTGTTACAGCATGATCGCTCTGCGCTGTTCTCACACCGCACCTCGGGCTTTTCCAGCAGTTTTCAGAAGGAAATTAAAATTTGAACATTCCCAACTAGTAGCAGCACTTGTCACTGCTTGTACCCGGCAACCAATCAAATCAGGTAAGGTAAGAGACGGGCTTTACTGTTTCACACAAAGCCAAACTCCAAACCAGCTCAAGCTGTTTTGCCCAATTGTGCATCTTCACTCACATGTGAACAAGTTTTTTTTTTTGGCTGCAGCAACGCAACTGTCACGCTACACCAACCTCACCCTGACTGAGCCGACTCCCTGGAACTTCTCTCTCTTCCACGAAATAAATTCCAGCTGAAGCGTCTCAGCGTTGACACGGCAGAGGAGGCCCAGCGCACAGCGCATATGTGTCTTTACGTGTTACATAACGTGACTTCCAGGGAGTGATCCAAGCGTGGTAGGAGTGCTGGGTGCAGTGTACTGCCGCAGTTTGAAGGGGGCGGCTGACAAATTTAAATCAGGTACAGTTTGTGTTGCGAGGAGCAGTCTCAGACTCTCTGATTACACCTCAAGCAATAAATCTAAAACAGTGAGCTAAACGATACTTTGTAAAGCTGGGAGCTGATTCTCTCGGTTTGTTAAAGCAGGGAACACTTTCATACATAAAGAGGGGAACTTAAAATGCTTCATGTGGCACCCACAAGCAGCCACAACACAAAAATACCATAAAGGGATAAATAAATAGGATTTACAGGCTGGTATATAAAGATCCACAGCACCGTCGTCGCTGATGCAGACAGCAACAGGCGCCCGACGAACCAGTCTACATACAGTGTCTCTGACTTTTGCGTTCGATGCATAGGCTATTAGTGCAAATATTCTCTCAGCGCTGCGGCAGACAAGTTCAGAGGTGTCCACGCGCTCCAACTATGAGACTGCCTCCAGCGGTTTGTCAGGATGACCACGCCCCTCATTGCATCCTGTGTTTAATGTGTGTTTGCATTTGGCTTGGCGGTCCACCTGCTGTGCATAGTGTCATGGGACTCTTTGAAAACAACTTATTGCAAAGCAGTTTACACATACATGTCTTATTTCAGCAGGAGTCAGAGCTGCGGTGTTTGCATCTGATTCTCTGGCCCTCAGGCTGCGACATGAATCCAATATGGCCACACGGTGAATAAGGCCTATGGGCCTTCTAGCTGGTGATCTTCTTGCGGGGCAGGTAGGCATTAGTGATCTGGTTCATCACCACAAGGGCGGGGAAGAGGGGCAGGAGGAGGAAGGCCCACCAGGCCACCCCTTTCACCGTGGCCTGAAACCAGTCTGAAAACATGGCCAGCACCACAGTCACTGTGGCCAGCAGGTAGACCACCAGCCCACAGGTGGCGTGGTACAGCTTCAGCCTCGGCAGAGAGGAGGAGAGGCGCAGCAGCTTCGGGAAGATCACACAGATGCCACAGGCTGCTTGGAGTACGGTGGTGGCCAAGGTGCAGACGCCCATCAGACTGTGCCAGGAGACCAGGTGGGGACGCTCTGAGACATTCTTGCTGGCCACCATGAAGGCGAGCCCAGTGGCTGCAGCGATCAGGCCCAGAGCCTGACAGATCCAGTGGACACGCACTTTACCCTTCCGCGATTTGAAGCAGCAGGGGGATCCTTCAGCTGAGAAGAGGAGGATGCCTTCAGTCAGACACAGGCAGTACTGCAGAGAGAAGCACAGGACAGCGACTCATACAGGGGTTATAGTCAAAGCAGGGACTCTGTGTGTGTGTGTGTGTCCGTCAGTGTTGCTCTAACATGTTTCCTCAGTGCGATGCGAACACACTCAGTTTACGTCACCTTTACCATCCTGCCTCCGTACCGCACAGTGCACCAGTGCACCATTCATTTGCCACTGCAAACAGTTAACCACAAATGCACCATGCCCTCCTGTCTGAGTCACATTAACAGAAGCTTCAGTAACCAGCTGGTTCGGGGTCACTGAGACTTTCTTAACTGACACTTCTGATCTGAGTTTAAGGGTTTACATCAAGGAATCGTGGAGGGTTTAATGGGATGATATACTGTCAACTTGAAAGACACCTGTCAGCCAATCACATATCAGCATTGCTGCGGTACATTTGCCGTGGATGGTGGTTAACAAAGAAAACAATGAGTTATAAATAGGCTGCTATTGTAAGTGCTTTGAATTGTGAGCAGGGAAATCAACACAAAGGCTCACAGCTCAGAGGGAAGATGTGACTCTGGCAGGACAGGCCTGATGCCTGGAACTTCTCATGACGCACCGATGACTGATTCATCACGCTGTGCTGCCACGAGCCATGGCAAACCCACGCGGCAGCCATGTCGGCGCGCAAAGCCGCTCTCACTAACACATTCTAGGTCAGTTCGTAACACAATATCTGACGCGGTGATGCAACACGGGCCTCAGTCCTACTGCTCCCTCCCATCTATTATTCACAGTGGAAAGACAGCAGAGACACAAAGACCTGCGGGTGTGAAGGGACAGGTGTGGTGAGGCCTTAAAGGAGACTCAATACTATACTATACTTAAAAAATAAATATGGAAATATGGAATTTTGTTGTGAATAGGATGTTTTTCACCATTGCTCGATCATTAACACGTGGTTATAGGGATGATTTTGTAACTGAGTCATAATCAGCAGCGCAGGCTGGATAAATCCACAAGGAGCATAAAGGGGCTTTGGCCCAAAACGATTAGAATAATTAGATTAAAAGCTAGATTAGTAAAGAATTCAATTCACTTTTAATTGTATAGTGCCGAATCACAGCAAAGGTTATCTCAGGGCACTTTATGTTAAGATTAAGATTATTTACTGAAAGTCTCCTGTGTACATGTATGTGTCTGTGTGTAATTAGTACAAATATCTCACCCCATGCAGGTGTCTGCATGTGCATGTGCAACTCCAAACTCACAGACGTGTATGTGTGTTTGTGTCTGTGTGCATCCTATGACTTCATGTGCGTAACACAAGTACGTGTGCACCTGTGCGTCTACAGGACAGGCTATGATTCGGTCAAAGTAAGTTGACTGGCTTGTTTTTTGACTGAATGACTGACACTTGTACATACTTTGAGTTAATAGTCACAAGAGCACCTGTGTGTGTATCTTTCCAACCCCCATAGTGTCTGTGTGTGCATGAGAGATGGAGAAGGTGAAGTTAAATGTGGGCTGTGAACTTACGGCAAAGGACATGCACACTGGGTGCCAGGAAAACAGACCTGGAACAGAGAGAAACAGCAGGACAGTAAACACGTTGCAGTTCAAAAGCAGAGCCACAGATGTTTGGGTTCATTAAAGTCAGCTTGCTGTCGAGCGATCACCAACTAACAGTGTATCTAGATCTGATCACAGTCACAGGGTTCGCTCTGACTTGTGTTTCCAGCCACTTTCTCTTGCATGCAAACAAATGACCAAACTGCAACTGAAGAGCCTGATCAGATGATCAGTTCAGATCCACTACATCATTCACAGCCTTCTCACATGTGGGGATTTCAGACCGTGTGTCACTTTACTGCACACGTCCCAGCATTTACCAGTACTTCAGAGAAATCCATAGATTAATATTGATGATATTAACATTATTGTTATTCGTTACCCTAATAGAAATAGAAATAGAAATATTACAGCCACAGCAGCACATTACAGTCACCCGTGCTACCTTCTCCACTCAAGTCATGAATGCCACAAACACAGATGAGCACATCTCTAATATCTGCTGAGGCAGCCATTATGAAGAGGGAAGTTCAATCATTTCACGTGACTTAACAAATGAGCCTGTCTTACACTGTTAAAGGCTGAATGAAGAGGTGCATGGTCTTTGTTGTTAACTGCAAAGTGTTAATATGCTCACTTATTAATCCAGACACTGGAATCACCCGAGCCCTTCTTTACACAGAATCTATCTTCTCATGGATCAGTCAATCACGATAACACCTGCAGAGACATATGCACTCACTGGTTCCAGGTCTGGACAGCAGGCAGATGACGAGAGTCAGGCCCAGGCCGGTGACATGAGCCGCTATCACCGCCGCCCTCCGCAGCCACACATAGAGCCAGAAGTCCCGCATCCCCAGCCCCTCTCCCACCGGGCTGTACTCCACATCAGACCGCATGCCGCCGGCCCTGCGCCCCGGCTACCTGCCGGCTCCGGTGGCTGTGAGACGGCAGCTGAAACGAAGAGACGCGGCGCGTGTTCTGCACGAACCCTGAGCGAGCTCCATAACCGGACAGATTCAGCGGGAGAAGCGGGCAACCCCACGGTGGATCGGTCCGATAAACACGATCGAAGTCAAGTCAGACACAGTGACAACATGAGTACTTCCGGTGTGTGATGTTCAAATGCCTCGTGCAGGTAGAACGTTTACAAGTTCTTTCTCCTAACGTTTGACCCAGAATCTCTGCCTCTGTTTGGACGCAGAGGCTGTGCAGCGTGTTCAGTGACGTACTGCTTTAAAGAAAACACATCAGATCACTCCTGAAACAAATCCAGCGGCGGCTGTAATCCCTGCGAAGCCGGCGGGTCCACGGATTAACTGTGACGATGACTATGGATTAAAGAAGCCGGGCTGCGTGCATTAAAAGCAGGAACATCACCGTCAGGAGCAGAAACCGTGTGTCCCTCCCCCGGCTTCGGTCACCACCACACAGGCTGGACAAAGGTCGGTCTGTCGGCGCGTTCTTATTGGCTACATCTTCCGCACAGCTTCCGCGTCCTCTGACAGCAAAGCCCCGGCAGTCTGACAGGCGGTCATGTGACTGCTACAGAATGATAAAGAGTATAACGCACCGACTATCTGTTGCCTCGCGTTCTCGCTTCTTGGTGTGAGCTGAACTGGACACAGGAGAATAAGAGAAGTGGAACGCTTCACTTTCATTTCCTGTTTTTCCTCGCTGAGCGTGGAATCAGACGGCGGCCAGGTGAGCTCTGCAGAGCAGCCCACACCGCCAGGATCTGCCCAGGTGTGTCTGCTGCGGTGCGGTGCGGTGCGGTGCGTGAGACAAACTGGACTGAACACAAGGCGCCACCCAGTCGGCTCCACTCAACTACACAGCCATGTCTTCTTCACTGAGCCTCCGCTCTCTGTGTGATCTCTTACCACAACAGGCATGGATTTCATCAGTTACCATGTCTGTTACTAAGATCTTGTCACAGTGGCCAACAGCAACCTTGATGTTTAACATGGTCCTTAAATGAGCTCAATTTTACCTTTATCATTTTAGAAATGTTCCAATTCTTCACATTTATAATAAAGATTCAGCAAAACCAACCAGCAGGTGTTCTGATTTACAAAATCAAAGCATCTGATCCCAGCTGGAGGACCCTGGCAGTAACTGACTCAGTTATCTCATCCTCCTCGTGTTAAAGCCGTCAGCGGCTCTCCACGTTCAGGCTGCGCACATGGCCGCTGCTGAAACCTGAGGGACAAACGGATCTGAACTTCTTCTGAGACTGATATCAGGGACGCATCAGAGAGATGATCATTCCATTCACTGTAAGAGTCGTGTCGAGACAACGCAGTGCTGGGAAAAGCTGAGCATCACCGAGATCGTGTCAGTTTTACCAAATGTGAGGAGAAATTAAAAAAAGACGTGCTGCTCCAAAAATAAAGCACAGAAACCAAGTGAAAAGGACATTTTTAATCCATTTTTATAAACCAACATATTTAATTTAGCAGCATAACCGGATGGTCTTGAGGTATTTCTAAATCCATACTCTGAATTTTAGCCCACCCTCCCACTCCCAGGTCTTCCTAAGACATTCATCCAGACAACAGATCCACACACTAACAGATCCATACTGCACTATCTCTGCACATACAAACAACCGGACACACGCATAACATTTGCTCAATAGACAAAAGGCAGGCAGACAGGCGTGCAGGAGCACACACGCACGCACACAAACACACGCACTCTTGAGTCCTGTTGCCTCAGTCTTGGACTGAGCAGAGCTGGCTCCCTCATAGTGGCTTGTAAGGCAGGCACACTTAATGGTGCAGTTTTGGCTGTGGGACAAGAAAAAAATTAGATTTCATTACTTTCATTCTGCCAACTTCCTTGTATATTCACTTCAGAACTATACAGACAAAACAATGCATGGTGCAGAGAAGAAAAGAGGATTCAGCTGGCTGGATCTGGGGGACGTGGGGCCGTACGGGACACTGTACATAAAATCAGGGAGCGTACCTATAAGCCACAGCATCTCCTACGTGGTGCTCTGTCAACCACATGATGACACATTGTGAACAGTGACTGTTTTCTATGAGATTGTGATTTTTCAGCGTTACTGTGTAAAAGGTGACTGAGGAGTTTGAGCTTGTTCCGTCCCAGAGGACAGCAGCTGCGGTTAGCTCGGATCCACAGTGAATTCCCGTGCGAACACTTCAGAAGTCTCAGCTGTACAGGAAGAAGGTCTGCACACAAACTGCTGCAAAAACATTTTTCTCAAACCTTTTCTGTGATATTCTCCTGATTAATGCCTGTTTGTGCCTGCACCTCTGCACCGGCTGCGCTGCTGACATCAGCTGATTAACATCAGTGCTGGGCTGGGACCTGTCTGCCACTTCGAACGAGGCCACTGACACACTCCAGCCTCAGGGAGAAAAGCTGCCTATTGGAACGTAAACTACCAAACCATTCTTCCTGTCAGCTTGTGCGCCGTGTCATTTCCTGCTTTCCTCCCCTCCACACTCACCTTCTGTGTGCCCAGTTTCTTCTCCACGCCCCCAGCCAGCCCCCCGCTTTTACTGTCCTTCCAGGGGTAGAAGTTAGAGCGCGGAGAGGACGAGGTGGCAGAGCTGGAAGAGGAGGAGGGCAGGCGGTGCGCTGAGGGTTTGGAGGAGGGCGACTGTTCCTCCATGCCGCCCCCCTTGCGTTTCTTCACCAGCCCCTGGTGCTCAAAGACCCTCCCACTGCTCTGTCCGTGCAGTCCTGAGTCCCCCACGCCGCCCCGGCTGTGGGAGTTGTTGGTGGCTGAGGAGGGGTCTGGGGGTGAGGAATGGCCCAGAGGAGTGTGAGTTCGTCTGTAGGTCCAGACTGCCTTGGCAGCTGGTGAGTGGGACTCTGAGGGGGAGGGCTGGGGGCGGGGTTTGCTGCTGGGGGAAAGCGTGCCATTGGTCTGTCCATGTGGGAGAGGTGAAGGAATGGTGGGTTTAGAAGACGAAGACGAGGAGGAGGAGGAGGGAGCAGAAGGTGGGCGGCCCCGGTCCTGGAGAATGATGCAGTTCCTGTCGGGGCCCGAGTGCTCCCCTTCCTGGGACGGGGCTTTCCGTTTGCGGAGGGCGGCGGCGGCGGCGGCCTCCTCTCGCAGCTTTAACATCTGCTTGCTGGGACGTCCCACAGGATTCTTGGTTCGCCCAGAGGCCACCGGACGCACCGCTACAGGTTTACTAGGAGACACCAGGTGGCCAACAATGCTAGTGCCGCTGCACCCAGAATTCTCTGATTGTATGGCTGTCGGGGGTCTTCCTGGACCACGACTGGAAGAGGAGGAGGAGGATGCAGTTTTGAGGGAGGAGATGATGTGACTTCCTGTACGGACCTTAGAGTGTAATGAGGAGGAAGAAGCGGCAGCTATGGAGGAGGGAGACGAGGAAGTGATGGTCTTGGCTGAGGGAGGCGGTGACTGAAGATCTGTGGCTTGAGGTATTTTCCTGGATTCAGAGAAAATAAATCCATAAATCAACAATTCGAGCAGATTCAGTCAGAAGTAAACTTGAACTAAATGACTTTGATGACACTGAAGCAATTCTGCATCAATTTAAAATAAGGCTCATCTGGTCTTTAATTGATCTGAACTGAGGTTTGGTAAAAGACTGATTGAAATTTCGATCAAAGTTGATCTGAGACATGTTTTCTAAACCGCAGCTTCTGAAATCCAATGCTCCGTGCCGAGCTCAGTCCAACGCTGTTCATTAACTTGAGCTCCTTCAGTAAGAACGGAGCATGAGACGTCTCTGCTTTTCACTCCCGACCAGATTGTGTCCATAGCAACAAGTACGGCGCGCGGTCCTGATAATTTATTCTTTGATCTGATTCTGGATTTCTGGAAATAAATCCAATAATCCTATAAATGTATTATATACATAACATTTTCTGACTGGCTGAGTCTGACGTCATGTAAACAGATCTGAAAACCAAACTGACAGAGACTCTCGTGGTGAAACATCCATTGAGGGCAGATTCCAGGTGCACGTCCTGGCATGTTAGCCAGATCACAGATGTATTTAAATATACTATGAATTCTACCATCTCTATATATATATATATATGGTTATATATATATATATAAAAAGAGCTGTGCACGCTGGGGATAACAGTCATGAGTCAGTGCAGCTTCGTCTTTCCCTGCATGTAGTAACATGATGGTTGAGCGCACGGAGCACAGATTTGTGAGTAACCAGGTTCCTGCGGAGCTCTGACGCTCTGAGCCCAGATTCTTCCAATGAGCTTTTATCTTGTGAGCATGTAAATGCAGTCAGTCTCCATCTTACTGCCAGCTTCACAGACTCTTCACCGCCGCTATTCTGGGCAGCAGAAAACACCATCTGCTTCATCTATTAGTGACTAAGCAGTGGGTTACAATCAAGTTTATCTGCTAGTGTAACCAACACAGGATCCGATGGAACTACGGTCATCAGAGGGAAGAATGTACAGAGCATCGTAACTGGATGGAGGTGGAAGAGAGGGGTGCACTGGATCTGCTGTTAACCGACAGCTGCTTGCCACTAGGCAGTTTAAACATGTCGCTGTGGGCTGGCAAATGTCATCTCTGCGATCAGGATCGTGAAGAGCAGAAGCTGAAGGCACTTTGCGTCAGTGGGCTGAACATTTCTGACGTGTCGCTCACCTTGCTCTGCAAAGCCACCTAAAGGTTTAGCAGCATATAAGCAGAGCAAAGCTAAAAGCAGGAATGTGATGTCAGGTTTCTTACTTCCAAAGATGGGCGCTGATGTGCTGCTCCAGCATGCTGCTGAGGGCCGACCTCAGGTGATGAAGCCTCCGGTCAAATGTGTAGATGCCGTGGCCCAACGCATGGCTGCCAAATGAACAGACCTAGAGGAAGAATACTTGTTGTAAATGTGTTTTGAATAAGCGTCTCCTCTTGTTGCACCAGTGGTGCAATGTTCTGCAGTCTTATAGCTGCAGTTACATCAGTGTTACGCCCTAGTGCAAACCACTCACCGCCAGTGGTTTGGGATGTGCAGCAGAAGATGAGAACTCAACAGGCTCATCGGGTCCTTCTGCCTCGCTTTCGTCACTGGAGAGTCGCCCATGGACAAGAGGTGACAGGGCCCGGACGCTTCCCTCATCCTGCCGCGGCTTCTCCTCCTCCGGGGTGCTCTCTGACACAGCTGTGGACCTACCGTGACAAACAGATTCAACTTGTTGGTTTAGAATGTGAGTTAAATAAATGTAACAGATAATGACATATGGATGGTCACTCTCACATCCAGGTCACGTTACACCTGATTCAGACCAACACAGCACCACACAACGTGCTGTCAGCCAACCACGGTTGACGGCTGATCACTGTGCGACCTGTGTTTCCACAGGAATCTAACTGTGGCTCTATGGCAGGTGCAGACAAGCTGTTAATTCTGATATCAAGTTTATGATCTTTACTTAGAGAGAGAGCATGGGTGACAGAGAGGACGATATGAGTGAGTGTACGCTAACCACAGAGATGTGAAACTTGAAGGATTACGCAATGCAGCTTCTGTGCACTGTGAATGAGTGAAGTGACTGGACTGAAGTCTGAGTGCTGACGACTATGATTTCATCTAGGATCAGGTGTGGGTGGCTCCACTCATCAGCTGCATGTTGGCAATGCACGAGTTAAAGCAGGTATTTCTACCTTTATTTTCAATAGCTGACCATGCATTGTGCAACCCGTGTTAGCATCACTAGCCACCTTCAGGAAAGCTCACACACCTGAAAGCAGGGAGGCTGGCCAGTGGTCTCCTGCAGTGTGGAGCCCCAGCCTGCTCCCTGGGGGCCTCTGGGCTGGGGGATCGTCCAGTGGAGGAGCCTCCCTCCAGGGAATGGGACCCTTTCTCGCGAACCTTGGTCTTGAGTTCCGCCACTAGCTGGTCAAAGTTCTTGCTGCGGCCTACCACCTTCCTCCGCTGGTGGATAGAGTGAATCTAAAGACCGGGACACATAGGCAGTTAGTCGGCATTTCATTGAAGAAGGTGACTTATAGGCAAAACATGAGAGGTGCAATCTAAATGTTCTCGTGCTTGGAAAGCAGACTGCTGATGAGTCTCTGGGCTGACGATCGACAACATGAAACCTCGGTTTGACCCAGATTTGGATGTTCTCTCTCTTTAACGATGGCCCGTGGTTACTATAAGAGAACGCACACGGACTGGAACACGGGGGTGGGTGCCACGGCAAGTGGTCACACATCAACCTGTAACTCCGGTCCCGATTAGTCACCCTTTAAATGATTCATTCTATTAAATGACAACAGAAGTGACGCGACGCTCACGCCTTACAAGAGCTGACGCCACCTCTGCCAAGTGAGAGTCAAACCGACCATCAACCACAAAGCAAAGGCAGTGAAATTCAGACAGGGCGAGTGAATTTAAACCGAGAACCTGGCAGCAGCTACTGGCTGATCATTTTAAAATGACAAATACTTCATGTCATTCATGTATTAAATTGATTCTATTTGCCGCTACAGTCATTGTTGACCTAAAACACATTTCTAACTTCAGTCCCTCTAAATGAATCATTCCAATGACCACGTCCTCGCGCCGCGGGAGGAGACAGCAGAGGCAGTGTCCAGCAGCGTGTTCACCTACAGAGCAGGTATAAGATGCAGACTGCTTTCCTGCGCGTCTTTCCTGTCATTTCCTGTTAATCAGGTCATCCGGTCTGCTCGGCTGGATGTGGCCTCTCACACTCACTTCCTCCTTCACACACCAGCCACCATATAAGGATTCTTCCTGTGCCAGGAGCCATTTTCACCACTCAGTATCAGTCAGTGCCGATCAGTAACAAGAAGAAGAGACTGTGCTTTCAACATTTGGAGACGTCTCCTGTGACCTCACATTAGTGCTCTTTTTCCTACCTAATCCAGTTGCTATAACCGCCGCCACTGCAACAGCTGCTGTTATTATACTACAACAGTTCTCATAGAACAACTTAAAAGCTGGAAACTGTGCAAAGAACCTGCGAACGGTTATCATCGTCGCCATGAAGAACTGACCACAGAGCTGTGCAGTCTGAAAAGCAGCCGATTGTCTTTGATACAATTCACATTTTGATCATTTCTGATTTTCCTTCACAGACGTTAATGCCTGTGAAGAGCACGTGAGAGCATGAGCGTGGACAGGCTGTCAGCAACATGTTACCGACCCCACATCTCTCCCCCTGTCGCTTTCTGCAGGTATTCTGGAGCCGTGGAGTCTGGATCTGTGATCTCAGACCACAGACTGCCCCCTCAGTCCTGCTCAGCACCCACTGCTACACTTGCTGCCACAACTATCACCTTTAAAGTTCCTGATGTACCTGCCAGAATATCATATTACTATTCAATGATCCACAGTCCAGCCAAACACGACAACCAAGAATGAAAGTAACTGAAAGCAGTTTTCTGTTTGTCACACATCAACACCGTCTCTCCCACAGACAGCCTGTTGGCTGGAAACTGTCTAATAACGCCACTGTGTCAAATACATTATGGGACTTGTTGGCTGTTGTCTGAATAATGAAGACAGCATAAACTCACAACCTACTTTCCCGCTCTGGTGTGTAGTAATTGGGTCAAAACCAAAACAGACAGCGGCGGGCACTATAATTAAGCTGCGCAACCTTTGACTGAACTCGAGACAAAACAGAGGAAAAACTGAAAACAAGAGAAAAAGAAATGAGAGAGAAACTGACGGAGAGACGAGACAATGCGAGGTAACGAGGAGAGGGATGAGCCCGGTGAAGACGACTGTGTCGGAGCTTACATTGCATGTCAGGAGGCGCGTGCAGACCTTCTTCCTGTCGGGGTCAAGGACGCCGCAGTGTTTGTCCAAGTCGCACTCCCTCTCTGGGGACACACAGAGACAATCTTCAGCTACATCATCGCGCACACACACACACAAGATCAGAAACATGTCAATATCTGTCTGTCAGGACAGACACACTTCAATGAACACAGATGTAATACAGGCTGTGTGTCTGCTTACATCACAGTCACGTCTTTCTGGGTTTGAGTCTAGTCTCTATTGTTTTCCCCTCGTGCTACCAACAGGGTCCGTGTGTTGAGCAAAGTTAGATGATTTGTGACCTGCACGTTTTGTATAATGTGACTTGATTTATGTTGAACACCGCATAGTTTCTGTAAACCAAACATAATTTGCATTTTTTAATTATTAGCGACGTGATGGCTTGACTGGATGGTGTAGGATTGGTTCAGACAAAGCGGATCTGGCTGACTTTGCTGGGAATGAAGAGAGGCTCCATCTCCTGATCTCTGCAATCACAAATAGCTCAAACATCTCTTTTTCCTTGTTTTAAATTGTGTGTTGTTTTGGTTGGAGAAAACCACAGACTGCTTCAGGGAAGTTCATCTTAAAACTGGGAAAAAAAAAACTTTAAATGTAACTGTCACTCACAAAAACATTTGGCAGGTGATCCGATGAATATTTGTGATTATAACTTTAACCAATCAGATCAAATAACCGCTTCACCGTAGAACTTTCCAAAGTCAGTGCACAAAACGCAGAAAAAGCAGCACACTCAGGTCTGATTGAACTGATGCTACAGCAGCAGCTAAGCTAACCTCTTTAGGTGATCACGTGATGGTTAGGTGATTTAGCTGATTGGTCTAAGTGACTGTGTTTGGACCAATCAGTGTCAATCAGGTACACAAGTTGAAGCTTTGCACGATTGATTCTTGGCTTTTGTCATCTTGGGATCTTGTGATTCCAGTCACAGCTTGCTGGCGTTAGAAGTTAAGTTGCTTTAATTTAAGTCCAAAGTTATCACAGGTGTCTCTGGTGCTCTCCCTCAGTCCCTGAATGCATCATGTATTGACATTGCTGGGACAGCAGCTGCTGTGCTGCCAAGGATATGATCAAAGTAAACAAAACCTGGGCCATGGATGTTCACCTCATGCTGAGCTGAAACAGGTGTGCTGTAGAATGGCGCTGAGAGTGCTCCTTCAGAGCCACACCTGACCTGATGACTGCAAAGTGATGCAAGCCTCAGGGTTGTGAGTGCAGGAAAAGGGATAAAGTATTGTTGATGTCCACAGTATAAACTCCTGTTGTGGCACATGTTTAATAACCTTATGATATTATACAGTTCTGATTGAGATGCAGAACTTCAACTTAGAGTCTGTCAGTGTGCATCTAAGATCCACCCTGACAGGATCAGTAGATCAAACTACATGATAAACATCCTTCAACCGACTTTCCTTTCAACACTACCCGCCCGAATATCTCCATTTGAACTCACTGGAGGCCACTTTGTTGTAGGGTCTTGGGATCCGGTGGCCTGGCACTGCAGAAGCCAGAGATGAGTCTTTCCTCTGGCTCTGGGCGGGGGGCCTGTCACTGGGTGAAGGTCTACTGGGCGGGGTGCCTCCATGCGGCCAGGGCGGATCTCTGAGTGATGGGGGTGGAGAGCTCATGGTGGGCTCCAGAGGTGGCGGCTGCTTGAAGACTGATGACTCTGTGTGGCTGCTGTGGGAGGACTTCTCCAGTGGGGAATGCCTGCGTGATGGAAGAGGAAGGGAAGGTCCAAGTTAACCTCTTCAACACATTCATTGACTGGCCTTAATCTGATTGGCTGAGAATCAAACAGCAAACAACAGTAAAGACTTTGTTGGTGTTCATTCAGCTCTTTCCACTACAGGGTTATCACTTGAGGTGAGAAGCAGTGAAATCTGTCTGAAATCAGATTTGCTGCCTTAACCTGGACACGGGCAGGCTAGCTGTTTCCTGTCTTCATGCTAAGATAACCCATCTGGCAAGTAAGTTCCTCACCCTTTAGTGTCAAATTATCAAATTATTGTTATTTTTGGTAATTCAGCACTTTGTTCTGCACACAACTAATAATAACTAAAGGCTTTACATGTCTACACGCAGAAGAAACTATTGTATTATGTGCATCACCAAACAGGACTACACTCCAACACTCAATAATTTAACACTTATCTACTTTCAGTTCAACTGACTCCTGAGCTCTGGGAGGAACTGTCTCCCCGACATGCTCCCACTGTTCTTACCGTACTCCATCCTTGGAGTTCTTGGAGTGTCTGTACTGGGGTGGGGTGGAAGGCGAAGGTGGGGCTGCTCGAAGCTGCCCGACCCCCTGGCTACGACCCTCCCAGGAAGAAGCGGAAGCAGCGTTGGTCCCATGGGACGGAGAGTGGCCGTGGTGGGGCCTCTGCTGGGGCTGCGGTGCAGGGGTGGGAGAGCGCAGTCGTGCGTACAGCTTGGCCAGAGGGCCGTGTCTCCGCTCACAGTGCTTTTCAAACGCCTGCGGCTTCACTACTTGGCCACAATGGTTGCACACCACCAGGTAGAAGTCATCGTGGCCAGGATAGAGGCCAAAGATGGACATGTCTGGGGGGGGGACAGGGCAGAGATAAGGAGGGGATATACAACGGGCACACAAATAACCCTGCAGAGGGAGAATCACAGCAGTGTCATCTGTGGGGCAGGCAGAGACGGTTACTGCATTAAAGAAAGATGGTGGTGCTCTCTCTCAAAGCATCGTCACTGGTAGAAAACACAGATTAAATCAAGCGACCCATTTGTCTTGAACTCTGGAATTATCAACCAGGAGTACCTGCAGTCATGAAAGAGCCAGGGTAGCTTCACTTTCAGTAAAAATATACTAATTTTACTTTGTGCAGAGAGACCTGCGGCTCTACTGTGGACGGACACGGTGTGTTTCTGCTCTGGCACTGTGCATGGGTGGTGCAGTGGGCCTCCTTGCTGTGTCTTGCAGTTCGGATGTTTTCACACTGTCTGATCTGGCAGTTTCTGGATTTCAGAAGATCAACTGGGACAAATCCCTCAGTAGATATAACCTAAGTGGGAAGATTCCAAGCTTCCAATCAAAGCAGATGTGTAGACCCCAATTCCTTCCTCCGGCTGTTATTCCCATGTGACATTGATGCAGCGTGACTGTGAGAAGGTGAATATACTTCCAAGCGCGTACTATTAAAGCGCTGCTTTTGATTTATCATGTCATGCCCTGACATGCACGCACAAAGACAGCTGCTGCTACACACAGCCAGGCCAGGTGCCAGAGGGTGCCTGAGCAAAACAAAACCCAGCCTCACTGCTCGCCCTGGTCTCTGAGAACCAGTACCTCCGCACACCCACTGTCTCTGGACAAGGCTGGAGACCAAAGAGAAGCCGATTGATGCGTTACAGGCCAATGCGTGTGCGCGGTATTTCAACCACCCACGAGCTAGGATGAGCAGTGTATACCTTTGTGTTTTCGGATGTCCCAGACAACATCACGCTTCAGTGTGTCTTGTAGATGACAGCGTACGGACTTACCCTCCTTACTGAGCGACATGGCCTCTGCAGCCTTTTTGCCATTCTTGCTGCAGTCATCCCCATCAGGCCCTGAAACATCACACATTACATGCATGTTCAATAAGTCCTGCTGCGAGCTCAGATGTCTTCCAAAAGTTGTCCAGCAGGTTCATCGGCCAGACAAAGCCTGACCTTACTCCTCAAATTCTGCACATGAACAGGGCCTTAAGCTGTGTTATATAAAGCACTGATTTACAGGTCAACTGCTCCACAACTGACCACTGCTGGTCAGGGTTTCCACTCATTTCTGTCATAGTTTGCAAGCAACAATCAGTATCTAAAGCTATTGTGTGGTGGAAGAGGACTTTATTTGATAGTTATGGACAAAGTAGCACTTGGAGGGATGCCAGACAATGAGTGAGCGCACACAGTCAGAGCTGGGAAGGGCAAGAGCACTTTTGTGGCTGAAGTCACAGATGTGAGGTTTCCTGTCGCATACAGAGAGGTTAACAGCAGTTACATGGAGGCGGCGACGCTGCCAGTCAAAGGGGAACGCTGAAATGAAGCGAAAGAACACTGAGTAACGTTAGCCAGTATCAAAGGCTGGGCCAGCATTTACATGGTGGCAACAGCATCAGACTCCTCCTCCGTCACCGGTGTCTACTCTCAATCCTCCTGCTGCTAGCATTAGCACGCTAACGCTAACTGCCTCGTCGTCAACGGCTAAGTCTGGCTTTCTTGCTGGCTATGTAGCCTAGCTTTCCACGGCAAGAAGTTGCTCGCCCAACCATCCACACTAGCCTCCTTCCGCTCTGATGCCACCGCTGCCCGGCTCGTTTCCCTTAAAATGAAACACATCCCTTAAACGCTGGCAGCTTGTTTCGCGGCTACAGCCGTGGAACACACAATATGGTGTCTATATCTTAATAATTACCACTTATTTTTTCTTAAAGACAGCGTATGCGGTGGGACCTGGGAGAGAGCAACATGTTACCCACCCAGCGCTAGGACCCGGCAGGGTCTTTGTTTGGGTAACATGGTTAGCTCTGTCCTCCGTTTCCACGAAAATAAACCCCGGTGTTTTGGTTAAATGGCTTCGTAGCTGCCAGTGTTTGCGTCAGTGTGCTTTCTTACCATCCGCCGCTGTCACACCGGCCCACTCGGCCCAGGCAGTCCAGCTTTGACCCACGAAATCATCGAGGCTAGGCACCCGCCGATCCAAAGCAGCCATTACTTCTACTGCGCGTTCACGCACCGCCATCATCACTGCGCGGCAAGCAACTTACGTCATATTTCGCGCTCTCGACAGGACAGGAACTTCCTGCGTGCGCGTTCTTGGGACACCCACACACACACAGATGGGAAGTTAAGAGTCTCAAAATGATGTTAGTTTTCCTTTTCTGGTCACTTTAAATCATCAATAACCTCCTGCGTAGCTTTGCACTCATTAAACACAAAAATATAAAAGAAAACGGCCAGCAGTCTTCACCCACAATCCTCCCTGGCCCCAGGTTTGGTTTGTTAGTTTTTGGTAATTTGTTTAAATCTAACTTTGTATAGGCTTGTGTGCTATATGAGCAGTTAAAATAAAATTCTTAAGAAAATGCTGACCTTTAGATAAGACGGGCCCTCAATATTAGCTGATAGCCTAATAAGAAATGAATTGACAGTGACAGTACAGGGAATCTCACACAGGGATTTGAGGGGCCTCTGGTGTCTCGAGCTCCAGAGACGTTGCTGTCCCCTGTTGGTAATTTAGCCTTCATAACCAATGTCGAGACTTAACTAGAATGGTGTCTACAGATCTGAGTCACCTAAGTTAAAGACTTTCATGCTCACAATCCTTCAGTCCTCACCGTTCCATTTTTTTTTCAAAGGACGTTCTCTTGGACAAACGTAGCCTGCTGCTGTTCAGAGGACAGTGAAGCACAGGGAGAGCATTTTCTAAATGGTGATCAGAAGTCACAGGTCCACACACGTGAACACACCTTCCCCTCTCATAATCCCTGTAAGTGGTTAAGCCTCACACAGATACTCTGAGTCGTGCTGCAACACAAACACGATTCACCGTGAAGACACAGTATAACTAAGGCCTATATCACACGCATGTTGCTTTATGTGTCTGCGGCCTTTATATTAACAAATTAATTCTAAAACAGCTAAAACCTGCATTCTGAGGCAAGTTCCTGAATCACCTCAATGCATTCTGAGTCTAACAAAACCAAGAAGTGATATTTCAAATTCAGAGCCATTGGTTTTTAAGAGTTAAATTCCTTCTTCCTCTATTCTGTGACCTTGTTTCCTTGCTGAGCTTCAGGGACATAGTAAACACAGTTAACACAAGTAGTGTAAGAGGTATGCATATATATATATATATATAGATATATACATGCACAAACACACATATATATATCTACACATAGATATATTCAGTTTTGTCACTGAATGGCTCTTGGACCAGGAATAACTTAAATGTGAGCAATTACTGTATTCTCCATTGTAAATGGAATATCAGAATTATAACATATTAGATGTTTTACTTTGGCAATAATAAACATCAATGACTTTACTGTTTTGGCCAAACTTTGTTTTGCATGTTCACCAATGAGCAAAGCCTGTAAATGACAGACACTGCCGGCAGCCAATGTAATATAAGCTAATAATGGTAATGGTGATCGGTGGCAAGGAAAGAACATACCTGAAATCATGTCAGACCTGCATACAGTCACCCATTTAGTCTAATACTGTTCACACTATGAGCCCAGGAATGAAGCTCTGGCAGCTGCTCCCAGCTCCATCTGTTCGCCCTTTCTGCTCACAAGATACATCTAAGGGCTCATCAGGTCATTAAAAGGAAACAGGATTTTCTAAAATTCATTTTCTTGTGAAATGCTGGAGATTGTCCCTCTTCAGGACTCCCAAATCCTACATGACGCAAGACGGAAAGGCCACTCCTGGTGCTGAGCTACTCAAAAATGATCTTCACACACAGGTTTTGGTACTTTTTAAGGTGGTCGCAGTCTAAAAGGCTGCAGACCAGCTCTCTGTGGCATCTGCAGTGTGTTTATTAAAGCGGTATCCAATTCCAAACAGTCCTTCCCTCGGGGCCTTCATGTTTGCTGCTGGTGGGAAAGAGAAGTGGTGGTGAGGCAGAGGAAGGACAGAGCTCTGGGATGAATCTGCCATAGAAGGATGACACTGGCACCTTGAATTGTGCTACCCAGTGGTCCAGCAAACTGTTGGATGACTTTATTTACCTCTGCACACATCTGGCTGAGTTGTACAGTTAGCTGATTCACGTTTCAAACCAAGGAAACTGATGTCTCTATGCTGAGAGGTTCAGAATATGGCACCGTCAGTTGTTAGCATGATTAGAACACTGTGGCAGACAGATCTGGCCCCTGAGACTCCAGATGAACGAGCTGGAGACAGGCACATTTGTGGACTACATCGCTTTTGAACGGGATTGTCTCATTTTACTGCAAAAGAAAAACAAACGCTGTGACATGAATATTAAAGATTCTAGAATCACACAAGGCAAACAAGGCGCGGTGACGTTAACTGTCTGTAAACCACGAGGGCAGGTGCTGAACGAGTACGGACGTCTCAGCTGGTGATCGGTGTAATTAAGAACGGAGACAGAATCAAGCAGTTGCAGCTCTCATGTTTCACACATGTCAATACAGATGAACCATTGTGTCCTTTTGCACAAACGAGGCATAAAATACATAAAGTCCAATGTCAATAATTCATTACATAAACAGCACAACATATTCCTGTGCTCTAATTAAGATTTAGCTCTTAAAATTGATAAAGCATCTCACTAAAGGTGTGTCTAATGTTAACAGGATGTGGAAAATATATTAATTTTCTAATATTGACTCAAACAGTCCCTCATTTATTCCCTACAGAGACTATGGCGATGAATTAAACAGCTGCCACGACGGCCCAATAACTCAAATCAAAACAGTTACTTCATGGAGATCACTGGATCCCTTTTAGTGCAATGCAGATAGTCAATGTGCTGACAGATAATCAGAGGTGACTCAGAACAGCTGTGGGAGTTCAGTGACAACTTGAAACTTGCTGTCAAGTTACACACGGAGCAGAGCTATGGGTAGGAGTCATAAAGAAATACAGCAGGATTACAACCACATTTTGCCAATAGTGTTACTTGAACTATTTATCAACACGAGATTAAGCATAAGGCTACTCAGTGGAACAACAAATTTAACAGCAAGTCTGACGTTACAAAAAAAAAACCAAAAAAAAAAAAAATCAAGAGAAGCTGCACACCAACATTTTTCCATCGGGACAGAGAAACAGAAACCCAGAGTAGTGTGAATGTAACATTTGGATCTAAGACAATCGAAACAGGGTTTGGCCTGACATCTATCAGCCTCTTCCACTAAAGAGTCACGTACGACAGCTCCTGGAGTAAACATGTGGAGAGCCCGCCCTGGTGTGGATACAGGCTGGAAATTGACAACGTAATCAGTCCGCTGACCCACGTGACTTAGAGAAATGCAGTAGACTGAGGTGTGATTTAGCTTTTTACCTGTGTGCACGAGTAGATCAAAGCCTGTTGAACCAGCCATGATGTATATTTGTGTATGTGTGTCAGTAGATTAGAATGATGGCAGGGGAATGGCACATGTGCAAATCTAGTCATTTGACAAGAAGAGTTCAGAACAGCAGAGTGCATTCTATGAACACACTGTCCAACTTCACAACAAGGCCTTGTATCAGCTGCTGCTTTAACTGGACACTTGCTTTTATCTGATTTGAGGGCTGTCTGATATCAATTGCTGTTAATCCTGTGCCTTTCCACTGCTGAGGACAAGCAGAGATTCTGTTCTTACATCACAATTGCATCACTGGGTGCCTCCCCAGAGGGCAGACATCAAGGGACGACAATATGCCGACGTGGAAGCAAATGCACAGCGGCCCTGCTGCTCTGAACACTAAATACATGCACTTTTAGGTTTCAACTCAGGTTACATTCACAGTAACTCATGTACCCTTAGTGTCTTTAAGGCATGTGGGCACTGGGAGTTGACAGATTGTGAAACTGTTGAAGTACGGGGAGGTATTTGGGACAATTGCCTTTCTTTTGTTTCTGTTTCTGCAGGTTAACATGAGAGACCAGTGTTGGGCACAAAGATTTTCTGACTTGGTACAGGGCTATGCTTGAGGATCCTCGGTGACGTGGCTAAGGCCCTGGAGCCCCGCCTTCCTCCATGGTAGCCGGTGGGTTGGGGTCTTTGTGGAAAGGAGTCTCCTTGTAAATGAACCAGCAGTTGCCTGCCCATAGGATCAAGTTCAAAAAGCCGAAGATCTGGAGAAAGACGGGAAAACAAACCATTTTTCGCCAGTTCAACTTGCTTGTTCCTGAATGCATCACCGTGGTGACAGTGATGACAGTAAAACACACCCTCATGTATTGTAGAGCTTCAATATTTATTCTGTTGTGCCAAAACACTTAGCCTCCCCATCGTGTATATTCAACCATACATATTGAGGTAAGACTGATTAATGTCTGATGCAACTCTTATTCATATTTTAAAGGCAGTTATTGAATACGAACAGCTTTGAGGGGTAATGAGCAATGTTTTAAGCAAAGTAACTAAAGTTTATGCCAAAGGTTCTACTTGAAGGTGCACCCTGCATGCCCTGATCGGTCTCCATTAGCTGCCTGTTTAGAACTGTCGGTCTCTGCAGCTCTTGTAAATCCAGCAGCAGCCTGGATGAGTTTCCTAAAGTTGTCAAAGTTTATTTCACTCTGCTGCTCCTGAAGACAAATTCCAGCAGAACTTCACCACAACTCACCACAGAGGCGTTGAGGCGGCCCATGGAAGGCAACTCCCCTGGTTTGCAGACTTCCTTACACGTCTCCACAAGGTGCTCCGGGTTAGTGGCCCATTTGACGTCAGTCAGGCCTTTGCCCCAGGCTGAGGAGGACACGAGCCACAGGAAGGCAAAGGCAGCGGTCACCACCAGGTCCTGGGGGGGGGGGGTAATCACACAGTGAACAGTGAGCGCACATACACATCCTACACCATACAAGTCAATGAGTAAGCTCTCATTCCCAGAACAATGGACTTGCCAAACAGTTAACTGTTAACTAATAAGAACACACACATCGAGACACACAGTCTCTCTGTGCTACTGTCTCTGTCTGCCTGTCTTTGCCTTTGTCTCCATCTGTCTCAGCCTGTCTGTCTCTCTTTGCCTTAGTGTCCGTCTGTCTGTCTCTCTGGCTTTTTTCTCTTCTGTCTCCCTCTCTATGTGCATCTGTCTCTCTCTGCCATCATCTCCATCTGTGTCTTCGTCTGTCTTTGCCTTTGTCTCTGCCTGTCTTACTTTGTCTCAGTCTGTTTGCTGAGAAACAGTTCAAATGGGGATATAGATATTTTTGAATCTGGACTGTATTTTCCCATGTTCGGTGTCCCAATGACTACCGGGGAAAACTATTTTTGAAACATGTCCAGTTCTGAGCGAGCCTCAGCCAGGAAATGAGCTACAAAAAGCTATTTTGGCCAACTGCACCCTGCCTCTGTACGTCCACCAAATGTGCTCCTTTCGGCCACTTTAAGCCACTGTTTCACAGACTGCTGTCCCCAGTCCCACATATTGCTCATGAGTGAAGTGCTGCTGCAAAGAGCCCTGCTGCAGACAGCTGCGCCTCTATTTCCTGAGAGAACAAGAACGAGCTCAACGTCTCCTGCGTTACTCTGCAGACAGATTTGAGTCAAAGAGGCACCAGACGCTTTTAAGTGTCTCTTTCACGATGAGGCCACAAAAATGGCACTTTAAGATGTAGACAGCTTAGACGTACGAGGAATCACCCTAAACGCAACACTGCAAGTGGTCCCTCTGGTGACGGTGCATATTTACTCACAACACTTAAAACTGGCAGCTGCTGCATGCTCCTGTGGTGAGGAGCACTGTTCACTATATGCACCGTCACCAGAGGAACCACTTGCAGCAGTGTGTTTGCAATGCTTCCTGTGTGCATCGTCACTGCTGACATCATGTTTCATGTTAAGGATCGTCGCTGGTGACAACCCAGAGAGTCTTTGCAGGGGAAAAAGTCATTGTCAGTGTCAAATGGTTCTGCTCTTAGGCTTACAGCTGAGGACGTGTACTCACTATGATGGGGCCGCGGGCGGTCTGGCGGTAGACGCTCTGATAGCCAAGGTAGAGGATCAGTGTGGCAGTGCAAAAGAGGAACCCAAACACACCGACACACACAAAGAACTCTGCTGAGGAGGAGAAGTCACCCTGTAGGTAGGTCTTACTGGACCCGCCGCTGCTGTTACATGATGGTATTTCATATGGGTTTGCTGACAACCTGGAGGGAGGGACAGAAACAGAGAGGGCACTTTCAGCAGTCGCTCTGAGGACTCCTGTTTTTACTCTCGTGTGTGATTTCAGAGAAAACGAGCTCTCACCTGAGTTACTCTTCTATCCAAGGAAGGCAAGAAGAGAGAACATGAAAGGATTAAGGCAGATGTGTGAGAGTTTACAGAGACCGTGTGCACAAATGGAATAAAACCTTCAGCTCCTCTACATGGCTTAGTTCACTCGCTGATCGCTTAAGATCCAGACGTCCAGTGACTGAAATGCTTCATCTGGTTATAATCACAAAAACGAGGCCTGAGCTTTGACAGTGACCGCTTCTGGCAGACATGGTGACAGCCAATAACCCGTAGAGACACAACAAAATATTCAACATAGGTCTGCTCATTTTCAGACATGTTAAATCAGGAATACTTCATATTAGAAGTACTTCCCTCCTGAGTGGACAGCCTGTGGAATATTGCTCCGTGCCATTTCCCAAAATGACCTGAGTGCAAACCTGACAGGCACGGAGCTGCAGCACACGTGTTCCCTTCCTGCGTCCTTGTTTCCTACAGAATAACAGAAAGCTCAGCAGATCTACCAACCCACTGTTTCCTCTGCTGCCAGTGTAATCATCTAATCATGGCGACGCTGACTAACAGCCCTGCCTTTATTGACTCTGAGTGGAATTGTGTGGTGCTGATATGTTGATATCAGCACCACACAAGTATCAGTCCACAGACCTTTGTTGTTCTAAGTGAGCGAGCCTGCTCCTCACACACACACACACACACAGTATCAGAGCACCTGTTCAATGAGCATAAACAGATAGAAAAGTACTGATTAATCAGTTATCTTCCTGCACTTCCTGTCTTCAAACTACAGCCTCTAAAATCAAAAATGAGTCATCGTATGATTCAGAGCAGCAAATCGTTACAATGTGCTTCTGCAGTCATCTGGCAACATTAACGGAAAGATATTCCAACATTAAGTCAGTGCACCGTCAGCACTGTGTGTTCTCCCACATGCGAGAGACAAAACAAGCAACAAATGGGAGGGCTGCGGTGGACTGAGTGGAAGCTAACCTGCTGAGACCAAATGGAGCAGTGACGCTTTCCACCAGTTGATGGCAGTACTGCACAGTTTTGTGTGAGAGGAGACCTCACATGTGTCTGTCCTGGTGTTTCAGTGTGGGTGACTGACTTGAAGAAAACCTGAAATCCGGTTGATCACGTAAACTGCTGCTAAAACGCTAAAAAGGCTACTGTGACTGGGAGGGCTCTGGTGTTGTACAGTACCTGAACGGGTAGCCAAACGTAGCCTTCACTTCCTTATCCACCTGGGAGGGACCTGGGCAGGTGACTGTCAAGTGGCTCGTTCCAGAGTAACCTCCAGTGGTGGCAAAAGCAAAGATGGTGAACACCTGTAGAAGCAGGAGGGGTGTTAGAGAGACGCAGGTCTGCTGGGACTCTGAATGAATCAAGACAAATCTGAATAAATGATGGTAAAGGATTTAACATCCAACATTTCTGATTTACAAGACCTGTTGTTTACTTTGGGGAGCACTGTAAGAAACCTTATGCACTGTATGCTGTACGTTTGACCCAGATGAAGAGTTTTAGTCAGTGGATGTGTGGATCAGCGTAACAAGCCGACTGCACGTTGGTGACTCACCACCCCTCCGGACGTCCTGCGTAGGCCAAACACTGACTCTGATCATGAAAACACTTCGTTCTGTGTGTTCAGCTTTAATCACCGTGCTTCACGCCAGACCCCGTATTTGTGTTATTGCTGTGTCTGGGAGACCCCCCTTGTTTAAATCACATTTAAAGTCTTTACATTTAGACACTTTTGAACAGCAATGCCTCGTGGGATCAGAGGTGAGCGTCTGCAGTTAAGTCAGTATAAAATCAATACCACAATGCCCTTCTCCTCCCCAGGGCTCGAACATGGGATTTGTTTTTTCAGCCTCTGAGCTAACTTCCCTGCTTTGCCATCACACTCCTCCCTGCAGTTGTTTCACATCCTTTTCCACACAGGAACACCCCCCCCCACACACACACCCCCCCTCCTCCCACCCACCCTCAGAGAGCTGCAAGCAAAATAAAACCCTTTAACGTGAAGCTGACGAACCAGTCTCAGTCTTTTCACAGCTGATACACAGTTTAATTGAAAATGAGTCCAAAGTCCAAAGGCTGGTAATTACCTTGTTTGCAGTCGACATGCAGCCTGTATGAGTTTAGGATCACCCCATGCATTTACAGATCCGTCTAAACATTTGTAAACAACTATAACAGCACCATGTATAGGTCTATCAGTATCCATCTGCATATGGCTGCACTGTCTGCAATGCAGCACTTGTGTTATACTCTGCCCTGCGCTGTGCTGCATCACTGGGAGAATAGAAAACTGCATGGAAGACGGAAGGAAGACATATCACACTTGGAAGGTTGAGCAGCTGGGAATGGTAGAAGTGCGTTGCATTCCACTGATTCTGCCCCACAGCTTTCCACGTTGCTTCCCTCATGGGTGACCTGCTGCACTCTGCGGGAGGCATTTACTGTATCTGTCTCACACACTTAGAGATAGGTCCACGCTGTGAGCATGCGGAACTAATGACACACCTACTGGGCTTCACTGCTGGCTGAAACTCTTCTACTGAATAATAGGAAGACTTGATATTTTACATATGTACAAGTAAATGTCAGCAAAAACTTTCAGCTCATGGGGGAAAAACAAACTGATAACTTCAACTGTGCTGACAGAGGGAAGACACCAGCAGGAAGAGTGGAAAGCAGAGGGGAGCACAGACTGTTTCCTCCAGCCCTTCAACATCAACTGACTGTGCAGAAAAACCATGATGCCACTCAAAGGTCACCGGAGTCGACTGCTGCGTAGCGCAGATCACAGTGCAGTCAGGAGCTTCGGCTTATTAGCAAAACTGGTTTGTGCTAACATGCGTCAGTCTCTCTTTATCCACAGCGTGAATGTCCCACGCTGCCACTCAGACCAGGTTGAATGTTGTTTACTATAGGACCTGGACTGAGCTCAGACCTAAGTAAAGCCTAAGTAAAGCGAGCAGGGTCAGGCGGGGACTTGTGCAATATTCTACTGGGCGCTGTGTAGAAACTGAGCAATCCACCAAAAAGATTTATAAGCCCCTGAAGACGGTCGCCAACTCTCTGGAAAACCTGCACACCAGGTAGCAGCAGCTGTCCTTTCTGGGTCAGGAAAGCCATGTTAAAGGATTAAAATCAGTAAACAAGGTACGACCCAAGCACAATGCCAAAGAGATCCTCACAGCTGCTGGCTCATTCTATTTTTGAGGGCAAGACATTACAGGCCAAAATAGACACAAACTGGGCACAGAGCACGGGGGTGGGGGGTGTTCATGCAGGAGCTCTTTGTCATCAATACAGCACAAATCAAAGTTCAAATTAAAAGGAAAATAATAAAATATGATTCTAAGTGCAGCATATAATAGTTACTTTACATACTGACAGAGGATTTAGACCCTATCGCCAGCCCCAGCATGATGCTGAGCAACTTCCTGTTGCTTATCGGCCATCATAACATCCAACGCATATGTGATAAGACATGACGGGCCCAAAACAGACCTGTGACTGGATGACGCTGCAGATTTAGCATTATGTGAAAGGGGTTTGGAAAACCACAGAGGACATGTAAAGGTTCACCTGCATCACCGGCAACCACAGAGGAGATTTCTGGATTTAATGAGACAGTGACTATAATAAGTAGCTCTGCTCTCATAATCAGATGATGGTGTTGCAGCAACCGTTGTGAATGATGTATGAATAAAGCACTACAGTACCTAGGAGCACTGAGTAACAAAGGCACCCCCACACCACACCCCTCCTCCCCGCACATCCTTCCTCCAATGAGAAGCTGCTGAGTTAGGCACATGATCCTCGCTTCCTTACTTTCTCTTAAGAATGATGTCCTTTGTTCACTCACACCCACATCTCCTGATGTACACTCCCTTTCATCAGGATCCTTTTCAACTCCATAACACTTGTATAATATGTGTCAAAGCACTGGGCGAGCACGGACACCGAGGTGAACAGGCTACGGGCTGCGTTTGTGTAGTAAGAGCAAGACAAACAGCAGGAACACACAGAGGAATGGAGCAGTATTCAGCGAGCTTCAGGCCCGCAGGATTTTCAGGAATGGGTTTCATCTTTCAGGCGTCTTTGGATCTCCACACACATTTCTCAGCTTTCACCTCAGCCCAGGCCAATCTGACAGCACCCCAAATAAACCTTCCAGACAGGGCAAGGTTTCCCTGTCCAGGATCCAGCGTCCCACCCAGCCTCCCACAGACTGACTGATCCACTCCTCACTACTCTCCTGAATGGGGAGTGGCAGCAGCAGCCAGTCACATGGTTCTGACAGCAGCAATTTAGCTTTTTAACACAGCAGCTTGTATTTGTATGCAGTACATCATGTGAACATACAGTGACGGCAACTCCTAAACCTGACTCAGCAAGTTATGTATACAAAAATAGCCTGACAGCACTCCTCTTAGTGGTGACCACACCTGACACGTGTATGTAAGTGAGCACTGACAACTGACAAAACCCATCATCAATAGGTGGAGGAAATGTGGCTCCGCAGAGATGCTGCAGAGATCAGCACGGGCCTCCAAAGTTGACGAGAGGACGAGGAGAAAACTCATTAATGAGGACACCAAGAGGCCAACAGCCACGCTGAAGAACTGCAGGAATGTCTGGCAGCTACTGGCCAATCCTTCATGTGACAACCATCTCCTCTAGTCTGTACACGTCTGGGCTACGGGGTGAGAAGAAGAACATCCAAGCCTGTTTGGATTATACCAAAGGATGCATTCAGTTAAACCAGGTGGAAAGATGTCCTGGTTTGAAGGTTGAACTCCCCTGCCTTCATTCTAACAGATGTGTTTTATAATTACTGATAGTGACTGTGCAGCATGGTGGTGGGAGCATCATGCTGTGGAGCTGCTTCCCCTCAGCTGGAGCAGGGGCTCTTATCAAGATAGACAGATAATGACCAGCTTCAAATATCAAGCTGGAGATGAAGAGGAATCTCACATTCCAAAATGACAACAACGCAAACACACGTCCAAGTGGACCAAAGGTTCGGAAAAGGAAAATCAAAGTGTTGGAAGGGTGCAGTCAGAGACCAGACCTCAGTCCAAATTCAACATGTGGAATGATCTAAAGAGAGCTGTACAACTTGAGGGAACTTGGACTTGAAATTCCAAAGTCTAGATGTGCAATTATTTATCTAGTTAAAGTAGTTTTTCATTTCAAATATGCAACCATTACCATTTGTTTTTTTCTTTGGTTTATCATAAAATCACATTTATATCGTTATTTCTGTCGAGTGTGTAGACTTTATATCCACTGCATACAGAGCCACAAAACTTAAAAAGCACAGCCAGTAAACTGACGGCCACATTTCCACATTCTGTCCACAGGCTGTCGAAAAACACTGTTTCCCGGTTTTCCCAGAGACTCTTTGGAAGGGTTCAGTGTAACTGTGGCTATGTATGTATGTCGTGAGTGAACATTGGGTATTCATGACTTTCAGGAGCTAATAACTGGCAGGAGTGGGGCAGAGTTCATTTAACTTTTGAAAAGTTGCTTCTTTGGTCAAATGAAAATATGTAGTTTGTACAAAAACATATCTGTGCTGCTGAGTCCAACAAGATATTATTGGTGTGTTATTACTGGTATGGTGTTCTTACCAAAAGTGAGGTATTGTATCAACAGCACAAGATCCTGTATATGTTCAACTTGAGGCCGCCCCATGTTTTAGGTTGTGTTCAGACCCACACCGACCTTGTGGGAGAAAACACACGCTCTCATTCATCTGAGTGGGTCCAGTGCAGTGCTGCAGCAAAGAAGCTGGACCTGACTTTGCCAGACCACAACACAACATGATCCAGTGAGGCGCTGCGGAGCCCAATCACATGTGCAAGTGTACATTTCTTTGTATTGTCGCTGTCATTACTTTGCGATGCAAATGCAGCATTTTGACATTTAATCTTACACCTGCTGTAACAGAAGCTGTAAAAACATTGCACAATTGTAACATCCTGCCCCAGAGCATTAGAAAGCACTGTGCAGTGTTTCAGCATCTGATAAGCCGTCACAGTCATCGATTTGAAGACAGTATTATTTTAGTGCTTCCAGTGACAGGTTTTCAGAGACTTTAGTCCAGCTGCAGTTGTCCTGGTGCTAGGCTGAGCACTCAACCATGATTGTTGCTGCCGTTTGCATGTTCCATAAGAATTGAACTAGTGTGGCCAACTTTAAAACAATATGGCAGCTTTGTATCTTTTAATGAGAGATGGAGTGAAATTAAAGAAACATATCCTTCGGCCTGTACAAATGTGCAAAAGCTTGTTCCTGGATCAAGCATACCGTGGCCTCTCCACAGTCTAGAGCATGTATCCTGATTTACCCCTGTGGTATGTGTTCAGTATACTTATACCACTGCAGCCATTCCCCAGGGAGATACTCAGAGAATGCAGCGCCGCTGCAGCCAGCGGGATTTACAGTCAGTTTCCAGGGAAGAGAGTGATGCCCAGTCCATTTTAAAATTACAGTCCCTGATTTTCCACTCCAGTAATGAAGTACATATTCAACAACATTAACGTAATAAGTCTGCAAATCTGCTGTCTGCAAAAAAGGATCATTTGGATTGATTTAGTAACATTTAATATCTAATTTTTTATAGATTTTTTTAAGTAGTGGGAAAACAGAAGAGCACATGTGTAATTAATAAGATCATGGACGGCTGCATTCTGTTTAAAATGAGGGCCTAGTATGTATGTGACGGCTCGCTTGAATAGCTCAAACTTGCACTTAAATGCAAATGAGGTTTTGTTAAGTGAGTTAAATATTAATTTCTCATGTGCTTTTCCTATCATGACAAGCTGAGGTGCCCGCTGTCTTAACTTAGTTAAGAGTGAGTAAAGAAAAATAAGAGACTAAATTTGATATGATACAAACAGACCAACTCTCTATTTCAACTGTGCTGGAATGACATTAACTGTGGCATGATGGATATTACTATCAGTGCCAAAGAAAACAATGTGCCGTCACTTTCACTTCTGCCTCCAAATATGGTAATTAAATCATTCGCCTAAACTATTGACTTATTTACAGCTCTCCTGGTGGCCAGACTACTCGCTGCTCTTGACCAGAGAACAGCAGCAACCTGCAAAACTGAGAAAATAATGAAGTCTGAGCTCGATTCACTTGGGCTTTTAAACTCAGGAGCTCTGCAGCAGACAATACCTGCTGTGTAATTACCAACAGGATGTGGCTGCCCCACAGTCCTATGCTTTAAATACACACAGCACTGTTTGCTGTAAAGGTGTGCTTGGCATGGTAGTGTGCATCTACTATAAATACAGAGCACTACAAACATTAGCAGTCACATAAGAGGGGGCATTCCTTTCTTTTTTTAGTGGATGGTCCATTCAGATTACTCATTAAGAGGTCAAAAGCACAGACACACACGGTAACGACATTTAGAGCATGTTCTACTTAGCAGCAGCTCATAGTACAGTGTAGTATAGCACATAGCTACTTGGCTCAACAGCTGGCCTTCCTCACAACAGCCAGACACAGCAGGATCACAGTAGCACCAGCTCATAGCTTCTGGCAGCTCTGTCCCTGTCATATAATCATTTTTTGTTTTATTGTGAATGGATTGCTGTGAAACCACATGACATCAACACACTCCTGTTCAGGGCAGCGCTGCTGAAGTGCCTGAAACTACACAACAGCTGTTATCTTAGCTGTGCCATTTCAATACAGAAGCCATAATATCTTGGAATTTCCCGGTAATTGTTTGAGCTTGGGGTTTGGTCCAGCACACGTACTATGGACAGCGTGTTACTGCGGGAGGCTGATGTCTTCATTTAGGTTAACGTTTTACTTGGGAAAAATCAGTTTCTGCATGCATCGTAAATCCACAAACTGGCATCATTTAACTGCACGAGGTCAAAAGCCAAGACTCCAAAGTTTAAAAGACGATCGAAGCCCAAGCAGAGCAGCCTGTGGCCGTTTGGGAGTTTTCTCTTTACTTACACCTGCGCGCTTTAGTCTATGCACTAGAATATGTTTATGTCAACATCGCCCAGTTGCACGGGGTTTGGACAACTAGGAGGCAACATCACGAGAATCCAATGAGAGGAATTCGGAGGCAGTGTTGTTGCCGGACGCATAGGACCTTGTCAGTAACGTGGTTTGACGTATTTAAGAACTTTGTGATTTTACTCACCCATTCTAGGACACGAATGAATCCAAGAGGTTCCTTCAGTGGTCCGAGGTCCAGAGAAAATCCAGACGCTAACTTCTGGGAATCAAGAACGACGAGTGTAAAAGAGGGAACAAAGATACACCAAGTCGCAGCCAGTTATTAGGGTGAAAACAAATTGGCGCTCACATGAGCATGCAAACAGCTATAGTTACCTGTTTGTCACCTTGCGGCTAACTGGCCCTGCCCTTGTTAGCCAACCCCTGCTAGGGGCATGCTAGCGCTAACTCTTATCAACCTGGATATTCAGCTAACTCACCTACCTGAACAGTATCCATTGAGAAGAGCAACAACCGGAAAGCAGTTTGTATGTCACTCCTAGAGTTGTCAGTTTTGCTATAAAGTTAACTAAACGTTATACTTCGTTAGCATTCGAAATGTTGGGAACAATACGGCAGCTACTGGCTGTCAGCGGGCGGCAGAGTAGCAGTCAGCCGAGCAACTGATAAGACTTCTGTCAAACCCCGTACAACTGAACCGCTGTCAAACTCACCAAAATAAAATAGACACCACTTCCGGTTGTTACTTTTCAAAGTAATGAAAACGTTCAGGTGTTTTTTAATAGTTATCCTTGCTCGCGAAGTGCTTCAGACGTTGGCTACGTATAGTTGGCCTGTTTCAACCACAGAATATTAGTTTTTGGATGTATTTCACCTGTGAGAAGTAGGTACAAATTGCCTATTATGTCATATTCTTCGTAGTACAAGCTTTAGAAAGAACGGGGGAATCTCTCCACGCCTGAATTTGACGCAGGTGCGTCGGAGGAGAGCGCATCTTAATAAAAGTGAAAGAACATTATGATAAAATTATTTTAATTCACTCGAACAGCTTCATGGTTATCGGAAGTTCTGCTCTGTGAGAGTACACAGAGACTGCCGCTTTTATCGGGGTGACGGTGCCAATGTTATATATCATTTTTGAAGCACTGTTCTGCCTATGTAATATTTGGAACTTTACATCTTTAAGTTCTCTTTTAGACGCTACAACTTAGTGTCTTGTATTACAAAAAGCGTGTAAAAATGAAACTGTCTCGACCTGATTGTGCTCCATCAAGGGCATGCTTATTGCCAATAAATGCCACAAAAAATTCAAGCATTACGGTTTCTGCTTCATACACATAAACTGCCTCCACAAGCTTATACTAAAATGTGGCGTTCTGGTGCACCAGTCTTATGAAAAGGAGCTCACACTGCCGCCTTGTGGGAATATAGTGTAATAGATCGTGAACGTTGTAGATCTTGTAGATCTGTACTGGTTCGTTTTTAGTTGACTTAGTTGAACCATCAAGTCCTACCAACCCAAAAGAACAAGTATCAAAATCAGAAAGAAATGCAGAAAGAGACAAGTGGGGCACTGTGTGAGAGGCTATCACCACGGCACTAACTATTTTTAGTACGACCGAGTGCTTGAATTTTCTATTTTCCTCTTGTCATGAACGCAGCACACTGGGTGGCCCACCCAATACATCCCTGGCCCTCCTTGGATTTTATCCTTCTACCGCCATTTTGTTTTAGTCTTACTGCGGCAGTCAACGAGCTGGGACAAAGGCCTCCTAGACAACACAATTTTTTAAAATCTTTTTAAATCTCAAACTGGTAATGAACACTGTATTTATTGTGTACATAATATAGTTGGTTTTCAAACTGTAGCGTTACAATATACAAAGTGGATACCACGGTAATTACAAAGTAAACAGCCGTCTTACCAACATTTAGCTAACGCTAATGTTAAGGTCGCGAGACGTTGGTGGTTCGGGTAGGCCTGTGTTATTTAGCATTAGCTAAAATAAGTCTAACCTGCACGAGCGTACTATGTCACGTGTTGAGAATATACCATAATACATATCATATTCAGATTCCAGACAATAAATAACCAGGCTAACCATAAATTCAATAACATTTATCATTGTTTAGCTAACACTTAAACGTTTGCTGATCTCTGTACAGTAACGTTAGTGTCTTTCCATCACTGCTGGGAATCGCTCGTAGTTCGTTTCAGCTAGCTTTGGCCTACTTTTGATTAAACAGTAAGTATGTGATTGTTTTCTTGACTGTCTTGGTTTTGAAGCTTGAATATAACGCCCTATATCTTGAACCAGCACTGAATGTGTCCTGTGACGTATGTTATTGGCCTAGAAAAGTTGATTCCACTCGGGTGTTTGAGATATTTTGCTAATTGTTAAAATAGTGCTAAAAGACTATCGACTGTTGTCGCTGTGGCCTCAGAATAAGTCTTTGTTTTATTTCTAACTGAGCCCAGTTACTGTATGTGTGGGTGCTATCTGGACACTGTATGGTACACTTTAGCCTTCCTTAAAATGGAAGCAATAGCTACTGTTCCCCAGGCTGATCATCAGTATCTAACTAAGGCCTCTATGATCAGGTCTGACATCCCGAAAGCTGCAAATTTAGCTGTTCTTTATGATGGATTTGATACTTGAAGTACATAAGCATGGGATGATAATGTGAAGTAGCAGTGAGGTTGTCCACTGACCTGGAACCCTGTTCTAACCAAATTCTGCTTTGCTCAGGAGTCATTACTGAGAGCATATATGTCTCATGATGCTGTGCCTCTGTGTGGAAATGTCCAACTGTCTCCTTTGTATCTGTGCACTGTCTCTTAATAACCCTTTTCAGTTCCCTGGGGAGTGTTTTTGATTGATTGTAGGTTTAAAACCACCCCTTGGCCTTTTGTGGGAATCCCTGGATATGGATAGCTTGAAGATTTTTTTTTTTGATATTGAAGCTTGAGCTTTTCTTCTACCGCGTCACACAAATGTCACCAAGTGTGCAAAATGCGTCCAAGCCCAAGAAGAAGCTGAGGATTTTTTCCCACCCACCATCCCACGTTTGCCCCCTTTTTTCCCCACAGCAGTTTAAGAATTTTTGGATCTATTTTTCCTTCTGGCTGTGTAAACCCCCCCATTTCTTTCTTTTATTGATTATACCCAAAAAAATTAAAAAAAAAAAAAAACAAAACCCCAAAGGACTCTTATTTCACCCATCAGTAATGTTTAGCAGTCTGGCGGAGATAAAGATGTCTCTGAGAGTCTCAGAAAAGGGATGTCATAGGAAGACAAGTGTCTCTGGGCGACCTACCTCCCTTTTCCTCTTATCTCACGGGTCAAGTGTTCCTTCAGGACTCCATACCACCACGGAGACACCGTACCAGCAGTGCCCTCAAGAGGGAGACAACTTCTGAGCCACCTCAGGTAAAGGTGGCATGCTAAATGCCAAAACCAAAATCTAATGTTTTATTACAGACAAAATACAAATGAATGCATCTTAACAGAGATTCATAAAAGATGTGTTTAATTCCAAGAGGAAAACGTCAGCAACTGGTCTGCAGATCACACAATTAGTTGTGTCCCATGTGTTCTTGTTGTAGAATGTGAGTTTGGCCCACACTAAAGACTTGGACATTAGTTGGCAGTGCTGCAGTTCACTGGAGTTCAAATTTGCAGATGGTGTTCTTCATCTGGAGTGTACTCATCATTTAAAATATCACATCTCCTCTTCCTAGCCCCAGTTCTGCACCTGTAATCATTGTTCTTACATGAGAGCTTTGTTGTTTTGTTTTTTGTTAGTAAATAGGTTTTGGTGAACTCAGAGTGAGACAATAATGTATTTAATCCCAGTAAGAATCCCAAACATATATGGTGGATTAGGTTATTTTATGCGTATGTTGTAGGATAAATAAACGACAGGTAGACTTCTTGGTATTAGAAAGTATGTGGTGTCTAGTGTAGTGGAGTAGGACCTCTCTTTCTCATGTCTCACTGCTCTGTGTTGTTAGGGAGTCCTGTTGGCCCTGAAGACAACCAGCTGCTGGGTTTAAAGGTCATAACTTCATCACCTCAAGACACATACCAGCACTACTATGACCAACCATGGAGATGACTGCTACTTCTTTTACTATTCCACCTGCACTAAAGTAAGTGAAATGTTAGCCGTCATAGTGCGATCAGTTGGGAGGTGTGAGCGTAGGAAGAGCTTTGGAATCTCATCGTTTTTCCTTTATTGTGCAGGGAGACAGCTGCCCCTTCAGACACTGTGAGGCCGCTATGGGCAACGAGACCGTCTGTAACCTCTGGCAGGAGGGACGCTGCTTCCGTACTGTCTGCAAGTTTCGCCACATGGAGATCACAGTAAGTAACAGTCGAACATTCTGAGGAAACGACTGACGAAAGCGCAAATATATCTCCTTCTAGCTTTGCCCACTTGAGACTGTGTGTGTCTTGAATGGCCATTAATGAAGGGTAGAAAAAGTTTTCCCTTAAACCTGAGCCAGGAGCTCCACTCCTGCCTGCGCACCTTATGGGAGAAACACTTACAGCTGCAAGGCAGCCGCAACACAGGCCAACATGTCTGCCACATGACTATGAACACATTTCACAAAAGACTGACATCACTATGACCTTAAAGTTAATAACTAACAGTTGGTCAAACAAGAGTTCATTATCTGGAGGCTGTTGGTAAGCTACATTTCTAAAACCTGCACTGAGTCTTCCTGCATGAAGATGACGTTCTCTCTTCCACCACACAGAAAAACAGAAAGGAGATACCTTGTTATTGGGAGAACCAAGCAGCCGGCTGCCAGAAGCCACACTGTGCCTTCTTCCATGAAAAGCCCCGCTACATCGACGGCATGTTTGTCCCACCTGATAAAAGTAAGTGAGCTTTGTTCAAGCAAACATACTGAGGACTACAATGTAGAGAGTCACCACTCCACCCGTGAAAGATGGTAATATTAAACAGTGTAACTCTCTCAGGTCAAAGCAAGAATGAGGAACAGCTGCATGAGGAACCAGCTCCGCCACCAGCTGCCCCCCTGCCCACTGCAGCCAATCCCCAGCTCAGAGGGGTCATCAAGACAGAAGCTCAGGAGCCAGTACCGAGCCCCACCCACCCACCAGTGGTGATAAATCCAGCAGATGATGACGAGGATGAAGATGGTGAGTGGGGTTTTACCTTAAAGTGACCTGTTTGTCTCCTGTAGTTCTCTTTCTGAGAAAGGATGTACTTTGTGGTGCTTATCACTCGTGTCTGTTTGTTTCTAGACCAGTTCTCAGAGGAGGGAGACGATGGCAGGGTTGGCCCTTCCCCTAGAAAGCTACCCAAATCAGGTGAGACTGCTCAGAGACCTGACTTATGAACACTGATCACTGTCATTTGTGGCTGAAGCTGGACTTTTGCCACATCCTGTGTTTATGGGCTAATGTGTCTTGACAGATGATTCGCTGAACTTTGGAGTGAGCACACTAGAGGAGATCCGGCTGAGGAAGGCCCTGAAGGCCAGCATGAAGAGAGCCGGTTACCCTCTCCAGAGCACTGATGCCTCGGCCAACAGAGAGAAGGAAAACATTCAGTCCTTCTTTCGACCAGCCCTCTACGAGGCGAGCGACGGTAAAGAACGGGGATTTGTGAATTAGTCAGGTTTCAGGGAGTCGAGTATCCAACTCACAGCCTTCTCAGATTCTTATTTGATCATTTAATACCATATCTTTTAGTCCGCTGATATTTTGGAATATGATTTTTAGGAATTATGTCAACTTTCTCAACATGCATACTGTTAGTATTAAGGTGTGTGTGACTTGTATGACTAGGGATAGTGATCCAATGAAGTTTCTTCAATAGAAATGAAAAAAATGTTAATTAAATGTTGAGTGTGATGAGACTGAGAGGTGGTAACATAGTGACCTTTACTCTCAAACTAATAGAGAAGTAAAACATCGTTGCACATGGTCTCTCTTTTAACCAAGGCTCACTTGTCTTTGAAGAAACTGGGAGACCAAGAGGCAGTGTGGCTGAAAGGCTTGGGAGGAAGATGCCCAACACTGGTAACTTTGCACTCTTCTGACACATTATCAGCACACTTAATGCTAATGCTAGTAATTAAAAGCACGAGAGTACAGGAGCTCATGACTTGTCCTTGGCTGTAGATGTAAAGAGTGGAGAGGGTATGCCACTGAAGAGGAGTCTGGCTGAGCGTCTGGGTAGAGTCATGGATGAGAAGGAGCCAATAATGCCTCCTCAGAAAGGTGAGTGTCAGGACCACATTTCACTTTTAATCCTGTTCATGAAACATGATGTAGCTTAAGAATGAATGCACACTGTTGGGACTATGAAATGTGTTGTGGGCTGAGGAGAAATGATATCTACTTAAACCTTCTCCCTTCTGCAGCTTTGAGGCCTGTTAAAGAAAGGCTTGGATTGTCTGCTGAGCCTGTTACCTCTCAACCAGGTAAGTGAGTGATGAGAACTTTGTTTGGGAAGATGAAGTTTTTATGCACATTCATTAAGACATGGTTGTCCATTGAATTTTCCAACAGCTGAGACCAACACAGAGTCAAAGAAAGCTCCTGAGCAGATCCGCATCAAAACTCTGGAGGAGATCAAGCAGGAGAAGGCAGCAAAGTGTCAGCCAAAGGATGGCCCTTCAGCTGTGGCTCCAGAACTGAACAATACCAGAGCCACCAAGGCTGTCAAGAGAGCTGTCACCGTAAAACACGACTCTGTTAGCCACGTCAAAACATTCTCTGAGATTCTTCATGCTAAAAAGAAAAGGCAGCAGGTGCAGCAGGAGCAGAATCCCAACCCAAAGAAGGCTAAGCACACTGTGGAGAAAGCTCCAGGCAAGAGCCAGGGAGAGAGTGACACAGCTGGGCCTGGTCCTGAGGCTTTAAACGTTGGGGGGGTCCGAGTAAAGACCCTGGAAGAGATCCGCAGAGAGAAGGCAGCAAGGATTCAGGCTCAGCAGGCCCTGGAGGCTGACAGTAATAACAGAAGTGATACCAAGGAGGACGGTGCAAAGAAGCCTGGTCTGCTGTGCATCAAGAAACTGGCCTCCCAAAGTAAGATGGCGCCTGGCACCATTTTTATACCCTGTGTGTTACAGAAAACGTGTTGAATTTGATTCTTGTCATTATATAATTTGTAACTTGAATTCGATGTTAAACTCAGCAGGAAACATGAGAACAGAGAAGAGTACAGGCGTGACAGAGAAGCCACAGAAGACTCATACTGCTGTTGCTCAGGTACAGGCTGTCAGACACTGGGGTATTGATTATTGTTGCTTTTCTCGACTCTGGCTGAAGGTAAATGACTTCTCTTTTTATAGACCACTGTTGCCAACGGTAACAACGTCAAGGTTAAGACCTTCGAGGAGATCATGCGGGAGAAACGTCTTCGTAAGCAGGAAATGGAGGAGCAGGCCAAAGGCTCAGCTGAAGCAGATTCTTCTCACAGACAGACTGCTGAAGGAGCCCTGAAGAGGAAGGCTCCTGCCAAAATCAGCCTCACACCACCAGGCTCTTCATCACCATCCTCCACCACCTTGGCTGCTGACACTACTGTCCCTTCCACCAGGAAGGTCCCAGTTCGTAAACTGACCCCCCTCAAATCCAGGGCTGCTTCTAGTCTTAACAGCAATGCAGCTCCTGGTTCAGGTGCTGCTGCTTCTGCCTCAGTCCCTGTGAAGCAGAGCTCCTCTCCACTGGAGGCTGAGAATGACTCGCGCTCACAGAGCCCCAGTAGCTCGAGGGAGGTCCCGGACAAAAGCGCAAGGAACTCCATCACACTGTCACCAGCCAAGCAGGTGGGCGCAGCTCCTCAGGGTCCCTCTGCAGAGGCCTCCGTTGCTGACAAAACTCTGAACAACAATCAGAAGAAATCCCCAGAGCAGACCACTGACACCAAAGGTAACACACCGTTTACTGTGTCATGCAGACTTTACGTTGTTCAGAATGTTTTTCACTACTGTCTGTGCATTTATGTGTGCAAGACTTGTGATTGTCAGCTCTCTGCAGACTGCTGATTCCTTGTATGTCGTGTAAATATGACGTATAAAGAGGCTTCAGACAGTATTTGTCCAAAGCATGTGGAACAAGTCATCTACACAGAAAGGGCTTTAACCATGTCTCATTAGAACCTTGCTTCTTTTTCAGTGAGGCCCAAACTGAATGTGAAGCCATCTGTCATGAAGCCCGCAGCGCAGGTGAAACCAGGCCAGAAACGGGGAGCGGAGCGATCTGCTGTCGCTGCAGTTAAACCTCTGAACAGTGCCTCCACGCTGCTGGAGGAGCCACTGCAGGAGACAGCATGCAGAGAGAGACAGGTAGGTGTGTCACGCGACCAGTGATGGTGACTTCATAGTTTACATTGCTCAGCCACTCAGCAGGTCCCAGCAGGTCTGGATGCAGCACTTTCAGAGCCATCATTAGACAGTAACAGTAATGTTACATAACGCCACCAGTATAAGACTGGTAGCTGAGGTGTTCCCAAGACATGAGCCACACCTAAATTATGAATAATGTGAATCATTGTGTTTATTTCTTTGGCAAATGACACAAATGCCTTAATATAGGCCAGAGTTTTGATAATAGACTTAATACACAGATTTCCTGCCTACAGCTATCTGAACCATCATGTGATCTACACAATCTACTGCAGTCAATGACCTATGGTGTCTTCCATTGTCAGGTGTTCCCGCCATCCAGTGCCGATGCTCAGCTGAGTTCCACCGTTCCCTGTAGTCCCAACACCTTGTTGGACTCCAGCTCCAACCCCCTGAAGGAGGAGCTCCAGACTGTTCCCGTCTTCAAACACAATCTGAGCCAAGAAACCAAGCCAGCTGCAAGTGTTGCTGCTGGAGATGCCTGTACCGTCCCCCAGAGGTAAAGAGCTTAAACTTAAATTCTTCATTTAATCAGGAAACTAACTTTCTGTCAGACTTAACCCAGGAATGTCTAGGCAGGTGTGGAGAGTGACCTGCAAATTCTTGGTCAAGACACCACTTTAATATTAGCCCACCAATGTATCAATCAGTCTAAACAGATATGTCATCAGTCCCCAAGTGGAGTGTGAAATCGGGACTTTTTACGTGACGTTGTCAGTTATTGAATAAATAACAAGTCCCTCTGTACATTTCAGCCCAGTCCTGAAGACTCCCACGCAGCCCAAGACTCGGAGGATGAGCACAGCTGCACCTCGCACTGCCTCCACCTCCAGTGCTGCTGTCTCTGTGTCCAGCACCGCTGCCTCCACCTCCACCTCTGCTGTGGACGACTTCGATGAGCTGATCAATGAATTCACTGACGACCATCTGGAAGATGAGGAAGGCGTGGACCCTGGCATCGGAGAGGATGACCTGCTGCAGGAACTGTCGGAGATGATTGACAGCTGAGGACTCTGTTTCGCTCGCTCAACGCCCGCCTCAATTTGTCACCCATGACCTTGTCTTGTGACTGTGTAAGGAGTGAAGACCATCACCCACTATCTCCCATGAATGTTTTAAAAAAAGAGATCTGTTCTTAAAAGTTCAACTTATTTTAAATTCTTTAGTTCATCGTACTCTTTTTCACTTCCTGCCATATGATCACCTGATGGCCCAGCAGTGCTTCTGCAGGACTTTGGGGGGTTTTTTTTGTTTGTTTGTTTTTTATCATGTCTATAAATGATCATCGTCAACTGTTTTAGGTCCTCCACATAGAAAATGGACAAAGCTCTTTTGCTGGGAGATGTGAGGAGCATCATCTGTATGTCAGGAAGTCCTGGAACTGTCAGGAATGATGAATGTGTCATTATAGAGAGAGGTCTTAAGTGTATACTGTGTATGCAAAGGGAAGAGCAAGCTGAATATAGAAAGGATGAATACTGCTGCACTTACAGTAGCCTACACCCAGCTTGTTTTATATATCGGTGAGTAGACAGGACAGCTGTTGCCCAGCTAGTTCCAACATTATGACATTTAAATGCATCATTTTACTTTAACAATGCCCACCAACAAAGCTCAGGTGAGACCCTGAGAGGACGTTTCCAAAGTTCATCTGACAGGATTGATATATCCATCAGGTATGCGTGGCCTGTAGAGTGCACCTTCTGCCTGTGACTGTCCTGTACTGGTTTTTATAATGTTTGACTGTGTGTGGGGGTTTTTTTAAGTCCTCTTCTTCAGTGGGCACACTCTGAAACAACTAGTCTGGGATTATTGCTCTGGTATTTGCTAACGAACACCTCAGGGAATGTTTATATGTTCTTTATATGATTAACAAACACTGTATTTCAGTTCGACAATGCTGCCCTGAGTTGTCTTTTAATCTTTGGCATTAGCATTGGTTTATCCGTGTGGTCTGAGAAAAGATCATCTTGTTTTTGGTCTTAATATATGTTTGCTCTGTCCTGACCCTTTCCCACAAGCTCACTGTTCAAAATGACTTGTACAAATTACTGTGTAAATAAAAAACACTTTTAATGACCAGAAGGAGCAATAATGGACTGTTGACTTAAAAAACATGCATACGTGATATAAATGCAGTTGATAAAATGTTAGGTACACCTCTCAATAAAATGTAAGACACCAACCATCTAGTTCAGACAACACCCCCAAAACAAAAAGCAGGACTAGACTGCAACAGTTTATGCTACATGGACCAAATAAACTTTGTTTTCAACTGGTGACTTAACCTGTTCCAGCAAGGGGGGAGTCATTGACAGTAACATTAACTGGATACTTGAGAAGTCTGGTTGTTCCAAAAGGGGAAAGGAAGCCCTTTCCAGGATATAAAACAGCACCCATCAACCCTTAGTCAGCTAGTTAGTGACTCAAGGCCACAGGAATTGTGAAAACGCATGACCCGCTGCGTGATGTTGTATTTTTGTGAAACAAACACCAGAAACCAACATCCATGCAGGGAAGCAGGGGGGTCCTGGGGGTCTGGGCTTCCAGGGGGATCCCTGTTTTCCTGGTTGGTAGCCACCACTAATTAAATTTCACTTTCAACCCAGTTTTAGCAACACGAGATTTCATCCACGTGTGATTTCTGGTAGTGTGGGCTGTGCTGAAAGATGAACACTCCCTGGAGAGCACTGGGTCGAACTGGGATCTGGAGTTCAGTGCGGAAGTCACCGAACGTGCAGCGCTGTGTGGTCCACTGTCCAGCAGGTGGCGTGACAAACCACCACAACCCCTCTTGACACTGATAGCGCGCACGAGCCAAACGCCGACGCCGGTACGCTTCTACTTCCGGGTGAGTGGATGTAAACAGAAGGACGTTCCGCCTGTGGAGACGGCAGAGGAAACATGACCAAACTGGAGCTGCTGAACGTGTTCCTGAACGACAGACTGACGGCGGCCGCAGAGGAGATTTTCCGCGCTGTTAAAGACACCGTGCTGGAGTATCAGAGCGAAATCCTGCGGGCCAAAGAGGAGAACGAGCGCCTCAAACGGCTCCTCAACGTAGCCGTCCAACGGCTCCTCCTGCAGCCAGGTGAGGAGCAGCAGCTGGACGGCGCTGCTGGGCTGCGCGATCGCTGCGCGGTAACGGCTGATGTTAACGGGGCTGTGCCGCCGATCGCAGCTGATTGTTGTGGCTAACGCTCGGACGCTCAGCCAGCGTCAGACATTAGCTAAGTGACACCTCGTATCGTGCTGAATGGACACGACACGGTGCATTAAAACAATACCGCAGTAATAATGATAATAAACATAAAGCATGAAACATCAGTGGAAGGAAACAGCTCAGAAACCAGGTTTGTTTACAGTCTGTTGCAACAGACAACACCTTATCGCTCTCTGCGTGAAGGGTCCAGAGGCTCTGATGGTGAACATGGATGAGCAGAAGCTGTTGAAGCCACAAGCAGCATTAGAGGGTACTTTTAAATATGTCCCAGTATGGGCTGACTTCAGGCTCATATTGAAACAGCTCATGTCAAATATCAGTGTTATGATAATGCTGTGTGACATTCCTGATAGCTACTATGTTCGTGTCGCCCAGCTGACTTCACGCAAGAAAACTTTACTTTGGCGCTATGATATGGCGCACGGACCAAAGTGACATGTTGTAATTGCTCAGCAGTTATTAAATTATGGACCATCAGCTGCACATTTCGATAATCTTGCAGTCCAGAGTGTGATCTAATTGAGTTATAGTGTGCAACATCTTGCAGTCTTACAGTATCAGACACTACAGATGAGTTAACTGGAGGCCGGACCTCAGGTCAGTGCATGTTAGATCTGAAATTAATTCCTAAATGTGATGATGCTCTGTGTGATTTCTAGATTTAACTTAAACTGGTGGAACGTGGAGGGACTCATGTAGTTGATCTTTGGGCCTGTAGCACTGTATGTTTATCCAAATGCGCCCAGCATGACTGTGATGTTTGTGACGTTTCAGAGCCTCACACTCTCCAGCCCCAGGAGGATGGTCAGCTCTGTGAGTCTGAGTGGAGAGCCAGTGTGGAGCTGCTGCCACAGATTAAAGAAGAACCAACGCAGCGCACCATTCAAACAGATTGTTCACAAGAAGCCAGAGACTCAGAGGAAGGGAACTGCAGTCACACCGAGCCCCTGCACAGGCCACATCCTCCGCCAGCCCAGACTGTGTGCAGCAGACAAAGCGTCTCCCCGCCCCCCATAGCATCCCAGGAGATTAAAGCCGAGGATGACAGAGAGGACAGCAGGAAACAGCAGCCAGCCAGCAGCTCTCCGTCCTCCAACACTGTTTATTCAAACTGCAAAGCAGCTCAGAGTGATTTCTGTGCAGGCACTGCAAAGAGTCAGAGGACTCAGAGAACAGACCAGCAGGTGAAGGGATTACTTCGCTCGAACGGCAAACAGAGTGGGCACATACTGCAGATCAAGAATGTGAGATCCCTGAAGCCCCCTCCGCCTCGCTCTTCCCACCCCAGCCCGAGCATCCAGAGGTGGCACAGCTGTAAAGAGTGCGGGAAAGGCTTCAGCTTTGCCTGCCAGCTGGAGGTGCACATGCGCTGGCACACCAAGGAGAAGCCGTACAGCTGTGCGGTGTGCCGAAAGAGCTTCACTACGGTCAGCATGCTGAAGAGGCACCACCGCATCCACACGGGGGAAAAGCCTTTCCGCTGCCTCGTGTGTGGGAAATGCTTCAACCAGTCAGCGCACCTCAACACCCACTTCAGGCTCCACACCAGAGAGAGGGCCAGCTGGACCCGAGCACCTCACTCCAAGTGATCAACAGGAAGCTCACCTGACCTTCTGTAAGCTGGGAATATCTTTAAGTAGCTACATTTGAGGTTCAGCTGTTGTATAATAATGATGTTTGACTGTGTCTTGTCTATTGTGCAATAAAGTGTGGTTCATGAACATGTCCGGCCCCTGGATTGCTATGTTATGATTTGCTGTCAATATGTTTAAGTCACAAATTAGACATTTAAACACGCCCACTAGACATGTGCCTGGAGTAATCAGTTGTATTTGATATGGTCTTGACACAAAAACATTTCGATTATCCAGTAATAAATACTAAAAATGACATCTGCTGCTTCTCCTTCATTGAAAAATCCAGAATATATGCACATAAAATATGAAAATAAAATGATAAAAGCGTGTGTTCGTTTATCGGTTCACCTGCCGGAGTTTGGAAGTTCCTAAACAATGTGAGTGTGCTGGATGCTTCACGCTATGCAAATTGCCTCCAGGAGCATGACTAGGTCCAGGTAGTTGTAATGTCACAATATCTTCTCTAGTGTACACATGTTAAACTGAGATTTAAGCTGGGGATAGAGAAGCTTTTGTGTACTTTTTGTTAGAGTTGGGAACACAAACTTTCACTTTTTATAGGACCAAAGCTTGAAACTGCATTTTATTCCACTTGCCACATGATAAAGATGATTCATTTAGTCTGTCTTAATAAAAACTCATGTGCCTATATAAAGGCTACACCAACACCTCAACAAAAATGGGGGGGTGGGGTGATTCCATTCAGTAGTTGCAGGATGTATTCTTCTGCCTGCCCACAGACTCTTTCTTCAGTTTGCCTTCTAAGGACAAGCCTATCAGTTCAAGGTTCTGCCTTTTGGTCTTTCCTTCCCAGTCCCTCCCAGCGGCACTCCACTGAGAAGAACATCAGTGACCAGTCCATGTGTGCTGGGCAGCAGTCCTGGAAGGCTGGATCGTGTGCAGTGTGTGGGAACTCCTTATGGATCCAAAGAGCAGTCTAAGCCTTAGGTTTCCATCACACAAGACAGCCTTCCTCTTGGCTTTATGTCTTCCAAGAGAGTGAGCGAATTGTAAGTGAAGAATTTTGTGAGGGAACAGAGTTGTCTCGTCCTCAACCATGCTGAAGGTACCAATTAATTACTTATTATGTCATTCACGAACGGCTGAGGAGTTGCAGGCAAAGGGAAGAGATATGGTCACCTAGAAAATGCTGGAACGCAAGGCAGAGTAAATGATATAATGCCATGATACAAATAGCTGTTTATGTGGTTATGTATGTCTTTTGCAGGGTGAAATGCTGTTTCAATGTGAAGTAATTTGACTTATTTTTCATAATCTGAGCAGACTAGACAGTGTTACACTTTGCACGGGCAGTCAGTTAAGGGAATTTGGGATACTGTTACCTATGACAGAACAACACCACTCTAAATCAATTTGCTTTTGGCCTTGTCCCAACATTGACTTTTGGACCTCCCAGGTAAGGATCTGTGGCTCCCCTGTTCTGGACAGAGCAGTCCTCTGTTGAAGCCCATAATGTTTGCTACGCAAGACACAAGTCTTTATAATCTCAACTCAGAGTTCTCTTTATTTTAACATGACAGGGTTTTTCTTCAGAGTGAGTCCAGCATCGCAGCCTGGCTTTGGACAGCATGGTCCCTCGGCACGTGGAGGAAGTGGCGGTGGGTGAGGGCTGTAGGTCCGACAGCGGGCTGTAGATGGCGCCAAAGCGTCGCAGTCATGCAAATGAACAGCAAAAGCCAAACAGGCTGCTTTAGCCTCACTGTAATGACGTTAGCCTGCTGGATGTTTTTCCGCCGTTAATGAGTGTGGATACTGGAGACCGACATCCATGAACCTGTGCAGTATCTGACGCATAACCACAGTGACCTCCGCAAAGGCAGCCCGTTCTCCACCAGCTGATCCTCACGGTATGTTGTTATTGTGACGGTTCGGTGCCTCTGCGTAACGTTAAAACGTGATGTTAGCCATTCAGCTAGCGTTAGCATGCAAGGCTACTGAAACGGCAGTTAACGCCAGTGTCGAACAAACGTCAGTGTTTTCCATCTGCGTTGGGGACACGGAGCAGCAGTTACAGAAGGCGTTTAAAGCGAGGTGACACGGAGCGGTGCGAGGTTACACATTGATTCTGGGCTGATTGAAGATGAGTGTAGCTGACTTAGCTAGCTAGCGTGTTGTCAAGCTAAGGTCATGAAGCTGGCCAGTCTGACAGCTAACGATAACGTAACGCTAACTAATATGGTACCCGGGAGTGTATAAACATGCTATGTGGCAGCCAGTCACACTGTTACCACTGAAAACCGACGCTGTCCGCCGTTATATCCAGCTTATCACCGGAGGCTGGAGCTGTGGTCGTTCCGAGAGAATGAGGTGGGTCTGAAAAGTTTCATTAGCCTGACGCTAGCTCGGTGGAAATATAATTAGGGTCTTAATGGGGGTTGCTACATTTGGATGCAGGTGCTGTACACAGAGTGGACAGGTTATCAGTAGTAAGTGGGGTGTTATTCTGCGCCATGTTGACAGCGGGGGGTCGGTGGTGTTTGCCAGCTTTAATGCGCTAACGTTAGCTCTAGCTGCCCTGGGTGTGATGACGAGCGGCTGCTGGTCGTGTTTATTTGTTGTCATACAGCTGCGGCAGGACTGCCTCATCACGCTGCTCTGCAAATAACCACATCACGAAATCGACACACTCACGGTGTTCCAGAGTCACAGCAGAGCTGCCACGGTGACTGGATGATGTGTGGTGCGTTGGCCTCTGTGTAATGTTCGATACCCGTCTGAACACAGCCAGTGTTTCCACCTACAGTCAACTTTTGAGTCAGATCCTCTCTGTTTTGTTCACACTGAAAGGTTTTGGGGCTGTGATCGGTTGAAAGTAGTTTAAGATATAGTTTGCTTACGGTAATCAGCATGATAGCAGCAGAGACGGAGTTTGCGCATCTCTCTTCTTAAACTTCCAAACTCAGCTTTACATCCGCATATGAGATTATTCTGATTAATATTGAACAGTTCCTAAACTGCAGCTGTGTGCCAGAGCCCTGTAACACAACTGTAGTGACAATACAGGCAGAGAATGCTGGTGGGGACATCTGTATTCCTACAGATCATATTGCTGTTATGGAGCACTTATAAACATAAAATAAGTTCATGTCATTGAATTACTTTTATTGCATTTCGTAACTTTATTCGCTAAAAGCTGTGTAAAGACTCAAATGATCGTGTTTAATGAACTGCAAGTTTCCAGTTTGCTGCATCAAATGTTTAACGATTAAGTGTGGTTTAGTGATGCGGTTTAATAATGATGCACATATACACTGCATTTGCAGATGTGAATGTTGGTGCACGGGGACAGTCTAATGACAGAGGTCTGCAGGGACAGTGTGAATAGAGGGTTTAACCCGAGTTCATTATCCAATGCCAGTGTCAACAGCTCTGGTGTTTGTGTGTGAAGGTCTTATCAGGCCCTGTTGTGTTTGAGGAAGAACCTGTCGGACATGTTCTGGGACAGAAGTGTTGCAAATGTGACAGTTCTGACATCAGACGCCAGCGGCGATCGGTGTGTACCTGTATTTTTGTTTGTCTCTTTTGGAAACTTACTGACATCATCACACCAGGTGGTAGAGCTGCCACTAGTTGTGGTTTCGGTTTCAGAGAGAAACCTGCGGTGAGAGCTTGGAGGCAGGTACTCTGAGGTTGAAACCAGAGCGAAGAGCCTGCCTGATATATCGACAGGCTGACATCTCTATCCCTTATCCATATATCTTAGCAACAATGCAAATACATGTTGCTGCAGTGCGGAGATGTGTTATAAGCTGCATTCTTTTTTGACTCTTATTCATGTCAGAAGCAAAGTTCCAGAGAAGTTCACTGGTTTTGTTTTCCTGTGATTTCCCATTCGCTGTTGTAGTTAGCGGTTCAGCTGCAGATGTCCCGACCTCTTGATGTCTATTCACGGCACGTACCTCGACTGCTCCTGTCCCTGTATCATCTCAGCAGAGTGGAGATGGAGGAAAACTCTCCACACACAGCTTCTCCTCCTGCGCTGCTCTCCTTTGTTGCACAATGTAAACACATCTCCGGCAGACTCAGTGTCTGCTCCTATAAGATCAGCATGTGCTGACGCCGAACTATAAATAAAATATGATGTGTGACAAAGTTCTGTCGGATTGCTGAAGTATAATTTAGACTTAGGTCTGTAATTTTACAACTCGGCCTTTTCTAGGCAACCAACAAACATCTGGAGTGCTTCTTCTCAAAACACTGAGTGCTGAGTCCAGGCAAGGACCCCGGACCAGCAGTGGTGTCCATAAATCTGAGGCCGTGCAGTACGCTGAAACCGAAGCAGCTGTAACCGAAGCATGATCAAAAGTGACCGCACCATCAGAAGATCAATACATCAAGCTTCGTTCCCTGATAGATAGAAATACAACTTCATCGCAGATATAGAATTAGAACACAGGACTCCAATCAGCACAAGACCTGACTAAAAAAAACTGTTCTCAGGGGACATGCAGCAGTTTCTAATCCACCTCTGAGGAGGGAAACCAGGCCAACCGACAGGGGTGGGCTGACAAATACTATAACTTCACAGTGGGTGGAGACCTGTTTACTGATGAATCTGGGGTGTTTTGCCTCCACCCTGACCGAGGACTGCAGAAACACACTCCACCCTCTGCTTTGAACTTTGAGATATTAAAGCTATTATCAAAGCTTTGGAAGAAGCGTGTGAAGACCGAGGAGCCATGACCGAGCAAGAACATATGAGTAGGAAGTCTTTATATTATAAATAAATACAAAACTGGTAATTATTCCCCCGGTGAAGTGAAGTCGGGCAGTGATCAGCTTCAGTCTCACACACATCAGTCACTCAGACCTTCCTGTTTCTTTACGATGTCAGGAGGCATAGCTCCTTTTTACTAATCAGCCTGCTTCCAGAGCTGTTTTAGCTTATTAACACTTTAACACTGCCGTGTCTCCCCCCTCTGGTAGTGACAGTAAATACACAAACGCTGTTGGTGTGTGTGTGTGTGTGTGTGTGTGTGTGTGTGTGTGTGTGTGTGTGTATGTGTGTGTGTGTGTGTGTGTGTGTGTGAGACACTCCGTAGACTCCACCGTGATCGAACATGAACGTGAAAGTCGGAGCAAAAAGCCAATTCGACCGCTCTGTTTGCTGTGAAATACTGCTTTCCACTGGACAACTGCAAGTCCACAGTCAGGGCCAAAAAACGTCAAACTTGTGCGTATGGGGCCCAGTGACATGAAAATCTTATTTGCTCCTGACATGTCGGAAGTTTTGGTTGCCACGGTAACGCCCGGCCTTTGTAAAGTGGCGTGAAAGCAGCCCACATGACAGACGTGTGTGGTTGTTTAGACTGATCTGTCTTGGTGGTGGTTTTGTCTGGGCTGACCTGTTGTGTCGCTCAGATGATTGTTGATAGGACAGACTGTTCTCCTTGTGGCGTGTGTGTGTGCGTGTGTGTCGCTCAGCAGCTGTTAGGTTCCGTCAGGGGACACGGGCAGCAGCTGTGTGTGTGTGTGTGTGTGTTTTGTGTTTTTGTGTTTTTCCCAGGCCCAGTTTGAGATGTTTGAGGCTGACAGATGCGTTTGGGGTCTCTCTCCCACAGGGCTGCACGACACAGGAAAAGAGCTGTATCTCTTTCACTACACTACTTCCTCCCTTCCTTCCTTCCTTTCCTGCTTCCTTGTCATTATCTTATCATATTTAATTGCTTCCCCTGTTCTTCACTAACATCTCGTTTCCTTCAATAAGCATTCTTTTACTTCACTGTCTCTCATTACCTCCCTTTACTCATTTCTTTCCCTGCTTCCTGTTGCTTATTTATTTCATTTCCCTAATTACTTCCTGCATTCCTCATTTCCTCTTTCACCCCTTACTCTACCTCTTTTCTGCTTTCTTCATGACATCCTCCTTGCCATGACCACATCCTCCTTTTACCCATTCACCCAGAAAAAGCAGAGAGCTAACTGCTCCTGGTTCTGTTTACATCCGTTTGTTTTCCATTTCACTTGAACTCGGGCCTGTGACCTCCTCCCTCCTGTTCTTGGTGTCAGTGAGGCTCTCAGGGCAGTGCTTTGGGTCAGCAGCAGCTACCTGCAGCCCTTATTTTGCATCATGTCACCTGGTTATGCTACACTTCACTAGTGCAACTACTCAGCGATAAAACATACACACACACAAACACAGAAAAGCCGCTTTCAGCTTCCTTTTAGCTGACCTCAGGTGTTTTTACGGCGATGATCATGATGATGGCGGTGGCATCTTCACTGAACTTCAGAGTGAATCAGCTCGGTGTAATGATTTGTTTGTTGTTTGTAGCTGGTTGTTCCTTGCAGTATTTGCATCATTCCTACTGTTATCATGCACAGCCAAGTTGTGGTCCCCCCTGCAGGGGCAGCTAACAGGGGCGACATGGGCATCTTATCACCTGCCACAACCCCAGCAGCTGCCACTCGGTGATTAAGGCCTCAGTCTTTCTTTGAGGCACCTTTGAGGCCCTTTGACCCCTCGGATGTAATTATGGTCAGTCTATGTAGTGAGGACCAGCACAGCCCAATGCTGTGACACGATCTTGGATGAACAGTCGCTGCCTAAGCTGCTGGTGTGACCTCCTCTTCAGACCAGAAGACAGCAAGTGAAATTGTCCAGAAGCAGTTACGTCCAGCCTGATGGAGTTCACTGCTAGGAGCAGCTAATGTTTGGTATGTCTGTTAAACCCTTATGTCCATTTAAGATTGACTTAACCTGCACAGCTACGTCCATACGTATGTCACATTTCCAGGCCATACATCAGTTGTAATGTCTCAGACGTGGACGCAGATGATGTCGCCTTCAAAGTTTCAGTCGTTTGGTTATTGTCTTTAACCTGGAAAACAGCCGCGTCATCACTTTGTGCCGACATGTTCCAGTTCAGCTGTTTCCAGTTCAGGTGTGTTGCCGCGCCCCTGCGTCAACACTGGTGCGTTCTGAGTACGTTTGTACCTGTATATCCACACGGCTGACCTCTGACAGATTGTAATCTGATTACGTCAGATGATTCAAGGGCAGGCGGAACAGGTGTACTTGCTGAGCACATTCAGGCGGCTGTCGACTGAATGAAGTGTTAAGCAGGTGAGAGGCGCGCCATTCAACCGAGCGTGTGGTAGCCAGGTGAGCCGAGCAGCGCTGTTAGCTGATTAAATGTAACCAATTTAATTCACTGAGGTAACTGATTAATCTGTTTAATTGGTTTTGTCCACCTCAGCCTGCTGGTGTTGCATCATGGCTCTCCTTCACCACAGTCACACTCCACAGTGCAGCAGTTCACTGTGGGTGAGAGTGGAGAAGCCCGGCGTGCACCCTCAGCTAGCAGCCTCTCATTCGTACCCCGGGCCCACTGTAACTTTGACCTCCAGCTGGATCACAGCAGTTATTTAAACCCATTCGTTTAGTAGTTTTGAACCAGCGCCTTTGGTATTTGGATCAAGTAGCTGGCGGAATGGTACTTCTGGTTTAGTCGTCGTGGCCGCTGTGCTGAATGCATACTCAGTGAACACTTAGGGAGCAGGGATCTGTGCCAGCACAGCTTTTTTTGAGACATCCTGCCCTGAGGTGTTGTATTTGTTGTAGAGGGGAAAGCAGCGAGTTGGTACACAGGCAGTGTGCTTGTCGGCATGCAGGGAATAGGCAGAGCAAACGCTCACCGTGTTGGGACTGTGATGTGGTTATCAGATACAGTGAAACGAATTCTGTCCTTCTGTTGGCTGACGGGCTGAGTCCCATCGCGTCTGACGGAACAGGAGAGCAAACAGTGACGCGTGTGTGACCGGCAACACACACAGTAAATGCTGTTTTTCCATAAAAACCGACCTCCTAATTGGCAGGTTCAGCACAGGTTCGAGCATCTAACTGATTAATAATTGATTACCAGTAGGGATGGGCATGAAAACACTCACTGATCGTCTCAATATCATTTCTCTCAACAGAAAATAAAGACATATCTGATGAGCGTGCATTAGCGTTAAACTGAGAGGCTGTATGAGGTCTCACCGGGTGCTGTGGGCTGCCTCACCACAGCAGCCTCTAACACACTGAGGCTCATCTTCATCACAGCAAGGAAACTAAATGTGCTCCAGTTAGCGTCACCTCTAAGGAGGAAGAGAACAGCCAAACATAGGACCCACTGAGGGAGAGACAGAAGCCGATGCTAACTGCTAAGCTAAGGTAGCTAGCAGGTCTGACAAGCGCGTAAACAGCTGTGGGATCAGTGAGGAAGTTGCTGGCGGGGCCTGAGCAGAGCTGCTGTGTGTTCAGATGTACAGCAGGATGGGAGAATACTGAGAAGTCGGCTGGGCAGGGCTCGAGCAGCAACAGTAAGAGGAACACTGTCAGCGGGCGTGTGCAGCATGTCAGGTCACAGCTGCATTGTGTTTTGCTGACGTTTAATGTTATAATAAACCCTGGTGGCGTGCAGTTGCCCATACCGTCTAGCCCTAATTACAAAGTAGATGTGTGGGGGTGGTAATGTATGGCCATTTACAACACATTTGGTGAATCGATGCAGTGGAGAAAGCGCTAAACGGCTGCCGCACACTTCGTTTAACTAACGTAACAAATGAGAGTGGTTGTCAGGCCCTCTTCATTCTGCAAGAAGTGGGGCTGTGTGGAGGAACACTGTGTTGGCAGCTCAGTAACTCAGGCATTGTGAATTGTTTTGAGGGCATTGTAATCCTGCAGAGTGTTCTCAGAGCCCTCTGTCAGGGAGGAGAGTGATACGCAATGTACAGACGTCTTCTGTTGTGCTTTAAGCGCAGTCGTGAGCGTTCTCCTCTCGCAGATTTACCGTAAAACCTATGATATACTTTGAAGACGCTCAAAGAAACGAGGCCAAGCAAATGTCTGTGACAGCACCGCCACCAAGCAGTGTTAGTAAAACCAGTGCTTCACACTGTTTGGCAGCCAAATATATACGGTCCCTATATGTGGGCTCAGTCAGCTCGAACCAAACTGCTCATGTGTTGACCAGCACCAGAAGGAGGACGCACATTACGCCTGTTTTAATATCCCCGTGCTGGCCTGGCTACCTGTTAGATATCGGATATACAGATGATTAAACGCTCTTGCTCCTGACCACATATCTGACTACATCCCTCGGGTCCTCTAGTAGCTCCGGGTGGACCCAGGGGTGCTGTCTCTCCCATTGTGGAGCCACTTCCAGCCATTATGGGCACAGCCTGTGGAATGTTTTGACGATGACCTGACGGTTTCAGGGGGTCTGGATATTTACTGCAGACTGTGAACTTTCTTTTTAACTCCTGAATGTTTCAGCTTCAGTTTTTATCTTTTACTTGCACGTCATGTTTGATTCGTGCATTATAAATTGGTTGTTTGTAATAAGTTGCATGGACAGATTCACTTGTCGTCTCCTGGAGATGATGAGTGTGCTGCACATACTCAGTGCCCCTTGGACACAGCACACGGCCAAACTACGCACTTCTACTCTTAGATATTCCTGGACGTCCTTAATTGGCTCCTTGTGTGACTGACTGAAGGACAGGAGGATTCCCTCACACACACAGACACACACACACACACACACACAGACACACACACACAGACACAAGGTCCTTCAGTCAGAAATAGCAGCTTAATCAGTCTGACAGTGTCGTAGAGCTGTAGTGAGCCCACAGCTTTGTCCCAGTGATGGCTGATGATGTAAGATGTGCTCACACAGATCCTCTAAGCTGATTGGCTGGCTGCTCAGGTCATTCACACCTGGTAGGACACAGGGGGCTGATTAGAAGATTGGGTTGTTTATCTGTCTGTCAGTTTGTTTGTTTGGAGCACCCATGAACGCGCCACCCCCCCTGCAGTTTCAGTCTGTCACACAGCGCCCGATGTGGCAGGAGGCGGCGGCGCAGGGGAGGAGCGAGGAGAGGTCTGTTCTTGTCACACAGCGTCTTTGTGGACGGCGGCCAGTGCAGCGCGGCGTGGACCAGAACCAGTCTGAGAGCTGCTTCCAGCTCCTGCTCGGAATCATCACAGAGTGTGACAGACAGGCACATCCTCAGTTCACCACACCAAGAGTGTCCTTTGTGTGTGTGTGTGTGTGTGTGTGTGTGTGTGTGCACCAAACAATAAACAACAGCTGATCATAAATGCAATAACAATACATCAGTATTTACCAGTAATGAGATATTGTTGTTTTATTAATATCTGCCAGCACTCACAGATGGAGATGAAAGATGGGCCTGGAGGTGAGGAGGTGTGGGAGATTTGGGGGGGGGGTGGACCTTGACTTTGACCTCTGCCCACCTACTCCAGACGCCGTCTGCCTGAAACACACACCTGTTGTCTGTGGGCCAGGAATGCAGACACATATAGATCGACTAACAGGGACCAGACCACGGCACAGGGGGGCTGCCGGACATCAGCTGTTCACCCGTCACCCCAAATACCTGCCTCTGTGCGACCACTCTTTGTTTTCCCCCGTCACTCATTCATCTTCAAAGTTTAGGTCATTAGGTCATAATCAGTTTTTCAGACACATGAAATGTTGATTGTGGGAGTAGATGAAAGGTCAGGAGATCAGAGTCACCCTCAGTGTCACTGATCCTTTCAGAGAGTTGTTGGGGTGTTTTAATAGAAGGCAGCACCGTCAGCGGGACATGTGTTCAGCTGCGTACACGTCTACAAAGCCTGGTGCCAGCTGTGAAGTACCTGCTGGAATGTAGATCAGCTAATTTCTGTGATGTGCTGACATCAGCATTAGCTGCGCACTATTTACATATAAACCATTTAATAATGAAACTCAGTGCTTCTGTGTGAGCTGTTGCTGGCAGAGGAATGCTAGGAGTCAAGGATCATCAGGGTGATTTCACTGATCCCAGAACAGAGCAGATGTGACCTGATGTTTACTGTGTGCTGCTAAATTCGGAATTCATTGCTCATGGGAAACACCGTTTACTTACTGTGCGTGCTCTCGCGCGTGTGCATGTGTGTGTTCAGTCGTGTCTGTGTGGGTCAGTGCAGCGAGCGCCTGCAGCTCCTCATTAAAGCAGCTCACTTATAGAACTCCGGCCCCGGTAATGTTCAGACCATAATGAGACGTATGGTTCTGTCAAACAAGCAGGCGGTTACCACCATCTGTCATCAAGCCATATTAAAATGTTTGTTGTGTACAACTTAGGACGGATACTTGATGCTGATTGGTAGTCTGAACTTTGCTGTTAATGCACAGATTTCATCATGCGTTTTAAAACCAGGTCCTGTTTTGTACACACACACAGCAGCGCGCCTCAGCTTTGTGCAGCACTTCATCTGCTTTCTTGTGGATTGTGGCATTTCAACATACAGCGCTTGCGTGATGTATTTACCTCGGCGTGTAGTAGAATGTGTTCTTGCCGCCCTCGGTGGGTGATGATGCGTGTCAGCGTCAGGGCTTTGTACGGTGTTTGTAGTAGAGCGCCCCGCCTCGCCTGAAATAAACTGCATCCTGCTAATGTTAGCAATTCAATTCAATTCAGCAGAAACCTAAATCAGGCTCATCACCCCCTGAGGGAAACAATCAGAGGCACTACATCACACAGCAAAGGCCACATAGTTGACAAATGTGGAAACTGTAAAGGTCATGTCGTTACTCCGCTGATTACCAGATGAGATGCATCAGGATGGGTCTGACTCAGCTCAGCAGGCGATTGACTGATCAGTGACATTATGCGTTTGGCTCCTGGTAACAGATCCTTCAGTCAGTCACTGTGTAAGGATGACATAAAGCCTTTTTGGGGTTTTACCGAAATGTTCATCATCAGTCACAATCAGGTGTTGATGAGTTTGGGAACATTCATTGCCGCGCCGCAGGTCAGACACCTGACTACAGTCAGTTTGCTCATCAAGAGTTGGCCACAAGTCGCACTCATGCATCAAGTTGATGTTAGTAAAGTCTATATTTACCAGCTGGACTTCACTAACATCACCAGTTTCTGCGGGAAACTGTGTGCTTCTCATCAAACTGTGGGGCCGGTATTACAAAGCAACCCGATGTTAACACCAAACAGCACCCACATGTCAGGGAGCTGCATGAAATCGATGCAACCAGCTGAGTAAACTCATGACAAAGGCCTGTATGTAACTTTAAATGCTGCTTTATGCAGATTTCAAAGATGAGTGTCTGCGGCTGAACTGCTGTGTGAGGAAGCTGCGTTTGATGTGGACTCTGCGTCTTGATACCGTCAGCATCATGCCTCACAGCTGGCCTGACACTGAGCAGATGATGTCTTCAGAAACACTCACACACAGAAGCAGAGTGTAACATCATCAACCTGACCCGCTGGCCTCCCCAGGCCGTTACTTCTTCCATGTCTTTCTTTCCTCCTGAGCCGTGTTAGGGCAGCGTTGAGGTGCATGCTGGGATGGTGTATGAAATCCTGAGCTTTTCATTCATTGCATTTCATCTAACATGATTCCAGTATCCTGGGCATTGAGCTGCTGATCTGACGGTTTCATATCCACTGGTTGAAGAGGTTTTGTTCCATTCAGCCATGAGAGCATGAACGAGGTCCAACCCTGATGTTGTGATGAAACCTCTGGACTGTGATGTCCACATACTTTTGGCCCTGTATTCTAGTGTGCGTGATCTGTGTGTGAAACAAAGCCAGCAGGACACCCATCAGCAGACCCATCAGCTGATCGTGGCAGCTTTTCCATGTAGATTGCAGGCCTTAGCATGTCGAAGCAAAGGTACTCTGGTGGCTCCTGTCCAAAACATGTATTCTTTTATGAAGTTATGAGGTTTGCAACAATCTCTGTATCAGCACATGAAGTTACAAATGTAACAGCCCTCTGTCATGGCGGCAGCATCAGGAACCGTTGGTCCACTGCCTGGGGCCTGTTTACACACCGTCACGTGTTGTGTCCTTTGGATGATTAACCCTCAAATAGAAATTTACATGTCCTAAAGCAATTCACGTGGTTTTAGAACCGTGTTGCATCGGTTCTGTTGTCGCCTTTGGCCATTTGATGTGTTAATCGCAGAAAGAAGTGCTGTTGTACCGATTGTTGTTATCCCCAGTGTTTGTTTCAAATGCTAATCATTTATAATTGTGTTTTTATTTTAAAATGTTATTCAGCAGCAGATCAGCTTTGATTTCAGTCTGTTGCTCATTGTGTTTGGGACGGCGCCTGTTTATCCGAGCGTGAATCCTGAATTACCAAACATACTGAGATTATAGTCGGCCTCAGAGGGAGGTGAGCTGTGGGCGCTACCACAACATCATGGGCTGTATCTTTACAGTAAAAACTCATACTCGGACTGTTTGATCCTTTCCAGGGGGAGTCAGTGACAGAGCCACATCACCGGCATCATCACAGTTCCCTCCCTCTGAGCGTTTTAGCCTCTTTCAGCTCATAGTTGTTGTTTCACAGCTCACAGTGAATCACTGGCCTCGTCTTTAGATGCACATCATACAGTTAAACCTAACGATGTGTCCTTTCCTCTCTCTGCAGGAAGCCGTGACCCTAAAAGAAACCCTGCTTCTCCTGCCATCCACCCAACTCTGTCCCCCCACCCCCTGTCCCGATTGGATCTCTGTGCTGCCGGCGGTGGATTGGAGCACTCTGATTGGAGGCTTTGCGAGGTGGTTTTTCGGTCTGGCGCCGCCTCCCCCCGGGGCCGGCGTGCGCTCCCAGCAGCCCGTGGTCCCCTGTGCCCCCCCATCCCCGTCACTGCACACCAGAGCCCATGCCCAGGGTAAGACCAGGACCTCTGATCTTTTGCTGTGGAGGTCCCACAGATCACTCAGTGGAGTTAGTCTGAGTTTGGGTTTGTTTGATTTTGAATTTATCTGAGTTCACTGATTCACACACCTCCTCATCAACAACGGACAAACAGGTCATCCAGCAAATACAGCCACCCTCTTCATTTTAAGCTGCAACTGAAAGTAGAGTAGAGTAGGTTGACAGCAGCAAACATTTGGTACAGGGTATTAGCTGGAATGGTAGCTGGTACCCTGCTGTCGCCCAATCACAACGCACTGCACACGCTGGATAGGAGCAGATTGGAGAAAGATGTAGTTCACATGGATCAACTTTATTATCCTGAGGGGAAGTTGTGTCAGGGTCATTACAGACACTCTCATATCACATCAGCACTTGTTAAACTGTGCAGCAGGTCTCAAGAGTAGTTCTAGTAAAGAAGGAGCTGACATGAATCAGAAACCTGTCAAACACAGACTGACGTCCCTTTGATGAATCCTGCTCTCCTCTGCAGGAGGAGGCGCGGTGCGTCCGCCAGGAGCCATGTGCCTCCCTCACACCAACAACATGGACAGCAAGCTACAGGGGGCGGGGCCGGGGGGAGGGGCTTCACTTCGACCACGAGCAGGAGGCGTTCCATTGGAGCCCTTTATTCACCAGGTGGGTCAGGGTTGGGTTTGTTTCAGGAAAACAGAAATAAGTGCAGCCATTTAGATTTTCAATTTCATTTTCAAAATCCCAGTGTCCTCTTTGTGTCTCAGTGCATATCAGAGTATTCTGTGCGTGTCTGCAGGTGGGGGGTCACACCAGTATGATGCGTTACGATGATCACACGGTGTGTAAGCCTCTGATCAGCAGAGAGCAGCGCTTCTACGAGTCCCTGCCCCCAGAAATGAAGGAGTTCACTCCGGAGTATAAAGGTCAGTCACAGCTGATATGGGGCGAGGTCACACTGTTTCCTGACTGTTTCTGCTGTTCCTAAACGCAGCACAGCTCTGTAACGAGCATGCTGCAGCTGCCAGTTGTACTGCTGTTAGTCAGTATACTGCGTTATGTTAGTCGATCTCTAGCAGAACCACAGTTACCGGCAGTCATGTGACCACTTGGAGTGGCACATGTGCAACCCCGCCTGCGCTGATTTCACACGTTGTCACCTTGGACACTCAAACGTCAGCAGAGAGCAAGCATCAAAATCTGGGTCAAACTCGAGCCTCACGGCGAGGATCTTCACACAGTGTCACTGTGGGGAGTCCGTGCGTCAGATCAGGAGGACGTGCTGGTTGTTTTCTGCAGCATTTACAGGGCTGTACACCGAGTTCATCCCCCAGGGTCAGGCTGTCAGCAGAGAGCTCCGCTGCAGAGTTTCCGAGGGAGGAAATTGGGCTCCAATGACCTGAGCTGAGCACGACTGTGCTTAGGTCCACCATCACATGGGTGCACAGCACACAGAAAACAGTTTTTTCTCTGTGCACAGTAATCGCTCTCCAACCGCCCTGCCAGCTGGACCTGAAGACAGCAACTTTTCCAATCAACCAGAGCTGAAGCAGGAAGTAACTGTCACTGCAGAGCAGACTACAGTAACTATGAGCATGGAGGAGAACATGGAGTGCGTGTGCATAGTGTTTGTGTTACTGTCACTGCCAGAGGGGGATGGAGAAGGCCTGCGCTGTAGCTTTAACACATTACCACTGATCCAGACTGTCATAGCTGGAGCGCCTCGGTGTTTTCGTGCAGCATCAACTTGAAGCCGCTCCGCAGTGTAAACACGTCGTCCCGCTGTGGCCGGTTCCCCACAGCCACATCACAGAGCCGACTTCAGATAGATCCATCCAGCGTGACACCAGAGCGCACAATAAGCACACATGCACAACAGTATGACAGCAGCTCACAGTCACAACACACACAACGCCCTCTGTCACATCCACATCAGTTATGTTACTGCCAGAGGATGGAAACCAGTTCAGAGAGCCATAATCACATTTAAAAGTAGTGCACTGATCAGACGTCGGTCTGTACTTGATTTTATTTGAATCTGTCATTCATAGTGGGGCTAGAAATGCTTTGAATAGAATGAAAATCATGTGCCCGGCATCTCACTTCCTGCCAGATCGAATCCTTCTGACAGCTCTGTTGAACTGCTCTGACATGCACCTGTGTCGTGTCCAGGTGGCAGAGACACACCTGCTGTGTTTTGATGACGATACATTCTAGAGTTGCTAAAATGTGAAAGAGGTTTCAGTGTCCAATGGAGAGACAGGCAGAGAGACAGACAGACATACAGACAGACAGGAAAGGAGGAAGTACTGGTGTTTACTGGCAGTGAAGTAGTTTAGCTGCTCTGCTCTTCATCACCAGGCACATGCTGTCGCTGCTTCCACTTGCTTTTGCTGTAGTAACAGACCCAAACACACTTTGACCACACACACACACCTACACCTCACCCTCTCCTACAAATATGTGACCTGTTTGTCATTTGAGCAAACTGTGAGGCGGCGGTGACGTCAGGGGTGAGGGGGTGGCAGGAATTGAGGGAAGTGGGGAGATGACTAATATTCCAAGGAGGCTGAGCAGATCCTGAAAGCCGGAGTGAAAACACTGCAGACCACAGACAGGTCAGAGGGAATCATCGCTGCTGGAACTTGAAGCAGCCAGAGTCACTAAAGCCGCTCAGCGTCGCTCAGCACTCAAGGATCAACGATTCAGCATCATTGCTGTTGTGTTCCTGTATGTTAATGTTGTTTTTGGTGTTCTGTGATGGACGTGAGATCAGCAAACAGAAGAGACCATGGGCCAGACGTACGAGTGATTTGTTTGCACAAAACTTTAAAGATCAAACAAGCGTCACCATGCTCAGGCCCCTTTGCACGACACCTGGTGGATGTATTCCCATCACGCTGGCCTGAAGCTGCTACTACGCCTGTATCCCCACCAGTCCACGCTGCTGGTGTTGTGGGTTCCAGTGCCATGACAACAGTGGTCCATAAGGAGTCTATATTTAGCCCTGGACCTCTGCCCACTACCATTGTCCTCCTGATTAAATAACAGCAGACAGACAGCTGCCCGGCCACGACTTTCTGGATCCGTCAAGGTTGTTTCAACCAAAAACTGTTGATGTTGGTGCGGTTTTTCAGTTTGGACCTGATCTCTGGGGTTGATTTCCCACCAGTGAGCAAACCGACAGTACAATTCAATTTGGACAGAGCGGGATGTTGAGTGTCTCGCTGGCAGGGAGGAGATGCTCTACTCTGTAAAGCTAAAAATAACAGCTTAATGTTTAAAGAGAAGACGGTCAGACATTCCTATCTGGCTATTTCATCTCTCTCAATTCAATTTTTACAATATTTGCTCGACATGACCCAACCCATGTCCCACCACGAGCCAGTTCTCATGACTTTTAAAAGGTATGACGTCCTGTGGTGCTTCCATCATGTTGGAAAACACCGTAAAGCAAGTCAGGCCAAAGACATGTCCACATGAAATGATTTAGAACTGCAAATTATAACCAACAGTCCTGAAAAGGTGCTGCCTCCAGATCAGCTCGTCTCTTTGTGAATCTCTGGTCCGAACCGGACTGTGGCGGTGTTGACCTGGCCGCACAATACAATTCACATCATTGTCATACTCGTCTGAGCATTCAGTGAGGTGCCCTTTAATCCGTCAGCGGGGTATCTGCGCACAGCCAGTACATGCAGCGCATTGTGCAGGCACATGTGCAAGATTTCATCCACACTGCCCACTCCGGTACACTTTGCTGCAACAGCCGTCCATGGCCTGGTGGGACCAGGACCTCGTGGTGACTAATGTCGGACACCGTTGGTCGATTGTCAGTGCGCTGACTGCGTGACTCTGCTGTACTCGGCTCACTGTTGCACTGCTTTTCAACATTCTTCTGGCCACAGTGGCTGCTGTTCAGCAACTATCGCATGACGCAGCTTTAAGGTCGTTGCTGTGGACAAGAAACAGACCCGGTGCTTCCATGTTAGGCAGCTGAAGGCTAAGTGACTCACTGATAAATGTGTTTCCCGTAGAAGCATTAGGAGCTCGTAAGTCCAGTAAATGTGAAAAGGTTCAAACGTAAAATGTGAAGGTTGGTGGGAAGGTAGTTAGGTGTTGAGGAACTTTTCAAAACTGGGTTGTTTGTTAGAAGAAGGTGTCATCTTACTAATCTCTGCTGTGTCTGAGCAAACATTGTGCAAGAGATTCTGAAAGATGGATTATATTTCCGTGTTTCTGTCAAGGTGTTGTAACCAATATGTCTGCTATTATTAAACTTCCTGCCTGGGTTCTGCTCCGTACTGTCAGGTGTGGTGCTGGTTTGTTTCGAAGGCGACTCCGACGGCTACATCAACCTGGTGGCTTACCCCTACGTGGAGAGCAACATGGATGGAGGGACCACGGAGCACGAGGAGCGCGATCCCCCAGAGAGGGAGCAGCCGAGGAGGAAGCACTCTCGGCGGAGCCTCCATCGCTCCTCCTCCTCCTCAGAGCACAAGGAGGAGCGGCCCGACAGGAGGGAGGCACACGACACCGACACCTCTGATAAGTAAGATCAAATAAAAGGAAGAGAGCTCCAAACAATGAACAGGTTCTTTATCGGTTTAATACTCTTTTGATTCTGTTTTACGTCACAGTGAACTGAATATTTTTGGGTTTTGGACAGTTGAAGATGTCACGTTGGGTCCTGGGAGACTGTGACAGGCTTTTCTCTAGACTCTTACTTATCATAGACGTTGACTGGCTCAGATAATTGACAGATGAGTTCACTGTAAAAACAATGATTAGAGTACATCCATTGCACCCAGGCATCATGGGAAATGTCTTCCATGGACTAATCAATCTCATGCTGGTCAGTCATGCAGAGATCTCAGGGAGCTGTCCGTGATGCAGCTGCTTGTGTCTGCTCTGCTGTGATGTTACTGACAATATATTGTTTTCCTTAAGGCTTTGCCTCACTGGTGGTGTGTGTATAGGAGTGGCAGTGTCTGTGTCTCACTGAATCCCGACGTGTCTGGGTTACAGTATAAATGAACTGATCCAACAGGATGGAGGACAGACGCTGGAGGGAAATGACAGAAAGCAGAGTCTGTGCTGAGCTCTGACATCAGTGAGGTTGAACCGACACGTAGCCTGTGACGATGCTGCACGGCAGCTTTGAGACGATAAACAGACTTCACGGGACAGTCCAGCAGTCAAACTCGCGTGATAGCGTGAACCTTTCAGCCTGCCGTAGGTGCAGCAGTTGTAACAGAGGGTTACCAGCGGCCACTTTCACAGCTTCAGCTATTGTCTGCCCTCCTCCCTGCAGCGTTGCGGAGCTCAAGAGTCCCCGGCTCGACCCAAAGATCCACTCAGACGTTCCCTTCCAGATGTTGGACTGGAACAGTGGCCTGAGTTCAGAGAAGATCAGTTACAACCCCTGGAGCCTCCGCTGCCACAAACAACAGCTCAGCCGCATGAGATCTGAATCCAAGGACCGCAAACTCTTCAGTATCCTTCCTCAGCCAATCACATCCACTCTTACTAAGTCTAATGTTTATAGATACACACTTATTTTACTTCTGCCTCCACCCTTTGCTTCAACTAGTACAGCCTAGTTGTCCTTCTTCTTAGCTCTTATGTTTATTCCCATTAGGACCTGACTAATATATGGGCACACTGACTAATATGAAACTCACATATTTCAGATATAACTGTGTCATATCACTATCAGTGCATGCTCCCAATAAGGGCAATGAGCAGTGAAACGCACACAGTGAAACTCTGTATGCCTCCACACACTTCACCATCCATGAGCTGTCAGCCACTGGCCGCAACCGTGACCAGCGGACCACTGTATGGGTACAGTAAGAGACACTGAATGTGAAGCAAATGTCAGTGACACTGTGAGGAATAAAGGCGAGAGCGGAGGGTGTCTCGGGTTATTGGGTCAAAGGTTGTGTTTTGATCTTCATCTTCAAAGACGGTGTGCTGCAGCTGGCCGGAGAGCACAGCAACACACGCGCCGTCCTCGTTGAGGTGCGCGTGTCCTCAGTGGAAGCAGGTTGAAGCAGGGCTGCAGGCGGAGAACCACACTCCTGTGAGTTTGCATTACCAGCATCCAGCGATGGTCCGTGGGACTCACAGCAGGTCCCTTTTCAGAGGTTTTCAGGGCTCACCATCTTCAAGAAATTATTCATGGAGATACAGTGTGATTGTTTAGGCTGTTGTATGTCTCAGAACGTTGCTCCTTAACTGCAGTGTTTTACCCAGAGTTCCTGCTGTTGGAGAACGTGGTTCATCACTTCTCTTACCCCTGCATCCTGGACCTGAAAATGGGCACCAGGCAGCACGGAGACGACGCCTCGGAGGAGAAGGCGGCCAGGCAGATGAAGAAATGTGAACAGAGCACTTCAGCGACACTGGGAGTCAGAGTGTGTGGCATGCAGGTACAGCAGGTTCCTTCAGATTCATCCCACATGCTGTTGATGGGACTGAGGTCTGGTCTCTGAAGTAGCGGTTCACCTGGATGTGTGTTTTGGGTCGTTGTCATGTAGGAATGTGAAATTGCTCTTCATCTCCAGCTGTCTGAGCGAGGCCAGCAGGTTTTGTGCCAAAGCATAGCGTGATGCTCCCACCACCGCGCTGCACAGTCAGTATGGTGTTCACTGGATGATGAGCTGGACTGACTCTGCACCAAACACATCTTTTAAAATTAAACTGAAAAGCTTTGTCTCATCAGACCAGCACACATTTCCCGCAGGGCTTGGGGTACCTGAATGCATCTGTTGATATAATTCAGATGGGCTTCTGTTTGCCCCCCACCCCACAGCCCAGACATGTGCAGGATACAGGACTGATCCATCAGTCTGGCTGCACATGGATCAGAATTACAGCGTGCTGCATGACAAAATGAACAGAACAAACAAATGTTGACTCTTGCCACCTCTCTCTTCAGGTGTACCAGCTGAACACTGGGCACTACCTCTGCAGGAACAAGTACTACGGCCGCGGCCTGTCGATCGAAGGCTTCCGTCAGGCCCTGTACCAGTACATGCACAACGGGAGGGGTCTGAGGCAGGACCTCTTTGAACCAATCCTGAATAAGCTCCGCAGCCTGAAGAAGGTGCTGGAGAGGCAGGCTTCGTATCGCTTCTACTCGTCGTCACTGCTCATCATCTATGAGGGACAGGTGAGCTGGGACTTTAAACAGTTACAGACACAGTAATGCCAGCTGGAAGCAGGGGGCAAGGAAACGTTGGGAGGTCTGTTGCCTCTTTGAAGGAAAAACAGAAAGTTAATCAAGCTGTTGTTTGTCACAGTGTTGGACAGTTTAACTGAGCCAGTCTGACTGATCGCTGTTTGATTGTGTGTGCAGGAACCTGAGGGCCCTACAGCCTTCAGCTCTGGGCAGCATGCAGCCTCGCAGCAGAAGCCCCCGGCAGCCTCTGCAGAGCCCCGCGCGCCCCCGAACCCCGGCACTCCCTGTGAAACGGACATGAGCCAGAGCCCAGACCCCGGGTCACTGTCCTCTCAGGGACCTGGACTGATGTCTCCTCCCGCAACCTCCCATCATCCTCCCCCACAAGCCCCGCCCCCCAAATCAGACTGCCACTCCTTCCTCCCTCCTGCCTCCTCACCTCACCCCCATCCAGACTCCTCCTCCCCTGCCCCCAGCTTAATTTCCTCACCCCCTCCTCCTGCTCCCCAGCCCAAGCAGACCCCCCTGGTGGACGTACGTATGATCGACTTCGCCCACTCTACCTTCAAGGGTTTCCGTGGTGACACGGCAGTGCACGACGGGCCGGACAGAGGTTACGTGTTTGGACTGGAGAGCCTGGTCCAGATCCTAGAGAGCCTGCGGGATGACAACCTGCAGTAGCTCCAAAACACACACACACACACACACACACGTATACACACACAAACACATTCACTCACACACAAACACCCAAAAACCCCTACACTGCTTGTTTTGCGTTAGTTCAGGTCGTACAGTCAGTGCACGTCATGCCAGAGTGGTCTCAAGAACAGAGACCGTTCCGGTGTAAATATGGAACAGGGTACTTCAGGAAGTCACCATGGCAACACCATGGGCATTTTACACATGAGTAGTTACTATAGCAATGGCCAAGAGGTGGGACAGTGAACTTTAAGAAGATATGGACAACCTCTGTCTGAGGTTCTGCACAACACACACATATGGACTTCTATATTTGTGAGGACCCTCATTGATACAATGCAGCATCTGGCCCCCTCCCCCCATTCTAACTCCGACCATCACAACAAAAGGCCCAACCACAGCCACTCTGAAGCCAAACTGCACCCTCACCTGTTACAAAGCCCCTGTTACTTCAGCTGCATGTTGGCGCTTCACTGTGCAGAATGAGGGTAAAGTGAACATATGACATGACAGCAGGGTGGGACGCCAGTCCAGGTCCGAGCAGAAAGACCAGGAGTAGACACACACAGCCGTCTTTAAACATGTCGAGAGGAGATATGTGAAGTCAGCACGGCAGAGGCGTTGTAGCAGTCTGCACAGTGAAGCAGCAACAACAAGCAAAACACACTTGAGGACTTGGCCAACCTCAAGAATCAAATTGGTCCTCACCAAGATAGACACACACATACACACACACACACACACACATACACACACACACACACACACACACACACACACACACACACACACACGCTCACGCTCTATGACACACAAACCTATCCTGGGAACAGTTGTCTGTGGAGCTGTCTGACAGCACTGGGGACAGACCGTCCTCTCTGAACGACCAATCAGCTGGATCCCAGGGGCCGCCCTCTGAAGCCGGCCAACACTCACAATAACCCCCTCACACTGACCCCCCACACCCCCACACCTCCACTCACCATCACTCCTCTTTCTCTACTGAAACCAAACCCGGACAGGTGAATAGACTCTTTCAGCGTTACCTTGAGAACGCGCTCAGAAACACATCCAAGCAACTGTTAAAGCAATAGATGGTGACGATAGACGGCAATGCAGAGGGCGGCGTCGCCCGCGGGGAGAATGGTGACACAGCGCAGCAGAGATCTGCATCACAGCAGTAGGCTTTAAGGAGAGAATATAGATCATTTCTACACTGTATGTCTGTTTTTGGGGCTTAATTGAAAACTTTAGTAGTCAGTGTCCTGTAAAACCATCCTCTGGGTTATTGTGTGATGTCAAAAGCATAAGCGTCACTTTTCCAAATGTGGTCTGGTGATATATTTTTCTACTTGTCAACAAATCCCATGAAAAGACCCCAACCAACAATGAAGACCCCCTCAGTGTAAGTGTGCACGCCCAACCTGCTGGCTGCTCCTCTGTGTGGCAGAGATCCAGCGTTGTTCAGTAACAGACGCACTGTTGCGCTGACTTCTCCATTCAGTACAAACACACACTCTGTAGGTTAGTGTGACTCAATCCCACACACACCATCCCACTGACCCAAAAAGCCACCAGAGCGCTAAATGTTGCTGAAAAGAAATAAATCCATTAAACGCATCATTTCCTCCTGTACGTTTTCCAGTAGCGCCGCCGTTCAGCTGTTTAGCGAATTACAGAGGCTGAGGTGAAATCGCATGTGCGAGACTGAAAGTGCTTTCCTTAAGTCACTCTGGGGGGTCTTTTATGCCTTAATATTGAAGCTGACAGAAAGAAATGAGAAACTTCTGCCCAGGTTCTGATGATTCACGATCAGCCCCCAAACCCCCACCATAGTCCACCAACACCCTCCCCAGAGTAGCTGATCCTCCCCACGCTCATTTAGTCTCTTCCCTGGAACTTTGTGTCTTCCTCAGAGGACGGAGTGGCTCAGTTCTCGTGGATGTGTAGTCAAAAATCAAGTTTTTTCAAAGCTTTGAAGACTTTTGGTCCACGTTGGCTTTGGAAGATCAGAAGCAGCAGAGCGGTGGCTCCAGACATTACTGCTTAATGGATTGTGGTGGGACTACTGTCAGCTTTTAAGATGAGCAGCTTCAGCAGGAGCAGATGGTGGCGGAGCTGAGCCACAGACAGGATGAGGAAGTCAGAAAGCGCTGAGCCGACTCATCGTGCGTTTGAGTGTTTTCTGGGGATTTGTTGACAACACAGAAACATAGAATAGTAGCAGACGTTTTTGAGTTGAGGCTGAGTGAATGTGGTTGTATAACAAGAATATTTAATAAGATTTTTTTTACATATATTCTATACATATATATGTGATAAAATCTAAAAAAAAAAAAGTATATGAATCTGTCAAAGTCACGCAGAGTAATGAAATTCATGTTCATCTCCATGAACTGTACGCCACTGTCAAATCAGAACATAACCCTCCGCTAATTACAGCAGCTGTTTCAGTCACGTTATGCCTGGAATCATTGAATTGGGATTTCCAGATTTTTCCAAACCGTCACGGTTGGTTCCAGGTTTTAAATCACGTGACTCGGCCCTGCATCAGATGTGTCTCACGCATCAGACAAAGGATCCTGTAGCTGCTGCAGAGGCAGAATCGGCCGCAATGTCTCAATAGAAGACGTCCCCGTTTATCTCATCTGATTGGTCCTGATGAGACAGTGTTAGCCAATCACATTTGTCCCATTTATGCTTCCTTCACTAAGTTCCAGAGGCTTGCTGTGACGCAGCAGTGCCCCCTGCTGGACAGCAACAGGAACTCAGCCCCCCCGGAGCTGGAACAGAGAGCAAATATTTTATTTTTGGTTTATCGAGGTGATAATTTATTTTTTTATTGTACCTTTACCCAGATGTGTGGGTAAATGCTTTGTCTTTTACATGACCCCCCTCCCTCCCCCAGTGTATAAAGTGTAAAGAAATGAAGTGCATCAGAGACACAATGTGTGAACTGTGAGGGGAACACGCAGTATTATATGAGCTCACTCAGGTCTGTCGTAGCGGCTGCTGACTCAGCTCCAGTCTGAAACTCGTTGGGTACCAGCAGACAGAGCCGGGACGCGCTTGATGTCTTAAACTGGTCGCAGCTAATCCAGACTTCAGTCAGCTCGCTGCACCCAACACTTGTGCCTGCTGTAGAGTTGTCGCTCAGGTGGGGAAGCTCTGTCGAACGTGCGTGTGTGTGTGTATGTGTGTGTTAGAACAGAGGTAAATGCCATCTTTAGTCTTTGGTTTGTTTCACTTCACATTTACGGGGTTGGTAAAGAACTGCATGCACGTTAATGTCCTCCTGTTTGGGTCAGTCCACGCCACAGAGTCAGACATTCTTGTTCCGGTCATCACAGAGTCTGAAGCAGCGCTGAGCCTGCGTGTCCTCTCAGATCATGATATGTCATCATGGATATTAGTCGCAATGATTGATCAGTTATTTAGCAGCATTTTCTGCATCTGACATCATCCTGACTGTTTGTTAGAACAGTGACAGTAAGTGAGATTAAATCTTTCCAGAAGCTCTTGGCCTCGTGTTGTATTTCCTGCTGCGGGCTGTGGGACAGGTGACACAGCAGTGATGGTCCTCAGTCTTATCACTACACAGACCCACTAATGAATCAGGACCTGTAATAAGTGATTGTTCATCATGACATACGAACACTCATATCATCACATGGTCAGCTGATATTGTGTACTTAGAGTTGTGTTTGTGTCCATGTGATGAACGTACAGCCGGTCCAACATCCACTGTCCTGCCCTGAGGGAAGCATCTGACTACTCAGCTGGGAAACCTTCACCAGTGATCCTTCAGCTGCGTCACTGGTGTGCAGCGAGCTTTTCCTCCACTGTGAACAGCCGCCTGCTGTGGCTGACGGCTAAAGGAGGAGCTGACACTGTGAAGCTTCATACTGGGGAGGGGAGCTGCACAATCAGGGGGTATTCTGTCACTGTGAGTGACACCTATACTGTTTTCATTTTACATATATATCATAAACATAAGTTATAGCTGCTCTGAAGCCACAGTCCTCCGAGCTTTCCTCTAATCTAAAGGGCTGGAAAGCTCGGGATGATTCCACTGCATCAGGTGAAACGAGGAGACGTGCAGAGGTGGAAACAGACTGACGAGCAAGTCACAAGCATCCACTGACTTCTGTCGGTGAGCCCAAAACCCCCCCACCCACCCATCTCACTTACTGTCAGAGCAGGCAGGAGGTCTCTACCCTAGTGTCCTTAAATATCAGTTATATATATTCCCACTCTAAATAGAGCTGTGGCGATTTGTCTAATTATCTATTGGATGATAAACAGGAAATCAATCGGCAACAACTGTGATAATTAATGACTCAATATAAGTCATAGTGACATTTTCTGGTTTGTCTTATTATTAAAGGATTCTGAACTGTTGGTATCATAAAACAAAACATTTGATCTTTGGCTGAACTGATGAGCTTTTATGGACCAAATAGTTGGTTATTCCAGAGGATCAACAGCAGATTAACTGATAATTAAAACAAGTTGGAGTGTCAACAAATACTTTAGTTTCAAGGCATGTGATGCATGTGAGGGCTGCTGATTCAGCCCTGACACTTCCTGGACCTCCAGGAAGTCCTTCCTTAGGCTCCTGCTGCGGAAATATCACTGAGTTCCTCAAAAGTCCGACAGAGTGTATCCAGTCAAACAGGAATGAAACAGAGTGTATCGCAGTGTTCGATGAACCATCCCTGAACACACTGAGCTGCGTCCAAATCACCTGCTGGAAGTCCATTTCTGCCAGGAAGAGGAAGCAGAAAGGAGGAAGTATAAGGACCAAAGTGAAAGTCAGCAGATACTGAAGGTAGAGGAACACACTCGCACACAAACACTCTTGGAATTATGACCTGTGTATCTCACAATGAGACACAGTTCTCTTCATTATGAGATTGCAAGTCATGAATATGAGACGGGGCTGAATGAAAGTCACAGTTACCAGATAGGAAGTGGGATATTTTATTTAACTGGTATGTTTTCATTTCAACGCTCTCACAATGTAAATAAATAAAGTCCAACTTTTACTTCATGTCTTTATTAAGAGTATTTTAAGGGTATTTTATAGATTCATAAGTGACAGTAGAGAGGTGATGTGAGAGAGGATGGGAACAACATGCAGGTGACCTTTAAAGACTCCACATTGTAACCCTGGCTCGTGATTGACAGGTCTCCTTAAACAATGAAAATCAGTGCAGCAGTGATGCATGTGATTTACTCTTGGCAGAACCCGGTGCTCATGTTATTCACAATGCAGCTTGACTACCAACAGTTCAGCGTGATGCCAGAGAGGCTTTACACATTAGCCTCTCCAGCATTACAGCCGAGCTTCTAATCTGCAGGGGTCCGGAGGGGAGATCACCTGTTTCAGACTCCACACACCTCCAGGTAGTTATTACTCCACCGGGGAAGGTCATGGCAGCATGCAGTATCATATGCTAACAACAGAGCTTTTCTCAATGTTCAGCAGACCAGTCCAGCTCCTGTTAACGCCTCCAATTCCAAACCAGGCTGAACTCCAGGCTTAAAGAAACTGGTTTTCCACAGCTTCTGGTTGCTGAACGTGGCGCCTGTGACTTCTGGGACTTGCTCCGTGTACTCCCACATCTGTTGTTGACTCACAGCAGAGACAGCAGATTGAAAAGTCAAACAAATCAGTGACGACAGGGTGACTCGGCTCATTTCATCAAAGGGCCCGGCTCACATGTTTTATGTAGAGATGCCTTCAGGTGATGATCTTACTCCAGCTGCGCCATCAGATGCCTCTCAGCTGCTGCGGAAGCCTCAGCGCTGACTGCTGATTGTTTTTTGTTAATTAACCCAAGCAAGAAGTCAGCGGTGGTGAAACTCACGTAATCAACTAATAAGCCACTAATTTAAATATGCATAACATTTTTGTATTTACTTGACCTGCACTGATTACATGTGCAACTGCATCTTAAACTGACTGATCGTGCTTCCAGTCTTGTTTCACATCCACCCTTTCACTGCCTTGAACTGTGGCTCACATGCTGCCGAACGATCTCCCGCATCCACATCGAGCAGACACACAGGACTTCATCAACCCACTGGAGTCTCTGTCCACCAGAACACCTGACAGCTCACCTGCTTAATGTGCAGACTCAGGCGTCTGCTGATGACAGTTACCGGGAAGCCGATCGTGACCGGTAACCGTGGTTACTGGGCCGTGGAGGTCAAATCAGAGGTTGTCCTGCTGCTGTTCCCAGCTGGTGCAACAGGTAGGAACATGTGCTGTCATATTACAATCATACTTCTGCAGCACTGCATCTCAGAGGCAAGCACAGGAACCACCTGAATTAGATTTTTCTTTTAGGGTGTGGAGAGGAATCGTCCCTGTATCAGCTGAGAAGTGTCTCCTCCTTCTCAAACTAAGTAAACATTTTAAAATCCTCTTTGGGTTCACAGGAAGGTGCACAGTTACAAAGCTGAAAACAGGTTTTCTGCCCCATTGCAAAAAACATTGAAAAATATGTATTGTCAAATCTGATTTAAAAAATACAATTATGAAAGATCCATTGCGTTGTATGTGTTGGTATATTTACTCTCTGAGTGGATTCTATCAGGTTTTTTATAATCAAAACAAAGACGGGACAGTTGCAGACAATGGGGAGACACTGTGCTCAGGAGAGGAGAGGAATATGTTAAAAATGCATTGAAACAGAATATCTTCTTTTGTTTTTCGGTTAAGTTTATGGTGTGACAAGTGATTTTAAACATCTTCAGATATTAAAACTACTCAGTTTGAAGTTTGTCCTCTCTCTCCTGCGTCAGCTGGGCGTGCTGCTCAGGCGGCCGTACAGGTCGTACTCCTTGTACAGGACGAAGTCTTTCAGTCGACCTGGCAACGGCAAGAGTCTCATGAAGACGGGTGACCGAAGACGGAGGCGACCGAGACAGCGACGGATCCGCAGACGACAGAGATGCTGCAGACAGCGAGGGTTCTCTGACAGGAGGAGGGAGGGGGGTGTGGAGAGGGAGGATGAGTGAAGACCAGCCTGCTGTCTCTGCTGTGACAGAGCGATGGAGTTTCATTTACCTTGCAGCCTGCAGATGTCGGCCCACTGCTGCTGCTCCATCAGAGGCGCCTTCAGCTTGGAGCACAAGGTCACGTGATCCACATAGTCCAACAGGACGCGGACCAGCTGACCTGAGAGTTGCTTCAGCCAGGAGACAGTGATCACCTCACAGAACTGCACTGACAGACAGACGGACAACATGACAGCCATGGTGAGTACTGTACGCAGTCACTCACAGCATCCCAGCAATGTGACAGAACTCTGGCCTTATATGCAGGAAATGAAAATATCATAAGACACTGATTTTGTTATTAGTCTGACCTTTTTTAGAGACATTCATGGTCTCCAGAGGACCGGTCTTTATAACTTTGGACCACAAAGTGTGCAGTCACTTTGATGAAATTTGGGGAAAGTGAATAAACAAGTTACAGGACAGGTGTTTGTGTATCTGGGCTCAGGAGCTGACGTGAGGTTCCACCCCCCCGTGGCTCTACAGCGTGTCCCCTCCTGACAAACCCGCGTCCTTCTGTTCATTACCAAGGTGTCTTTGATCACAGTGTTGGTCCATCCCTCGTAGCCTTCGGGGATGTGAGAGCTGTTGCCATAGGGACAGTCAAAGCAGCGCCCCACATCGTAACCATAGTTACAGAGCATCCTGAGAAGCACCTAACACACACACACAAACACCAGGCCAGATGAAATACAAGCGCAGTGGTGATTGAAGCAGCTGATCTGTGTTTCAGGAGAACGTCTCAGTGAAAACAATACGTTTACCTCGTCTTTGAGCGCGTACTGCAGAGCTGAGGGGAAGTGTGTCGTGTTTACTCTGCAGTAATAGTTGACGTTGGCTCCAAACCTCAGCAACAGGTTGATCAACTCATAGTTTCCCAAGCGCAGAGCAACCTAAAAGACACAGTCCCTTCAGAGGCCTGCTTACACACACGATGACGTGTTGATGACATCAAAACACACACACACACAGGTACCTGCAGACATTTGACTGGGTCTTGGTTGGCCATGGCTCCGTTCTCCAGCAGCAGTTTGGCTGAGGGCACGTCGTTATTGGAGACAGCGAAGAAGAGCGCTGACTTCCTCTCGTCGTCATAGCTACGCCGAACCCACGGATGGAGCATGTAGTTGGGGTCATAACCTGCATCCAGCAATGCCTGACAGGAGTTGTTCAGTTATTGTTGTTAACTGTGTTAAACACACACACCTGTTAGCCAATCAGAAACAAGTATCTTTCAGTACTTACTGACATTTTATAGACAAATCAGTTGACAGAGAAAATAATTCTGATTTTCTCTGATTGATAGTATATATATATTATGCCATATATATATATAACTGATTGTTCATATCGCTCTCTCTCTCTCTCTCTCTCTCTCTATATATATATATATATATATATATATATATATTCTTCAGCTACAGTCTTAATGCAGATCAGTACAAGCTGGTTAGACAGGATACGATCTGGTAGGATCAAGGATCAATAGCAGCTGTATATGTGCAGCAGAGGGAGGGTGCACGTCCAGATGAAAATGAGACAAACGTAATATGTTATAATGTGATTCAATGATCCGACCTGTTTCTGTCCCACTGAGCAAACACACACAAGCATGCACACACACCTTGAGGCAGTCTACATGTCCTCCTGCAGCAGCAGAGTGTAGAGGACTCATCCCGCTGTCATTTACATCTCCCACAGAGGTGACTGGGATCAGCATCTTCAGAGCTCTGAGGAACGAACGCAAACACGCACACGCACACACACACATTTTAAACACATTTTCAGAATAAAGCAAAATAAATGATGAGCTCATAAAGTAAAACATTTTAATTAAATATTCAAATTTCACAGTTTAAGCCAAGTTCTGGCTTCAAAGGAAAAAATACAATATTTACTCAAGGTGTCCTCTGTGTGCCACTCTGTGAATCGGCATGTGTCCAGTGTGTTTGGCGACATTGGCGTCGGCACCGTATTCCAACAGCAGACTGATGACAGATGGATCTCCAGACGAGGACGCCTCGTACAAGATGGATGCTTCATCCTGCGCCTGGGACAGGACATCCGCCCCTGCAGGACAAACAACACAATACAACACAAACAGACAAAAAGTCCTTCTCACAATCAAATAAATGTTGAGTAAAAACCATAAATCATCTAAACGGGGTTGAGCTGAAGTGTAAAACAGAAAAAAAGTATTTAAGTCTTTAAAGTCATATGTTTTCAGTTATATATAATCATATACAGTGGAGAGACTCTCACCTCTCTTCAGCAGCATCTCCACCACCTCCAGGTGACCCCCCTGAGCGGCCAGTGCCAGCGGCGTGAGGCCATAGTGGCTGTGAGGGTCAGGCTGCGCTCCGGCCCCCAGCAGCAGGGTCACCAGAGGCGCGTTGCCCAGCCGTGAGGCCTCGTGGAGGGGCCGGCGTCCGTGGCAGCCCTCCTGGTTCACCCTGGAGCCCCGCAGGAGCAGCAGCTTCACCAGGTCAGTGTGGTCTGAGCGGATCGCTGCAGAGGGAACGGATCACTTAACGACTGATGAGCTGACAAAGTGTGCGTGTGTTTGTGAACTGACTGACTAATTCATAATTCAAAAAATCATTATTTGCAATCTGACAACTAAATAGTTATAAATCAGCTGCACCTAAACCAAACTCCAGCAGTAAAATCCTGCTTTAACAGCAGTGCTGGGGTACTAATAATCTAATATTATATTTCATAGTAAAACAATAAGAGGGACAATAACCTGTGCTTTGGCAAAAACAGCTCAACAGACTCTGAGGCAGACAAATGCTGTCAGCCTACCTACTAGCAGTGGGGAGTCCTGGTCTTGGTCCTGGCTGTCTGGCTGAGCTCCATGCTGGAGGAGGAAGGAGGCGTTTTCTATCAGACCTCGCTCCACTGCCAGGAAGAGAGGAGTCTGACCCAGGAGAGTTCGGCACTCCACGGAGTCTGGGCCTGAAGCTGGAGTGATAACATGTGCCACTCGTCACAGCTCTGTTTCATCACCGGGCTTTTTGTGTTTGTGAGGCTGTACAGCACAAAGCAAACACAGACCTCTGAATATGAGCTCCAGGATGTTCTGGTTCCTCTGAGCTGCTGCTTCATGCAGAGGTGTCCACCCTCTGCTGTCTGTCTCTGAAAACCTGTCCCTCAGTCGGACGCACAGATCCTTCAGGAGCTTCTCATTACCTGCAGAGATGGACGGACAGTTGGTCAGCGTGATGTCAGACAGGGTGATTGTCTCTGACTCCTCTCCTCTCTTTGGAGTACGTTGGGAATTATGGATCCATCAAACTTCTTTTTTGCATAAATAAAGTGGGTTTTGGGAACCTTGTTACAGGCCTGGTATCGTCCCCCTCACCTTGTCTTATAGCAGTGAAGATCGTGCTGCTGTCTGCGGACTCAGGCCCGGAGCTGTGTGGGAAGAAGATCACTGAGTTACACGTACCAAGCACGAGTCTCATCCGGTCTGACCGTCAGCTTCGCCCTCTCAGAACGATGTCAGTGTAGAAACTGTGAAACGTCCACATGACACTGACAGTTTGAACCCAGTGAAACCAACTTGGATCTACCATGGATCAAACAGTTCACAGTATTAATAACCTCAACTTCATAAAATACGTGAACTATTAACCCTTTACTGTCCTAAAGATGCCACATCTGCCAGCCTGAGTCCTTTGGCTGTTCCACAATCCAGGTTACAAAACTCAGGATGACCCTGTTTCTGTGAAAACTCTCCACCCACTGTCCGTGTCCGTCTGTGGCTGAAACACCAGCTCCCGTGCAGCTCTCTGCACATCCTGCGCCATCTGACCTTTAGACTGCAGACGAACTTTACTGGCAGTCTTTATGTTTCCACTCAGTCAGCCACAACCCTGTCAAACAAACTGTCATCAAGTCAAAGATGGATTAAGAGTTTAGATGCAAAGCTTTAGTGTTTAGCAGGTGACAGAAACTCTACGGACCAAAGTCTACACACTCTGATGAAGCTGTAAATGCAGAATTGACAACAGTGAAAAAGGCTTTTTCCATCTGTAATGTGAACTGTAATGTAACCTTGGCTTCTGTTTGACCGACCTCCTGCCGCCTCGTGCCGTGGTGTCTCTGTGGGTCTCCTTCTGCTTGTTGCTCTCCAGCAGACTCTGTTCAATCATGTACTGAATGGCTGCACTTTCCTCTTCATCATCATCCTCCATCCCAAACCTTTCAAACTCCATGGTGTCACATCCAGGGCCCTGTTCACAGAGGGAAACGGTTTGTGAAGCCAGGCCGCACCTGACCCGTGTGTGTTTGTTCAAATTGGACAGTTTGGCCTCTGTTCATAATGTGAACCCCTTCACACTGAAACTGTGCTTGTTGAACATGTGATTCTAGAATCGTGAGCATCCATCTGCTGCAAACAGCCTCCTCTCTGCCGGGAAAGATGTCACTGTTTTCTCCCATTCAGACACAAGAGCGTTGCGGAGGCCCGGCTCTGATGGTGGGTGATCTAGCTCCAGCTCACCCAAAGGTGCTGGATGGGGTTGGTGTCTTTAAGCGCCACAGGTCAGAGACTGGATGAGACACATCTGTGGATCCTCACACAGAGCATGGAATAAAACTAAGCAGTGAAAAGGCTAATTATATCTGCGCAGTGGAGTTTATTATTCATAACGTGAGGTTCCAGAATGTTCCAGCAGTAACTTTGTCACACTCACGGTGCCTCAACATAATCTTTTGCTTTTGCTGGTCCTTCAACTGGTTTTTACAGCCCGTTATACGGAACATCCATCATAAGGGATTAACAGACTGAGGAAACCAGTTGTGACCTCCTGGTCATGTGCAGGCCTGCAGGAACTACGTGACAGGCAGTGAAGTCAAAATGGAGGAATTAACGGACAATTCAACACATCTGTCTCTGAAAGCAGACCTGACCTTCTCACTGCAGCTTTGTTTACCTTGAGGTTCAGTGTTGGATCGTGGATCTGGTCTCCTCTACCCGGCTGTGAAGTCCCCGCAGATTCAAGGCAGACTTTGTTGTTGCTGCAGTTGGCAGGTGGACAGGAGACCTGATACACGTTGCTATATTTACCCCCTCCAGCATCTAAGTTTATACAGTGAGGCAATTAGCAGACAGTGTGACAGTGCAGGGCAGACCCTGGTTCTGCTGCATGGATCCCACAGGTGGGGGCCCTGGCTGACTGATGTCACATCAAGAACAGGGCACTCAATAAGAGGCCTGAAACAACACTCTTATCAATATCAATGAATCTGCCAACAGGTTTTACATCAATCATTTCATTAATGAAGTGTCGGAAAATATTGAACACTGAACCCCAGGCTGCTCCTGACGCCTGCTGAACTGCATGGCACTGTGCCCGCTGAGGTTTAGAGGCTGAAGGCCAAATTAAATCAGTTTAATGATGCAAAACCTGCACTGGTTTAAAAAGGTTCACATCACATTTGTAATAAATCAAATGACACAACACAATCTGACAAACAGGTTTCCACTGTGGTGTCCGGCCTGTGGGCCATGGGGTAGACTGGGGAACAAGAAAGTAACATACTACTGAGTTTACGGTTTCATTACTGTTAAATACTTATGGATGTGTGTGTATGTTTAAAACCAAGTGAGTTCAGTCTGTTTAAAACCTCCTGTGGATTCACCACTTTACTATTCACAAAATAAACTTATAACATGTACCAGACCAGACTAACTGTTCACCGTGTTTATGAGGAGTGTAAGGGTTAAAAATACACCAGGCAGCTCCATGATTTGATTATAGTGTTTACCACGAGCCTTTCCAGAGTCAAATCAACTATTACAAACACCTTCCTCTGCTTTATGGATTATTGAAGTCTTACTGTTGAATGACAAATAACATGAAACAACTGGAGTGTAATTGAAAACATTTTATTTCATTTTCTGCCTCAAACATTTATGACCTGGGTCTCTCCTTCTTGCCTTTGTAGAGAGCCAGTAGGGACACGTTGGCCACTTTGACCACCTTAAAGCGAACTCCAGGAATATCACCCACGGCGTGACCTTTACGTCCGAATCCTGCCACCAGAACCTCATCGTTCTCCTGCGGGACCAAACAGAGAGGAAGAGGCAGTTAGCATCTACATATGGAACCAACTCCAAATTTCACCCCTGCAAGCTCTGCACAGACACTGAGGAGCATCGACACATTTGTAAAAGCCAAACAATTCTAATCAGAGGCATGGACTCATCACCTGACTGATCAGCTGATTCAAACCAGGGAAGGAAAGCAATACTGTTAATGTTCCTGCTGCAGACTGCTCACATACACACACTGGAACCGGACACACCACAGCTGCTGTTCAGCTGCGTGCTGAGCAGGAGCTTACCTCGATGAAGTTGAGGCAACCGTCGTTGGGGACGAAGGCGGTGATCTTCTTGCCGTTCTTGATGAGCTGAACCCTCACACACTTCCTGATGGCAGAGTTGGGCTGCTTAGCCTCAACACCACTGCGAAAAAACAACACACTTTAACACACTTGAAAAAACTGACAGCTGTGTGTGTGTGTGTGTGACATATACATCCCGTCTGAACCTGTTAGAAACCTCTGCTCTAAAAATGATGTTTCTGATACCTGCCACTGCTCATGATCAATTCTAAGATACACACACGGCCCCAGTAACAGCTTTAAAGATGTGAACACACCGCAGTGCCCGAAAGTGTCAACACTAAAAACGTGGAACTGTTAACGACGACCAAACACCAACAGACAGAGTCCGTCAGTGTGATCAGCTGTCACTTCATTTCCAGTTGTACTGTTCAGCAGATCCTGGTACTCACACTTTCTCAAGGACGATGCCTTTGGCGTGGGAGGCTCCTCCGAAGGGGTTAGCCTTCAGGGCAGTGCCCAGATGGGCTTTCTTGTACTGCTTATCGTGCCATTTCTGCTCACGGCGATGGTTACGGAGCTTCCTGGCTGTGCGCAGACCACGACACTTTCCTGGAAGACAAACAAGTAGGAGCTCAAGTTAGAGCCTGTATGAGGCATTAGTCTTGTAGTTATACTGAGACTGATGTGGAGTTTAACATGATTTATATTTCAGTCCAGTAGTCTAAGTCTCCAAACTCCGCACGGACAACTGATAACTGCAAAAGCTAAAAACATCCAATACAGAGAGATGCTGTATAAACGCGCTATAAAGGTTTGAACAAACATGACACATATTGGAACTTTTGTCAAATTGAGGGATCGAGCTGTCCCCGACAGCATCAATGACCACTTTCAAACGCACTCCAGGAAGCAGCCAAGCCAAAGGGTTGGAGAGCTGAATGTCACAGTTCAGTTTAACAATTTCACACCTCGGTGCAGTCACTGCAGGTAAGTGTAGTTGACTTAATTGATCAGGATTAAACACGTGGCCTTGTACACTTACATTAAGGACCTCTGTGTGTTTCAACGCAGCAATGACGAATGGATGGATAGATATAAAAAATCTATCAATATCATTTAGGAGCTTACGGCTAATGGCTGCGCTTAGCTGAACATAAGGCTAACATACAAACACGCACAATATGAGACGTTAAACAAAGCACCGGAAATAAGGTTATTTCGCTGTTCGGATGTTTAATGAAATGGCATTTGAAAACAGTTTCAAGCGAAGAAGAAAAGTCTGCTGCGGGAAGCTAGCCATGCTAACACGCCGCTAGTCTTACGCAGCCTCGACATGTTATGGCCGCTCCACGTTGCGGGGAGGGAGAGCAGTCAAAACGAGTCGTTTAATAAACCGAGTGCGGAGTTTCACCGACAGAAACACATAAAAACGCTTCCTAACATGTTCATAAACCACACAGGTACGAACAATCGCCGCAGCAGGAACTATTATTCCGTATTTAAGATGAAGTCTGAGCCGTACCCATGATTGCAGAAGCGAGCCTGGGATGGAAAGGAAGGAACCAGGATGCACCGCGGCAATGTCTAGTCTGAGGACCCCGACCGGGCGTGGCTAAATAAAATGCCTGACTGAAAATATCACACGAATGTAAAACAGAGTATTTCCCACAGCAGTAAGATAACTGCTGTGGGACTGCTGTAACTTCTATATACATTAATATAAAACACACACACACACACACACATACATAACTATACATTTTAAGCTGAATTAATTTTCAGTGAAAGAATGTATTTCTGTTAAGTTACTGAGAAAAGAATTCTGCCTGACAGTGTTTAATCAGTCGACAGCCTCACTAAGCCACTAAGTCTGTAGGCTACTGGTTTCTATGTTGGAGAAGCACAATAGGGTTCTAAATAATTCATATACTGATAAAACAAAGTAATCATCAGACCTGCTCTAACTCTCTATGATCTCAAATTAATCTGGTTGACATTTATGAAATTATTCATATAAATATTCATCAACACGAAGAGGAAATTAAAGTAATCTGACATCGCATCTTGTTATTCTCTGCTGCACTGCTGCAATCTATAACAGGCATCAGAAATGTATATAATGATAAAATTAAGAAAAGCAAATGTTACTTATTCCAATAAACATTATAAATTCAAGACTGCCCTATGCATAATCCTATGTCTCTGATTTCCATGTCATTAATACTCTGTAATAACATTTATTTTGAGGTGAATTAAGGAATGGGAGTTGAAGTAAATGTCTGCAGCCAGTGTGTGTGTAACCAGTGAGAAAGCGCAGGGCTCTCTCAACCCTGTCTGCCTCTGCACTGCACTGATTGGCTGATGCAGCAGTCTGTCAGGGGGGCTTAAAGACAGTGGGCTGATTAAAGTAGATTATGAGGGGCAGAGAGGGAGACAGTGTTCTGGCATCATACTCTAGTCACTGCAGTGATGGCGTCACCATGGAAATGCTGCTGCATCCTCCTCCACTGCCTCCTCGTCCTCCATCTGCATCCGTCTACCTGTCTCAACCGACAACCTGCTGACAGGTAGGTGGGAGACAGAGGAACAGAGATGATGTTTCATTTTGACGCTTGGTGTTGTTTTGACCTCTCCCGGCTCTCTAATCTTTTACTCCTGACACGCTCAGCTCAAAGATTACTGATGTGTTTCTCCCGTGCGATTTGCCACGACCTGCGGGTAGTTTCACTGGTTGTGTGTTTTTTATTTGAAACTGCATGAAGTAATCTTTTTTTTATTTGGTCGTTTGGCAGTGACAAGTTTAAAGCCCAACATCTAACATTTCATCACCTTATAGAAAAGCCGTGTCACCTGCTTTCACAGCCACCAGACACAAAGCAACATTATCATCCCACTGGAGCTGTCATTTGATCACCAGCAGGAGCGGAGTCAAACCAGGTTTCATGAGGAGCATCATCACCTGCTGCTATTCGGTTGTGATGGAGCTGCAGTGTCAAAGAGGGAAGTCTGAGTTAGATCAGGAGGACATGCTGCTTGTTCTCTTTGGCATTTGTGGGGTTGTGCACAGTGAATTCACCCTCCTGGGTCAGACTGTCAGCAGAGAGCTATGCTATCTTCCCAATCTCTACACAATGTTTTGTTAATCTTAATTATTTTGTGATGGATTTTTTTTTTAAATGTCCTTTTTTTCTGAAGATCTTCTGAGGTGTCTCAGAGAGAGAGTTCAGCACAAATGAGCTGAACTGTGTGTGATGGACCATGGTGCATCACCATGGCACAGCACGGTGGCACAGCCAATTCAAACTGCATGTTTTTTTTTGGCTGCACCAACACGATCATCACCACCAGCTGCCCTACCTGATGAATTTGGTAACTGTGATTTCTTTAGAAATTCAAACTCAAAATGAAAATGAAATTCAAACTCAATGGCCACTGCTTTAACACAGTATAACACAATATTGCAGAAGGTGATTTAAGAGGTTAAATAAAGGGACATCGAGGGAGCGACCTAAGTGTTGAGAGCTATGTATCGCTGCACAACGTGACAACTTTGAAAGCAGTGGTGGCAAAGTTTAAACTGGGGATGATTTTTATTTGCTGTCATAAAATCAGTAATGCATTGCATTCGTATCATAACTGCTATGTGCAGATATGAAGGTGAGTTGTAAACTGTGGCTTCAGGTCACAAGGTAAAGATCGATAAACATAATCTGAGGTTTTACAGAATCATTCGTGATCAACATTCTTGTTGATGGTGTTGACACAAACACAAATGGGATGATAATGTTGCTCTGCTGGATGTGGAAAACAGCCCACTGTCTGTGGCGTGTCATTTTTTACAGTGTGCAGCTGTTGACGCTAACCCAGGAAGAAGCAGCAAAATCTCCTTTTGGCTGAGAGCCACCCCATCCTTCATGACCTGAATGGGTGTGTGTGTGTGTGTGTGTTGACAAGCTCCCTGATTGTATGATTACATAATCAGAGCAATCCTACAATCCACAGTCCTGTGCTCTGACCTGTAACACAAGAGGAGATAAAGCCATTTTTTTTGGCTGTAGGGGGTGTGTGAGTCAGGGGGGGATTTGGCTACACTACGCCTGTTGTTGAATTAAATATATATATAATATATTTTGTATGTGCTGAGGAAAATGTGGAACGTGTTTTATACGACATCTACTGACAGGATTTTTGCTCTGAGAGGCAGAGAGACCCCATAGAGAGGAGGAGCGTCCACTAGACTCATTTAGATCAGCCTAACTGGTTATTTTACACTGAATCAGGCTGCACGCCCTCTCTAAATGATCAGTTTAGACATAACAGATTTCTTATTATGATTGACAGATATACCCTGACTGACCCACTGGGAATTTTTTTTAATGTAATTGACTATTGTGGACAATTGTGTTTTATTAAATGATCCAGTATGAAGCACGACTGCTCCAGCCAGCACCTGCAACTTCCTGAGAGAATAGCCGTCCTGTGAAAGTGCCTGTGTTTGCCCCTGACAGACTCAGATTGTTATTTTAAGCATCTGACATCATTACAGAGATGATCCTCAGCAAAATCCTTTTTGTCTGTCTAAAAACTGCCATTATATCTCTCTATCCAACCAGATTCCATCAGTATCAACAGTCATTTTAGCTCCACGCTCATCATAAGACACTACATTCCAACTCAGCAGAAACAAGTTAAAAGGCACTAAAACTGTCTCAGCTCACATTTCTGCTGTTTCCATAGTCATCAACACAGCCTGTGATTGTTGGAACACTGGAAAGTTGTGCCTTTCTTTGTTTCTTTTGAGCTGGAATGGAGGTTGTCTTATGATGAGCCCCAAGCTTAAATTACAGTTTTACTTGTTTACATGAAAACAACATTGCCTTGGAACATAACCCAGACACTGGCTAAGCTAGTCATCGGAAGTTGCTCAGATGTCACTGTAACGGTTAGGTTGTTAACAGGTGGGATAGTAAGTGGTTGTACAGGTGTTCAAAGATGGTGTCTGGATCTCACAGTGAGCGCTGGTGTGCTCACAGACAGCAGAGTCAAACATCAACTGATGTAAGAGTTTGCACAAGGCACACAAAGATGGAGAAAATAATTAGCTGATAAGAAATATGGCTGTTTGTTATTTACTCCAACTGTGTGTGTTTCTGCCTTGGTCACAAACATGAAAGAGACTGAGCCAGGAGGTTTTAAGCTCTGTTCTTGTTGCTGCGTCTTGATGTGTTGATTTGCACAGGCTCAGGCTTCTCTCTGTAAAACCTGAATGTGCTGTCTGAACTCTCTGATATTAAGTCTTTTGTCCTTTCTCCTTCTATGACAGGGGTTTTTATCTCTGTAATCTGGGTCAGAGTGGGTATTCTGTAGTAACAGTACATCTCCGTTCCAGACTGATCGCTCTGTCTGTAACCTGAAACTCTAATCCACAGGGTGAATGACTGGGTCGCTCTACTACCCAGATGCATTCTGGGTACTTGAAACTTCACAGGTCCATCCCCAGTCATCCTCCCTCTTCATGTGTTATGTTCCTTTAGGTTAATTTAATGTATTGTCATTGTATTGTTGCTTTATTTTCTATTATTCATTTTGCTCATTTTGCTGTTTCATCTAGTGTGCACAAGACTTTCATATTGTTTCAAGTTTAAACTGATGCTGATTTATGCTGAGCAGTATTTGATCTGAAATGCCAAACCAGTCTCGTGTTGGTTTGTTTTCCAATAATACCACACAGAGTCACACAGAAAAAGCCTGAAAACACAGCTAAATACGTAAATGCTGAAAGAAGCAACAGACGACAAAGGGAACTGTTTCCAGGGACACTGTGTGGGATTAAAGGTGGGAAAAGCTGATGAAAACATTATTTCAGGTACTTACTGATCCCTCTGTCATTTCTGTTTACAGTGCTGCTGTCTCTCCAGTCCATGGTAAGCCCTGTCTGTCTGCATGTCTGTCTGTCAAATGTTCATCAGCTGCTCCTCATAGTTAGTAGGTAGCACGTGAATAGAAAAGACTAGAAAATAACAGAAACGTTCCCTCACAACACCAACAACATCAGGGGAAAAGGACTCTAATATTTCATAATACTCTTTCAGTATTGCTGTCAACACTTAAAAATAACTACAGTGCACTTTAGCAGCATAACAGCACAAAGTAGCAGCCACAGAAGACCCAACAAGCAAAACAGCAGCAGCAACATCTTACAACATATGACTGGATATTCCTCGTCTGCTGGTTTCTGATTAGATGATGTATAGCAAGGTACTGATAATTTACCAAGAATGAAATAAATAGCATATCATAATGTTGCTCTGAGGCATTGGAAAACTAAATGTCTGCCTAGGGCCACTCTAATAACATGTCCCTTTGTGTCTCCAAACTATCAACTTCTTAGGAACATCAAAAACATCTTTGTTAATTGACGCTGCAGTTTTTTGGTATAGTCCAAACTGTTCTGGAGACACAAATATGCTGTATATGCTTTAAATATACTGTATGTATTGTGTTATTGTGGGAGAATACATCCACTGTCTCACATTGACTGTCTCCAGATGACAGGGTGGCAAACACTGATGGAGGAACATGGATGGAGGAGAACTTGGTATCTGCAGAGCAACCATTCATACAACTGCAGGTAAACTCCAGGTGGAGGATGGAGCAACAGTGTTCCTCTGTAGGAGAAGTATTGTCGCTGATATGAGAGGTGAACAGTGAGGGGAACAAGACAGCCTCAAATGCCCTGCATTCAAAACTGTATGGGAGTAAAGTCAGCAAGTGTCAGCTCTGATACTGTTGAGTTTGGTTTCAAACAAACTCAGGATGTGAGGATTTCCATTCTGTTAGATCAGCTGAGGAAGGAAAGACGTAACTGCAAAGAGGGGACAACTTCATGTTTCTCTTTGGTGATGCAGTTCAGATGAATCTCTGTCACATTAATTACATGTGCCCCTAAGCATTTCTCACATGTTGGCACATGCTGAGCTTCATGTATAAATAAAACACTGATTCACGTGATTAAAAAGTTTATTTCTCTCCCTCCTCGCCAGTCTCCAGATGCACCACGCAGGAAGTTACTTCAGACACCAGGGGCTGCTCTTCCCTTCCCTCCCCTCAAGGTGGTGCTGTCTCCAGATGGCTGCGTGTAACACTGTAAAGATAATAACGGCTAAAGGAAAAAACACCTTTCACAACACACACTTCAGCAGTAGCTACATACTGAACTGCTGATGTCTTGTCTTAATTCACATGCAGTCTGACCCATTCATTATCTAAGCCAGGTTTAAACCTAATGACAACCCCTGAAAAATGAGAAGCTGCTTTTGTCCAAAATTGATGACCTTTGTTTGGTATTGGCAATGTTGAGAACAGTCATAACAGAAGAGGCCTCTTAAATGCCAGTTGTTTGACCGTGAAAAGGTGATGTAAGGGAGATCTATTCTGCGGATCCCAGGTGTATTACTGTTGTCTCCGCCCACCAGGTAGTGTCCAGTGGGGAGCCGTGCATCCTTTTCCAGGCCAGGAAGCTGTCGCTCCGCTATGAGAGGGAGAAGCAGCTGGACCTGACAGAGAGAGCCTTTTCTCCCCAGAAACCTGTCGACATCAGCCAGTCTGTCTGCCGTCAGGACAAGGCAACGTATGAACACGTGTCTGTCTGGATGATCCCCTGTGTGCCTCTGTCTGATGTACACAGCACTTAAAAAGCACCAGAAAACAGAAACAATTTAGATCTAGATGTTTTATGATGTTAGTCAGAGAAACATTTCAATACCTTTTCAACAAAATGATGTTGTTTTACAAGAAATAAACCTAACATTGTTCCAAATATTCCAAAACCTGAAATACAGCAGTCCAGCAGCACCATTATATGAAACAATGCAGTTTCAGTAGAATACATCCAGTGAGACATTTCAGAGCAAGGATGTTGATGACATGCGACACAAACTACAGCACAAATACCCTTGTGTCTGAACCTCTGTCTGTCTGTCTGACCCTCTGTCTGTCTGTCTGTCTGTCTGCACCAGGCTGGTGATGAGATTTGGAGATGTGGAGGATTTGAGGGCCCTGTCCATCAGGTGAGTCATACCATCTGGCTGCTGATCATGTAAACTGTAAAATGTTAATAAAGCTAAATGATATGAATCAAGTCAAACCTGACTGAATGTTGCGTGAAAACAATGATGACACTCTAACTGTAAATGTGTTCATGTTAAAAGATCCCTTAAAGTTAAACTGTAAAACTATAGTGGAATGTAAAAAAGCACATTTACTCAAGTACTGCAGTACTACTAGTACTTTATGCTTATATTCTACTATATTTCGGAGAGAACTATTGTATTTCACTACATTTCACTGTCATAGTTACAAGCTACTTGGATTTTACACACAAAACATATGAACGGCTTATTAAATATGATGTGCTGTTATAGATTAAAGACCTCAGAGACCCTCCCAGGTGTTTCAGTTATGTTGCTGATTAGATCAACTCAAGATGGAGCTGTTTGTGTTTTTTGGGGGGATTTGCAACACATGTGACGCTAGATGTAAGTGTGGACCGCTCTCCTCTGGTCTCTCTGCTGTCAGACTGCAGCTGTCCAACACTTTCTACGAGTCGTCAGGTCAGTGGTGGTTCTCGGTGGAAAGCGTCTCTCTGCTCTACAACTCCTCTGAGGAGGCCGTGTTCAACGCCAGCGAAGTGCACGCTCCAGCCTCCTCCTCCTACCACTGCCTCCATGTCAGCAGCCTGCAGCGCTACAGCGCCCTGCTGCTGCCCAGCACCGACCACGCCCGCCGCTGGGCCATCACCTTCACCAACTTCCAGGTACCTGTCAGCAGAAACATAATCATTATCCACCTCCAAACAAAACATTTACTAAAACCCTCCAACAAATAGTGAATGTTCAGTCAGTACTGTCTATACCTAGCAATAAATTAATAGTTTAAAACATCTGCATAATGATTTTCATCTTCCTCCTTATTTCCTTAACATCTCCATCCCCTCCTCAGATTCAGGCGTTCAACGTCACCTCCGGTAAGTTTTCACCTGCGAGCGACTGCGCCACCTTCCTGACACCAGCCATCCTGATGGGCCTCATCACTTCCCTCATCCTGCTGCTGGTCCTGGCTTATGCCCTGCACATGGTCGTCCACCTGAAACACATCGAGCATGACGATGAACACAAGGCCGACATGTACTCCCCTCAGAACGCTGAGCAGCCCGAACACTGCTGCATGGAAAATGCTGCTGAGAAGAATATTCTGTAGCATAGCTGAGGAGATGATTAGTGATGTTTGACACAAACACAGCTGATATGAGATTGACAACTGGTGTGGTGGTACACTTTCAGCTCAGGATTAGATTTTTGAAATTTATATTTCTAGTGTTTTTTTTATTTGCATATTAATATGTTTCTGTATTTGTCTTTATAACAAATTTAATAAAAATATAAATAAAAATGTATTGAAGACTTGTCGTTGGATGTAGGACTGGATAAATTGTCCTTTATCCAAAATGGTGTTCATTTAGTCTAAATAAGCAGACAGCCAATCGCATAACTGGCTTTGTGAGAGTGAAGCAAAAATGACAATAGGCATGAATAATTAAGGAGGCAGGATGAATCTGTGTTTCCACTGCTGTCAGGTAAGAACAGGAAACTGAAGCTACAAGTAGCACAGACTCAGCGCAATGAGGAGGAAAACGTTCTAATAGGTCAACTTCAGCTGCAACACCCAGATGGTAGGATCAGAATATGATGTAAACAGTATGGATCCCTCCTGCTGTGTTTCACCACTTCATGCTGCTGGTTTAAATGCCCCTGCATGTCTGAGTATTGGTAAATGGACCGTATGATGCCTTTCTCCTCTGACAACTCAAATGGCTTTACGCTGCATGTCAGTATTCACCCACTCAAGAAAACTGATGCCACACCAGAAAGGAAAATGTGTAAATTCAGAAACATTCACTTAACAATGGCACATATTTTATTTGTGGCATGTGGAGATTGAAGGTGAAATATGTGTGGCATAATAATGGAAAGATGAAAAATGATAACCATATCTGATTTAATGTATGATGTGTATATGTTGGAATGAACAGTTTGGGGCTTGCTGGGGGAATCGTGCCGGGTGTCATTGTAATGCTGGCCGATGGGGGGCAGTAGTAGAAGCGGGTAAGCAGCCATACTGTGCAGAAGAAGACGCACGTTCTGACCACATTAGACACCAACAGCCGCTAACTTTGTGGAAGTTAAACACTGCATGTTACTGACAGCAGCATCTGGATTGCTGAGGACTGTGTGTTGTTTAATGTTAGGTCAGACAGCGGGAGGTTGGAGCTTGTCATCCTGCCGGCGCCGGGTTTCTCTTCGGGTTAGTTTTTCCGGTTAGCATTCCGGCTAACCAATGTAGCTGCGGGACAGGTCCACCGCAGGAGACCTCCAGAAGGGGACTGCCCTATCAACCGGTAACGTTTCCGGCGTAGCTTAATGTCATTGTAGTTTATCCCTCCCGCCGAGAACTTCATGTTTAAGCACCTCTCCGCTGCGCTCACGCTCTTTCCCCGCCAACTGCTTTCTTCCTCACCGAGGACTTTAACCAGTGCATGCCGCCTCCTCCGCAGAATGGAGCAGGCCGTGGTGCGGTGCCTCCCCGGGGAGCCCAAACTCACCATCTCCTTCTGTCTGGACGGCAGCCACAAGCACATGCTGCGGGACCAGGACGAAGCTCTGGGCAAGGTCCTCGCCCGCATATCGAACGGCATCAGCAAGACCCAATTGAAGGCGAAGAAGTCGAAGAAGAACAAGGGTCAGCAGCCGTGTGAAACCCCGGAGCCCACCGTGGTGAAGCTGTACTATGACGGGGACGAGGTGGCCGACACGGTGCCGAACTCGGAGGCGTGGCAGGATGGAGCAGTGCTGCAGGTGGGGGACGTTAAATACTCCATACATAGGAACGCCCCAACGTTCACCACCGCTGAGCTCCCGGTGTCCCTGATGGCCGGGTTCCCCGTCTGTCCCAAACTGGAGCTGGAGTTCGGGAACCTCCAAGACTGCGAGTTCAAGTGGTACAAAGAAAATGTCCCAACCACGAGGTAAAGACATGGAAAACACGGTGTTGTTGACAGCGTAATGTATGTAATTCACTGCAACTGCAGAATCTAGGGGACATCCTGCATCTTTGTCCTTATCTCTCTCTCTCTTGTTCCTGTCCTAGCCCTGAAGCAGCTGGAGAAGTACCATGCCAGGATGGCAGATGGACAGAGATGGGATGTGAGAGAGTCTACGTTCCATCCAATCAGGACATCGGCTGCAGGCTCAAACTGTCCTGCACACCTAAAGATGGAAGACGCAGTGGCCTGCCTAAGGAGCTGGTCTCTGTGGGAGCGGTGGAGGCCGGACCAGGCGTTTGCACGTTTGACAATCGACATGTGTACACTGTCAAAGAGGCGGAGTGGCCAACGGTGAGGGTGGTGTCCTACAACATCCTCGCCGATGTTTACGCCCAGACGGAACTCTCCAAGAATGTGCTGTACCCTTACTGTGCCAGCTACGCCCTGGAACTGGACTACAGGCAGAACCTGATCAAGAAGGAGCTGGCCGGATACAACGCTGACATCATCTGCCTGCAGGAGGTCGACAAAGGTAATTAGTGCAGAAATCAAAAACATCTGTCCATGGTAACCATTTCATGTCAAGAGGTTTGTTATTTTCCAGTAGCACCTGCAGCTGATACACATTCATGTTAATCAAAGAAAAATTCTGAAAGTTCAGATTTTACATCAGTCGTACATCAAAAGAGCTTCCTGGTAATAATGAATGTGTTGAATTATGGGTAATGTAGTGTTTCTGTTAAGCCTCTCTGCAGCAACATCTGTGACCGGAGGCATTGTTGACTGTCAGTTTCACTGAGCTCACCTGTATCGTGATTTTTGAACACAGTTAACTTTGTGCGTCTGCCTCCTGACTTTCCCCTGTGCTCTCTGGACCCAGGTGTGTTCGTGGACAGTCTGACTCCAGCTCTGGATGCCTTTGGTCTCAGCGGTGTGTTCAGGATCAAAGAGAAGCAGCATGAAGGACTGGCCACTTTCTACCGCAGGTCAGGTCAGCCGGCAGCCGGAGTCTGAAGGAAATGCCTGTGGGCTTTCCAGTGTTGTCAGTTTCAGTGCCAGCGTGAACAACGTATCGGAACATCAGATATTCAGAACCACACACAGAACTTGAGCTTATTGAGTGATTCCTCTTAGATTTGTAAAGTTGAAAATGTACAAGTGAAATCTTCACGTGTAAACACACACACACAGGCTTTGTCAGTCAGGCTTTGCTCCATCAGAACTGGTCTAAGATTCATTTTAGAGCTGTCTGAGTTTAAGCTCAGAGCATCTGCATTTGTCCTGTCCATAAACGCCGGAATCAGACCCATGTCATTTGCTCCGCAGTCGTTTTGTAACTACAGTATTTAGTTGATCCTATTTCCACTTTTTAGATCCAGGATGGAATCATAACAATCATAAAAATGACATCATATCTTTGTAGGTCCAAGTTTCAGCTGCTGAGCAGTCACGACATCGTGCTGAGCGAGGCATTGACATCTGACCCCATCCATTCTGCACTGCTGGAGAAGGTTTCCGCTAACAGCGCTCTCAAGGACAAGATTGTGCAGAGGTCCACCGCCCTACAGGTAGTGCTGCTCCCCTGCTGTAGGACCTGAGGATCGCTCAGGAGAGAACCTCTGACCGGGTTCTGGGGAAGTGGGTGGGGCATTGTTCTGCTTTGTGATATTAAACAGACTGATTCTCTGATTCTGATTCTCTGCAGGTCAGTGTGCTTGAGGACCTGAATCAACCAGGCAGGAAGGTGTGTGTGGCCAACACTCACCTGTACTGGCACCCAAAAGGTACAGCAGCTCATTCCTGTGAACGACATGCTGAGTCGCAGAGCAGAGAGATGATCTCAACCCTCAGCTGACACAAGGCGTACCTTCTGAAAAACTGACTTGTTTCCTTTGAAGGAGGGAACGTTCGACTGGTCCAGATGGGCGTGTGTCTGCAACACTTGAGTCACGTGATCAGCGAGGTTGTACCTGGTGCCCCTCTGGTCTTTTGTGGCGACTTCAACTCCAGCCCCACCTCAGGTAACTCCACAGCCAGAAGGCAAAGCCACAGCAGCAGCCGTCTCTGCAGTATTCACCGTTTATCTGTGTTTACAGGTATGTTCCAGCTGGTCACAGAGGCTGTGGTTCCTCAGCAGCATGCAGACTGGAGCAGCTCGGGGCCGGAGGAGTCCTGCAGTATGGAGCTGCTGTCTGCCTTCCCCCCAATGCTCAGTGCCTGTAGCCAGCCTGCCTACACAAACTACGTGGGGGGATTTCACGGCTGCCTGGACTACATCTTCATACAGCCCGACAGCATGCAGGTACTAATACTGACACTTATGCTGCCAACGCTGGTGCTCCTGCTACTGTTATCGATACTAGTTCCACAACTGATGTTACTACAGCTATGGATACTAATGCTGCAAGTACTTTTTTTTAGTGAAGTAGTTCACACGCTGAAATATTTGATAAAGGAGCAGCTTGAATTGCCCAGACAAAGAAGCAAACATGCTGCTTTGTGTGTCCGTGCAGGTGGAGCAGGTGATCCCTCTGCCCACGCACCAGGAAGTCACCACCTACAAGGCTCTGCCCAGCGTGGCTCACCCCTCCGACCACATCGCCCTGATCTGTGACCTGCGCTGGAGCCCCTGACCTCTGACCTCAAACCACCTGTCAAAAAGACACTGGAGTGTGAACATGGAAACGTGTTCCTGCAGGTTTATTTGAGATTAACGAAAGATATCAGAAACATGGACATGCAGAGGAATCATCTCACACACTAGACTACTGTGACTGACACTGACTTGTTTACAGTAGCATGATTCACAATCTGAATCACTGATATTCAGTGTTGGGCTTTTTACTGTGTGAAAGAATTCATTTTTACATTGCTCTTTATTTTCCCTAAAAGTAATCAAATACTCTGGTGGGTGCATACACTTGCTGCATTACTGTGTCACACTAGTTTGATTACTATCTGTATGGCCTCATAACATTGACACATTTTAGACTACATGGACTTAATACCTATTGGCATGCATATTCATCATATCGTAAACATATTTATTCTTGCTTATTATTTTGGCCAAAGTTGCTCAGTGATCCTTTTAAGTTTTTTTAATAAAGTTTGAGTCGATGCATTAATGAGATTCTTGGCTCTTTCCTCTGCATTGTTTAGAATTCGGATACTTCCAAGCACACTGAAAGGTGGCTCTTCTGTCTCCATGCCACGATCCCAGATAGGGGCTCATACATGATGAGACAGCCCTGCTCAGAACTGATCACTGCACAAGAGGTGCTGTTAAGAGTTGTGTCTGGCTTGATCCTGATCCAACAATGACAAGATCGAGGCACTGCAGCTTCTCTCCAGCATCTGCAAGACTCAGAGCATGGCAGAAACTCCTGTCACCTGATCAGAGACCTGATTAGATATGCTACATGCATTATTGGGTGCTAATGCTGGGAGGACCTTTTTTCTGCATTTTAACTGTTTATACTCCTTTTCTTCTTCACATACATAAACTTGAACTAGCTATGCATTTGAGCTGGAACACATTTATACTCCTCCAGCTGCTGCTTCACACATCTTAAAGCAACAGCAGTTCAGCTGGGCTTCTATCTTCATTCAACCAATGCAGATACACACACATTTCTATATATTATAAACATATATAACCCTAATTTAAACTTTATAAAAGGAGCCACATTACCAATACAAGACAACAGTTATTAACCAGAGAAGAGGCACAGGTTTAGTCTGTACATTTATTATTGTCCATCACTGACACAGACTTATGTTGAGGTCAGACTTGTTTTTCCTCCCGTGCATAACATTATGGCCACATAATGTAATATTGTGTTGGTCCCCCTTTTGCTGCATGGACTCCACCAGGCCCCTGAAGGTGTGCTGAGGTATCTGGCACCAAGATGTTAGCAGCAGACCCTTTAAGCCCTGTAAGCTGCGAACCAGCATTAACTTCTTCATTTGAGCAACAGTAACTCGTCTAATGGATCGGACCACACGGGCCAGCCTTCGCTCCCCACATGCATCAATGAGCCTTGGCCGCCCATGACCCTGTCGCCGGTTCACCACTGTTCCTTCCTTGCACCACTTTTGATAGATACTGACCACTGCAGACCGGGAACACCCCACAAGAGCTGCCGTTTTGGAGATGCTCTGACCCAGTCGTCTAGCCATCACAATTTGGCCCTTGTCAAACTCGCTCAAATCCTTACGCTTGCCCATTTTCCACACATCCAGCATTCAGAACAAAATGTTCAGTTGTTGCCTAACCCCCCCACTAACAGGTGCCATGATGAAGAGATCATCAATGTTATTCACTGCACCTGTCACTGGTCATAATCTTATGCCTGATCGGTGTAAATCCAGTACACGTCCTGCGGTGCTGCCACCTTCCATCGCCACGCTGTTTTTCTCTGATTGGTCAGAAGTGGCGAAGAGGTAGGACCGGAGTTTTTGGGACATACCATTGTGTCATATGTTGGGGGCGCATAAAAAAGTCTTAATACATTTTTTTGCATAAAAGAGACAGTGATGACGGTTATCTTCGTCAACACAAAAAATTGTCATAAAAATACACTTCTTACATTATTTTAGAATAAATTGGGGATGTTTGCGTTTTCATTTAAAGCTCCGGTGGATTTCAACATCCCCGAGTTAGTGACAGCGGCGAGAGACCGACCAAGTTCCCTAGAGTTAGCCAGCCAGACCGGAAGCTGGGCATTGTGGCCTTTAAAATAGAAGCACAAACTTCTTTTTCAATTTTGATAAGTTATTGCCAAGTTGTGTTGCATATTTTAAATGACAGTTTCTTCATGTCGCCGTGCAGTATTTCTTCTGTTTCACTTAAATACACCGTAAAGACCACAGTCAACATGTTCAGATGTGTCTGTGAGAGGACCTAACCAATCAATACATTCCCCAATCTGTAAAGCATTGCTGATGATTGACCACATGAGTGATGATCAATTTAAAACCAACTGGTCCAAGAGCATAGTGATGTTCTTAAGACAGAATTTAAAATATTCTCTTGTTAAGATGCGATCAGGCTGGTTCAGTACGCTCAGGGATCACAAAAACAAATCCGAAACCTCTGTATCACTCAAATAATCTCTGAACGGTCTTACTTCACTGACAGACTGTGGAGCTACAGAAAAAGTCAAAATAGAAGATTAAAATGGAATGAACCGAGAAAGCTTTTATTTTGAAACTATACCGGATATGTCATACATCACATTGTCCCTACTCGACGCTGATCGGTGGGACAGGAAACCAAACAAGGAATCCGGATTTGAACGATCTTACGTGTCATTCCCAGAGTTTCAGTGATTCCGAAATTTCGTGGACGTTTTCGGTGAGCGAGTCCTTGTAAGTTTCCATCATCTTTATGAACTTCAACACAGACTGGAGACAGGAGCAGGAGGCTGCTCTAGTTAGCGAGCAGCTTGGCGTGAACTGCTGTAATTTAAATCAGCTGTAAGTTAGCTAGCTTAGCTAACGTCAGTTAGCTTCATTCAGTGTGTTCAGAGTTCAAGGCGCAGTCTATATTCCACTGGTAGCATAACTAACCGTCTAGACTTAAGAGTGTTCGTATATGTAATGTGTCAGTTTTCCCACGGGGGAGGTAATGTAGCACTGTGCAGCTAAGACGGCTAAGTTAGCTGCTACTGATGTGTCAATGTAGCACCTGCTTTAAACTGCACTGTCTCCCCTATCTCTGTTTATCGTTTTATCACTTGTTTATGCGACATTGAACCGAAACTAAAGTATGACAGATCCACTAACACGAGAGTGACTTTACGACCAGTCCGCTTTAAATAATGGACTCTTGGGATCTGAGGCAGCGCTTTGACTGAGAGCGTGAATGGGCTTTACCCGGAGAACACAGTCTGTTACACACTGATCAGCTGATTGTTTTGTGAAGCGGTAGGTGAACTCTGTCAGGCGGATCTCTGCGGAAGTTTTATACAAACAGCAATGTAAGGATGCTGTACGAACTAAACCGTGTCGTTGAAACCACGTATACACTGCCCCGTTTGTAGATCAGGTTTCACAAGATCTACAAGTCCACCAATCTGCCTTTTGTCCCGGACAAGGAAGCGAGCTGACAAATGAAACGAGCCGGTGTGATTCTTGTGACCAACTTTCTTGAGGTCATCACAGCGGTGTCTTCCTGATTGGTTCTTATCAGTGAATGACGTATCTTCCCATTATTCGTTACGTTCCTACACATGACATCAGATCGAAACAATAAAAAAAAGTGGTTGTATCAAAATGCGTCACGGGCCTCGCCTCGCTTGTCTTTGCTCACAGCTGTAATGCATTTAAACACTGCTGCCTGCAGGCATAGGAGGGACATTAACGCCGGTACCTGCGCGTCCAGTATAACTGATCGGTCAGGTGATGTGCGTCTTTCCCTAGTGTGGAGGGAGATCCCAGCGATAAATCACTCGTCAGAGATCGTTTTAGCTTTAAAACCGGATATTATCCAAAATGACTGAAAATAACAGTTTTTAGGTCACGAGACTTGGCTGCTAGTAAGTTTGGTCTTCTTGCATATTATAATTAAAGTGGGACCCTTCAGAGGCAGGACCAGACTCTAAACGTTGGGATGAATATGTTCTTAGTCCAGCAGCCGGTGGTGTCAGAGTCAGTCAGTTTGATCTGAGAGTTACTTCAAGTTGATCATCTGTCACCGAATGTCAACAGGTTGTATCTGATGTTTGGTGGTCATTGCTTCATCGGTCCCTGTGACCTTCCTCTCTCCCCTTCAGGTTGGTTGCTGTCTTGTCTTTTGATGAGCTGTGGTCTCCCCCGGTAACGGTTGCTAACGGCAGAAGCATGAAGGCTTTGATCCTGGTTGGTGGGTACGGGACCCGGCTGCGACCGCTCACCCTGAGCGTCCCCAAACCGCTGGTGGACTTCTGCAACAAACCCATCCTGCTGCACCAGGTGGAGGCGCTGGTGAAGGTACGGAGGAGGTCGGCTAGGGTGAGGTCAAACCCAGCTGCTCTGGGTCTGACTGGACTGCTGATGGGTCATTTTGAGTTTACTGAGGGTAGTCGGTCACAGTTTGTCTGTGTGTGTGTTTGTGTGTGTGTGTGTGTTCAGGCCGGTGTGGACCATGTTGTACTGGCAGTGAGCTACATGTCAGAGGTGCTGGAGAGAGAGATGAGGATCCAGGAGCAGAGGGTATGTATAAGAAACCTTCACACCTGTGACACATGTCAGCACACAACACACACTGAATGTTTGACCCATGCACAGGACCAGAGTAGTGGCTAATACTCCAGGATCAATCCACACACACACACCTCAGCAGCTTTAAGTCATGCAGGCAGACCACTGTCTCCCCCGCTGGATAGAATTCCATTTGTCTCCCAAAGCATCCAATCACACGGCATCGGAAACAGCATCTCTTTCTACCGAGGACAGTGTGCTGCAGCTCTAAATGTTTGTCATTCCATAATGTGCAGCTTACAGATCAGATTTAATTAGATTTCATTTTCCTAATGAGATCTCACTGCACAGTTCGTCCATCCGTTTTTCCCCACTGTATTATCTTAACTTTGTATTTTTGGCATAAAATATTTCCAGTAATATCTAATCGGTGAGATACATTTTAAAATAAACCATTTTTATCCAATGTGATGTCATTGACTCTCCCTGAGCGTGGTATTGTGCTAACTGCAGTGTCTCACATGTCTCTCTGTTGTGTCCTCAGCTTGGGATTCGTATTTCTCTGTCTCATGAGAAGGAGCCTCTGGGGACCGGTGAGTGTCATACAGGGAACATGTTCACTGCTGTTTGTGACTGTGTTTTCAATTCTGAACTTATTCCACAGATTGGGTGGTTGTATCTGTCTGGATCTATATTAGATGATTAATGTTATAAATTCTGGATTTATTGAAAAGATCAGATCTACATGTCATTAGAAAACAGCAGGGGAGCAGACTCGTTCGTAGACCAGTGCAGAAAAATGTGCTACCAGCTGCAGGAGACAGGACGTAGCGCAGCACCTCTGTCTCTGCGTCATGACTCTTCTGCATCTGGAATGCTGGCGTGCTTTCTGTCACACACTGCGGCGGCATTATGCTGCGATCGGCTCAGTGTAAAACCGCAAAGTCGTACTGACAAGCTGAAATGATTTGTGTAAAGTACGATCCTGTACGTGATTTCTTTGAAAAGTCAACCATTACAAGAAATCAGCAGGAAAAAAACGATTTATGATGGTTCTGTAGATAAAGTTATTTCATCACATTGATGCAAAAATCCTGTGTTACCGAAACTGTTGTATAATAACAACGAAGGACATGTGCTTGCGTGCAGCGGGGCCCCTGGCGTTGGCTCGAGAGCTGCTGAACACTGACAACGAGCCGTTCTTCGTCCTCAACTCGGACGTCATCTGTGACTTCCCCTTCAAGGACCTGCTGCAGTTCCACGCAAACCACGGCAAGGAGGGGACCATCGTGGTGAGACTCTCACACACACACACACACACACACACAGCAAAGTGTTCTCCTGACTGTCCAATCAGACTGCAGTGATCTTGAAGTGTTTTTGATAAAATGACTCTGCTTACACTGATTCATCACAGTGAGTTTTGACTTAAGACACTTATTTTTAAAGGGGAGTCCGTGGGCGTAGGGCTGATCATTCAGGTCTGCCGTGTGTGTGTGTGTGTCTCTGTGTGAAGGTAACCCGGGTGGAGGAGCCCTCTAAGTATGGCGTGGTGGTTTTTGAGACGGACAGCGGCAGGATACACCGCTTTGTCGAGAAACCGCAGGTGTTCGTCTCCAACAAGATAAACGCCGGCATGTACATTTTCAATCCCAGCATGCTCAGCAGGATCCAGGTGACTCTCTCTCCCTCTGTTCACTGACGCTTTTACACCGCCAGCATATTACTTATTCCACATGGTGATACAGTCCTGGTATTTAATGGTGTTTTTTGGTGTGTGTGTGTGCGCGTGTACGTGCAGCTGAGACCAACATCCATAGAGAAAGAGATATTTCCTGTCATGGCGGAGGAGGGACAGCTGTACGCCATGGAGCTTCAGGGTAATTATTCCTATTGCTGCAATACTGCAACACCAACCAATAATAAGCAGCGGTGTGTTGTTTGTGGCTGCAACAAACAAACATTCTGATTATCAGTTAATCTGTTTGTTACTTGTCAGGTTACCTTCAGACAGAGCCAGGCTAGCTGTTCCCCCTCTTTTCTGTCTAGTGATTGCATCATATTCACCGTACAGACATGAAAGGACATCAGTGTCTTCATCTGACTTTGAATTCTGTCAGTTATGTCCTGGTGGTTTGTTCTGTTGACTGTGGAAACACAGTGGTAACATGGTTTTTGAAGCTACTGTGGGAACCTCTTTGCTCACTCTGGACGCTGCAGCTCACAGCTCCACCAAACGTAAGTGCTGGGCACTTCCTTCACTCCTGAACTCCTGTAGTGCTGGAGAGGAATGGATTGTAGAGGAACACCGATGCCTTCAAATGTGCAGCGTGAAACATGATGTCTGGATCACAGAGGCCTTCCTCACCTATAATAATGACAGAGCCAGTGTTGGTCCGTAAACAGGCTGGATTCTGGCATCGGTGCGTCTCTAGATCCTCATCCCTCTCTGGGGTTGGTTAGCAATCAGCTTTGCCTGAAGCAGTGGCCCTCTGTAGCTGAGCAGTTCAACCTCCCTCACCTCCTGCAGTCCAGGCGGGCGGCAGGTCCTAGTCACCGCCCTCTGGTCCAGGTTGTAGCGGCTTTGTTTGGAATTTAGAGGTCAAACAAACATTTAGCCACAGCTTGTTTGTGTAGATTATATATAACCTATGATCGATCACTAATTGTTTTATTTTTATTTTTGATGCTTGTATTTAAGTGTTTTCTTCAGTGTTCTTGTAGCGTTGTTATGTTACAGCTCGGGTTCATTACTTTCTAAAATGCACCTTGAGGGTTTTCCCCTGTTGTTAAACAGGACGAGAGAAAGGTGATAGGAGAGAGAGACGCAGCATGACGTGTCACAGAGCTCCCTGGCTCGACCTGAATAGGGGAGTTTGCAGTTACATAGTGAGTGTTTTAAACCCTGAAGCCACCAGGATACCTCAGGGTTCTCAGGTTCACTCCAAAAATCAGGTTTATAAAAGCTGAAGGCTGATTGCCTCACTACCCGGCAGCTGTTCCATTTGTCTCCATTCAGAGAGCAATCAGTGCATTGTTCTAAGCAGGAAACCATACTAATATCTCTGCAGGTTCGCAGTTATGGTTGATGTAAAAGATGGAATATTAACACTCTTATGGTTCTTTACTGACAGTGACACTGGTCAGTGTCTGCTGGTCATGTGACCTTCTGCTTCTGATGCAGATGACCAGTATAGTGTGTCCTCGTTTCCATGGTAACTAACTGTTTTCACGGTCTGTCTGTCCTCAGGTTTCTGGATGGACATCGGTCAGCCTAAAGACTTCCTGACAGGGATGTGCATGTACCTTCAGTCACTACGACAACACGCTCCTGAGAGGCTCCACACGGGGCCTGGTTTCCTCGGCAACGTTCTCGTGGTGAGTTCAGCTTGCTGGTGGTGCCTGTCAAACAAAGAAGCCGTGCGCCATGATAACCGTCCATCCTCGCTCTCCTCTGCAGGACCCTACAGCGCAGATCGGGGAAAACTGCACCATCGGCCCGAACGTTACCATTGGCGCCGGCGTGATTGTGGAAGACGGCGTGAGAATAAAACGCTGCACTGTGCTGAAGGGAGCGCGGGTACGGTCGCACTCCTGGCTGGAGAGCTGCATCGTGGGGTGGAGCTCCTCTGTCGGCCAGTGGGTGAGTATCAGTCCTAGGCCACCAGCCTTTTCTTGTCTGAATAGATGAATCTGTGTACGGAGAGAGCAGCAGTCATGTCATTGGTCACTTCCTCACCTGGCTCCGCCCTCAGTCATGGAGTCTTCAGGCTCTTTCACTGCTCAGGCTGCTGTTTGGTGTCTGGGTCGTAGACTTCGCCCTCGTCAGTGATCCTCAGCATGAGGCTTGGTTTTGGTCCAGGTGACGACTGCGCATCGTAGCACAGTACACTCACTCACTACAGTTATTGCTGCACCGTGCTGCATTCAGGGACAGCAGAAACAACGTACAGATCTTTAGATTGCACATCGTTTAATGATTTCCATGTCTGCTGGTTAGCCTCCATCTACTGTAAACATTAGAAGTAGATCATCTCATATTTGATACGTGCATTCTTGTTATCGATGACCTGTCTCTGTCTCTGTGTTGCCAGGTTCGTATGGAGAACGTAACGGTGCTGGGGGAGGACGTGATCGTGAACGATGAGCTCTACCTGAACGGTGCCAACGTCCTGCCCCACAAATCCATCAACGAGTCGGTCCCAGAGCCACGAATCATCATGTAGCACCGGGCGGAGCAGGAAACCCCAGCGCCTTTTGTACGAACTCGACTGAACACCCAAACTGTGCCAGAGAGAGGGGGGCAAAAGGACAAGTGGAGGAGAGGGGGAAAGGAACACAAGAAGGGTTTTTTTTTTCTTTTTTTTAGATGAATTTGGACTTTGTATCCCTGCTTGGCTGCACCGTCCATCAGTCAGAACAGAGCATATGATCTTTAACAAAGCAGCCTGTCTGTCTGTCAGGGAGGTTTGTTCATTTACTGTTCTGGTTAACGTCCTGAATGTGGGCGGGCGGGTGCTGAAGGCCTCACATAACCACTGCTTTAATAGAGATATGTGAGCGATGGGGTTGATATACCTGGGCTGGTTGTCTTGTCGGATGGTGGAGGGACTAATGTGAAGTGTATTTGGGGGGAGGGGGGGCTTAGACAGTGATATGAACACTGCTGTTTGGATTCACTATGCATTTACATTCTCTGGACAGAGTGTCAGTGAAGAGGCAGTGGAGGATTTCTGCTCTTCTGCTGCAGCAGAGAGTAAAACCGTGACTGACGACACTGAGGTGCGTGATCTGACAGATGAAATGAATTTGGCATTAAAGAATATTGAATATTTGTCCTCTATGGGGCAGCAGAGCACAGCACTGTAAACACAACATGACATACTTCTCTACACATCCCGCAGACACAGAGCGCCGTCCTGCTGGAGTGACGCTTGTGTCCACCTGATGAATGTATTGATTCATTTTATATGAAAACATCGATTGGTGCAGTTAGCGAGCAGGTGTCGATTACGCCTCGTTGCCTCGGTGAACGCGACCGGTTCTTTTGAATCACGATAACTGTGCGCTTACATGCCAAACTGCTTTCTGCTGAGCAGGCTGACAAATGGCAGTCAATCAAGTCTGTTTACACACATTTGAGTCAGACGGCCAGGCTGCGTCTGGAACATCGTAGTTTGAAACAATAACAATCACATGTCCGCCGACCTCTTACTTTGCTGCAGCGATGCACATGCGTACCCCAGGACGCTGTGACATCACTGATGGGATTAGTTGCATGCAGTGAGGTTCGTTCTGATCTGCTGGTCTTCTAACATCATATGAGAGGGGGAATTACACTCCAGAGAACAAAGTAATCGTTTGATGAGTGAAAACTGCAGAGACAGCTTTGCTGCTCTCCAGACTTTGTCAGTGTTGTGGCTTGCGATGGGGAGTTAGGAGAGGATTGTGGGGGATTGCTGTGTCATCAGTTCGCTGCATTCATATTTTTGTTGCTTCCCTAGTGCCTGCTCCTGGCTGCTGGATGTGCCTGCACGTCGGGAGCGAATAGCCTGATCCTCATGCTTCTCTTTTGTGCTTGTAGCTCATATGTGACAGGTGATAAACATGCAGATTTAGCATGTTAGCATGTCATTTTAGCATCCATCTCAAGCTGAGGCTGCTGGGGAGTCAGCATCTACTTTAACAAGGGTTCTGTTATAAACTGAAACGATGAACAAGAGGAAACTTGTTGCTGTTAGTGACGATAAATGAAAAGTCAGAGGTTCACCAAAGTCACTGAGATACTTCCTGGAGGGGCCGTGAATTTCTGAACCAAAGTTCATGGCAGTCCCCTGGTAGCTGCTAAGAGATCTCACTCATCACCAAAGTGTTGGGCCGACAGACCGACGGTGACGGACGTTCACCAGACATCTGAATTAGGTCTGATATTAATCAACATAAAGGGACAAGTCTCATCTGTGTCAAAACAAATCTTTAACCCTCTGCAGCTGAGGCTTTCTGGAGCTTGTCACCACAGGCGTCCATGTTTTTGTCTGTAGCTCAGATGCACAGAGGTGTTTGATGTCTCTTTAGCTTAGACTTGTCGTTGCTGACTGTAAACACATCCAGCAGGTGGCGTTAGTGTCTGTCTGTCCGAACACTCAGCAGAAGTGATCTCTGAACACAATGCAGTGGTTCCATGTTGTTATGCAGTTAGTGATGAACTGTATTTAGAACACTGAACATGAAGACTAACTGTGTCTGAATGAATGAAGTCAATTCTTGTAATGAAGTCTTTTTTAAAAGAATAATTTAATCTACTGACCACATTCACACGTCGTCTCTTTCGTTTTTTCCTAAATGTCACCACTGGTTTCACGCATGAAGATCAGTTTACTGTGCATAATGAGAATGTACAAATAGTAGTTATGTGGATGTGACTTCAGTTCTATGAGTCCCTGTGCAGCCCTCTAATGGGCTTTCATATTAACGCTTTGCCTCCTGCGCTGTTGGTTAGCGGGCTAAGCTCATACTCATTGAACTGGAGTTAATAAATAAAATTGCTCTTTCTACATCACACATGCCCTGCCCAATAGGGTGCAGAGGAGCCAGTGGGGGGGCTGTGACATCACTTACAGTTCTGAGTCATTCATTCAACTTCAACAACTTTTCTGCAAAATAACTTCAATGCAGAAGATCAGTTATATAAGTAAACTGTTGTAATGATCTTAAAGGTATTCCTCTCACAAACATTTGGTTCACATAAACCTAGAAATATGTCTTTCTGCATGAAAATCAGAAGAAAAACCATTAACACAGCAGCAACACAAAGCTTCACATTAACAGCTTGCAGTATTCACAGTGAACTGTCCCCATGCTGTCATTGTGAGCAGACACTAAAACAAGACGTGAGGAGGCAGTGATGCATCCATGCTCTGAATAAAAAATACAATATAAACTATTTTTATATCACAGATTTGTTTAATATGATTCATCTTTATATTTGACATTGCCTTTTAACAAATACCACATTGAAACAGAACAAAACACATACTGTCCACAATGGTTTGGCTTCTACTGACGGTGTTAATGTCTCACCACACAGCACGCACGGAACACTCCCAGCAGAAAAGGCTGGAGTGCTGTGTGTGACCTGGAAGCAGCATCTCCACATTAACTGCCCCTTGACATTGGTACATCTACTGTTCCATTTCTGAGCAGTGCAACATGTAAAACAATGGAAAGTGTTAATATCATATGACTTGCATTTTAAAAGATAGCAATGGCATCATTGGTATTACACTAAACTTATAGTTCATAGTTTTAATGGTTTTGTTATGTAATGAGACATATGAAAAGACCTCAGGTGAACACAGTAAGGACGACTTGATCACTCAAACCAAAGTGAAATGACTTCTCTCTGAAGTTTGCCACTTCAACACCTGCACGCATGCTGACAGAAACACCACCAACCACACATTGCGCATGGTTGTGGAGTGACTTGGCTCCAAGGAGCCCAAGACACAAGGGGAGCAAACGCACCATTCTGCGTTTTCAGGAAGTTTTGATTTCTCTGCAGATCTCACACTGGTCAGATGTTCGGAGCAGGGTAAGTGGATAAGGAGAGTTTGGATCCAGACCTACAGAAGGAGACATTCTCCTTCCTGTTTTTCCAGATTTCAAAGATCAAGTTCTCCAGGTGCATGGCCATGTCTACCAGAGCTCCTGCCAGCAGCCCTGGGTCATCAGTGGGCAGTGCTGCTGGTGTAGTTCTGCAGGAACTGAACTCTCTCACCTCTGTGGCTCTGATTGTGCCTTATATGTGTCACATGCTCCTCCATCTCACCTCCACCAGACCCCCCTGTGCATGTGACCTTTAGGCAACTGTTGGACATTGTATGATGTGGATGCTTAATCTCCATGAAAGAAAGGGGTAAAATTTAAATACCAGGACTAAGTCGCCCTCTGCTGGTCTGTTTGACTGGCTCCAGCTCTGTGATCTCTCTAATGAAGGTTAAATGTCTCTGTGGCTGTCTAAGATCATATTACTTAGCCCTGTTTAGCCCTCTGGGACTCTCTTTAGCTTTTTTTGTCCTGCTTTGGCCCTTTATCCCTTTTTGCCCTGCATAGTCCACTTATGCCAACTGTGGCCCTGCTCTGTTTTGTCTAGTTGATCAGTCTCGCTGTTATTAGGCCTGTTCTGTCCTGTCTGGTTTGGTTTGACTCTGGTTGTCCTGCTTGGCTTTTTAAATCTCTGTTGGCCTTACCTGGCTCTGCTTAGTTCTGTGTGGCTCTGCCTGGATCGCTGTGGCCCCCTTTTAGCCTCTTTGTCTGTCTCAGTAGCTGTGTCGAGCCTCTGTGGACCCTGCAGCCCTGCCTGGCTTTTTAGCACAGTTTGGCCCTGCCTGGCTTTGTGGTCTACATTCTTTTAAGCCACACGTTAAAAAGCTACAGAATGAGAGGAGGAGGAGGAGGAATCCCCAATGTTCCTATTGGCCGAGGAGTTTTTCAGGCTTACACTGATTGGCTGGCAGACAGTGAGCAGGGAATCCCTCAGGACTCTCTCTGTCTTTGTCTCAGATCAAAAACGCAAACAGTCCGGTCAGTCCTCGCTGCCCCAGGTAGTTCTCCAGTCTGCTGGAGGCCAGGACTCCGTCCCCAGCCTGGTCTGTTGCTCTGCAGCAGAAAGCAACAGTACAGCTTTTTTTTTAGACCATAAATCTCCCTAATTACTGACAGTCTGGTGCTATGTGGTCTACAGCTCTAACATAGGAGGTACTTGTAAGGTTTAGCGGAGCATGGTGAATTCATTGCTCAGCAAAAAGACAGAAAACAGAGGTGAAAGGGGGAGTTCCTGTTGGGAAACTTATCAGTTTCCCTTCAGGGCGTGTTGGAGCAAAATCAGGAGGTGAGGAAACCTGCTGAGTTCATGTTGCAGAGGGTGGAGAGGAGAACTGGCAAAAGGACGAATCAGGAGGGAAGAGTGGAGGAGAAAATAAAACAGAGAAGGAGAAGCAGGAGTCCACAGCTGAAGAGAAGGTGAGCTTTGGGTTTGCTGTGAGATTATGAAAATAGAAAATAAAGAGACAGGGAAGAGAGAGAGAGAACAGGCAATGCAGTGTGAGTCAAAAGAAAAGAAGTTAGCTGATGTTCATCTGCAGGAATGACATGAAAGTCTAGACGGTTAAATTGCAGTGGGCTGTGGAGAGCCGGCGGAGCAGAGCGGCGGCAGGAGTGACGGTGGGCGGGGCGAGAGGAAGTGCGGTCGACAGGAGAGGAATTTAAAGTCCCATTGTTCTGGAAGAGCAGAGTCAGAGAGAGCTGAGGAACCGAAGAGTCAAACTGACAGACGCTGGACAAGATGGACGTGAGCGCAGCCATGGAGAAGGTAGGACAGAAACATGTCCTTCACAGCTGAAACTCTCATTAATCCTTAGTGTCAGGTTAACAAGCAGAAGGAGGTCAAAGGTCAGAGGGTCAGCTTGTCTAACGTGATGTAGAGCCTCTGCTGAGGATTTACTACAGGCACCCAGAGAGCTCACATTTCTGCTCTGTTCCTCTGCTTCCATGAGGTCAGCCTGTTAATTAGCCCTAATGGCCACTTTGTGTCACGTCGTCATTCATTCAGCTTTGTGTTCATGTTCATTTCATGTTGCATCAACACAAAGGCGAACCTCATGTTTTATGTCAGACTGTATTTGTATTAATAGGTGCAGTTATATCTATATGTTGATTTACAACAATCCCGACAGCTCCATCAAACTCCTGACACCATTTTCAGTGCAGTCTTGGGGCTTGTATATATTTCAACAGAGGTAAAACTGCTTTCTGTTTTATAAAACCTTTCATAAAACCTTCATAGGTTTTTACATTGAGTAACAGTTGGCCATGTTTAAAGTTGAACGTATCCTGTTAACACTTATTTTATGATGAACGTCTATGGGGAAACTTCTTAGACTTCTTAGGTTTTCACAGGAGCTCCAGGGACAAATAGGCAGTAAAGCTGAGTGGGTGATGCCTCTGTCAGCTCTCTGAATACACCTGCTCTTCTTGGAAGCTAGCTATAGAGGAAGCTGATGTCTCCACATTCTTGCTGTTTCCTGTAATAACTGTTCAATGTATTTCAATTCAATGCAAAATACTTAATTTGTTTCTTAAGGGTCAGTCTGAGACAAATGAGTTTCTAAACACAAATAGTAATTAATAAACACACTTAAAATAATCTGAAATATGACTCATCACCCTCATTATTCCACTTCCATCAACATCCAACAAGGTGAGATGTTTGAGAACTTCAATTCGTTCCTCCACGGTACACTGAGCTTTAATCACCACATCACAGACAGTATGTCACCATTAGAAACCAGCTCCTGAAAACTCGACCTGACCGCTGCAACCTCTCATCCAAAACTCCTGAGTAAACTGAAATAATCACCACAGCACGTGTATCATTCATATGTTGAGCTGCTTTGGCCTGGCCTTCCCCTGCTCTGTTGTTACGCTCTTGTTTGACTATTCCTTGCTGACTGACTCCTCCCTAGAGAACAAAACAAATGAATCTAAATCAGAATATGATAAATTCAGTAAGATGATCTATGCTATAATTTCTTCTCTTGTAGCAGTTTTCAGTCCACCTGTACTCTGTGTGATTCACAGTATGTTTTGCATGCATGCACCGGACCACCCTTGGTAGTGAGTTGTGTGTCTGATCCCATTTGTTATCCCTTTATTGGCAGAATAACATTCCAAGTATTATTTAACAGCGCTCATACATCAGTTGCTCTCCAGTCAGAGCGAAGCTGCAGACAAAGCTCCAGACGGTTGCTGAATTCTTTGGCAGAAACTGATTGACTACATTTATAATAATCCCCTTGATCCAAAGAACTCTGTGGAAGAAAATGCAACGTAGCTGCCAAATTCATTTCCACTAAAGAACCAAAATAATCTTCTTTGGAACCAAATGAAGTGGCCATAAATTGATGGCACTATATTTGTTGGAGTGGATTTGTCCAAAGCAATGCTGCTAAAAAGCAAATGCATTGCTGGAGGAACGATTAAACAGTTCCTGGCCCAGTGATCGGTCGAATGAAGGCAACAAACAGTTGACGTCTCATCAATGTTATCGTTTTTATCCATCACATCAGTGACTGATGCTTTTCAGTCAGTCTGGACAATTCTCTTGTCAGTGAAGGTAATCCATGACCACAAGCCCCTGATCCCCCACTAGGTGCGTTCTGGCAACTGTGCACAGTTTGTCTCCCACAGATCCCTCCTGTACTGTCCATCCAGAGGTCACATCAGTCTGAGAGAGATAACCTGATGGATCAGTGTCACCTGTTAGGGGTTTGATCCCCACTCCCCCTCTAGCTGGAAAAACTGCCATCACCAGGATGGAAATAACTCACACACACATGCACATACACACACACAATAGGTTTCATTGGTATCTCTGTCGCTAAAATACAAAACACAAACTCTGAGTTTAAAAAAAGTTGCACAGGGCTGCAGCTAATGTTAGCTAGAGACAGACTGCCAACATTCAGCAACATTAAGACTGGTATCACTTTCATTTCAGCGTTTGAATGGAAAAAATATTTAAATAAATATAGAAGCCAGTGATTGTCGCTAACATCCGCTGTTCTACCATGAGTGACAGATAGTGAGATTACATAGTGAGATTCTGAAGAACAACAGGAAATGTCCAGGATGCCATTCGACAGCGTTTTGAAATCACAATGTTAACTGCAGCAGGTTGACCCACCGCCTCTTTGACCTCCAGCTTCTTATCTGACATCATTTCCTGCAGTTTCCCCTTCGCATAGCCAACGTGTTTGGAATAACTCAGCCAGGCTCAGCCAAGTCTGATCCAATTATGACATACTCGCCTTATCTGACTCCTAAATATAGAGCCACCACACTTTTTCCTCTTTCTGAAAAATGCATTTGTAGTTTGGCTCTTACGTGTCATTTAGCAAACAATCTTGGTCAGAGCGACTGATGTTACTGTGTTGTTCAGTCTTTGTGGTTAAGATAACGCTGTGAGAGCAACTGAAAGTTATATGATTATCTGATAACAGAGGAACTATAACATTCCAATTATCGTCGCTACTTACTTAATGGAATTTCACTTTGTTCCCTCGAATCTCCCGCTTTTGTTGTGTCCTGTGACAGACTGGGGCTCATCCATTTTGAAGTGAATCCCAGAAAGTTAGTTTTATTTTTATCTAACCGAATTTGTCTTTGGTTATTTTTTACTGAGTCAAATGTTTTAATGTGAAAGCGTGTGCTGGCTCTCACATGAAAATCACAGATAACCTGTTTGTGGGTTTTACTCGGGAAGCCTTATACTGTGAGTTTGTCGCTCTGTGGGAGAGTCTGGGCAGGTTTGTAATGCATTTTACACAGTGTTTGTATTGAGGAGAATTGTTTTTATTCCTTAGAATTGTTGTGTTTGGGCTGTGGATGGTCACGTCATTAAAAAGTATGTGTTCATTAAGCTGTGTAGGAGTAGTTTCCTTTTAGGAGACATGGCTTCTCACTTGGTTTGGCGTTCAGGCAGCAGGGAGGTTGTGAGTATTGGTAAACTGCAGGGGAAACAGTAAGAGCTGCAGATACCTGAACATCTGTGCAGTGTTGGGCATTGCAGGGGCTGCTTATAAAAGCTGGTCCTTCTGCTGGTTTGACCTTAGTGCAAAGCTAAAGGTCACTGCACTTTAAAGTCTAGATCTAATCAGAATGGCAAGAAAAGTCCTGAACAGATAATGTGCGTTACTCCAGTGAGTTGCAGTCAGCTTGGTCAGAAGTAAAGTCTGAGATGTTTAAGCCGGGTGTGGAGCCATATTCGTAGTTTGTCACTGAATGCTGTGTGTCTTTGGTCATTTTTAGTAGTAGATACTGCCTGCTGGAGCTTTGATTCAGTAATTGTGGGTCAGTGTGTATCCATAACAGTGTATTGTTTTTGGATTACACTTCTGGCTGTGTGGGTGGTGGGGTTAAAGTTTTGAGTGGTCCGTTGCTCCGAATGATGCTGAGCAAATGAAAAAGTTCAGTGTGAAGTGAAGATTGGTGTCTGACTCTGCATGGCAAGGATCTGGGATAATCACAAGTCTGGGCTGGTGCTCCTCCTCCTGGTAGGGTGGCTCAGGTCCCCTGGGTTAGTGGTGAGTGGTGTGCTGTGACACACGAATTGGCCAGAACACCAGTAGATGATAAGAAGTGCACAAACAATGAGGATATTCTGAAGCACTGTGCTTGGATATTGCAATCAGCGTGAGTCTTTCTGTGGAACATTCTCGTTTCTTCAAACAAAAGGAGGTGTCAATGTGGAATTAGGTGCTTCAGTAGGAACATGTTGTGGGTAATCCCATTTACAAAGCAGTTGTCCCCTCAAGACTTTGTAGGAGGAAGGGTCAGAAAATAAATCATGTGGGTGAGTGTACATAGAGTCATGTCGCATAGATCAGAAAACCAGCAAGCTGAACCAGACACTGAAGTCAGCTGTAGGTCAAGCATTTGAACATCTCATTGTTGACTGTGTGGATCCTTTGTCGCCATCTAATCAAGTGCTTGCTAGCTGTTTACTATGTTGTATCAAAGCACAACGTATCCAGCAGCATATTGCGGGATTACAGAGAGATCCATAGTATGCTGTTTGTCTGGGTTTGTCTTCATCTTTGGTATTCTGTAAGTTATTTAGTAGGATCAGAGGTTTTCCGCTTATTTGTTTAAGAAGGAAGGTTTAAGATAGTTGTGAGAGAAACACAATTGGGTGATGCACCAACTTGCACAAATTAGATTGCACATGACGCAGAGGTGTCATCTGCCTAAACCAAATAGGTAGTTTTATCACAGTAAAAACGTACATTGAATAGAGTAAATGCTTAAAAATAGTTCCAGTTGGACACACCTGCTCGTCTAATAGGTCTAGGTCTAATAATACTTTGAGGTTTTGCACAGACTTGAAAAATCAGTATTATGACAACAACAAACTCCTCCCTACGTCTTGGCCTAGCAAGGGTCTACTGTTGCTTTGTAGGAACCTTCTGTAGTGGTTGCAATACAGACCTTCTAGAGGTGGGGTCAAAGTATGTGTGGTCAGTAGAAAGTCAGCTAAGGATCATATCTGTAATGTACCAGTTCTGGCAATGCCTCAATCAAAGAGACCATTTAATCTTCTGGGGCTGTACTGGGGCTGTACTGTTACAGTCCCATGAGTTGAGAGTTGATGATCCTGTGCCGCTCTTTTCAAAAGATCAATTAGGCAATGGAGTTGTTGAAGGAGAAGCTTGCATTGATCCAGACTTTGCAGCATGTCTATGTGTATGTGGGCTGTGTGCCTGCCATAGCATTTACAGACAGCAAAAGGTTTCTCCATTCTCAGTGCAGCAACTACGACTCATCCAATGGGCTCTCCTCCTTCAGTCATATAGCCTGAATACAGTACCCCACATTAAGGGTAGGGACAATGTGGTGGCAGACACTTTGTTCTGTACTCCCTGTTAGTAAATGTGATGTCACCACTGATGACGGGTGAATCATGTCTCGCCATGACTTGTAACAGGTTGATTAATAGGTTTATTTCAATGTTTAGAGGGACCGTTGAGTCATGTCTGCTGGTACTTTGGCTCACAGGCTGCCCCGATCAGCAACGGTACCTCAAAACAAGGTCGAATATGAGTTCAAAGATGTAAAGCTCATCACCACCAGCAGACTTTGTTCCTTTAAAACTGGTTTGAGTTTGAGCTGACTTCAGGTGTTTTGATCACATGACAGTCGCACAATGCATCAGTCCTGGTGGCTGATACCTGGTGAAAGCACACACGCGCTGTCAGTCAGTGTTTTCCTGGGGGATGTAATGAAGTCTTGTTCTTCAGCTGTTTCTGTTCCACTCATCACCGCAGTGACCTTTTCAACGCGGGCTGATCAACACACTCTATTTACTTTCACACACACTCCATCTCTCTCTTCACACCTCTAAATACACTCATCTGTCCTCTGTCACAGCTAATCACCCACGTCTCTCTCTCTCCCTCTCTCACGGTCTCTCAGCCCATTAGCAACATTAGAAAAGAAAAAAAAACTAGCACACACAGTTCTGTTAGCTAAGTGCTAATGCAGCTTATCACAAAGACTGGAAACATGGGAAGAGCTGACCCAGAGCTGGGTCTTTCTGAATCCCTGTCCTCCAGCAACCATCAAATATGAATTCTAATTATATTTAATAACAAAACCTGTGTCTGGTTTCTTTTAATCTTTACAAAACTGAAGATAGCTTTGCGGAAACAGCCTGTTAAAGATCCTCCTCCTGTTTCAACATAACAGTGCGCCCTCCTCAAAGCCAGGTTCATAAGGAACTGGTTTTCCCAGTTTGGTGCGGAAGGTCTTGATTGGCCTGCACAGAACCATGACCCCAACCCCATCCAACACTTTTGGGATGAGCTGGAACGCGAACCGTGAGCCAGAACATATCAGCCAACATCTGTGTTTGACCTCACTAATGCTCCCGCGGCTAAAAGGGAGAAAATCCCCGCAGCCAGTTCAACATTTTGGAAGCGCTTGTGTCTCTATATATATACAGTATGTTAGTGCATGAGTGTCTCCCTGAAGAGAGATGGGCTTGTTTATACCTGATGACAGATGGACAGGTGGACGATCTGTCTCTTTGTAAGACAAATAGCAGCAGGTTGTTTTAGCGTAATAGTCATCACCTTCCCTGCCAGAGGCTTTAAGAACCCCCAACGTAATGTATTGCCACAGTTAACCAGTAACGCTCTCGACCTTGGGAATGTTTTTTATTTGAAAATATACTTCATAGCCTTTCTACTCTGGGTTTCTCAACCACGCCTCACAGTGTTCATCAGTGAAAGGAGTTTACTCTGTTTACCTAACTATGGAACTGTGAACATGGAAGCTGTGTAACTGTCTGTTATGCAAAGAGAAACTCAATCTGCAGAAGAAGACTTGAGAGATGTAGTTGAAAGCTCAGGAAAAAAAGTTATCAAATGGGCCTTAGATTAAAGGATTGTTAAAGTTCAAATCACTATGAACCGATCACAAGATATTATATGTTAATTGTGACAAATAACAGTATGAAGTGTGGGAGAAGACTTTCTTTTCTTCTTAAGTATAAGGGAAATGTGAAGCACCGTGAGGACAGGGAGGGAGTGAGTGACACAGCTGTAACAGATAACACCGGAGAAGAGAGGAGGAGGAGGAGGAGGAGATGAAAAATTGAGTGTTGGGATGACAGATTAGGGTGTTTATTAGTCCTGTGGTGATGTCACTGGGTGGACCAATGAGATCATCCATCCTGTGTGTGTGCGGTGTTCATTCTCTTCCTGTCCTCCCACACTAAAAACAACGAGTCCTCTTCCCGATCCCTCTCATCTTCCTCACGTCTGAGCAATGTTCATCACTTCAGGCTTCTCTGTTAACTCGTTTGAATCGAAGTTGTTTCGATCCGGTCACACGTCAGTGTATATTTTTTAGCAAACTAATTGCTGTCACAGCTGTTCTTTTTGGTTTTGGCCCAGTTCCCTGAAGCTAAATTTGGGATGATTCTGTTTTGGTTGATTCAAGGTCCACAAAAGAGGGTTTTACACCCGATCTCATCAGCAGAAAAGTTGGTGAAAGTCTATGGCAAAATGTGATATGTTGACTGAAGTCACGATGGAGCTTCCATGAGTATTTAGTGTTTTCAAACCTTGGGTTCTGGAAACATATTGATGTTCTCACTACCTGCAGGACTGGCTGTGGAGCTGCTGTGGCTGGCAGGGTAACTGCTGACATGCTTGATAGTCACAATTGCATCTTTTCAGCAGCTTTCTCTTTCACTCCCCCCTGCATTTTGCACGAAGGATTAATTAACATTTGTAGATTAATATATAACTGGTACACAATTGAGGCTGTTAGTTTAAATATTGTTGGAAAACTGTGGAGCTCCATGGCACCAAGGAAGGAGATAAATCAGGGGTGGAGGCACACATTTGTTAAACAATAAGAAAAATATGGAATGTCACCAGACGTATACCTTAAAAAGTCAAAATTTCAACATATCTCATGACAGTGACCAACAGCAGTTCATACTTTTACATCATGTTTCACTGCACTAAATATACCATACTCTGATCTGTGACACTCTGTTAGGATGCTTATAAGATATAGACTTAAGTGAACTGTACGGGATCAGACTTATATGAATGATTCAAGTGTATATCACTGTTGAGCTTCTGCTGTGCTTTGGTTTCCTTGGTCTCCTCTCAGATGTCTGTGAAGCCCAGTGCAGGAGGTGCAGCGGTGTGCCTTGTATGTGAGGGGAGCTGCTCTGGATTCCAGCCACATTCTTGGAGGTACTACACATCCCTTTTTTCTGTATTACTCGTTCTATTTTTCTATTATCTATTTTTATACTTCGGGGCTGGAAAGAGTACTAGAATATCAGACTCAAGTCAAACATTTCATACATTTCTGCACACGTCTGATAGTCAGTCATTAATATGCAACTACTGTCTTCATTAGAGCCTCACTAGATTTAACCAGAAAAGAGACAGAACAATACATTTAAAGAGTTATGGACATCATGGTGGGTGCAACAGGCATTATAAAGCCTTGCTTCAGTTATTATCGTCACTCAGAGCAGGTCCCCACACACCTTGCTGAAGGATATATCTTCTATATGAAAAATAGATATATATATAAAATAGAGGATACAGCTGATGGAGCAGATGGAAACATTTTAGTATTCATCCAGAGCCAGCATGCACCTGTTTGACTCGGTTCACTGGGTGGTGCGTTATACCAGTGATTCATAAAAGTACATGTCACCTGTTTTTAACTATGCTAAGGTGCAATAACTCAGACCGTAGCCCACGATGACATCATCCACCACTTTACTGCTTTGTTCTTCTTTTCTTTTTTCCACATTTCTATGCCACTTTGACTCGTTAACAGATGTGCACTCAAATACTACTACTAACACTCAGAAGTCCTCAAAAATAACTTTATTACCATAACCAGAGTGAATGTAATTCATTTCTTCCACCCCCAACTATTTCCTGAAAAATGAAACGAATACAAAAGCAATGAAAGGAATGAAAAGAGAAAAACCAAAAGTGCTGGATGGTGTCCAAGTGGTTTCTCCCTGCTCTCTCTCCTCTCAATTGATTCTCTGCTCTTAAAGGAACTTGTTAGTGGTTTTGCATATTCTAGTCAATTGAGAGCAGGCTCTGACTGAAGATGAGATGAGCCACATTCACATGCTACAAACTACATGAAAGAAATAAATGTAAAAGCTGCAAAAAGGACCATTTGAGTTCATTTGTATTCTTGTGTCGAAAGGCTGTTGAGTATTAATTATTCAAATAATAGTTGGAAATGTCTGAAATTTCACTTGGTTCTGTTCTTTTCTCTGCTTTCTTCCTCCTCATCATATCTGCTGTGAAGGAAAGCGTGCGCCGCCTGTGGCTGCAGCACCGTCAACCACATTCCTGGTAGTGACGCCGATGATGACCAGCGAATGGGACGCCTTCTCACAGACTCACCCTGCTCCCATTTGACAGCAAAGGTTAAAGGAGGCGGTGGGCTTCGCATGTACAAGAGGAATCGCATGATCGTGACCAATCCCGTGGTGTCGCGCAAAGACCCGACCTTCAACACCACGACATACGACTGGGCACCGGCCGGCCTCAACCAGACACTGGTGAGGATCAGTGTGAAGTACAGGAGGTTGGTTATTCGTGTGAAGCTGCGGTCTGTTGCTCTGTGTCAGCTGTTAAAGACGTATTTTGCTCAACAGCTGTGTTGCTGAGATCTGAGGATGAGCTGACTCTGCTGGATGCAGCTTTATCACAAATCAGTCAAGAATCAATCTAAAATCAGCTCAAGCGTGTGACCTGAAACTCAAGCAAATATATAAACCCAGTCCATCTGTAGCAATTAGACATTACTTGCAACGTTTACTAAATAGAGTCACTAATTAGTTTGATATTAATTTCTAAACTTTTATAACTAAGCAGAGTTGAGCAGATGCTGTGACAGCAGAGCAGCAGCCAATTGGCTCAGAGGATACCAAACACAGCAAATAGCATATTAATTTTAATATTTTCCATTACTCATAAACACTCCTATACACAATTATGTGGTGTAGACACAAAGTCCACAAATGAACCCATTATCAATGACATTCAGTCGTTGGTTAGCAGTACTGACTGTCCAGGAGTTTACAGGTATTCTGCTTTTGACCAATCAATAACTGGTCCTCAGTGCTTTTATTGTCTGCAGTTTGTTTCTTAAAGATGATTAAGATTAAGATTAAGAAAACTTTATTGTCCCACAATGGGGAAACTGCATTGTTGCAACAGCAAAGGTAAGAGCAGTAGGTAAGAGCAGCAATAGTTAACAACAATAACAATAGTTCAATATATTGTAATAAAAAAATATATAAAGATAAGGATGTCGCACACTGGAATGTAAGAAGAAGATTGCACGTATCAGAAGTGGTTATTGTAAAGTCTGACAGCAGCAGGAAGGAAAGATCTTCGGAATCTTTCCTTCACACATCAAGGGTGGAGCAGTCTGTCGCTAAAGCTGCTCTCCAGAGCTGACAGGGCGTCCTGCAGGGGGTGGGACTCATTGTCCAGCAGAGATGACAGTTTTGCTAGGACCCTCCTGTCACCCACCTCCTGCAGTCCAGAGGGCAGCCTAGGCCAGAGCTGGACTTCCTGATGACCTTGTCCAGCTTCCTCCTCTCTCTTTCCGTGATGAACACAAACATAGATTCAGCATGAAAAACCTATTTGGTTCCCATCCTAAAGGTTTTACTTCTTTAATTTTTTATTTTTTTTTAAATTTTCTAGTCTTTTGGTTTAGTTTCCGCACCCCTCTCTGCTTGTTGAACAGTCTGCACCATCTGGTTTCCATTTGAAACAGACGCAAGTACAGTATGTGTCAGGTTTCACAACCTACAATTATAAGGATGACAGTGATTATTGAGTGCTGTGGTGCGGCGGCGGAGTCACAGGGGACATTACTGTGTTTGAGCGTGTGGAGACAGATCCAGCACTGGGGCCGTTTCAACCGACATGTTTGTGTTCTGCTGTGAAATGAATGCTGCAGCGTGTAGAGTCCGCTAGAGAAGCTCTAGACAGTCAGTCACTAATCTCACCCTGGTGAAGTCATCTGACAACACCCAGATGTGTCACTGATGAAACCAGAGTGATAACAACTGAAACACAGGCTCCTTGTTGTGGGGAATCGGCATTGTATTACACAGGAATTAAATTAATCTGTCATTTGTTTTTTTAGTGAATTAAAATTATGCTCTAATAATAATTTCAATTGCAATTTACTGTAGTAGTAATCAAAAGTAAAATGCCCCTGATCTCTCCTAGGCCATGCAGTACATGGAGCTCATCCCGGAGAGTCAACGCCCTGTCTCAGGGACGGAGGGAGTGCTGGAGCGTCGCAGGCAACTCTTCAGTCAGCTTCCTGTCTATGATCAGGACCCCATGAAGTGTCAGAGCCTGGCTAGTGAGGAGGAGGTACAGGCTACAACACAGGCAGCATGCTAACATTAACTTGTTATAGTTTCATAATTACTTACAAATTGTGTTTGCATGGTACAAATCAGCCTCAGTTAACCCCCCACACGACCAACTGGCATGGCTAATAAGTCAGTTATTGATAGTTAGCCAATCAATATCACTTAGAACCATTTTATGGCTGGCAAACAATGTGCACATGATGGAAGAGTAATGTGAAACTATATGTTAGAAGCCGATTCTGATCTTCTGCTACATCCTCTTGCAGATTTCCTCCATGCTGCTGTTTGTGAAGCATTACAAACAGGAAGTGCTGGGAGTCGGAGAGGTAGCCTTACCAGGTGAGGGCAGAGCTCTGAGGGAAGCGGCCATTCAGAGGACAGCAAAGGAGGCTAAGGACCGCAGCAACAGCAACAAGAAGGATTCTCTGGACCACAAGGACCATGGCTTGACCAGTAGCAGCAATGCTGGTTCCACTAACGGAACAGATGAAAGCACCAAGACTGAATATGTAAGTAAATATGAAAAAACATTGTCATATTTTAAACCAGAAGTTTGTTCCAGTAGTTCTTTCACTTTAACATTCTGTCCTCTCTCTGCCCTCTAGCAGTGCACTGGTTGCCAAGCTGAGGTTGTCAAGGAGGTTCCAGTCGTTTATGCTGAGCGTGCCGGTTACGATAGTGCCCTGTGGCATCCCACCTGTTTCGTATGTTCAGAATGTGGCCAGGGATTGGTGGACCTAGTTTACTTCTGGTCCAATCAGAAGCTGTTCTGCGGAAGGCACTACTGTCAGACGGTCTGGCCGCGCTGCTCTGGCTGTGATGAGGTGAGGTGACATCATCGTGAAATGCCAAGATGCACAGAGAATATTGCAATACGCCTACGAGTCTACTGTCTACTTTCATTGTGTTTAATGATCTCTGCCCATTCTCTCCCTCAGTTGATCTTCTGCAAGACTTTTCACTTGGCAAAAGATGGACGGGCGTGGCATCAACATCATTACTGCTGCTGGAAGTGTGGTCAAAACCTGGATACGCCCTGTCAGCACCAAGACACTCACACAATGTAGAGTACTACTACTACTAAACTATTACTGAAAACAATTATTAATGTACATCCAACATCAAGTGTAGATGGTTGGTGAGCTTGTTTTGTAAAAACAATAGAACTCAGTATCAGATATCTTATTCTGAATGACTAGAGTGTAAACACTTTAAATTATGTGTTAAGTTGACATGTAGTATTTCAAATACTGCAAAGAAAATCATCCAGTTGATATATTAATGTTTAAAATACTTAAGTCATCTCGCTGACACTGAAGTACTCATAGACTTGTTCAGTTGAGGCTCCTGGTGTTTCAAGCACTTAAGGAAAAGATTAGTTGACACAAATGTGTTTAAAGTGCTTCAAGAAACATTTGGGTGATTTATTAGCACTTAGAGTCCCGACAGTGACCCGAGCCAGACGTGCTAGCGTCAGCCTGCAGTGTTTCACACATAAACAGCAGCTGGCAGGATGGAGATCCAGAACCAATGGCGTAGGAAACAAATGAGTAGATGGATAAACAAATAAAAAATCTATGTATTAGTAAACATAAATTAAAAAGATGAAGGTCCCTCTTGAACTTTCCTAATACATCAGGTTTTAATCTGTAAAGATTCCACTTCCGACATTTACTTCAGGCCAATTTTTTTTTTTTTTACTTAAACATCAGAAAACTGGACAGACAGAAAGCTGAATAAATAAATAATAATAGTGCTGTCATTGTGGATTTTATGGTAAATCCTTTTTCATTCAGTACTTGCCAGTGAAAACATGATATGTTTATTGTACTAATTGAACAATTGGAAAATATTTTATTTAGCATTAATATGCCTCTCTTCATTTTTCTCTCTTTCCTGTCTGCTGGATGTGATATTTCAGTCAAACTGCAGACACATCTTGTGTTTAAGCTCTGACATGAACTCTGCTGTCACTGAATGCTGTTTTATGTTAGTGATTTACACTTTTCTGGCTGCAATGTTATATTATAATTTTTTTTTTGAGCTAAAATCCAGAAAGAAAAACAAAAGCGAGTTAGCAAGACGTAAAAGCCTTGTGAGACAGAAGCTGATTAGCTTTACTTTTTATTTGATGAAATAAAAATCAATTCAGTCACATATTCCAACATCAGCAAACACGTGCTTGTGTTTTGTATCTTTCATTTACTTTGTGAAATAACTGCTGCTAACAAAATGTTACGGTACATTTTAGCTAGCAATTTAGTTTGACGTGGTTTGCTAAGTATGTAGCATATAGACGACAATATTGTTCAATACAATGCTGTAACAAGACAAGATGATACAACAGAATATAGCAATATCAAACTAAATATTAATAGTAGCTTCATCTCTGTGTGTTCAATATAACATGTTTTGCCCAACTCAGCACAAAAACTGGAACTGTGGGAACCTCTTGGGCTCGTAGCCCAGTTTATTAGGAAATAATACCGCAGCAAAATGAGCCCAGTAGGATTAGATATTAGTCTTTGTCTGGGTGAGATGATAAATAGGGATTTCTGAAAATCATCATCCACAAAAAACATGAATAAAAAAGTCATCCACAAGGAGATCCCTAGATACAGATAGTATTGGTGCTTCTAAAGTAACCATCAGTGGTATTCACACTGCATTGTGGAATAAATGATACTGCAAAATGATACTAATTAAATGTTTCACAGTGAATAGTGAATTATATAACCTAAGTCATATTTTACAATTTGAAATCAGCACCGATGATGTTTCCATACAGGGATTAATTATAATCCCACACTGGGTTGTGGTTGCATGTCATATTGTGGCATTTCTTTTTACATCAGCACTTCAACAGGGAAAAACCATTACAGGTTAGAGAAAGCAGAGAGAACTTTCTGCTAGTGGTGTTTTGACAGCTGATGGGTTGTAATAAAACTCATGTTTGATTAAACTCCCTGTTGTCTATCATCTTATTTAGAGTGTAGAGTTTGAGGTTTCAGAAAAAGAAATCAGGTGATCACGTTTCAGTTTAAAGTCAACTGAATTCATCCTGCTTGGAACTGGAGCACTTATTTAAAGTTGGCCAAATTAAGATTAGTTTTAGAAAGAGGATCCCAAACTTCCCCTGATGTATGCATGTGCTGACCTACTCCCAGCAGGAATGTGAAGTATTCCTGTGGTTTCTTGGCCAGCGTTCCTTGGAAGGTGCGTCACCCAGCTGACCATATGACAACTGCTTCCTGAACCATGAAGGAAAAGCCAGAAAAGGATATTTTTAGCCCCAAACTCAGACAAATTAATTTGGTTTGCAGACTTTTATGGCTGTTAATAGCACCCAGCATGATCAGGGTGGGTTTACAGAGGATGTCTAAAACTAATTAGCACTTCCTCTAATTCTGATCCTATTCATACATCCAGCCTGAGGGCCATCATTCATCCATGCATTCTGATGTCTATCTGCTAGGTGTGCACTGCAGATGTTTTCTTTTATTCTTGTAGTTTAATGGGAGTAAATTAGAGGTTTTCTATAAATCCGCCTTAAAAACATCCCACACCCACTCTAGACAACCATAACCCAAGGCGGTTTATGGGCATAAATACATTATGAAGTAAAAAAATCATGTAAAAGTACACAAAATTTCAACAAGCAACCAAAGTGAAAAATGCAGATTACGTACCCATTTGTCATTATATCAATTATAATACAACCACAAAAGTGGTTGGAACTCCTTATTTGGTTTCAAATAACAGCTGAATGTTTGGCTCTTTAGCTGCTAAATGCTTCCCCATAGTCATGTTAATTGCTGTGTGTTGTTTGGTGCTAAGTAGCAGGCAGGTAGTCCATTGTAAGTTTTTAGAGATTGTTCCCTGACAACATTTGCCTGTTGTAGTCATAAATGACTGTGAGAGTAAACAACAGAGAAATGAGGGCTGGACAGATTAACAATGAGCAGAAGTTCTGAGGAGCTCTGTCAAGCCAAGCTGCAGATTCAGGTGATAATTCTCGGTTTTTTAGTATGTCTTTTTATCCTTGTTGCCCCGCCCCGTTTCTTTTGACATGAATGGGCATTGATTCAACTCCTCTGAAGGGGAGGGCCTATCAGCTCGATGTCATTCTGAGCCCTCCCAATCTCAGCAGTGGAGATTTATGTTGTGCTTCCTAATAATGTTGCCTAGGGGAAGCATGTATAAGGTGAACAGCAATGGTCCAAGCACAGAACCTTGTGGAACTCCATGATTAACCTTTGTGTGCATGGACGAGTCATTATTAACATGGACAAACTGGAATCTGTCAGATAAATAAGATTTAAAGTAGCTCAGTGGTGTTCCTTTAATCCTAATGACATGTTCCAGTCTCTGTAGTAGGGTATTGTGATCGATGGTGTCAGATGCAGCACTGAGGTCTAGCAGGACAAGTACAGAGACAAGGCCATTGTCTGACGATATTAGGAGGTCGTTGCTAACCTTAACCAGTGCTGTCTCTGTGCTTTGGTGTATTCTAAATCCTGACTGAAAAGCTTCAGATAAACTGCTCCTCTGCAGGTGATCACAAAACAACCTTTTCAAGAATTTAAGAAATAAAGGGGAGGTTGGATATCGGTCTGTAGTATGCTAAGACACTAGGGTCAAGAGAAGGCTTTTTGAGTAAAGGTTTGATGACAGCAACCTTAAAAGCCAGTGGAACATAACCTGTTAGTAATGACAGATTAATCTGGTCTAGTATAAAAGTGCCAATAATGGGCAAAACATCTTTGAGAAGATGATTTGGGACAGGGTCCAAGAGACGCTGAAGTTGAGAAGTTGAGGGTTTGGATCTAATAATTGTTGAGGACAGTTCAGTGAGATCTATAGGAGAGAAGTGGTCTAGAGATAAATCAGGGTCTGCAGACATTTCAGGGGCTGCTGCACTTGACACACATGGATATCTGACAGTTGAAGTGTGTAATGAATTCTTTCTCTAATATCTTTGATTTTATTAGTAAAGAAATCCATAAAGTCATTGCTGCTGAGAGCCAAGGGAATAGTTGGCTCAACAGAGCTGTGGCTCTTTGTCAGCCTGGCTACAGTGCTGAACACAAACCTGGGGTTATTCTTATTTTCCTCTATTAATTTGGAATAATAGGCAGTTCTTGCTTAACGCAGGGCTGTTTTGTATGTTATAACACTAACTTTCCAGGAAAGGTGGAAATCTTCTATGTTAGTGGATCGCCACTTCCTCTCTAACTTTCACTTTCATTCATCTACATGAATGCTGAAGTCACCCACTATGATTACTGTATCTGAGCTGAGCACTAGTTGAGATTTATTTGAGAATGCCCAGTAGGCTGTGTTGTCTTTTCCTTTTCTCAAGCTATCAGTGTATAGAATCCATCCATATGATTTTTCCTCAGTTTGTTCTGGGTTTTGGGTTTTTCTGTGGGCTAGTTGTGCTAGGCCGATTTCAAGGTCGGGGTCAATTAGACTATTCTCCCATCTCCCCCATCTGTTTTTTGTGGCTTTACTGCTCTGGATGGTCCCTTTCCTTAGGAACCTGTGCACCTGACTCTGGGTGGTAACCTTAATTCTGTGGCCTTGGGCGAGCTCCTCCAGGATGCCCCAATACATGACTAACACTGCAAGTTCTTTTTCTTCCAGTGGGTACTTTTTCTCCACCAATGGCAAGGTGTAGCTCCACAAGGTCACCATTCCTCCTCCTTCATTACTCACTTTCACCATTGCATCCTCGCCATTTCCCTCTCATATAAAAATGTATTATTTAGCGTCTTTACTTACCCATCTACAAAACAAATCATTACTGCATCATGAATTTGATCTTATTACTTGCAAAATCTCATATTCATAAATCGCAATTCTCTTCCCATAAACGTTCCTCTCTTTATTTTGAAAATGAAGCCAAATTATACATCACATTGATAAAATACTCAAAAAATGGAAAAGCTATTAAAACATTAAACCTGTGTGCCCCCAAAATATATTTTTAAAATAATCAACTGTATCTCATCTCTGTCTGTAATAATAATAAAATAACTATTTCTGTCTGTTCTAGCAACCCTCGACTTATTCTATGTTCATGTTTTGGGGGCTTTTTTGTCTGTATCCTTTATCTTTCATCACTGTTGTCACTTTGTGTACTGCTGTGATGAATATTGCTTTGATAAAGATACTGAGCCCCCCCACCCCCAACTGAAAAGCATAAATATGAAGCTGCGTGGATACAAAATTCAGACCTGGTGTTGTAACGCCCCCGTGTGGAGGCTTTACATATTCAAATGCGACACTTTATGCTATTTCCGACAGTCCGTGAAGGCAGCACAGCCCTCTCACACGGTGGAGATGAAAGGCTGTTGTGTAATTTGGGTGAAAGAGGAGGAGGAGGAGCGGACTGAATGGAGGACAGCTGTGTTTGACAGATCGAAGAGGACCGAGACAGGTACAGTGCAGCTCCTGAACGCCTCACCATAAACATGCTAAACGCGATGAATATGTGTTCACTGTAACGGCTGACTGTGCGTCTGTCACTGGGGTTGATTTAACCCGCAGTGTCCGCGTTCATCACGTTTGAGATGTGACGCCTTTCTGGTGCTCAAAGGACACATCGGAAGATCGTACCCAGGAAACACGTGTGTGACGTGTTAGATTGCTGTCTGCAGGCTCGCAGTGTTGCCTCAAACCTCCTCTGTGCCTCTGACAGATGGAATTCATACAGTAGCTACAGAAACATTTCTTCCTACTAACAGGAAACCGGCGAGGACCTGGGAAGTCTTCCGCTTCTGAACTTCCCCTTTGACACACCTCCCGCTTGTTACCAACCACATTTATATAATATGTGTAACCCCTTCCTTTCTCTGCTTCTTCCTTTGTTTTTGCGTTTCTTTCTCAGTTTGTTGACAGTCGATGGGGTTTGACACCTGTGGCTGTGTTCAGACAAAGCTCAGTCATGGCTGGGCTCATATTTCCTCGCAAACTGGCCAAACATTCCCGTCACGAGCTCAACATTTTGCATGTTCTGGATCTTTGCATTTTGTCTTCACGTGCGTCCATATGTTCCTATATTATTATCATATCATTGGACTGTACAGCAAGTGTTGATACTGACAAACTGACAACCATAGCCAATCAATAATGCAAAAAGTGAAAAACCTGATAGTGTTGAAAGGAAGTCGGCCTTTTTGCAAAACAGTTTTGCAGGAAATCCGAAAATAACCCGGGTGACATCATAGTGATGTCACCTGGGTTATTTTCAAATTGTATGCAGTAAATACGTTGCAGTTGTGACCTGTTTTTTAGAAATATAGAATAAAAACATGCAGAGAGCAGTGAACAAATGACCGTGTGTGTATGTGTGTGTGATTTTCTTAAAGGAGCGTGCAGTTATGGAGCTGATAATACTGTCAGGAGGCATTCTGGCCGTCCCCATCCTCGCCTTCATCACCTCCTTCCTCTTCTGGCCCGGATCCCTTCTTAAGGCTTATAACTGGTAAAACAGTTTATTTGTTCTGACTGGTATTCACCTGTTTACTGAAGCACTGTGTGGTGACACTACTGGTGGTTTCCAGTAAGGTTGTGTTTAGTCCTGCAAACAGCAACACTTATCTTGCTGCTGTATTCTATATATTTAACTCAGTATGTAGTGGCTGAACATCATGCCTCTGTTCAGCTGTATTACAGGCTGCTGCTGCTGTGCTGTAGTGTCACTCCCGTAAAATATACTTTTATTGTGAAGGAGCAGGGCAGTTATGTGACCTTGCCCACTGGACTTTGTCCACGCTGTAAAAGAAAAGCCTAAATGTTGACTGCATGAGAGGTTATCGGTGCTGTTTCTCTCTCTTTTCCTCTCTCTCACTCACACACACGGCGCTGAGTCACTCTCAGGTTAGTCTGTGAGCAGCTTCGTGAAGTGAATTAAATGTTACAAGCCACTCAAACATTACATGAACTAATATAATATAATAACTGTAAGTATAATAAATATTAAGATGGAAAACTTTGTACAGGCATTCATGGAGTGGATGAAGAGGTTAAACCCCACTGACTTCAGTCTCTGAGTAATCATCTGTCCATTTTCCCATTTTTAATACTTTGCTTTATGACTAAACACATTCTTCAGGCTTTTCATTGCCTTTTTTCCAATGTTTCAACAACTATTGGTGAGTTCTCAGTGAGATTTCCTGCTCTTGACGGGATGAACCCCTGATCTAGGTTATACTTAAACTGTGCACATGCCAGGCTTCCTGACGCCCACCTTCTTTTACAACTCAGTCCAGAGGTTCATGAAGTAACCCTTCAGACCCTTAGCTGATATCAGACAGAGCTGTCAGCGCTCAGCCAACTAAACTCAGCAGGCTGATTGCACAGCATTCTAAGTCTGTTTGCAGCCGTTATGAATCTTAAATGTTCAATTGTGTCAATGCAACAATGCGATTGGCTAGAGAGGTTTCAAGTGATTGGCTTCTGGGGGGGGGATAACAGAACATGAATGAACATGATTTCTAATAAAACTAATCTATAGTGACGTGACCAGTGACCTCTGCACTGCTATAAAACTAGTTTTTATCAAGTTACTATAATATAATTTACACAATAACTCCTAATTATGTGTAACCCTCTCCAGGTACTGGCGTCGCAGGCTGGGGCTGGTGGTCCGCTACTCTTACAGTGGAAGTTACCGATTCTGTTATTCCAGCCGCGGGACACCAGGGGGAGCCACGCCGTCGCTGCTGCTGCTGCACGGCTTCTCTGCCACCAAAGACATGTGGCTGCCTGTCATCAAGGTAACACACACATACAGGACGCTGTTTTTCAATGATCAAACACCCTTTTATGAAGAAAGATAGGTTGGATGGTAGGAGGAGAAACAGAACTGATGAAGAGAATAAAATGGAAATAGAAGAGGGGGTAGGAAGGAAGAGAGGAGCAAGGTGAGGAGGAAATGAAAGGTTTTAAGAGCTAGGAGAGACAGAAGGACACGAGGAAGGATTAAAGGAGAGCAGATGGAAGAAATGGAATGATGACAGGAAGAAATGACCTATGGACAGATGAGGAGAAGGATGAAGGAATCACAGAGGGAAAGATGGATATACATGAGATGTTGATGTAAGGATGAAGTATGTGCTGAATCCATGTTCATTGATTCCATGCAGCATGTGCTACATACTAATGATTATGGTGGTGCTTAAACTGCTGTTTGAGCAGTTTGTTTCCCAAAATGAACTGATCATTTCCTAATAACGGACAGTGAAGCACAATGTCAGGCATCAATCAAACTGTGACTCCTTGATCTTTTAAACTTCACAAAGAAACAAGAAAATGTCTTTATTCAGATCAAATACCTGTGTTTTCGTTTCCTGGCGCGTTCCTGAAGCTGTTTTACTGTCAACATTTGCTATGAGCAGCTGCTCCTCTGTCTGTTTATCACACTTCGAGGATACTTCCCTTCACGTTGTCCTTTTTCTAGAGTAATCACGTTTTCTCCTGAAGACCTGCTCTGAATTTGGAAGTTGAACACCTTTCATTCAGTTGGGCGCGTTTGCTTTTTCCCACCAGTATCTCCCCAAAAGTCAGCATGTGGTGTGTGTGGACATGCCGGGGCACGAGGGGACAAGTCGCACCGGGGCAGAAGACTACAGCATTCAAGGCCAGGTTGGCCGCATCCACCAGGTCTGTCCAAGTGTGCGTGTGTGTGTGTGCGTGTGTGTGTGTGTGTGTGTGTGTGTGTGTGTGTGTGTGTGAACTGTATCTCATCTCTGTCTGTGCAGTTCGTGCAGAGTATTGGTCTGGATAAAAGGCCTTTCCACCTGGTCGGGACATCGATGGGTGGGAATGTTGCTGGAGTTTACGCTGCTCATTACCCCAACGACCTGTCCAGCGCCACCTTGATTTGCCCAGCAGGTAAACTCAGCAGACGTCTGCTCAGCATGATGTTTCAGTGTTTGCCTGCAGGATTTAAACCTCAGGTATGAAACAACCTGTTTCACTGGATCACTGATACACCCTCTCTCCTCCTCCTCCTGCTCCACCCTCCAGGTCTGGTTTATCCCACGGACTCCGAGTTCATCAGCCGTCTGAGGGAGCTGGAGAAGAGTCAGAAGGAGGAGTCAATCCCTCTGATCCCCTCCACCCCTCAGGAGCTGGACGACATGCTGAGACTCTGCTGCTACACCCCCCTGAAGCTCCCCCGGCAGGTACACAGCTGTGTTACCGGGTCTCAAATTCAGATTAAGACAATTTTAAAGCTCGTCAAACTTAACCTCTATAATATTAATATATCAGCTCAACTACTGCTTCTAATATTTCATTTTATATATTCTGTGGTCAGTAACGTGTGAGTGTGTGTATTGTCAGGTCCTGCGGGGTCTCCTTGACAACAGAATTCCCAACAATGGTTTCTACAAAGAAGGTCAGTGTGCTCACCACCATCACTGTTCACCTTTTCTAGAACCTCCCTGTGCTCTTCTCTCCTCCACAGCTGCTCATGGAGGAGGAGGAGTGCTGTCTGTTGATTCTCACATTATCTAATGATCTAATACATTCTCAGATAGTGGTTGTTTACCTGTTATTCCAGTCAGTACGTCATCAGAGTTGTGTTGTTTCACCACTCTGCTGAAAACACTCTGATCTTGTTTGCGTTTGATAGTTAATTCCAGTTGTTCGTTGGGCTGCTTGTTGAAGATGTTTCACATTCAGCTGTATTTTTCAAGATTAAATATTCAGCTCACTAGTTAACTGTTAACTGTTATGCTTGGTTGATTAACTCTGTGTGATACGCGTGTACACAGTGTTCATGGAGATCATCGGGGAGAAGTCTCGTCACTCGTTGCAGGAAAACTTGCACCTGATCACTGCACCTGTGCAGGTCATCTGGGGGAAGGAAGACCAGGTAGGAATAAAACGCAGCCATGGTTACTGGAAGAATAGATTGCTGAAGGAAAAAAAACACAATCACACACTAAAAAAATGTTCCCAGAACAGATTTAATGAGTACAGAAACCGGAATCAAGGCTTTATGATAACATTCAACATGACTGACAAGTTGGACATATGAACCGGATTGAACCCAGGTACAGTGATGATGGAAGAACATTCAAATCAGTGACTTAAAGAAAATTAGCAATGTAAAACTACTCAGTTACAAATAAAGGCCCTGCACTGGAGTACACTGGAATCAGCAAGCTAATCTACTTAAAGTGTCAAAAAGCAGTGTGGCACATTCCATTTTCTGGTCATACGTTTGATGTTGATCTGAAATTATTGTTGTTTTTGTCAGTTTCCAGCACTGCTCAGGTTTGAGTCCCAGGCTGAATCCCGCCATTGAATGTGTTAATGGTAGCACCTCGCACAAGATGCATCTGATAGTGAAAGTGAGAAAAGTGGGGCGCAACTGAAATTTGTGAAAATAAAGTAGAAAGAGGGGGGAATAATAATAATAAACCATCAAAACCAGCAAAGCAGGTATTTTTACAATGTTCAACATTTAAGCTCAGTGTCAGCATCCCCCTAACATTTGGTAATAAGCACCGAAGCTGAGTCGGATGTGAATTTGGAAATCCCATCATATATCAATTTTCCAGAATTCATGGTAATCCATCCAGTAGTGCTTGGTGATTATAGAGGAGAAGTCAGAGGATCAGCAGCATCTTCAGGCTCCACCCTCTGAACGTCTGCACAAAACTGTGTCAGAAGTGGTAGATCAACCAACCGCCCTACAGACCAGTTTAGTTATCCGTGCAGCCGTGTTGCTAATGTAACTAATAAATATAACAATAAAGCTGTCTGCTGTCACAGGTGGTTGATGTGTCAGGAACAGCAGTGCTGCAGGCTGTGCTGCCAACCTGCCAGGTGGAGGTGTTGGACAACTGCGGTCACTCTGTGGCATTGGAGCGGCCCAGGAAGGCAGCCACGCTCATTACGGACTTCCTGTCTGCGCAGGTAGTCAGCGGCGGCAATGCTAAGAAACTTTCCTAAGGAAACTTCCCAAACTGACCTCTGAATGGACGATGAAGGCGAGGAGAATGACGTGTGTGATGAAGATGATGAGGATTAGGATGTTGTAAGCACTGAAGGGTGACGTAGTGATGATACTCTTTGTGATGTAAGAGTCATCTTCCTGAGAAAATGCAATGAAGCACAAAACTCCGACAGACTGTCAAACATTCCTGAAATTTCAACCTGTTTGGTTCTGCCTTGATCCGAGGACTCTGTGTTAGGTATTAATGTTAAATGACAACATTACACATTTGGATTTTGCACATTTTACTCTGAAAAACTGTATTTCAGTCACCTGTTTGATGTGAAGCCTGCTGCTGTGAAACCACTGCATACCCAGCCTCGTGAAAACACATTCAGGGTGAAGCTCTGGATGAGCAACATACTGTAAGAGAGTCAAATTCATTTTACTGTGCAAAAATGTTTGATAAACGAGGTGATTCAGAGCGTCTGCGGGCTATAGAAATAAATCTTCTGAAGAAAATTATTATTATTATCACTGAGTCACTGAAAACTTTTAAAACGTTTTTAATTGTAGTAACATGCCAACAGACCACAGGGAGGCGACATACCCTGACAGCTTTACCAAGAATATCAAAGAGTAGATCATTTTATGAAGATTATCCACAGCAGTAACAAATAATCATAAACTGTATAATAGCCTTTGTTTAATTCTGTACTGTTATTTAATGGAAGTTGTGCATAGACTCTGTTTATTCCATGTAACAAATGCACACCACAGGAAAGCTTTTTAATGTTTTCCACCTCTGCAGCATGTGGAAACAAACCTTTAGATAGACAGAAAGGATGACAAATGACATTTCATAAGAATACCGTTACTTTTGAAGTTTAGATACTTATTTCCAACAAGGTTGCAGAAGGAATTTAACCATTGCAATAAACTATGTATCCTATGATTTTGTCCCGTGTGCATTCTTCGTTTATTATAGAAAAAACATTGTTTATTTTATTTTATTTTAATTATCCGGTCATCAGATTTTACAGTTCCTGACATAAACTGGGACCACCTCCGTTTGTGATTCGCGGATGCGCGATGCAGTGACTGCGCATGCGCAAAGACAAGCTGCGCACTGGTTCAAAGTTTGCACGGTAGCTGAACTGTCCGTGCCCCCATCCGTGTGCTTATACCCACGATCCCTCCACGTTGATGTCTCTGGTGAGTTTGGCGCTGGGAGCTGGCTAACTCTTTTTATGTTTGATTGAAAACATGCGGCAGCTGATCGGCTGTTAGCTGTGCTCACTCTCAGTATCACGGCTGCGAGTTTACGGAGCTTAAGTTAGCATCAGTTCACCTGACCTAGCTACTTTGACCTCCTGTTAGCTAGTTTTAGCATCACGCAGTGTCGGTCCAGCCATGTACAGTATGTTTGACACTTCCGTGGAAATGTTTGCTTGTTTAGACGTGTCGAGCGTGTAAATAATGATGATTTAAATATTAAGCCTGCATTAGCCGGGTGGTTAGCTGCTAACTCGCTAGCCGCTTATTATTTGTTTGTGCTAATACGCGTCGTTTGTGCTCCAGCGACATTTCGCTTATTCTCTATAAAATATGTTCCACCTTTTCGCTGCAGGCGTCAGTCGGTCATTTGGTTGTCACCTGTTGTGCTTCTTGTGAGCTTCATATCCAGACAGACTGTCCAGACCTGTCTGGCAACAGAGAGAGAGACAGTTACACGTGTTGTATTGTTGTGAAACACACAAACATTATTGTTATGGTCATCCTTCTGATTATTCATCTTCAGATCGAGCAAGAACAGCTCGCTGAACATAAGCACTTTAACACATTCACATCCTTTACAGAAAGAACTGTTTTAATACAGCAGGACTGTGAAGTAGTTACAGAAGGAGGTGTAGTGCTTAGTGAGACTCATGCCTAATGAGTATGTTGAGCCTATATTCAGGGTTATCAGTGTCACCAAGGCGGCTCTCTTTCAATGTGTCCATGGTAACTTATGCTGATCACATGACCTGGATCAGAGCAGCTGGTGTTCAGATTGTAAAAGCCCAGCCTCTTCACTAATTAACTTCACTATTCTTGCAAAATCCCAATGACTGAGGTGCCACACTGTGAATATCGGCACTGAGCAGTTTAAGCTTTGATTTAAATCACGCTTCAAATGCTCCCTTCTATGGAGATGACAGAGATTCCAGGTTTTGTTGAGCCAGCTCATGTAAAGAACCCCTGGCCGTGTTGCGTTCAAACCCAGACCCAACAAACTGACTTGTGTGGTTTACAGCTGTGTTGAGCTGGGTCGATGTCCTTCTAACCTTCAGGCGTGGTTTTTTTTCAGTCAGACATCAGCTGATTCACCTGTTGGAGTCTGAGTCACTCATGCTTTAGTAGAATGAGACAGGACGACAAGAAGGACGAACCTTCAGGATACCAGCGGGTCGTGTTGAAGAACGCCTCGCCGTACCACTACATGAAAGTCTGCCTGTAAGTCACACGGTTATTTTCAAATTCAGCTGGAGGGCTGGGTGATAGTTTGATTAAAACAGTTCATTTGTTTAAAAATCAATCTTCCCATAAAATCTTATTAAACTGTAGTGTCAGACTTTTGCCCCTGCATGAACAAGGTCATCTCAGAGTTCCCATGACTTCATGTTCTCCTCCGAGCTCACTGTGGCCTGTTCCGTAGTTAGGGTTGTTCCCCAGTAGCTCTGGTGAACCGTTGTGTTAACATCATTACACTGAGATTGCAGGATGATGTAAATGTGTATTGCTTACAAGAACTATTTAATCACCCCACATAATATTTCCGTGTGTGTCCGTTTAGTGTGCTGGAGGATGAGTCTACCACACTGAGTGCAGTTGAACTCAAGCAGTTTATCATCACGGGTCTGAAGAGTCTGTATGGAGAGGTGGGTTATTAGCACGTGCACGGTCGACGGAAACGTCAAGGCAGTGAATAAACTGAGCGATCAACAGAAAATGATTCTGCAGCTGTGAAACGATGAACAGTAACAGTGGTGAACATCATTGTTAGCTGCTGCATGAGTGTTGTGTTCCTGTGTGTAGGATATCTCCATAACTACCTGAAACACAGAGGAAAAGGTGTTTTTTTTTTTTAATACACTGGTATGCATCCATACGCTGTAGGTGGGAGGAGCGTTGACCTTTGACCTGTTAAAGTACGATGAAGACACCCTCACTGCTTTTCTGCGCGTTTCCAGCAGGTGAGATCAGCAGCAGCAGGATGGGACATTCTCATGCCTCCTAAGCCAGATGTGTTCTTAAAGTGTGTGTGTGTGTGTGTGTGTGTGTGTGTGTGTGTGTGTGTGTGTGTGTGTGTGTGTGTTTTCAGGGGTTTAGTGAAGCTGTGGAGCTCCCTGACTCTGCTGGGCTCCTACCAGGACCAGGCCTGTGCCTTCAGGGTGTTGCAGGTGAGCAGACTTCAGATCAGCTCAGTGCTCAGAAATAATGTGTATCAGCTGCTGTGCTGTACTCCAGTGTGCACAAGCTGTGAAGACAAATCTCCCCCCCAGGACAGTAAAAATGTATCTTTCCCTTGTGTCACCTTCAGGTGTCTCCGTTCCTGCTCGCACTGACAGGAAACAGTCGAGAGCTGCAGCTGGACTGAAGGCCGAGGAGCAGGAGGAGCATTGTTTTCCTCAGGATGACGTTCATGTGGAGCAGGATCTTTAACAAACCGCGGCTGTCTCTCCTGTCGGTCGTGGCAGCTCCCTCCCGCCGGCTGCTCCATGTCGGCCAGCGAGCCTCCCTCACCAAAGCGTTCTCCTCCCGGGACGTGGAGCTGTTTGCTGAGCTGACAGGCGACACCAACCCCCTCCACCTGGACCCTGCCTATTGCAGCACCACCTCCTTCGAGACGCCCATCGTCCACGGCGTCCTCATCAACGGCCTGATCTCGGCCGTGCTCGGCACCAAGATGCCCGGCCGCGGCTGCGTCTTTCTGTACCAAGAAATCCGCTTCCCGGCGCCACTCTACATCGGGGAGGAGGTGTTGGCTGAAGCTGAGGTCCGCAAGATCAAGATGTCGTTTGCCTTCATCGCCGTGACATGCTCTGTGAAGGACAAGGTGGTAATGGAGGGGGAGGTGATGGTGATGATGCCTGAGGAGCAGCAGCAGGGGGAGTGAGGCGGGGCGATGAGGGGATGGTGTCACAGCACCCTAATGATGGCTGTTGGAGCGTGCGCTGTGCAGCTTGGGGTCTCCTGAGGTGATTTGGTTTGAAGTGTTTTTCTGCACAATGCTGCTGCTGCTTTTGTTGTTCACTGATCATGTACAATCCTGGCAGCAAGACGTGCATCTGGAGTGTTAACCAGACAGAAGTGTCAGTCACTTTACATTTTACAGTTTAGTGTTAATTTGTCAAATCAGATTTGCTGTACTTTGTTTAGGCTGTTAAATCTTGTGTGTTGAATAAAAAAGAATAAAAAATCCTTTGACTCATCTTGTGAATGTGTCGAATCCATTCTCACACTCTCCACGTCTCTGTCACTGCCTGCAGATGTGTATGTGAAGGGGGTTCATCTGTGCGTGGATTACTTTGGTTAGCTCATGGTTTCAGACACGGTATCACTCAGCTCTCACTTTGACATCTCTCATGGATGCACATTGGATGCCCTCACACCCTGACGTCATTATCAGAACAGCACCTGTGACTGATAAAATGCTTGCATTGAGTTGTTATGATTCTAAATCTTTTTTATTATTTTTATGTAATCATTTTTGCTTTGTTCCTGTCTTACTCTACTTGTATTAGCCTGATCCATTAAGTAGTTTTTCCCCTAAATCCTTTACACTGGTTCTGGACTGTCGCGCCAGCGATTAGTTCCTCCCCCAGACCAACAGAGGGCAGTGACGCGCCTTTATATTAGTATCCAGCCTGCAATGATGATGACAAAGCAGCCTGATGACGTCTGATCGAAGCAGCACTTCCTGGTTACGGTAAGGCTAAGATAGCAGCTAGTTCGCTCCTCTCGGGTTGTTTGTGTTCCTCCTCCACACAGCGGGATCTGTCCTCGGTGTATTCCCCGCGGCCTCAGTCAGTGACAGGCGGACACTCAGACCAGACTTTGACCGGTAACCCTCCAGGATGTCTTTCCTGGAGAAGGCTTCCCCCGGCAGGCTGCTGCTGGACGACACCGTTCCCCTGACGGCGGTGATCGAAGCCAGCCAGAACCTGCAGTCCCACACGGTGAGTGTCCACTGGAAATAACCGTCAACAGTCGGTAGACTGAACTGTAAACTGAACGTCTGTGGGTCACAGCAGGCAGACCGGTGCGTCGCTGCTGGTGTGCTTAATAAGTTTTATTTAGGGAGCGTTTAAGTTTATCACTGTTTCATCATTTCCATTATCGGACACATATGTGTAAGCTTCAGTTTTGTTTCTTGGAAAGTGTTGGTTGAAGCGCAGACCAGCTCTGACCGGCAAAGCGGTCTGTGACACACCACCATCGTTCCTGAGTCAGATGACAGTCGCTTTCTAACGTGATGCAGCGGTTAAAGCTTCCACCGTAACCCGATGGCAGGCAGCTGACCCTGATCTGAAGCGCTGTCACTGATAAATCAATTTCCTGGAGGTTCCTGTGTACTCAGCAGACAGCTGATAGGGAGCGATCAGTAGTGGAACATTGACACGGACTGATTGAAGGCCCGGGAGCCGGGACTCTCCCCGTAAATCCCCCAGAACCGACGCTGATCTCTAAAACAATGATTGTAGCATCCTAGCGCATTCCACCCGAAAGTTCTGCGTCATACTAATTCATTTTAATATTACCAACAATAAGCTAAGACGTGTGTGCCTGTCCTGTATTCATAATGATTTCTGCATCCATTACCTCCAGTAAACAGTGTTTCAGTCAGTGCTGATGATGCGCGCGGGCTGCTGTTGATGATCAGGCTTTATTGAAATGGTTCTGTATGAAGGCTTCGGCTCTGGAAAGTTCTACCAATATCACGCGCCTGCAGTAATCCACGGAAACAACACATAGTCGGGTTTTCTAACGGAGTTTGGCATGGCATGTCGGTGCCGTGACGGTGCTGGGCTCGCCTTGTGCGGTGTTACTCTAGTAAAACGTACTCTAGTAAACTACCTGGCGTGTAGTTAGGGACACCGGGGCTGTCGGTGGGCAGCCCCGGGAAAGGCAGGACGCAGCAGGAGAGCCGCCTGTCCGATAATGGGTTCAGAGGCTGGCCGCGGGTTTGTTGTTGACAGTCGGCGGCGGGGATCCGCTGAGCCAGCCAGTTAGCCTAGCATGCTAATGTCAGCTGTCCGACAGTGGCCGGTATTGTTTCCGCTGTAAAACACAACAGTAAGGGCACGCGAGGGAAAACCTCGATGCTTATCCGCTGTATGTGAATCAGAGTGCTTCTGTGAAGACACTGTGTCGCTGTTTATTGCTTGTGTGCTCTGAAAGAGAGCACAACAGCAGCTTTTGTGTAACTCAGAACATTAAAACTGTAGATTTGCTCCATTCGTCTGTCAGAAGACCCTCCAGAACTTCACATGTAAGCAGCTCCACAGTGAATGTGATACTGTGAGGGCAGGCCTTGTATTAAAGCACTGGTTGGGCAGGAAAAGGTTGATATTTGTGTTAAGCCTGTGATCAGGGACCAGTCATATCCAGTCATTATTCACTGATCAGAAGGAAAGGAAGTGTGTTGGACTCCACACAGGCTGAGGGCATTGTCATTTCTCCATGTGCTTCTCTCCGTTCACTAGAAATGAGTAAACATATCTCAATATTAATACAGACAGCTGCAAAACCGTTGCATGTTCTGCTGTAAAATAAATAAACAAATAAATAAAAGTCACAACAACACTTGTGATTTGTAGTGAGAGCGATTCCCAAAAGTCTACACTAACGTTACTCTACGATGTGCTGTGATCTCCATACCATTCGTCTGGATGTGAAACAGTCTAATATTAGCAGCGCTCTTAATTTCCTAAACCTTAAACCTGCACAGCTCGCCGTGTGGAGCTCATTGAGATCATTTGTATGTTACGTAACACAAGGCCGAGGATTACTGTGGCACTTAAACCTGAGTCTGCAGTTTGCTGTGACTGAATGAATGTTGCACAAACATGTAATTATGTGATACTGATGAAGAAAACAAGTTAATGTGCATCATCTGATCGTCTTAATGGAGTCAGTGCTGGCTCTGGTTTTGATCCGGATGCTTCTGCATTCCTGTTCTTTGATATTCCGGGTTCTCACGGCTCCCACACACCCATGACCAGCGCAGGTTAAAGGTCGCCAGCCTGACGGACTCATGCTGACCTCAGCACAGCACCTTTCTACTGCAGGGCAATTCAAAGAGTTACACAAGACATAGAGTAAACTAAAGCTGTAATGCAGGACACTGGTGCTGATGTGTTTTATGTCAACCAGCAGCTGAAGTGGAGCAACCACAGCAACTAGGCAACAGCAACTTGGAGCACATGTTGATGGTGTTCATGTAATTGCTCTGTGTATATTGTCCTCCTTGTATTGATCTTATTGTTTACCTTCTCTTGTTGATATCTCCCTTCTTTTGTCACATTCTTTCTATTTATTGATTGATTTATTGATGCTTCTTTCCGTTTTGCTGCCCTCTCTGCTGCTGTTACAATGCACACTTCCCCCAGGTGGGATGAATAGTGGATTATTTTATCTCTTATCTTGTCTTATCTTACCCTGACTGCCAGAGGAGGGAGACAGAAGCCCCACACTGTAGCTATAAGAAAGAGAAGAAACACAATCAAATCCAGAGAGCGAACCGGAGTCGGCAGGAATTCCACTGTTGGAGGTCTGAGAGGATTACACTAGGAAAATTCCATGTTTACACCACATGTTCTGGTTTTCCTGATTGTGCCCATAGTTTCGCTGGTGAACAGTACCATTCAAACTGAACATGTGGAAATGAAGCAGAAAGTTGTTGAAACGTGAGCCAAGAGGCCTTTCAGCTGCCGCGTTTAACGCCCTGAGGTTTGGGAGATCCGTTTAGGAGGAGAAAGTCCTGCCTTTTGGAGAATAAAGTCTAAGCTTTTGAGAAAGAAATCTTTTTATTTTGTTTGGTGGAATAAGAAAGTGTCGGGATTGGATCGGGTAAATGACTCACATGTCATCCCATTTCACCCAGCTGCTGTTTTGGTTTCTGCAAACTAACGTGATGACTTTGTTCCATCTAAACTGCAAATCTTTGGGATTTTATTTGTAATGTTACAAATAAAATTGACCCTCTGTGCGGTATCTTACTAATCTATAATCTTTAATATGATGACGTTAAAGCCTTATCGTGTCTGATTATGGCTTTATAACACTTAATCTCGAGTCTTCCTAATCATGTGCCCTTTTACCTTTTGTGTAATATCATGATTTACTCTCCCAGGATCGCCACTCGTTCTCACCGTGTCCTTCTATCACACAGCTGTGAATGTACTTGCATGTATCTTTTCATACAGCCGCAGCTTCTGTCTTTACTCCCGCAGCGCTCACGGCTGGCTGCCTGTCAACACACACACACACACACACACACACACACACACACACACACACACACACACACAGCAGCTGCTGCTGTTTAAACCTCCGCTCCTACTGTTTAAACCATTTGTATTTCTTATTATTTTACATTGTACCTGAAACACAGTGTGCTGACGGTTGTGTTCTGTCTCGCCCCTCAGGAGTACATCATCCGAGTTCAGAGGGGTGTGTCCTCGGAGAACAGCTGGCAGGTAAATGCACCGTTTACGGCATCTGGTGTCCGGTGGGTGACCAATTAGAATTCCCCGGGCAGAGAACATGACAGCTCTGCAAGGCTGATCATTCAGTTTGACAGATATAAATATCCAGACCAATAAGAATGTGTTAGGGGATGAGTAGACCAACAAGTGTGTGTGTGTGTGTGTGTGTGTGTGTGTGTGTGTGTGTGTGCGTGCGCGCCGTGCCGTTGCAGGTGATTCGACGCTACAGTGACTTCGATGTTCTGAACAGCAGCCTGATGGTGAGTTCCACTTCCTCCAGTCACACACCAGTCACTCTGAGCGGTTTTAGACGCACCGAGCAGAGAAACGTCCGCTTCCTGGCACGAGTTCAAGCCCATAGATGAAGCAGCTGGTGTCCACAGGAGTCAGAACACTGTGAATACCACAGTGGAGCATTCATACTGTCCTTAAACACACAGCAGCCTGGCGAGCTGAAAGGCCCGTCCGTGAGTCTTGCGGACCCACACGCCGCAGCCACACACAATAGCATGGTCTTAGCCAACCTCCTTCCTGTTCGGGAAACCCGGTGGCAGTTTGTTACGACATGCTCAAGCTTTGCTGTTGCGTCACCGATTCCCCAGAAGCCTCCGCTGTGCTGCTGGAAGGCACACGATGTGCTGCATCACCGCAGCCCGTGGAAAAAGCAGCTGTGCGTTCACTCTGCAGCGCTCCCACTGATGAGACGTGGCTCACTGTGTGATTTACTTCTAACCTGTTAATGATCAGATTAGAGTTGGACTCGTTGTGAAGTAGCGTGGGATCATGGGAGTTCTTGGCCACAGTTTCACCTCAGATGTTTCTCAGCGGACCTGAGACGTCTGGGACGGGCTGTGAGCCGAGCTGATGCTCTGCTTGATGCGTGGAGACAGCTGAGTCTTCCTCTGGGAGTTCAATACCTCTGAGATGGAGACGGTGTCCCCTGGTGTGACGCACTGACTCAGCTCAGACTGCTGCTTGCTCTCTGGGTCGTAGCCAGCGACGGTCCGCGGAGTGAAGCTTTGGGTCCGGTGACGGCGCACTAACAAGTCCGGGCAGGATCTCAGACACGCCACGGTCAAGGTGGTGAACGCTCCCAGCTGCTGTGTGACCATCACTGTGCCTGTAGGTGTTCAGGTTGCTCTGCTATGCACGCCTTTGAGGTCATTTAGAGAGATTTCCAGTGGAGTATCAATAGTGGGAGCTGTGTGGTGGGTGATGTTAGTTTCTGTGTGCATCCTGCTTCACCTTGAGCTCTGAGCTCACGTGTTACTGTTCTGCAGTAAAGACTCGCAGGATGTTACGCCGTCAGGCAGCCGTGACCCCCATCAACAAAGAGCAGCCTCGGATAACAAGCGAGTCAGCGGTTTATGATGAATCATTAAGTCAGGACTTCTGTGAAACCATCTGAGCTCACACTCCACATCACCTGTTCTGTTAGGTGTAGTCTGATGCACCTTCACCTTGTGTCCAGGTGGGTGAACACTCACTTACGTCAGGGTGCTCAGGCTTCAGAGCACAAGCTTTGCCTGAAACTGTGGCTGAAGCTGCTCTTTCCTTCGTGACAGACACTGCTGTTGTTTATCACAGCGTTTTTAAATGATCCACAGTCATTTAACTCGTGCCGTCATTCGAAAAGCATTTGTAAACAGCAGTGTCGTACTTTAAAGCAGCTGTTGTAATAATCTAATCGTGTAATGATCAGCTCAGCAGTTTGGTCTTTTAACATACCCAGCGTGTCGTCGTCAGTTCAGGTGAAGACCCTCCCTGTGAGGCACGGTGTCAGTGTTGATCTGTTGTAAATCTGTAATCAGTAGGAACTGTATCGCTCAGACTGGAGCAGATCTGATGACGGGGTGCGTTGGGTGCACGTCAGGTGGTCCCGGTTGCGACTTATCTTCTGGTCAGGTCACATCTTTCCTGGATAACAGGAAGTTAGCAGTTTTTCTGCTGATGTGTTGCCTGGTCATTTCCTTTTGGGGTCTTTCGCTGACCTCCAGTCAGCCTCTGATCTTAAGTCAACGGGCAGCAAACAGCTGGAAACCTGCTGTCTGTTTTTCCTGCACAGTTCTTTCTTTGCCTACTTTGAGATGCGTTGAAACAGACAACAGCAGATAAACTGTCAGTGTGAATGAGCTAACCCTTCCTCTGCAGGTGTGTGGCATCAGTCTCCCTCTTCCTCCCAAGAAGCTTATTGGAAACATGGACCGGGAGTTCATAGCAGAGAGGCAGAGAGGTCTGCAGACCTACCTGGACTTGATTACCCAGCATCCCCTGCTCTCCACCTCCCTGTCTGTCAAGAAGTTCCTGGACCCAAACAACTATTCCGCCAACTACACAGGTGAGTTCACTCATCTTCACCCATTAGTGTCTGTTTGTCTGATCTGTAGGTGGAAAACAACCTTCAGCACTGACTTAAGTATCTTTTTAAGTACTTTACACTGCTTTACTGCAACTGTAACAATGGAACTTTACCCGTCTATGTTTACCCTGTTAGACTTACTGTCAGTATTTGCTTTGCACATTCCACTTTATGCACAAGATATGAGTTGTTTTGAAAGCTGCACAGTCTCGCAGCAGCAGCATTTAAAGAGCCCTCGGTGCAGATTTGGATTTAAGCGTGTTTCCTGAGGGCTTGTTAACAAAGAGATTTTTACTGTGACCATAAAAGCTGTTTGTTTATGAACATGTGCAAAGGTTTGGATGTTCTGTTTGCCACCCTGCCCCACAGCACCAACATGTGCAGAACGCAGGGGATGGGTGTCACATGCAATAGCAAGTTAAATGATAATAGGTAATTAAAGTTTTCCTGTCTCTCTCTGTCTGTCTGTCTGTCTGTCAGAGATCGCCCTGCAGCAGGTCTCCATGTTCTTCAGGTCAGACCCAAAGTGGGAGGTGCTGGAGCCTCTCAGAGACATCGGTGAGACTCAGGATGGCTAACTGCAAGTAGTTGCATCTAAACGTGCCAATGCATTCATATTGGCATAGCATTCATATTCGTAACTTTCAGAAATAGCTTTGCAAACCATTCTTTTGAAAATCACATTCTCACTACCTCACACAACCCAAACAGATTCAGTTCACTGTGACAGAAAACAGAATGAAACCTCACAGTTTAGTGGCCTACTTGCAAAAGCTTTACTTGTATTGAATTGAACCAGCGTTTGGGAGAGTCAGTTCACTGAGCCTTCAGTTATTGCGACACTAAAAACAAACCAGGCTGTTCTGTGCACAGGACAAGAGTCGCCTAAATGATGAAAGACCGAGTGTGGACTCGACCTGGCAGAGTGTTCACATGACACGAGTAATGATTTCTAATCAGATGATTAGGAGGCATGTGATTGTATCGGTGACGAGTTTGGATCAGTGTGAGGAGCCTCTCCTGAGCTCTGATCCTGCCGCCGTCAATGTTCAAGCATTAATGTGGTGATGGTTTGTTTGTTAGGTCACGTCACGTGAGCAAAAGTGATTGGAGCTGTAGCTTTTAGCACATGAAATGCTAAAACACTTTTTTTTAAAACCAGTCACTGTTTAGCCTTTAGCTACAATGCTATGCTGCAGTAGCACAAGTTGACGTAAGCCACACAGCTAGCGAATGGTCTGAGCAGCGTCCTCACAGACATATTTAACATTCTCTGCCCTGAGCTGTGAGCGCTGACAGTCCCTGGCTGCGGCATTGTTCTGCTCAGCTTCAATTTGTGAGAAGAAGAATGTTTTTCCTCTTCTCTCTAAAAGTTCAGCGTTGCTTTAAGTGTGCGACTGTAAATCTTGGCGAAAGTTATTTCCTCAGATGTTAAATATAGAGTCATGAAGTCAGGTGTTTGTTTTTCAGGCTGGAGGATCAGGAAGAAATACTTCTTAATCAAAAACAAAGAGCAGCCCAAGGAGAGGTACCTGCTGAGCTGGGTGAGTAGAATCAAATATCAGCACATGTGACTCTTTGTTGTGCTCGCTGACTTCAGAAAAACAGAGGAGTGCAGTTGTATCAACACATATAGCTAACAGACGCAATTTAAATAGTGACTTACTGAATTATGAGTTATGCTCAGTCCTTACGCCCTGCAGACAGGTGATGGAAATTAAGTTTGAAGTGACAATACCAGGCAAAACAGTTTATTTCTATTTCTGTCATTCTAAGGTTTCTTGGAATGCCTTAAATAAAGCATGTTGTAAATCTGCAACAACACACAGAACAGGAATTCTGACACATTCTTCAAGTGAGAAAGGGAAGAGACAAGACGTTTCCTCTTTCACCGCCCTCTGACAGCGGCACATATCAGCTGAGTGATTCACGCGGTCGAGTCCAAGTTAGTTTAACGTCCCGAAACGTCATGCAGCCAGAAGTGACCACTGTGGACAGAAACGTAAACCCTCACCATCACGTTTCACTGCTCAGGGCTGAAGGAACGTGAGTGAGCGGTTCGTAATTGTCTTATTTTATCTTATTTGTCCTGCGTGTTGTAGGTGGACCTGGGTCCTGATAAGTTCCTGTCAGACAAAGACCTGCAGTCAGCCATGAAGCTGCTAACCAGCCTGTCTGTACGTACACTGTGTGGTGTGTTCACTCTGTGTGTGTGTGTGTGTGTGTGTGTGTGTGTGTGTGTTTGTGTGTGTGTTTGTGTGTGTGTGTGTGTGTGTGTGTGGCACTGCCTTACATAGCCAGAAACATTGTAACTACAGTTCCCACATATTTATGGAAGTTTAGAATAGCATAGCATAGAATAGAAATACTTCATTAATCCCCTGAGGGAAGTTGTGTAAGTTTAACACATTCAGATATCTCTTTAAAGTCAGACCGTATTGATCTTGATCTGAATGTTAGCAGACAGACGCTTGTGAACTGTAAACATTAAACCCGTCCTCCTCCTGTCCAGACTCCGTACCTCTGTCCGCTGCTGTTCTCCAGCACCAGTGAGTCTTCGGCTCTGCTAATTCGTCCGTTCAGCGAGAGAGGCTCCCTGAGGGACCACATCTGTAAGGTACGGTGTTTGGGTGGAGGGGTGGTGTGAGGCTGCAGTGTGCTTCAGCCGGAGTGCTTGTTGGAGGGCTGGACAGCAGCAGGCAACAGCCAGTTAGATAAATATCCCCAGCACGGGAACAGCTCAGCTTTGATGCAGACACCTCTCTGGGCGACAGGAGTTCCATGTAAAACTGTTGCAAACCCTCCCTGTCCCCCCTCCAGGTGAAGCCCAGAGAGACTTACCTGAAGAAGTACTGTAACCCCAAGAAGAGTCAGGGCCTCGAGCTGCAGCACATCAAACTGTACGGCCGTCAGATCCTAGAGGTACACACACACGCGCGCACACACACAGAGGTACCACATGCAAGAAGTAAAGTGTTTCCTGTAAATAAAACTTTGTGTGTCTGTGTCACGCACTCGCCTGCACAGGGCCTGAAGCTGCTTCATGATGGCGGCGTATTTTACGGTCACCTGCATGCATCCAACGTAATCGTGGATGACGGCGTGTGTCGACTGATAGATGTGGAGAACGGCATGCTGGGAGTTCCCTCAGCGCTGCGACCCAACTTCACCCAGCTCAGGAAGATCAACGTACGTCAGCGCTGAGTTTGATCACATTATGGATTGTTGCTTTGTCATTCACACTTTCACTGTCTTGTGTTATCTGTGTCACTCATTATATCTGTGTGTGTGTGCGTGTGTGTCTGCAGTCCACAGAGAGCATCGACGTCTTCTGCTTTGGACATTTACTGTACGAGATGACGTATGGCCGTCCACCAGACAGCGTCCCCATCGATCAGTACCCTGCTGTCCCCTACACCACTGTGGGTCAGTTTGTTTACACATGGACACACACACACACACACACACACACATACACACACACACGCTGTTGTGTATCTTTCTTCTGCCTACAGATGTTTAGACATCTGGACCTAAAACATCAAGGTTACTGAAACGCCCCAACGTAATCTGTTGCCTTACTCTGTGTGTGTGTGTGTGTGTGTGTGTGTGTGTGTGTGTTCAGTGTCAGTGCTGCAGTCCATTCTGTCCACAGAAGCCTGTAAGAGCGGGATGCCGTCAGTGTCGGAGCTCATGCAGACACCGTGAGTTCAGCTGTTTTGGCCACTGTTGTCTTTAGCTGAGCGGGGACACACACGCAAGCGCAGGTCACACAGACACACATCATTTAGGGTGTGTGTGTGTGTGTGTGTGTCCTTTACCCAGCCCCAGGACCACAGACACACCTGTCTGTCAGATATAATGGAACAATCCACCTCTGTTTCTCTCTGTGGTCCTTTCATCATCACAAAGCTCAGGTTCCACCAGACAGCAAGAACTTCTGATTGCACAGTCAGACAGTCACCATCATAACAGACAGAATGCTGGGAACCAGGTGTAGCATAAACTGATGTCTGCCATCGCTTTTGCTGCTGAAGACTCACAGTTTGTGTTTTGCAGGCTGTTCAGCGACGTCCACCTCCAGCACTCAGAAAAGCTCCAGATCAAGGTGAGGCTTCGGCCGTGCGTTCGCAGGGTTTGTTTGGATGAGGATGTACTCTGCTAAACAACAACAAAACTCAACTCCGTCTGCGCTCCTTCAGGTTCCCAGCCGGCTGAAAGAGGCGCTGAAGACGGCAAAGGAGGGTGTGGAGAGGAGGCTGCAGGAGGAGCAGAGAGTGGTGAGTAGCTGCTCTAACACTGCTGTTTTACCGTGAAGCTGGAGACACTTCACTGCTCCTGATGATCAAGCCAGCACCATCATCATAGCATGCTGCCATCAGTGTGTGCGTGCGTGTGTGTGTGTGTGAGACTGGGTGAATGAGAGCAAAAGCGCAGAGCATGTTGGATTAAAGTGCAACCATCCTGCTCTTAAACGATGTCTGCTGCATGATTCAGTGCAGGTTTTCTGAAAAGGCTGCATATCGCATCCTACAGCCTGGAGCTTTATAAACATGAAGTCTGCTTTTTGTCCGGAGGCTAATGTCGTGTGCATATGTTCGATCCAAGCTCCACCAGCACAGGAGGCTGACCAGAGCTCAGTCCCACCACGGCTCAGAGGAGGAGAGGAAGAGGAGGAAGATTCTTGCGAGGAAGGTAGGCAACAGTCTTCCCACGCGCGGCGATACACAGAAACCTCATCTGAATATGAAGACGATGCAGCGAGCACACAGAGCAGGGCAGCGTACAGTGTGTCGGCTTTAATGAAGTCACAGTCCGGTGAGGTGTGACAGCGCTGTGTTGTGTCTCTGCAGAAGTCCAGACAGTCGGCTTATGAGAATGAAGAAGACGTCTCTGTCAGAAACAACAATAACTCCGGTGGGTCCCTGTGGTCCTCGTCAGTCCAGCGGACAGACAGCTGGTCTGCTGTCCTTACAAACACCTGTCAAACGCACCTGTCAGCACCATCCTCCATTGTTCCAAATGTGTAATTTAAATTCACTTTAAACTACATAAAACACTCGCAGAGCTGATTTTCGGGGGGGTGGTCACACCTGCGTTGTTTACATCCATGCACGTTAGCATGTTAGCTCCTTCTTCACTGCCTTCTGTTGGCGCTTTGCTACATTTCTGGGCACCTTGCCTCCACCACATGTAGATCAGTGGAACAGAGCGATTATGGTTCTAGGTTCTATTAATGTGTCTGTCTTCCTGTCTGTCTTCAGGTTCTGGAGCGAGTTCCCCTCCCACGTGCCCCTCCTCCCCCACCCCCCCATCCACCACAGGTATGCCTCTCCGTCTGTCTGTTCCACTGCCCGTCTTTCTGTCTTCCTACCCATCCTTCTGCCTCTCTGGAAGGTACCCAGCAGACCGAGTAGCTCCTCCCCTGTGGTGGGATCCTGTTGAGACTGAGGCGTGTCCGCACGGTGCTCGGATCAGTGGCATCTTTATCGATAACCCCAGAACTTCTGCCCCCAGTTTTCCTCTGAAATGTGCATGTGTGATTATGAACTAATCGTTTGACTTGACCTGTCTGTCTCTTCACTTCCTCTCTCGTCATGTGATTACCTGGTTTTCAGACAGGTATCTGTCTCTGTGTGTCTTACTCACCTTGTTCCGTCTGTTGTTGGCTGGATGCAGGACGGGAAACACTGATGATTTTATATTCTAAGGTTTTATTAGAGACTGATTGACAATAATGAAAATACAAAATATCACCCAACTTAAATGTACACCATGTCATTTTCTACCACTAAGGGATTTCTCAATCAGAACAGTAACAGCAGACATAGCCTGGTCATGAAGTAGTGTTGGATCGTGTAGAGTTGTGTTCACCACCATTGCAGTCGACTGCTCACAGTGAGGATTCCTCTAAGTTTCCCACCAGAGTGCTCTGATCCTGTCAGCCGGACACAGGACGTCCTGGAGGGGCGGCGAGCCGAGCTGCTGCTAACGTTTGCTCAGCTTGTTTCTCTGATAACTTAAGATCCAGATGTCCAACGACTAAAATCCTTCATCTGCTTCAGATACAGAGTTAAAAACAAGCAGAGGCTGAAAAGTGGAGCACAGAAACGTGTCTTACAGCTGATCCAGAATCAGTTTGTGAAGCTGCTGACACACAACACTGACACATGCACAGAGAGGAGGCGATGATGCCGTTGAGAGGAAAGTGAAACCGATAACATTTAAAAAAATTTGAGATAACGTAAGAGCACAACTCGACAACATGTGGAACACAACTCAACATGTGGAACACAACTTAATGTTTGGAACATTAGACAGTTTAATTCACACATATTGTACTTTTAAGTTTTCACAACACGCTGACACAAATGGGTCATCAGTTTCCCATTCTGGTACTGGCTCTCTTTTCCTCTCCTCTCCTTTTGTCTCCTTTCCTCCTACTGTCTCCTCTCCTCCCTTCTTGTCTCCTCTCCTCTTAATGTGTCCTCTCCTTCTCTTGTTTCCTCTCCTCTCCTTTGGTCTCCTCTCCTCTCCTTCTCTCGTCTCCTCTCCTTCTCTCGTCTCCTCTCCTCTCCTCCTCTCCTCTATGTCCTGGTGATACTGTGTAAATGCTGATTGTTCCACTGAACAGATAACTGTCATCTCCCTCTCTCTCTTCTTCCTGTGCCGTCTCCACCATAGAGCATGCTCCATTCTGACCGTGTCGTTGGGTAAAGTAAATTGTTGATTTCTAATGTTGATGATGATGAAGGTCTCAGATGGTTTCAGAAGCTGTTGTATACCCTGGCTTTCCAGCAAGCTCCTGGTCACAGAGACCAGCCTCATGCTTCATAAATCGAAAATAAAATAAAATAGAATGAAACAAATAAGTCATCATTTTTAGGTCTGCACAAGTGTAGTTTGGAGTTAGTAGTTTCTAGAAATGGAAGCATGGACGCATTGGTTGCTGTCAGTAATATGGACACAAGACATTCAAAGCATTATGACACTGGATATTAGCGGCTAATGTCGATTACGATATGTGAAATAGTAGTTGGTATGGCAATAAAATACAAATTTGCATAAAAACACAACATATATCTTGGGTATATCATATGATACACATAAAAGAGTTGATAATTCAGTTGAGAAGACCTCGAGTGCCCAGATGACGTGTCTCCTCCTCCGCAGTCTGAGAATGTCTCAGAATGGAGATCCTGCTCATAACCTCACTGATTCATCATGTGAGCTGTCAGTGATGACGCTGCACCCCCAGATTAACATTTGAACAAATATCAGCTTGATAAGCTTGATAATACCTGAGATGACAGCAAACATCTTTGGGAGGATCTCATTGGACTTTGATTATCAGCTACCTCGGAGGAGGCGGGGCTTCTGTCCCATACAGCTGTCCCGTTGACCATCTCAGTATACAGTCTCTGACTTTTAACAGTGTAAAACTAATCTGAGCAGCGCCCTCTGGTGGACAAATCTGACAACGTCAGTTTTGAAACTCAAGCTGACTGAAACTCGAGTGTGGAGCTTCTCATGTATGAACACGTGGCTGTTTGCCTGGAACAGGGTACACAACACCTTCAGTAAACCGTCACAATCTGCAATGACGTCCAAACCCTCCCGCATAGTCCACCTTCCCCTGATCCATACCCGCCGCTCTCATTGGCGATTGTGACCTGTCAGTTCTGTCTGTGCGCTCGGTCGGTCACTTGTTGCATGTCTGTTTTGTCTGCTTGTGTGTCCGTGTGTGGGACGTGGTGGCACAGTGACGATGTGTCAGAACTTTGGATGTGGATTGTTAATCTTGTTCTCTTATAGAGCTGTTCCACAGGCGACCAGACTGTCAATATACACCCAATAGAACTCTTTCATGAGGATTTTCATATGTTTTGCTTAATATTCATAAAGCCGTTTGTATTTGAACACAACAGCTACAAATTATAGCTGACTAAGCAGATGGCTTATTGGTAAAGCTGTGCGTTTACTCTGGTTTATCAGGAAGCTTCATCAGCACCTGTACTTCTTCTTCTGACTAACCCTAGTCCAGGTTAACTCTCATGCATGATAAAAACGGGACCAGGCTACGTGCCCCTAGATCCAACTCCTTCTTTGCTGGCTGCCTTTGGGTACATTGGAGTAGTTCACAGGGAACCTCTCAGGGATAACTGATCACTGTCAGCAGCAGTCACCTTTATCCTTTGTCGTGTTTATTGTTCTGAGCTGGGACCATTGTCAAAGCTTTGTGGTGCGTGTGCTTGGAGCACAGCAGACCACACAGATAGTCTGGAGACGGCGTGCCCACATGTGATCACAGATCTGAGCACAGATCAGGTTTAACCGTGAAAAGTGGCCGGTAGCTGGGCTCCAGACTGACACATCTGGTCACAGAGGTCTCACTGCTGCAGTCACTGTGGCTGCTCAACGTAATGGAAGTCAATCTGTTCCATCCTGGAGATAATCCGTCAACACTGCAGGCTTAAGCGACTCTCCGAGCATGACATGTTTTATATTTCAACAGTTGTTAACTTTCCAATGTGTGCATCGCCAAAAACACCTTTTCCACAGAAAATATCTTCAGACGTGTAGATGTTCTCCTGAAGTGACGAGTGTCTCCAGGTGTGGTTAACATCCGTCACGCTGACGGATGTCCTTCCATTACGTTCCTTACTGTGCAGTCAGACAGAAGGCAGAGTCTCTTTACTCCAGTCGCAGCTTTTGGCCTTTGCTTTGACATGTTGGAGCTTCTCTGCCTGTCATCACTGGGTTTCATTCCGTTTGGGGCGCAAAGTGGCGCAAGGGGAAGAGAGAATCAGGTTCAGTTCACCATCAGTTCGCCCTGTTCATCAAAGTGATTCAGACTAAACAAGAACAAACGTCCCTAAGGGCATTGCTGAAAGTATGATCCAACCAGAGAGCTTCAGACTGTGTTGTGATGATGACTCCGATTCTATTCATCCTCCAGCAATGTCTGCTGAGGCTCATGGGCCTTTATCTATGCATACAAGAACCAGATGCAGCATCACAACACTTTAAAACCAAATCCAAATGTGTTTCCCTGCAGATCTGCTGGCCTGTTTGGCTCCATGTTGTTCAGTTGGACTAATGATTGAGCCTCAGTACATTTGGATCAACGTGTGACCGACGGCCGGGTTGTAACTGATGGTGGATTGAGTTCAGCCTGAACGCTGATCTGCAGCTGCTGGTTTCACAAAGATGAACTCTGTCCAGAGACAGCGATGGTACCATCTTAAAGTCAGTCTCTGCACAGAGTTCACAGGCTGTAGCTAAGTAGCTATCTTTAGTAAGAGGTGATACATCCTGAGCTTCAGTGGCTTACATGTGCTTTATAAGGTCTTACCCACAGCAGACCGAGGCCCGGCAAAGATCAGTTACTTGATTTAAGATCTGTGTGCCACGTCTGTGTGTTCAGATGAGACAGAGTGTGACTCAGACTTCATGAGGATATGATTAGCTCAGCTGTCTGTAGTGCATAAATGTCCCAAAAGTCAAAAGAAATCCTCGGAGGAGACGTCCGTTCCATCTCCAGAACCTGCCTTCTTCATGTTTTTACGTTCTGTCCTCCTCACATCACAGCTCTTTAGTTCTCCAGGAAGATTTTTTATTATTATTTTATTACACTTTCAATAATCCAGTTAATTATATTCCCAGCTGCAGACTTGATACCTTTTAGAATGGAAAACAATGGAAATGACCAAGCTGCTCATAACTGATCTGTCAAGGATCAGTGTCTTACCTGTAAACCGTCGTTAATACTAGTTAATTTAATGAATTACTGCTTTTAATGGTTGTTTCATTAGAAAGTAGTTTTCTTCCAATGCAATGCCAATATTAAAATGAATATTAATACAATCGTATAAAATCATATATCAAAGTCTTCACACGATTGGTTTCTGCCGTCCTCTGCAGCAGCTTTAACAGGGTTACAGTGGCATCTCATTAGGAGATTAGACTCGACTTAAAATAAAACTAGGACTAGCATGAATGAGTAAACCAGTCTTACACGTCTTTGTGCAGCCAGCTCCTGGGGAACCTGAGTGTTAGCAGGAACCACTGGTGCTGTTCTCTCACACTCGTTCCTTTTGCTCTTCTCTCTTTCATCCAGGAGCCCAGACTGCTCCTCCACCTCCTCCTCCTCCCCCTCCCCCTCCCCCTCCCATGATGGACTCCTCCTCCTGCCCCCCTCCTCCTCTGCCCTCCTCTGATGGAGCGGGAGGAGGTCGCACTGCCTTGCTGAGCTCCATCCAGGCCTTCAGCAAGAGCAAACTGAAGAAGGCTGAGACCACTGACCGCAGCAAACCCATCATCTGACTCCGCCCACCACCACAACCTGTCCTCACCTGGGAACCTGTCGCTGCAACATCACGACGGACCCACTGGTTCTGCACTGTGGTCTGGACTGCTTCACATCGCCGCCCCCTCAGATGTGAAAAGGAATCACTAACAGAAAAATCCAAGTACAGTTTAGCTTTTATCATTTTTTCTGCTTTTAAATTTTTAAAAACCTGTTGCTGTGGTTAGAGAGAGCAGAGGGTGGGTGAGGGTCACCTCAGTCTGCCTTTGACAAAAACCCTGGACAATCCTGGGCAGCTGAAGGTCTGCCCTCTCTGGCTGCTTTGTCGCTAGAAGACATGAAATGCTGGGTGGGAAAAAAAAAAATGCAAAAAAAAAAAATGTGAATGCTTGGCTGAGGTGGTGTGTAGATAAACACAAGTTAGGGCAAAGCGCTGACTTGGGGAGTAAATCACGAGGTTCATGAAGCATGTGGAAACCAGGCGGCCGTCAGCTGTCTATCTTGATTCTCCCAGCTCCTCGTGTCCTAACAGGAGTGGATTAAAAAGGCACATAATACACTTTTTCTTTTGCCAATCTGCCGGAAATTCAGTCTAATGGTGTGCTGCATTTGGATGACGCTTGAGGAAAAAGGATGTAAACAATCACATTATGTATTTTCTGTCACGGCATCTTCATCTTTACATCCTGCTAGGACTGGAGAGTGCAATACTGCTGGAATTCAGAGTTGTACCAAACGAACTTCTCACTATTCTCCTCCATTAGCACCATCAAACCTCTGCCAATAAGAAACACAAACGGACGTGTTACTCCAGCTCACTGTAGCTGAACTTCAGCTGTTCCACATGTCGGAAAATTAGCGTAGCATGTGCCACTGTGGGTAGTGAGGCTGCCCGCTCTATTAGAAATAACGGCCGTCGCTCTGTGTGATGTCAAACTTGCACTTTTGGTGTGGAAGCTTCTAGGATGAAGAGACTGTCCCAGATCAGAGCAACATGGATCCACAGCAACAAGCTCAACAAGCTGTTCGGTTCTGATTGTATTTAGGGTCTGAAAATAATCTGGAAATCATCCGGAAAACCCCAGTATCCTTCCCAATGAGCAAATCAACCTTAGGATTCCACATGTGAGACCCATGCTATTGCTGGGCTTCAGTTCACCGACACGTCACGTGCTCATTGTTTTTCAGCAGCTTTCAGATTTCCTTCCTTCCAGCCAGCCACTGGTCTCAGGATCTTTTCTCAAAATCAGTTTGCAGAGACTTAAAGTTTATTCATGCTCTGTTTCAGCCTGCATTAGCTTCTGTCACGCAACCACTTTTTATAATGTCACGACAGAGCAGGATCTGAGTTTGAGATGATGTCAGTGTTTAGTGCTCCTGCTTGATTTATCAGATTCCATTTAGTGTCTGTAAATGCATCACCAGGGAGTACATTTAAAGCAAGTCCTGCTCATGATCGCAGCATCAGTAGCAATAATGTCATTTTAATGAACACTCTGCAGCAAGGTTCACACTTGTCATACAAACACCCCGAAGTCATCATCAGTGGCTGGGAAAGAAGGAGATCAGTCCAGCCGTGGTCATCAGAGACGTGACGTGATTGGCCTTCAGCAAGTCAAATCTGCAGACGGACGAGTAACAAGTACAAGTTCTGTTGACTTCAGCGTTGGTAACCTGTGCGGAGCTCGGTTCAGCTTCAGTGAGAGCAGCTGCGGGTTAATTTCAGACCCTTTTTCTGTTGAGTCCTCTTATTTTTTACATGTTTTGCTTCCGTTTTAATTCTCCTGTATTTTATTGTCGTCATCACAGAGCTGAGATTCTTTTATTTTATTGTGCCATATGAACCATATGAATCCTTTGCCTACGAAAGTCTGAATGGGTTTTTTTTTGTCATTGTTTGTTATTGTTTATTGTTATTTTGTGTGTGACAATGTCCGTAACCACATCTGCATGTGGTTAAAATCACCGCCGCGTGTAAAACTGGGTCTGGTGACGATCTGAATGCTCTGGCGCACAGGATGCTATTATGTGGTTACTGACGTCATTTGTGTTGGGGTTAAACAAAGAGATTCTGGGTAATGATCCACAGGTGCTCATTACTGTTTCCCTGTGTCCAGTTTCTGTGCTAAGCTAACCGGCTTTGTATTTAACCGAGAGATATGAGAGTGATGCGATCCTCTCATCAGACTCTCCATTGGAAAGCAAACAAGCATCATTCATAAAAGGATGAATCGCTCCTTTAAAAGTGGGCGGCGGCTGCCATGAACTCTCAGAACTCTCTGTGGAAGCAGCAGGAAACACGTACACAGTGGATCAGTTCATCACCTTTACATGAGTCCCACTCACCTGTGAACACCTGATGCACTGTGTGCTAAAGCGTAGCATACAGCAGGCGGATCTGCTATGGAAGCAGACTTTGTTGTGAATCTGGAGCTCAGGCAAATCCTGCAGCCCGATGACTCTGATCACTACAGTTCGAGTTTTAAATGGCTTCTCTATGCCGAGATTGTTTTTTTTGTTTGTTTTTTTGAATTTTCAGTGCAATCCAGTCCAATGCAATGGTCCTGAATGGTCATTTATTGTATCAGAATGTTTCTCTGCAGCACTTTACCCATCAGAGTTGGAACAGAAGTCCAGAGGTGTGTTTGTGTTAGTGAAAACAATTTGCAGCGTTAAGTTCAGAGCGCAGTGGCAGTGCTGGATTATAAGGTAGCAGGTATGAAAACCACTCTTCGGTCTCCGGGTCATTTTACAGTCAGCACACAAACAAACGTTTCGTCCCACTGTCACTTTTGATAAAAAAAAAAGACGTCTCCTCTATATTCAGTGCAGTTGCAAATATCCCAAGCGTCAATATTAAATAATTCTAGCAAGCCTGATGTGATGAACTGAAAACTGTATCAACGAATGAGTATTTGATTAAAAATGGATGAAGAACACTGTGAGTTTGTGGTGTTTATTGCAAATGCATCTTTAAAGTAGTGAAGGTGTAAAGTACCCAAATTAAACATATCAAAGAAACACAGTAGAATGCAAAACATGCTGTAATGTGCAGTGTAGAAACACTCTGTTGCACCTTCTCATGAAAAGTGAAGGCAGTGCTTTACATTGCGATCGTCAGGTCAAACAATACACAACAATTCATTCTGTTCTTCCAAACACAGTTCTGATTAATTGTAGCATTGGTTTCCCCTTTGATTAAGAAAGTAAACGCATGAATAAAATTGATTTTATGTTATAATATGTATAATATTTTAGTTTAAATGAACTTTCCTTGATTGATTTCATATGTAGGCATTTTAAATATATACATATGCATTAGAATAGGACTGGAATTTGATTTTGCTCTTTTTGTGATGGGCGATAACTTTGTACCAGTATAAATACAATTAGTCATTCCTGATTGGAGTCCGAACAACCAATCAACTTGCTCGACATTCAGGTTGTCAATAACACTCTTCTCTGCAAACATCCGCTGACTTTATGGGTTTTATGTATCTCAGAAAAACTTCTCAATGCATTTACAGCATGGTGAATTCAAACTTAATCTCAACATCAAAGTCCCTCAGAACCAGTATTAGTAAGTAGTTCTCAGTATCATTAAATATTCATAAACATGAGCAACAGTCAGTTTTGTATGCCAGCATAAAAAAGCACGAGTCTTGTTGCACTGACTACAAATCTTACACCTTTGAAGTTAAGAGGTGAAGTAAGGGATAGTGTTCATGTGCACGCATAAACTGTGAAACTGTATGATCAAATACATGTTTCCCATTCCAGCCCCAGGAGGAAGAGCCTTATCTTGTGGTCACTCTGCTATTACGAGTACTGTCACTTCTAAAGTGACACTTGTACATAAGGATGAAGTGACAGGAGTCTGTGCTCTGCTGTGTGCTCGCTCTCATGCTGAGTCAGGTCTGTTAAAAGGAGTTTTATCATGTGATGATTAATTACTCAGAGGATGCAAATCAATTTATCAATTGTCATTAGCAGGTAATGTCATTTGGGTCATTTAATGGAGTCCAGCGTTGCTTTGCTGTGTTTTCCTCTCAGCGTTTCTTCACTGTCAGTGCTGACAGTTCGCAGGGTTGCTCCTCCCCGGTTCGTGACAGCGCAGCACAGTGTCCTTGGGTTTTTTTTTCCACTCGCTTTTTCTCCCGCCTCCATCTCCGCCGGACTAATGTGATTGGCTCTTTGCTATGACACATTATGAGCGAATCGTATACTGCAGCTTTGATTGGTTGAGATCGCCTGACCTCGGTAGAATCCCCGCCTTCTCTCCGGCAGAGGACAGGTTGAACATGGCGGCGTCCCTAAGGTGCTTTCTCCGCTCAGGAAAGGTATGAGATATTCCAGAAACGCCTCTTCTGTGGCGCCATTCTGAGTTTGTCGAAGGTTAATGTCATTGTTGGCTTCTTCTCTGTCTTCTTACAGAATGCCGTATCGGCTCTGCGGCGGAGGGAATTTCACAGGAGTGTTCCGGCCGCAGTGCAGGTCAGTGTTAGCAGCTAGCAGGCTAACCTCAGCTCCAGCTAACGCTCCAGCTGTTTGTTTTCATGTTGTTTCATCCAGAGGGGAATATAATGACAAACTGCAGCTGACCGTTGCTATTGTGAGCGGTAAACTGGTCCCTATATGTATCTGCTCATTTTAAGCTCGCACTGTTGTCTTACTGAGCGGAGATGCGGGCTGTCACATCACGTCAAGTATTATTAATTCATACTGTATTTATATGATTAGTAAGCATATAAAAAGTACTTAAATCAGATCACGCAGAGCTCACTAACAGGGTGGTCTGAACCCGTGAAAGACGTGACGATGACCACGGTAGTGGGTCAGTACTGACCGCTGCACCGTGTTTCCGTCAGGTGACGGTCCGTGATGCCCTGAACCAGGCCATGGACGAGGAGCTGGAGAGGGACGAGCGGGTGTTCCTGTTGGGTGAGGAGGTGGCCCAGTACGACGGAGCCTACAAGGTGAGCAGACGATCAGAGGATGTCAACCTGCCCCAGCACAACAGCTGAGATGTGATTGGCCCAGATATGTTAGAATATCAGATATACACATATCCCAGCCTGCTTCTAACTCACTCACACACCGAATCTGAGAACCAAATACAAACAAATCGGCAGGTTTACATTACACCTGTTTGAGTTGCTCGGCCTAACTCTGTGTAATAATTCTGTAATTCTTTGTGTGTGTGTGTGTGTTTGTGTGTAGGTGAGCCGGGGGCTGTGGAAGAAGTATGGAGACAAACGCATCATTGACACGCCAATCACAGAGGTAAGACACACCAGCATTCAGTCTGTTTTGTGATTTGGACGTTTTACAGAAATGTTTCTGAGCTGCTAACCTCTCTCTCTCTCTCTCTCTCTGTCTTTGTCTGTCTCTCTCTCACTCTGGTGCAGATGGGTTTTGCTGGCATCGCAGTGGGAGCTGCCATGGTGAGTATCGTTTTGTCCACATTGCAGCACATTTACTAAACAGACATATGCATATATAGGGGGCAGCTGTGGCTCAGTGGCAGAGCGGGTCGTCCACCCATCCGAGGATTGGCGGCTCGATCCCTGGCTGTGCCATCGGTGTATGAATGGGTTAGAAATCCTTAGCTTCATTTTGGGTGAATGTTGACTTGACTAGAAAAGCACTATATAAGTACAGGCCATTTACCATATGCGCATAGTCACATTACAACACTGTGCGTGTTTGTAATAAAGGAATCATCTTAATTTTGTCTTCACCTTCACCTGAAAGGCACAAAACAGATGCAAACTGTTTTGCTTTGTTCACTATTGTGATGCTGTCTGTGCCTGCAGGCTGGCCTGAGACCCATCTGTGAGTTCATGACCTTTAACTTCTCCATGCAAGCCATCGACCAGGTCATCAACTCTGCAGCAAAGACCTACTACATGTCAGCCGGACTGCAGCCAGTGCCCATCGTCTTCAGAGGACCCAACGGCGCATCGGCCGGTGTCGCCGCGCAGCACTCGCAGTGCTTCGCCGCGTGGTGCGTTCACTTACACCTGCTATTGTCACCGTCAACAATTAGCCCATAACACTGTGTGCAAAGTTCTTTATAGAAGCTCTGTTACAATCAAATTTGTGTTAATACATCCAAACAAAAGACACGATCCTTTAAATGTGGGATTAGTTAACGTGACTGTTGGTGGGCAGGATGGTTGGACTGGTGTCAGTGTGGTTACTGTGTCTGTCTGCAGGTACGGTCACTGTCCAGGTCTGAAGGTCGTGAGTCCCTGGAGCTCAGAAGATGCCAAAGGTCTCCTAAAATCAGCCATCAGAGACGACAACCCCGGTGAGACAGCACACACGCTACAGCAGGTCAAAGGTGACTGGAGAGTGAGACAAAGAGAGGAGCCTTAGCTTTGTTCCTGGTCTACTAGCTGTTAGTTAAGGGCTGGAGCATGCCTGCAGCAGAGTGTGTCCATTATGACCACACACACCTGTGGCTGCACACTGATAACAGTCTGTTCATTCAGATTCATATTTACCCATGATCCTCTAGTTAGAATATTCTAGTTAATTCAGTGCCAGTCCATATAGCTCACACTTCTACCCTGTATGTCCAAAGGCTTTAACTCATTTTCTGAAGGATGTGTGTGTGGCAGGTAAAAACCCGGCTCTGCCTCGTCCACAGTGTGTCCGTCTTAGAGACAATGATGCAGTTACACCTGTTAACACGTGTCTCCAGCCGCCTCCTGACAACTGAGCAAGCAGTAGTTACACATGACGCGTTGCTGTTCTCACTGAACTCTGTCTCTGTGTGGGTGCGTGCGTGTGTTGCAGTGGTGTTCCTGGAGAACGAGCTGATGTACGGTGTTCCCTTCGAGATGTCAGAGGAGTCACAGTCCAAAGACTTCACCATTCCCATCGGCAAGGCCAAGGTTGAGAGACAAGGTGAGACTGAGTCCCCCGTACTTGTACCCAACCTCACTGTGATGACAGAAGGCTTCATGCAGCCATGGTGCCTGGCTGCTGTTTATCAGTAAATAGCTTCAGCATGCAGACCAGTCTGATGAGGCTGGGCTGTCAGGTGCAGATGGCTCTAGTAATCTTTTTTTATAGACTGTGGCTGGTTTGCATTAAGATTTGGAAATAGAGCCCGTGGTGTTTTGGGGGGTTGAGGTAAACCCGACCCAGACATCACCCGTCACCCACCCGTCAGTGTCATTGATGTGATCCTGATCCTCTCTTCTTCTTCTCCTGTCTGTGTTTCAGGAAATCATATCACTCTGGTCACTCACTCTCGGTATGTCAGCCACTGTCTGGATGCTGCTGCTGTCCTCGCCAAGGAGGGAGTCGAGTGTGAGGTAGAGGAAGGACCACACCTGTTACCTGACGCGGATGGGCCGTGCTCAGCAGCCTTTAAACCACGTCCTGTCTGTCTTTGCGTCAGGTGATCAACCTGCGGACCATCCGTCCTATGGATGTGGAGAGTATTGAGACCAGCGTGATGAAGACCAACCACCTGGTGACAGTGGAGGGTGGCTGGCCTCAGTTTGGCGTGGGAGCTGAGATTTGCGCCAAGATTATGGAAGGTGAGGGGTGAGGGGTGAAGGGTGAATGATGAGCAACACGCAGCAGGTTCCAGGTGTGGATGAGAGGCCTTAGTGATTGATCAGTCTGCTCTCAGCCAGTCACAGCGCTGCTCTCGTTACTGTAAGACAGCTGAGCCAATCACTGTGAACTCCAGGAAATCCTGTAGTTGTGTGGATGCTGCAGAGCATCACAGTGTATCCGCTTTGCATTGCTTGTTTTGAATGAACTGTTTAATTTGCGCTGGACATTAAACTAACACAGCCGGGCAATGCAAATATCAAGCTCTGACTAAACAAACTGACGGGTGACCTGTACCACGTCTTGACTGAAGGCTGATGAATATCTACCTGGGATGTGAGGGCACTAAAGTGTGTTTGATTGCAGGACCTGCCTTCAACTACCTGGACGCTCCGGTCACCAGGGTGACGGGCGTTGACATCCCGATGCCGTATGCCAAAATCCTGGAGGACAACAGCCTGCCGCAGATTAAAGACATCATCTTCTCCGTCAAAAAGACCCTCAACGTTTGAGACGCGCACAGGACAACCCCACCTGAAGCCTCTTTGTTCACACAGAAGGTGAAAACATCGTCATGTAAAACATTTTAACCATGTGTAAATACAGCCACCGGGTCCTCTAAAACGCTCCACGTTAATTTTTCCAACCAGATGTTGGTCAGTGAAACGCACAGCTGTTACCTGCACCCAGCGAGGCGGGCGCCTCTGCTAGTCACGCACAAACTTGGCCACTTCCTCCCCTTCAAAATAAAAGTTGCTCTATCCTGTAGGCCAACAAAACTGCTGAGTGAGCACAAAAACTGGTGAGATCTGATCTGTTTGCGGGTCTGAGAGCTGACAGGGCTGCGTTACAGGTTTGAGGTGTAAAGTACTGAATTATATATAAAATGGACCCGCCTAGAAAAACCCATTAGGAAATGTTTCTAACTTCAGGCCCCGGTTCATCTGACACACCTCTTTTTTCATTTTGACAAATGAAAACAGGAGTCAAACATATTAATATTTCCCGGCCTGAGTATGATATTGTAAGTATTATATGTACTAACTGGTGAAAAGAAACACTGAATTCAGATCAATTCAAAGCAAAAAGTTGACTTTGAGTGTTTGAGCGTTGTTTCTCTGTGCTCAGACGTGCATACGGATCAACATTTCATTTCTGCTCTCAGAAGTTTTGTTGTTAATAATCTCCAACGTATTTCTAACCACCAAAACATATTCTGCTGAGCCTAACCTAATCCCCTGCACTGACTCTGGTTTGTCTGTAAAAGCAGCAGTTGCGTGCCGGCGGTGGCGGGTGGTTGGGAGTATTTATTGTAGCTGCAGCAGCTCTGTGGATGTTTTTGTTGCTGTAAATGACTCTGTTACAGAAATAAAAACCTTTCAGTCCTTCCTGCTGTTCAGTCTTTCACAACGCTATGTTTTCATTTCTGTCCTGTTCTCAGGTTAATGTTGGTTTTCAGACGTGGGTCATAGTTTCACTTTGCATTCCAGAGGTGATCATGATCTCAGGTGTTCACTGCGATCTGTGACGAGTCAAACCACATCACACGGTAACACATGAGACTCCATCGTGGTGGTAAAGGACCTTCTGTCAATTGAGAGGTCTTACCGACTGTTGGCAGCTGCATGGGTGACACGTGGGTCTAAATGAAAACACAGGAAGTGGAAATGTTCACGGAACACATCAATGCAGGGGATGGCAGCATCAAGCTCACTCAGGAGGATGGCAGAGGAAACAGTCTAGCCTGGTCTAAGCAGGACACAGTGAAGATGTGACAGAGGCCTCAACATCAAAGTCTACAGGACACACAGATCTGCATGTGCCCTTTGATTCTCATCATCCACTGGAGTCAGTAAATTGTATCTTCAGACTTATAATATATAATTTCTAATACAGTCTAAGCTCTACAGAGCCTAACCGTCTCTGTCCCAGGCCTCTAAGAAACTTGGAGACGAACTCTTACAGTGCTTTGGGTTCTGTTACTTCTGCCATTCTCACAAGGACAAAAACGTTCAGCTGGGTTTTCACTAATGGTGGAATCACTGACACCACAGAGGAGGATCATTTAAATCCTTTATTTTAATGGTCTTAATTTCCTCATAATTTCCTGGAAAGAACTATATAATCTAATGCTACCAACATAACATAATCCCCACACACCTGTAACAAACTCCAGAGTCACACTACACCTGTCCCCGTGTTCACCACAGTTAGCAGCATGTTACATAGATCTTTCTCTGACAGCAGTAGGAAATTGTTTAGAAATGACAGATTATAAAATAAACATTACAAAGAAAAAGTCATTCTGGGATAACTGTTTCTGAAAAACATCTAAATTCTAAGAAAAAGAAAAAGAAAAAAAAATCAGATTTTTATGAAAAAATTAACTTTGATTTTTAAGATTTTTCCTCGTTCCTTCACAAATGAATCAACTATTTTTAACAACACTATTTTTAACAGTGTCTGTAATTACTATGTATTGCAGGGTGGGAGACCCACTTTCAAAGCTAGACATCTACCAGCCGCTGACAGACATGTTGAAATCCACCAGACACTCCACAGCACAAAGCTACAGGCTACTTTCATCTTTTCCCAGCATTTGGCAGGTGACAGGTGCTGATGTCCCACTGTGGGGTGTGTGTGTGTGAAAAACATTCAAATAGGAAAAAAAAAAAAAAGTCCTATTTATGATGAGAAAACCTGTCTGTGTTCTGATGGGACACACTTGGCACAGAATAACGTGTAAATGGCTGAAAAGCAGATATATTTCATTTGTTCTATATTAGATAAAGTGATATATTGTCAAAGAAAAGTATTTTTAACCGTCACATGACCACCTCTAACAGAACCATCGTCAGTTGTCGTGTGATATGAACGCTCACACGTGACCTGAACGCTGCATAAAGGGCTCCGCGCCTGGATTCACTTCGCTGCAGCCAGCAAACCGTCAACAAATAAAGAAAAGAAGAAACAAAGCGTCCAGGTCTTTTCTCTGTGCAACCACACACTGCTCACAGAAACCGTTTCAAACACACACTCACACACTTCCAGTCTATAAACAGAGACAGCCTCAGCTTCCAGTGTTCAGAGTAAAATAACTTTCTGTGTCTTTCTACACTTCAGTGTCAGAGCTCTGAGCAGAGCTGCAGTCTGCTATCAGGATGATAACAGACTGCTGCTGTGCCTCCCCTCAGGTGGAGCTACGTTTTCCCTTCTCAAGGCCAAAGTTTGGAAAAAACAACCAAAAAACCATAAACGCATAAATAAATACCATGCGGAATTTGGTACAAACTACATGGAACTATTCTGAGAATGAACTAGTCGCTTACTAATGTGACTCTGCTGGTGAAGTGTTATATTTACGAACTACAACTCAGCGTGATGTTCTGTGACAGCAGTCCTCAGTAAGCTATAATGTACAAAATTTGCCAAATCTCTTTTGTCCCCACACAGACCCTGTACTCGTCATATGTCCTTACAATTTGTACCAAGTTAAGTCGCTCTGTCAGGAAACCTACTGAGGGTTTGCAAATGCCACAGGACACTCTGAGACCTGTAAAAGCCAAATGTGAACAGTGTTCCATCAGGTGAAAAGTGGACCAGAGGTTTGTTGGTGTGATGAGCCTGAGACACGCGTTTTGTTGCTGTTTCATTGTCTCAGCGTCAGAGCAACACGTTTGTGTGTCACAAGCTTTTCTGTGCTCAGATGAACTCGTTTCTGGCAACAACAACAACAACAACAAAAAAAGATTCTTATTTCTTTAACATCAAAAATGAAAATCTAAATTAAAGCTCCCAGTTTGATAGTTACTGACCACCTGCAACTCCCAGAATGCCTTTCAATGCCTCTCTGGAGAGGGCGGGACATGAGTCCTGCTCTCTTGGAGGTGAGGCCTGTTAAGTTCTTGGGTGGAGGCTGCAGAGTCCTATGGAGCCGACAGGTCGGACCGTCCCACTTCTGAGTGTCCCTTCAGCAGGCCGAGCCTCACCACCACCACCCTCCTCTTCTTCTGCTCTGAACTTTCATCCTCCTCCTCCTCCTCGTTCTCTCTCTCCTTTTCCTTTCGTTTTCCTCTCTCCTTCCTTTTCTCCTCCTTTCTCTGCTTCTTCGCCTTCTTCCTCCTCCTCTTCTTTTCCATCTCTGACTTTTCCTCCGCTGCCTGATCCTCCTCTTCCTCGTCCTCTTCCGCTTCCACGACAACCTGTACGTCCTCCTCTGGGACCTCTTCCTCCTCTGCCACTTCTTCCTCTACCACCATCTCCATTTCCCCCTCCTCCTCTTCATCATCTTCATCTTCATCATCATCATCTTCCTCCTCGTCGTCCTCCTCCTCATCTTCCTCATCCTCATCATCATCTTCCTCTATGTCCGTCATGTGTTCTTCTTTCATCTGCTCCTGTTTCATCTTCATCCTCTGTCGTCCGTTCTGTGTTGGCTGGGGGAGAGACAAAGTTAAACAACTGAACAACTCTGCTGCAGTGCCCCTGTGTGGCTGGAACCATGCTAATGCAGCGGTAAATGAAATGATGTAGCCTGGATGCAGAATAAAGAGGCAGAATAACGATGCTATTCTCAGTCTTTACCTGTGCTCAGGTAGACTGGCGCTTAAAGACTAGACAGTAAATATTAATTAGATCAACAAAACAATGATGTTTGTGCCAGAAAAACAAAAGAACCCTGAGATCTGCAATAGGTTATCAAAGCTCAACCAGAGGTCCCACACCTATCTCTGTTAATAATACATAAGTCATAACCAATATGCATATGCATTTTGGCTTGGTTGGTGAATCAAACAGTTTATTTAACACACTGCGTCTGCTATATGTCCAGGCTCTGCTGTGCGTTCAATCACAGCTGAGTTCTCGCATATTCTGTCAAATCCAGCTGCCGCACAGGGGAGTTTGACCCACAGTAATGCACCTCTGAGCTGGTTTTGTAAGAGATGCAGAAGAAAAGAGTGACAACTAAACCTGGAGGAGGAGAGTCAAGTTGTTTTTGTTTAACTTTTGATGTTGTTTCTGAATAGTGTTCAATAGAGGAGCAGAATGTTCGTTTTGAGCAGCAGGGATCATGATACTCACGTTCTTCTTGCCGTTTCGGAGCCTGTGCAGCAGCAGCCTGACGGTGTCTTTGTTCTGACACAGTCCCATTGTGTTGAGGGCGTCGAGAGCAGAGCCAGAGCAGCCCTGCAGGCGGAGCTCTGCCCCCAGAGCGGCCTGCAGGAAGTTGTTCTTCCAGATGTTCCTGGTGAAGAGTGGGATGGAGAGCGCCACCACAGCCCGGCGCTCCAGCAGCATCTGGGCCTGCTCCTCCGACAGCTGGCTGCCACACAAACAAACAGACACTGGTCAGATCGCTGACCCACAACTGGTCAGATTCAGACGCACAGACAAAAGAGGAGGTTACAGTCGACGTTTGACCAGTGACTGTGTTCTGTGTGAACTGAGCTCTGGCGCGTCCTGACTCAGACTTACTGGCTGCTCTTGGAAAGGGCGCTGATGTTGGGGAACAGTGAGGTGAGGCAGGTGGTGACGAGCGGAGCTTTGTCCTGAGCCCAGTTCAGACAGCGCCGCCAGGGGAAGGACGACAGCGGCTTCCTGCTCGACACCTTCTGATGGAAGGGATTGTCCGTCTGCCGTGTCAGCATCTTCATCTACACCACCCGCAGGAAATGCATCATAACACGATTACACAACAACTCTAAAAACCTCAGGGAGCATGTGTTTGCTCTGTAACATCTGTCCTCACCTCCTCTTTCAGCTGTTTGCTCCAGAACTCCATCATGGGCTTCCGGGCACCTTTGGCAGACCAGAGCATTTTGAAAGCGGCCTTGTAGCAGGACTTGCTCACCAGCTGCGCCGCTTTGCTCTTCTTCCCCATCCTGCGCCCTTTCTTCTTTTTGTCTCTCACCTCTGACTGCGCTCATCAACCCCAAACAAACGGAAAACATTCATTAATTAACAAATTGCAATGCGATTCTCTAGTGTACTCTACAGCTGTGCCCGGAGTCATCGCTGTATATGGCTGATATAATGGTCAGAGGCCAAGGCAAAGAATGTTTGGACACTACTGTCTCCCTTCATTTGGCATAGAGACTGGTGGCTGACAGTCATCATTAACTGAACACCACATCTGGGAAACATCTGGGAGTGTCACATGGTATATTTTTTGTCATTGTGTGTACATGCAGCGTCAGTCACACACCTGTTTGATGGCAGGCGGTTTCAGCCACAGGGACCGCTTCCCGCTCTGTTTGCGCTTGCCTTTGGTCCTGATGACCTGCGCACACGTCTCGCACAAGAAGGACTTGTCATGCACTGCGCAGTCCGGGAAGACCCACTGCACCGTCTCCGGGGTGGTGAAGGTGTACACCGCCCTCCGGTTGAAGCTTCGGCCCTGTCGCTCGAACTCTGACTTGCAGCAGGAGCAGCTTCTGTCCTCCGGCCGCGTGGTGCGCCGGCGGCCGCATCGCGAGAGGGAGCCGGCCATGGCAAGTTCAGAGGCTGTTGTCTTTATAGAACCTTGTTCTGTCTGCAGCGGTAGAGAGGATGCATCTAGATCATTTCCACCAGGGCAATCAACCTCCGCACCCACAGCCGGATCTGGAAGCTCTACGGATGTAGTGGGCTGGCCCGGTGCGCTCTGCTCCGGTTCAGTCGGAGCTGTGAAGTTTTCCTGCGCGGTAAATCCACCATCAGCCACCGGAGCACCGGAGGAGGACGCATCCGTGGAAATAAAGTTACTGGCCGCGGAGTGGGCATAGTCGTGCTCGTTTGGCTCTGACGGAGAACCGGTTTCCTCGTCGTTCCCCGCATTGGTCTCGGTGTTTTCACTCGCCATGATAAACGGAGGGGCTACGGTTTTAGACAACAACCACAATACGCAGAGAGAACTCTGTCGGTGGCATAGCTGTTAGCGGAACAGCGGTTAACAGCACAAGCTAACACTGAAGCCCGCCACCATAAAGCCCGGGACTCTCAGACAGGTGTTCCACAGTCCAACTCTCCTGAACGCTGTAAGCGACGTGTACAGCACAGCTGGCTGAATATTACAAAGTGGCATAGAAATGAATACCGTTTTAGTATGTATGGCTCCAGTGTAGACGGAAAAGACCTAAGAGCTGGGACCAACAGGATATAGCCACGGATAAACAAAACAGTTTCCGTGTCTCTGTTTGGTGGCAGGCTGCTGCTGGCGCCCCCTTCTGGCTGGAGGTACGAATTGTATAACTAGCTAGCTATACAAAGCTATACAAAGTGGCATAGGTATTGTATAGGTAGCGATACAATACATAGCTAGCTAGCTAGCTAGCTAGCTAGAAAGATAAACTTAAAAGCTTTTTCCACAACTTCATTACATTTTATTGACCAAATAGTAAATATATTATTCCAGATATTAACTGGCAGACTAATCATTAATAACAATAACCTTAAGTTGCAGCCCTGAGAAGGTGTTTCAGTACACTTGATATCATTTATAAGTGTATAAAGATGTTGTTTTATTTTTATTGATTTTCGCTAATTGTTGACAGATGTCTTTACAGGCCGGTGTAATAACATATAAATCTTATTAATGAATGAAAGATGCCCTATTCTTTATTTTCCACCTAGCTTCCCATCAGTTATCCATAACAATACACACATACTGTCTTAAACCATCAAGTCTTAAATATGCAACAATTATCACTATCGTACTGTCATAAACTGACGATGATGGTGGATGGTTTCCAGTATTTCTGATCAGATGAAATATTCTTTCTTTGATTTGACTCTGGGCGTCCAGCCCTTCATGTTGGTAAATAAAGATGAGGCTAATTGAAGTTAGATTGTGGATTTACATTTTGTTTAAGACTTATGCGGGAATGAGGCGATACCCACTATCTCCAAAACTCGTTTCTAAACCCTTATGTGTAGATTGTAGAACGCGTTTAATGATATTCTTCTAATCTTTATAGTAACATTTCTAATGTCATGACGTCTTATTTTGACAGGTCCTGCCGGAAGTTCGCTCAGAGTCAGTAACCTGCCGGTAGTGGATCTTGAAGCCAGGTCAGCCAGGAGCATCTACCTCCAGCTGAGCGTCGTGTTAAAGCAGAGTCAGCGGTGCTGCAGTGATGGAGCAGTCTGAGGTGAGACCGCACGGACTCCGTGAATGTGAAATGATCCTGCGAAATAGCCGTTAACCGCAGCGAGACACGGCCATTAGCCTCATTCAGAGGGAGACACACACACACACACACACACACACACACACACACACACACACACACGCCAGGTTGTCATCACCTTCGTGTGTCGTGTTTATATTGAAATCAGTGGCGTTTTCACAGTGCGACTGGCTCCAGGTGAGGTCCGCAGGTAAAACAGCTGACAGCGACAACAACAGCTGGCACGCTGTGCTTCTTCGGCTTGGTGTTGGATTGTGTTGGACTGCTCAGGTGCGGGCTTCCCAACAAACCGGCTGATCGCTGCATGTACCGTACTCTGAGAGCTGCAAGCAACGGTTCTGAAGTCATGATCACACTCGACAGATGTTTACATACATGCAAATATAATAATTCCATAAAGGCCAGTGCTAACTCTTCAAATGAATGAAACGCATGGACTGGAACTCATCAATGTTTGTTTTCTTACTGTTCTGTCAGTCAGCTGATAAATTCTTCCTGACCTACTGATCAGGGATACAGATACAAAGCATTGGCCATAATGTGACAATTATTCATGGTCTGTAAAATGTTAAAAACTGGTGAAAATGCCAGGACTGCACCGACCGGTTCACCACAGCTGCAGAGAACAGCTGAACAGTTAGACCACAGTAACTGGGAGCATGGAGGAGAACATGCAGTCATAAACTTGTCCACAGTGTTTGTGTAATTACTCTCACTGCCGGAAGGGGGAGACAAAAGCCCTGCACTATAGCTTTAATTATAAACCGAATATCACGTGCAATTTGACTTTCCAATAATGTGCAATATTATGTTTTTACGTTTAATGTTATATGTTATGGAAATTATAATATTGTACATTTTGCTCATCGTGATATGCAATGTTACTCTTTATTATTATCTGGTACAGAATTCTGTTTATCACATGCATTATTATGTTTACTGTCATGTGCAACATTACATTTCACATAAGTTGATTCACATAACCCAGGGACAATACAAGATAAATAAATCCTGATCAGGGCTGTATCATTTATTACAATATTTTTTGAACAAAAACCTCAATATTCATATTTCAGTGATGTTTAAGGACTGGCTGTTGGGGTTTTCACCACATGTTGACACACTTGGTTTTTAATATAAAAAAATAATTGACAATAAATCTGATAAGTAAAAAAAAAATACACCAGTTTATCCTAATGAAACCTTTAGAACCAGAAAAGACAACACTTGTTATGATACTCAGAATCTGATATGATAGCAGAAATAGTAATATTTCTATTATCATTATTATTGTTATTATTATTATTACTCTCAAAACTGCACTAACTGTCAGTTCATCTGTCATTACATCCTTCTGTAGTACTGTGCTGCTGTGTACTCTCTCTCTCTCTCTCTTCCCCCCAACCGGTCAAGGCAGATGGCCGTCCACCCTGATCCAGGATCTGCCCAAGGTTTCTGCCTGTTAAAAGGAAGTTTTTCCTTGCCACTGTTGCCAAGTGCTTGCCCATGGTGGAGCTGTTGGGTGTAATTAATAGTAATGAGTGTGGTCTAGACCTGCTCTGTTTGTAAAGTGCCCTGAGATGACTTTTGTTGGAATGGAACTGAACTGAATTCAGGGAGTCACAGAATAACAGATGAAATCTCTGGTTCTGCTGCATCCATTCTTTGATCCTTTATTTAAGGGATTAAGTTGCATTAAGTTGACATTAATATTGAAACTGAGAGGCACCTAGAGATTCCCAGCTGTTTAACCACAGCTGAGATCTGATTTGTGCTGTATGAATTAATTAGAGCTAGTTCACATTCTGTGTGAGTTTCATTAATCAGCTGCAGGGAGGTTCATTCATGTGTTTAATATCTTGGTTGATTACTGAATATGAAGAAATGAGGTCCACAGCTCCTCCTCCTGTTTTTCTCTGGCTGGCAGTTTGTGGACACAACGGGGACCCAAGACTAATCAGCCAGATGATGTCTGGACCATAACAACACAGCATCAGCTGGCTGCTTATCACCATGGCAACCATCTCACAAGCTGTTCATCCTCTCGTTGCAGGTGTCGGTGGAAACACAGAAATGATCTCCTCAATGTTCTGATCTGAAGAGAAACAACAAAGACAGCCCAGGGGTACAGATGGAGAATGGAGACCTGGGTCATATGGTGCGTGTTTGTGTGTGTTTATGCATGTGTTCACCTGCTTTCATGCTGCTCGTGTGTGTGATATACTTGAATATCACAGCATTATGTTGTGATACTGTATTGCTTGCCATAAATACTGTATCGTTGTTAAACTAAGAGCAGGAATGGGTGCTCAGGTTGTCAGAAACACGTGCTCTGCTCGATGTTAAAGGGACTGCGATAATTAAAGAGCAGGTGCCACTGTTAGGTTTTTTATGCACAGTGGGATATTTACATATACCATGACAGTTTTGCCAAAGCCAGATTTAAAACAAGTCAAATAAACACCATGGTTATGATAACGAAATGGAGCTCAATATATTGGACCATAGCCCCATCTTGTTGCCAGATACTGGCCAATACACAACCTTTGCATGTGTGTGTGTATTCTTGGATGTCTATCTCTGGTCAGCCATGCTGGGTAGTATGAGGGTTTAGGCTTGGTTTCAGAGTTCAGGCCAGAATTAGGTTTTGATTCGGTTTAGGGAGGCACCTTCTTCTGTCTTAAAACCAACTCATTTATGTGCTGATGAGGTTTTTTTTGTGGCTTGACTTTAACAATAGTTGAAACTCTTGAAATGATATCAACATGAAAGGAACTGTCTCTCTAACTATATGGAGGTGAAAACAAACAATAGCAAGTTTATACATGGCAGATTATAAAAGGCGTACAGGAGTTGGGGCCCATAACTCAACAAGTTCATACTCCCCATGTAGTCTGTGTGGAGAAAGGCCCTCCGTGCCCTCATGTCTCTTACCGCTGTTTGTGCTCTGTGCAGATGGGGGAGCCAGTGACTCTGAACGTGGGTGGCTGTGTGTACAGCACGTCAGTGTCAACGCTGCTGCGCTACCCAGATTCCATGCTGGGAGCCATGTTCAGGGGAGACCTCCCCACTGTCAGGGATACACATGGAAACTACTTCATCGACCGCGATGGCCCACTGTTTCGGTGAGGGCCAAGTCAAATGTTATTAAACAGTCCAATATCACACTTCACTAATGTGCCTTAAGGGGCTTCTCAATCTGAACAGCATGTGACACCCCCTTTTCTTACACCCTTAATTCAGACACGCAGAAGATGTCATGTGCACAGAAGAGTGTGTGTGTGTGCATGTGTGGTTGCTGCAGACTAACTGGCTGCACATTTATGCTGCAAATGTGTCATTGCACCACATCTGTACACGGCTTTTCACCCATGGCTCAGGTCTTTAGATACACTGAGGTCATCGTACTGCTTTAAAAAAGAAGTTGGAGATGACGTAAGCTTTGTGACATAGCCTTTTATCCTGCTAGAAGAAGCTATTAGAGCATGGGTCCTCTGTGGTCATAAAGGGATGCACACGCTCAGCAACAGTCCTTGGAACACTGTGGCACTTCAACATTGCTAAGTTGGTATTAATAGGCCTGAGGTATATCATTAAACCACCACCATCCTTAACCACTGATACAGGGCAGGATTAATCTTTGGATTTGTTGTCTACAACAAATTTTAACCCTACCCTGATTCTGGCCTCTCTTTTGACTTATGCATTATGGTATTATTGATGGTATTATGTTTTTGGTTTGTTATGATGCATGTCCCACTCTTGTGGATGCAATATCTTAGGGACACATGAGGAGATTTCTTCAAATTTGGCCTAAATAGTCACTTGGACCTGAGGATGAAGTGATTGGATCTTTTCAGATCAAAGCACAAGATCACCGTGACCTCGCAGAACATATTTTTGGCCTAATCAAAGTGATATTTCCGTCATGCCAAAAATGAATGCTTTTCATTTGGCACAAATGTTCAGTTCGACCCATTGGATGAGCTGATTATATCATAAGTGTGTGAATGAGTAAATAAATGAGGAAGTTTCCATAGTTTGACCTGTCCGCAGCTGGGATGTGTGAATGGTTGAATGCTGGCCTGAGTACAGTTTATTTACCATTTACAATACCAAGTACTAATGTCAGGCTGACCGTCAGTCTGTGGATGCTAAAACACCAATAATGTAGGTCATTCAGAGGCTCGCGCAGGAAGATTTTGGCAAATGTTGCCTTTGAATAGTCATCACCTGGTCATTTGTTTAAAAGTGCACGTAGCAGTGTGTAAAGTGTTACAGTAGTCAGTGATGATCAGATATGGCCACGCTCATTACTATTAATTACACCCAAGAGTACCACCATGAGCAAGCCCTGGGCGACAGCGGACAACCAGGGTCTGCCCAGCCAGAAGCCTTGGGCGAGAGAGAGAGAGAGACGGAGAGAGAGAGAGAGACAGCAAGAGAGACAGAGAGAGAGAGAGAATACAGCAGCACAATACAAGCTGTAAGGATGGAATGATAAATCAACCGACAGTGATGGCAGGTTTGGTAAAACAAAAGAATCCTTACTGTGGCTACTACTGTCAGCATAACAACAACAATGATGATAATAATAACTATTACAATAATAATAAATGGTAGCAGTGGAAAGTGGGCAGGTCGGTGGAGCAGGCCACAGATCAAATGTACAGGAGCCAGAGATACCTGTGGACAGGTAAAGAGAGAGAGACCAGAGAGAAACAAGCAGCAGACTAGAAATGGCTTACAGGTGAGAGGATGGGTCTGAGGAGAGAGAGAGAGAGAGAGAGGAGTGTGGAGATCATCCAACGTCCCACTGCAGCCGAGGCCTATAGCAGCATAACTGAGGGATGCCATTAAGACTGGGTTTAGTTATCATTATAACTAAAGCTATGACTAGAGCTGTAAGCTTTGTCAAACAGGAAGGTTTAAAGCTTCATTTTAAAAGTAGAGAAGGTAAAAGATGATGCCCGTAGTTCACCATACAGGTGGAACACAATTCAGAAATTCAGAGATGGAGGTCAGATTGTATTTAGGTGGACAATTACTGTTCTGCAGCAGAATGGGTGTTTCAATCACAAGATATTCACATGCAGTGAATTTAACACTGACAATTTTTATTGACAACATGAGACTCAAGCTAATCTGTGTGGGACTGTTTAAATAAAAGGTATATTCTGTTAAAATGCTCACACCTAGGCTGCAAGGACGGATGGCTCGGTTTCAGGAGAAGGCTGGTCCATTCCATAAAGGGTTAAAACATTCAGTGAAAACACACTGTAAGCTGGACAGACTAACTGAAGCCAGGTGTGGAAACATCTAACACTTGACTTAAAACAGAGCCAGAGATGAAAGGCTGCTCAATAGAGCTTTGAACTGAGCTGTGTGGACAGCGGGGAAGTCAGAGAGGATTGAAAGACAAACCAGCAGCAGTCAGGACTCATCCTGTCTGTTTCTGCTGTTTCAGCTACATCCTCAACTTCCTGCGGACGTCAGAGCTGACGCTGCCGTGTGACTTCAAGGAGACCGAGCTGCTAAGGAAGGAGGCTGACTTCTATCAGATTGAGCCCCTGATCCAGTGCCTGGGAGACCCCAAACCCCTGCTGCCATACCCCACAGACACCTACGAGGAGGTGGTGGAGCTGTCCAGCACCAGGAAGCTGTCCAAGTACTCAAACCCCGTTGCAGTCATTATCACCCAGCTCACCATCACGACCAAGGTCAGCGAGTCAGGGCTGGCTGTACTAGCAGATTATTCTGTGACACAAACACATTAGCGTCGCCTTTGTCCTCAAACATGCTCGACTGCTTCCATCGCTGGCTTTTCCGCGTTCATTCACGTGTCAAACAATTGAAAACATGTGCTCACAGTGCAAATCTACACCTCTTCTCCGCTGTTCACTGCTTAAAGCTGACTGTGCTGGGATTCATCCTGCCTCTAAACATCACGTCATGTCAGGAAATGCAACTGAAAAATAGCATTACTCACATTTGCTTTGGAGACTGATGTCTGCTGGCTAATGTGATTCAGACCAGGTTCATGCAATTAGGTTGTGTCTTTTCTGTTTCACTGCTGGCAATCAGCTGTTTTTAGGTCCTTGTTTAGTAGAAAGTGGTTAAAAGGTGTTTCAGAGAAGGTGTTTCCACCGTTACTTGAAACAAGTTTTCTACAGATATGACAACGTCACAGTTATCCTCTTTATAAAATGAAGCTGAGGTTTCCAATGACTTCATCCTTTCCACCAGACTCCTCGCTGTAAGTTTCCAGCAGAAAACCGTGCCGGCATCATTAAAAGGCTTTGATTTGGATGGATATGGATCTGATCTGGAGCAGCTTCTCATTTGGAATTGGTTTTTGATTCCCTTTTGAATCTCTTATAACGTCTTTTGCAGATGTTTCCAGTAAATATGAGCAGAGCATAAAGCAGTAAGCTGAAAATCATTAATAAATCAAGTGTATAAACTTAATTGATTCAGTCCCATGGTGATGGAGAGCTCATTTTGAAGTCTTTAAGTAAAAAATATATTTATAGAATTAAAAAAGAATAAAATGTCATGAAATACAAAACACAACAGCACGCTATATCAAAACAGTCAGAGAATAGAAACATTAAAATGAGTGACTCTGCTTTTTTTTCAGGTCCACTCTGTGTTGGAGTCAATCTCCAGCAGTTTCACAAAGTGGAACAAACACATGATGGACACCAGGGACTACCAGGTGTCCTTCACCTTCGGACCATGTGACCATCAGCAGGAAGTCAGCCTGCGCGTCCACCTGCTCGACTTCATCTCCAAAGCCGTGTGTGGCCTCTATCTCATCTTTGACTCTGTGTGGTGAAATGATCTTTCTGCTAGAACAGTTCAGCTCAGTCAAAACCCAGTGGTTTATATCAGAGTGTGTATTTCACTGAAAGGCAGATGTGTCATCACTGATGTCACCACACGTATACGCAGGCAAATGCATCCAGAACAGCACTTCCTCAGTCTGTGTGTGTCAGACCTGTCCATGTTGGACTGGAAAGGTAGACAGTGGGTGTCTATTCCGAATTTGGGAGATGACAATCACACGCTGAGACAAGATGTTGTCACTTGTCCTCTCACTGGGGACGCTGCACGAACAAACAGGCATAAGCAAAGGTACACAGCACAGTGCAGGGAGTTCTCAGTAAACCAGGAGCACGTTACCCACACACACCTGGCCACTTACTAGATTTAACCCAGACTTGTTTTTAATTCATAATAAAGCCAAAATAGACTTAATAACGTGAGATGACTCACTTTGTCTGTCTCATTGCTTTCCAGGGCTTCACAATACGCAACACACGTGTTCACCACATGAGCGAACGGGCCAATGAGAACACAGTGGAACATCACTGGACGTTCTGCCGACAAGCTCGCAAAGTGGACGACTGAGGCACAAACTGATCCATGGGCCGACGGACGTGTTGGTGGTGGTTTTGCTGTTGTTGTTCATTTTCTGTAGAGAACGGGTGTTGTTTTTGAATCACTCGCCTTTGGAGCTGAGGCTCAGTGTGAGGTTACTGAAGGGCTAGTGCATTTGCCACGTGTGTGGTTATTTTATATTGCCTTTGCTTTATTCCATACATTTTGTGGCCAAAGTATATTGACAGCCCTCTAATTGTGATGCTACAGCGTGCAATAATATTTTGGTCAGTAGTATCACGGTCAAGGTCGAGGAGCTTGCAGGACAATGTTCCTCCTGGATGCTAAATGGTGCTGCATGTAGACAAAGAGGGAACTAAACTAAGTAAACTAAAAGAAACAGCTACATCAAGTGCAGCTGGTTTGTGTTTGGCCCTTTTCCTGTTTTAACATGACAACATGACCCGGTTCACTAAACTGGAAAGAAAAGGTTTTCTTTGGGATGGACTGGAATAGCGACTGTAAGCCAGACCCCGTCAGCCAACACCAGTGCTGGACCTCACTAAAAATTGACTGGGACAAAGTGACAAAGGTGGAGAAACCAGCAGAATGGAGGCTGTTACAGGAGCACATTAATCAGCATGGTTTTGGAATCACGTGTTCAACTATCAGTCCAGATACTTTTGGCCACACAGTGTATGGTACAGTAGCTACCACAGCATTACAAACATATGTATGAATGACCCTCAATTGTAAATAAAACCGTTTGGAAAATGATTTCAGGTGTTTTTTCCAGTGTTGTTCTTCCATGTATGAAAATGAAATTCTGCATTTAATTGTTAAAATATTGCCTCTAACTGCAATTAAAATGTTCACATGTTCCACTGGTCTTCGTTGCAGGTATTGATGCATATTGAAAAAGAAAACTCCAGATCCGTGGTCCGTGATCAACATACTTAATTTAGGAATAAACCTCAACCTATTTTGTCTGAGGTGACTCACAGCTGTTTTTCTGAGGAAGAGATTGTTCCATCACCTTAAACAGGCTTGGTATCGCAGTTCACCAGTGGGGTTTTATCTTTCAGCTGCTTTGTTGATAGGAACGAAAACTAAGTTGGGTTCTTTATGACTAACAACAACCACAGCAGCATACGTTTCCTTAAATGGTCTGATGTCCTTCGGGGGTTTAACCTCAAAAACAATCACTTCCTCTGTCACTGCTTTGCCGGTGATGTCTTCATTGTCATCAGATAAACATTCCAAAGTTGTGTTTCAGGACATCTCTTGGATGCAAGCGAGGGCTGTGCAGCGTGATTTAACACATCTGCTTTCACTACAGTTGGTTCCACTTTTCCAACGGTCCCAAGAAACCCTGCAAGCTTTTCAGGCAGCAGGCAACATCGGTCTTTATGGTGCGAAACCACAGCGTTCATCATCTGCTCAAGTGAGTGAATGCATGTGTTGCATGCCTCACAGCTACAAACTATACACCCAAATCTACGAATATGCTGTAATATATAAAAGCCCGAATGAGATACAGTGTGTAGTTCTAGTCAAACCCACAAATTTACATACAGGAACACCCAAACAGAGTTGAACTGTGTTGCGCTCCGGCCTGTAGGTGTCAGGCAGCTCAGTCACAGAATGGATCCATTTTTAGACTTTATCTTGCCTTTTTGCTGTGAAATGTCATTTCCATTCTCTGAAGCAGCCCCTCACAACAACTGCAACTGTTCTCTCTCTCAACTCTCAACACCAGCATACCATATTTTCCATCAACCTGGTAATATGAACCCTGTGCAGGAAGCAGGTGTTGTGGTGGATGAGGTCATCTCCTCCCACGTTTGTCACTGCACAGCATTTCAGACTGCAAGGCCTGATTATTAATATATTAAAAACTGAACTCACAGTGCACTGAAATGGTTTAGTGTAAACAGTACTGTAGACAGCTATTGCGAAGACTCATGCATGTAGCAAATTTAGTCTTTCATTAGGATTAAATTTCACACATTCCTATGTTGTCTGGATGAAAAATATAGCAATTCTCAGAATATAGTCTCATCTTCAGTGTGCGAAACTGGTTTGAGATCTGCATTTACATCCAACCCTGGTTTTAGCCGTAGTGAGAACTCATCTGGTATGTAGCTCCATATGATCATCGTGTTCTTGGTCTGTGGTTGTGAGCTCGAGACCCAGGTGATGCAGAAACAATATCATATACCTGCTGTACTTCCATACTGCAGCCAAATATGTGACAAGTTTACAATGGTTACTTTGTGAATAACTTGAATTAGTCCATTACAGATGAAGGGTAATGTCAGATTAGCTTATTAAACATTTTCAAGAGCCATGTTAAACTCATCTTCAGACGTATAGACTCAAAAGTTAGAGGTGCACATGCTGCAGTTTATTCAGAATTTAGCTTCAAATAACAGCCCGGTGCTTCTTTCTATTCTTTTTCCAGTTATGCTCTGTAGTTTTATTATGCTCTGCATTAATATCTGAGCTTTTGCTGTTTACCTTTATCATTTTTATGATTAATTATTTAGACAACTATTTTTATATTTAAAAATATTCTCATAGAAATTGTTAATGCCGTATTGTGTTACGAATGTTGTTTATTTTGTTGTTTGATGAGTACATTACTGCAGTTGTTGATTCGATGAGACACGGCTGGTAAACCTGCAAAGGTGTTTTCAGTGAAGTCAGTGATAAGAGTAATAAGGCTGCACAGCTGTGACTCAGTGGTAGAGCGGGTCGTCCACCCATCAGAGGATTGGTGGTTAATTCCCGGCTCCCCTGGGCTGCATGCTGAAGCGTCCTTGGGCAAGACACCCAGCCCCTAATTACTTAACATCCTATGAACACACAGGTGTCATTTCTAATAGTAGCCATAGTGATGATTCTGTTGTTTTACCAAACTTGCCATCACTGTCAGTTGATTCATCATTCCATCCTTATGTACTACTTGTATTGTGCTGCCGTATTCTCTCTGTCCCCCTTCCCCTGCCCCTCCGTCTCTCTCTCTCTTTTCCCCCAACCAGTCAAGGCAGATGGCCGCCCACCCTGATCCAGGATCTGCCCAAGGTTTCTGCCTGTTAAAGGAAGTTTCTCCTTGCCACTGTCGCCAAGTGCTTGCTCACGGTGGAACTGTTGGGTGTAATTAATGGTAATGAGTGTGGTCTAGAACCGCTCTTTCTGTAAAGTGCCCTGAGATGGCCTTGGTTGTGAATTGGTGCCATATAAATACATCTGAATTGGAAAAAAATTGAATTAATGTGCCCTTCTGAATGGATTTCTTATTAGCATAGTCATTTTGTTACTTCCAGTGAGGTTTATTAAAAATAATATGATTCAGTTAGAACACTAAAGATGAATACATGAATGTGGAGGAGTAATGGACATGGACATGGGTTATAAAGATACTTTCCATCTAGTGAAAGGATCATACACCAGTATCACGACAGCCTGTTTAAAAAGATATATTAATAACTGTGTTTCAGCTGTGCTGTAGACCAGCTCAGCTTTGTTTCTTTGCCAATAAAGTCGGATTCCCAACTTCTGTCTACATTGTCGCTCTCATGTGTCACTTCATAAATCACCACTTAACTGGCATCACGATTAGAAGAACTTCACTCCTGCTGCACCCAGTGCCCCAGGCAAACTGCGAGAATTGTGGTCAGCTAAAAGGTAATACTGCTTACCTTTTAGAAGAACCCAGGAAAGGACGTAGTCAGGCGTATCATAGAAAGTTAGGGATTATCTATTATCTAATGGACCTGTGGAACTGACCTTGAGCCCAGCAACATTCAGGCCCAGCTCCGGGAAACAATGCCAACCTGTTTCTGACACGAGAGGCAGCTTTTTATAGGCTTTCTGTTGGGTGCTAACACCTACAGGGGTTTTACAAACCTTCTATACTGCAGCTAAACATCTATTTACACCAGCAGAAATAAACTATTAGCACAAATAAACTCATAGTTACTCATACTCATACTCACTTTCACATACAGCAATGTCAAGTTAGCAAACACAAATGTGGCTTATACTTTCTCACATAGCTGAGGACTCTTTTATGCAACGCACCCTAGGAGAGCATAGGTAAGTGTTGGCACGAGGCGATATGTTCACAACATCTGGAAGTCACCTATACCTGAACCTGCAGAATGATGCATTATCTCCTCACTGACCGAGCTGCAGAATAGTTGTCCAGAGCTCTGCCAATCACATGATATAACTCTTATTCTTAAGACGAAGAAATTAGAGGATAGTTGGTGCAGGTAAGAACTTTTGAGTGTGGCTGTGTATGCAAAAAAGTAAAAGGGAATGCAGGGCCTGCCAAATGACATTGTAGAATTATAGAATTGTCTTGGGGGGGGGGGGCAAATAATGAAAACACATTGGACAGACCAAAAACAAAAGCCACCAGAGGATCACCTGGTTTCCACTGGTAGAAACTGTTTGGGTTGGACCCTGCTGAGCAAACAGAATATGAAAGTAATCAGAAAAATGGGAAAAAAGAAGAAAAGACCAGAGTACTGTGAGGTACGTCTGATGTCAGATGTCAAACCCCCTGTAAGAACGCATTGTTTATGTATCTGTCTATGAATTCACTCCCGTACATAGAGCTGTCCACTTCTAATCTGATTAGTCTCCGGAGTAAATGGGCTGAAGGCTCTAAAAAGCCCAGGAACGTTTCCTAATTGCACTTACACATTTGCATTACAAAAGTTTTGGTTAAAGATAACTACTGCAGTGATTGCTGCACAGTCAACCGTGCAATTGCACTAACAACATCCTGTTTGTTTTTGCCTCCACTCTGGGTATGACGAGCAGAGTCATACCCATAAAACAAATCTTTGTAGTAGGGTCGAAAGTCTGTCTGACATAGCCAGAAGACACAAACTGGCTTATATGTATGCTACAGAAGTAGCAATGCACAGCTCTTTACCTCTGTGGTTAAATACTACCCTAGCTGCTGTACAATCTTCGAATCCTCCTTGTTAGAATGATGATTTAGATTCAGTTTAAATACAGGCCTCTGAACATGAAATAAAATGATGGCAAAAGAAAGAATGTCACAAGTATTTGGATAAGCTGTGGAAATCACCAGATAATTGGTTGGTTTTGCCAAAAGTAGCTCACGATTCCCTGATAGCCTATGGCCATGGTAACTCATGTGAATTATAAAGCAGTAATAGATTACAACAGACAGATTAGGGCTGGAAAAAACAGGACTTCATTCAATGATGCTAGATTAACTTGTGTACGTCCACATTATTATTTGCCGACACCCAGTTACACGGGTCTGTAATACATTCTACATGCCTTGATATATAAGGTGGACTTCAACATACACGTGTGTGTGTGTGTGTCATGTCTCCTGTGTGTGTGTGTGTCCCTGCTTTCTTTATATGTTGGCATGCAGTTACCCACAGCTGGCTGTCCTTGCCCACAGTACCCGGATAGTAGTTCTGGCACACAGCCCAGAGACAGCCATTCAAGCACCTGCCCACTGATATGCTGACTGCATATCAGTATAAGTCAGTATAGCCTAGCTGCCCAAGTTCCCTAATTGCTGTCCAAATACAATGATTCATATGCCTGTTGGTATGCTAGCCACAGATAAACCAGGGTAGCATATCAGTACGCCCTATAATGAAGATCCTGTTGTGCGCCAACCATAGATAAATCAGCATAGCATGTTAGTACTCCCCACAACATGGATCCAGTTGGATAACTCTTTTCTCCTCTACAGTAGAAGGTTTTCAGACGTTTAGGTTATTGTGGACAGATTTTCAAAATAGCCTGAGATGTTTTTCTACCAGGAAAGTAAATGCGCAGATGGCGGTAAAATGATTAATGGAACGTATTATTCCCAGATCTGGCATCATCATGATTCAGATAATGGAATGCTGTTTTTACATCTTGTATGACTAAAAAAATCAGTTTTGATATAAAAAACTGAATAGACTTACCATTCACAAATTTAAGGACAACTACAAGACTACTGACTACTGGTTGTCACCACATGATGTATTAAAGGGACATCCTTTTCCCTTAGCTGTTTGGATAGATAAGAAACTTGCAATGGATTTGACAGCGTTAGGGGAAATGCAGCAAGGCTTTGTTAAACACTTGTTTCCTTTTCAGAATCAGAATCAGAATCAGCTTTATTTTGCCAAGTATGCTCATGCATACAAGGAATTTGGTTTTTCCCATTGCTCTCTGTGCAAAAACAAGACTATTAGTTACACATAGCAAGACAATTATTTACACACAAGAGTATTATCTACGTACAACATAAATGAAAATATTAAAAAGTTCACTAGGGGTTTTTGGTTTAAAGTCCTGGATGGAGGGCAGGTTGGCACCGATTATTCTCTCTGCAGTCCTGACAGTCTGTTGCAGTCTGTTCCTGACTGACTGGATGACTGCAGAGTAGAACTGGGTCAGTAGCTACTGCAGCAGGTTGAACTTCCTGGGCCTTTTTGATGATTGAGTTTATGTTAGGAGTCCATTTTAGGTCCTGGGAGATGATGGATCCCAGGAACCTGAATGTCTCCACAGCAGACACAACATTGTTGAGAATGGTGATGGGGGGCAGTGATGCGGGGCTCCACCTGAAATCCACTGTCATCTCCACAGTTTTGAGTGTGTTAAGCTCCAAGTTGTTGTGGCTGCAGCAGAGGGCCAGCTGTTCGATATCCTGTCTGTGTGCAGACTCGTCACGTCTCGGATGAGACCGATGACTGTTGTGTCGTCTACAGATTTCTGGATTTTAACAGATGGGTCTCCTGAGGTGCAGTCATTTATATAAAGGGAGAAGAGCAGGGTGGAGAGCACACATCCCTGGGGGACGCGTGCTGGATGTGATTTTCCCCAGCCTCACCTGCTGTCTTTGGTCTGTCAGAAAGTTTGTGATCCACTGGCAGGTGGAGGCTGGCACAGAGAGCTTGATGAGTTTGGAGCAGAAGACTTCTGGGATGATGGTGTTGAACGCTGAGCTGAAGTCCACAAACAGGATCCTTGCATAAGTACCTGCGAAGTCGAGGTGTTGCAGAATGTAGTGCAGTCCCATGTTGACTGCATCATCCTGTTTGCCCTGTAGGCAAACTGCAAGGGGCCCAGCAGGGGTCCTGTGATGTCCTTCAGGTGGTTCAACACCAAAGGATTTTATGACCACAGACGTCAGAGGGACGGGCCTGTAGTCATTTAATCCTGTGATGGAGGGTTTCTTGGGGACTGGGATGATTGTGGAGCGTTTGAAGCAGGAGGGAACTTCGCACAGCCCCAGGGATCTATTGAAGATCTGTGTGAAGATGGGGGCCAGCTGATCAGCACAGACTTTCAGACAGGAGGGTGACATGCTGTCTGGGCCGGGTGCTTTTCTGATCTTCTGTCTCTGAAAGACCCGACATACATCCTCCTCGCAGATGCTGAGTGAAGGTGGGGGGCTGGTAGGGAGGGGAGAATTGGTGGCAGGGGGGGACAGAAAGGTGTGAGATGTCTGAGACAGTGTGGTTGAGGGGAGGTTGGTGATGGTTCATCAAGCCTGCAGTAAAACACTTTCAGGTCCTCGGCCAGTTGATGGTTCTCCACAGTATAGGGGGTGGGTTTCCTGTAGCTGGTGATGTCCTGCAAGCCTCTCCACACTGACGAGGGATCACTGGCTGAAAATCTGTTTTTCAGCTTTTTAGTGTAGCACCTCTTTGCTACTGTGATCTCCTTTGTCACGTGTTTCTGAAGCTGAAGTCCCAGCAGATGTAGGGATCTGGGATGTGCCCACCGAGCCAGGTTTCAGTGATGCACAGGGCTGCAGATCTGCAAGATCTGTATAAACTCTGTTGAGCAACAGAAGTTCATTCATCTTGTTGGCCAGGGATCGGACATTTGCCAGATGAATTGAAGGGAGCGCAGTTCGAAATCTGCGCTGCCTCAGTGTAATGAGCACGCTGGCTCGCTTCCCTCGTCGGCATCTCCCGCAGGTCCCACAGAGAGCCATTGCTGCTCCAACCGGAATCTCAGTAAACCAGTGGAAAAGGCTGTCCAGTGGATTTCCTAATGTCTAGTAGTGCCTCCCCGGTAAATGTGACCAGAGAGGGAGATGGGAGATGGAAAAAATAAACAAAAACAGGAAAAGTACAAGAGAGCACAGTACCAAGGTGGCCATCTACGGCACCATCTTGATCTTTCTTATTGCCCCAATTTGGTTTATTAGTATTATATGGTCGTCTATAGGAATACCTTGCTTTTGGAGCCCCCAGTGGTCATTCGAGGAAATGCAGTTTTTAACACTTCTAAGATGGCCTCATTTTTCAGCCACCAGTGATGTCCTGAGGGGCTGCCATGATAAAGGTTGGCTTTTCAGCTACACTAGCTCATCAGCTAGACTTGCAAGTAGTTACTAATCGGTCACACAGCCTCCGCTGCCATGTATTTCATGTTGCTGCGTTATCCTGGAGAACATAACATACATAAAACATACAAATGTTTTATATATGCGATGCAACTACAGAAGGCAATGACATTTGTTTAAAACATATTTAAAACCAAACAAATTTCAGTCATGTTTTAAAAACACAAGATTGATAACTTATGGAAATGGTAACATCTTTAACAGACCCACCAAACCACAAAACTTGCACACCAAGACCTGTTGCAAATTTCCGAGGAAACATCATTTACTCTGAAAGCGATAGCAAAATGAGGCAAAACACAGAATGTGACAAATACTGAAGGGATATTATCGTTATTCTAAATTTGATTACACCAATGAATTATTTTAAAAATATACATGTATAGTCTGAGAAGTACAGTAACGCTTAAATAAGAGCAGCATATTCTTAATCCAAAAGAATTTCTCATTAACTTCATGATACATTATGACTCTTGCTCAAAAACACAGAATTTCTATGTCATGTGGATTTTTTATAACGCTTGGGAACATAATTTCAGAATGTAACTGGCTTCGGTATAGTACTGGCCCTGAAAGTACAATTAAAACAATGGTAGCTAGATTCTAAAATGCGCTGCTTTAGGTCATTTGGTGTCATTTGGTCTGTTGGTTGGTGGCCGATGCTAGGAATTCCAGCCACCAACACAAAAATAGGCAGAAGCGCCGCCTAGTCGTCACGTGACATCACCTCTTACTTTCTGAGTTTGGAGAGCCTGTGATTTTGATCATAACTGCCTCATGATAAAGTGCAACAATTTAAGTTTCTTGTGGATTTTGTTTCGGAACTGAGTTTATTTCGTTTTAGCCTAACATTATTCTTAAGCGATTTGTGCCGGATCCCCACCCCCACCCCTCGGCGGGGTTGACAGAGACCGCCCCCTCTCCCCTCTCCCCGGCAGCCTCCGCCTCTCTTCCCTGGTCTGTCATCCACACCGCTGTTGTTGCAGCCATTTTACCGTGGAGCGTCGGCACAGCGGCGACGGAGGATGCCGAAACAGCAGCGTTAAAAGGTAATTTTGCTTTTTTTTTGTTGAGCACAGTCATTCGCGTCGCTAACATACGCGTTTCCGACTCAGGAAATAAGTCGGATAATGTGTGGCGAGCTGGCGGGCCAACCGGAGGCGCAGAGAGAGCCTCCACAACTAGCAGCTCAGACAGGAAAGATTGCTGGGAGAGTGTTCGGCGGCCGCGTCTTGTCGCTGGCAGTTTACAAGTCTGTGTGAGAAATGGCGACGTCCTTCAACAAAGCACTTAAAGTTGTGAACGGGCTTCTGCGTAACGGTGCTATGAACGTTTAGGTGCCTACAGTTTAACGGTGCCGGATGGCTGGTATCCACAATTTGAGGACTGAGTCTCATCAGTGCGCTCGTACAGGGGGCGCTCGAGAGCTGCAGAGCGCAGACTGCGCAGCGACGTAGCTTAGTTCATATAGGCTAGTATGTGTTTTAACGCTTCTGACGTTATTTTATTAAATAAGCGTCATCATTTCTTTGTTCTTAGCAAAAGAGTAAACATAACAGGTTGACTGTGTTGCTAGTCCTGTCTAATTGTTGTTTCTGAATACATGGAAACTGTTGCAAGCTAGTTTTGAAAACACATTTAGCAATTTGCTATTGTATGAAATGGTTACCATCCTGACATCACAATGGCGATACACAGCAGAGAAATTTAACAAAGGCTTGGAGAGGCAGAACACAACTGATGCTAGCATGGTCTCAGTGGTAGAACGGGTCGTCCACCTAGAGGATTGGTGGTTTGATCCCTGGCTCCTCTGGGTTGCATGCCAAAGTGTCCTTGGGTAAGACACCTAACTCCTGATTGCCCCCGATGCTGCGCCATCGGGTATGAATGATTAGTTATCAGATTCCTTTGTTTTGTTGTTTCCTTTGTTTTATTGTTTCCTTTGTTTCGTTTGGTGTGAATGGGTGAATGCCGACTTGTAGTGTAAAGCACTTTGAGTGGTCAGATGACTAGAAAAGTGCTATATAAGTACAGTCCATTTACCATGCCAGCTATGATTGTTGCTGGTTGTTACTTCTGTGTTTTACCACAGTCAGTAATGATTTGCTCACCAGAGCTGAAGGGGGAAGTGACTTTCACTACAGAATAGACCACAGTTACCATGGCAATGGCGGAACCATATGGCATCACCATGGCAGTGTTAAGGTAATTACTCTCATTGGCAGAAGGGGGAGACATAGGTTTTGCACTATAGTTTTATTCCATACCCATACCTCATTCCATGAGTTTTGATCCACCAATGCTAGGCATGGTACAAGATGGTTTGCCCCCCAAACTTTAGAATGTCAGTAAGATCAGCTGCTGTTTAGAATGCAACTTGAGGGGCTTCATAAGCACTAATTAATCTACTTCAACATTCTGGCTCTGCTGATCCGATTAGTGTCTGGCATGGTGTGATATTTTTCATTATTTTACATGTTCTGACCACATTCTTTGCATCTTCCAGCTCCATATTTGTAATGTCTGAGAATTGCAGAGTAGACTTTATGCTATCTCTCTGTCTTTCTGTCAACACTCTTGAGGATGCCGTTGTTGTTGATTTCGATGTTGTTGCCATACTTGTGTAAACTTATTGAAATTGTTGAGGGACAAAACTGCCTGGGGCCCCAGTGCTTTTGTCCAGTGTGTGCACCTGTGTTGTAGCTATTCTACTGATCCAAGCGTTTCCCCTTGTTTGAGTGCATTGTTTCTGATGGCCTGCATTATTTAAAAGCATGTAAATGTACAATATGTAATTCTAGTAATTCTATGTGACTACTACTAATAGTCTGTCAGTATAAAACAACAGCAAAACATGCAATTTGGTGATGTTGTGAAGTAACCAGGGATCATGGTAGTCGATGCCATATTGCAGCTTCTGCCAGAGAGGATTCCTTCAATGTTCTTTGTTCAGGAGGTGTTCAATGGAAGCTACTGATAAAGGCATTCTATAAAGTAATTTCATGTTCATAATCAGTGTTACTCTCATGCTGTGCTGACACTGGATCCCTGGGAGGGGCTGCCAGCCGAGTTGACGCTACCTTTTGCTCTGCTTGCTGCTCATTTCCCTCCTACTTTAACCAATGTCCTGACATTCAGGAGGGTTTTACCCAATGTCACATTACCCACAGAGCGCTTCTCTCTGGAACTGGACCAGTGATCGAAAGGTTTAATAAAGATACATGTTAGTGCTGCTTGGTGCATAAACAAGATGTCCTGGAGGGGCTGTGAGACGAGCTTGCCACTAAGATTTGCCCAGCTTGTTTCCCTGATAACTTAAGATACAGGTGCTTGATGACTCAAATCCTTCATCTGCTTCAAGCATAGAGTTAAACAAACACACTCCTAAAGGTGTATGACAAAGATTTGGCCTAAAGCTGGATAAAATATCAGTTTATGACTCCTGACAGACATGCACATCAGGGTAATGATGACGCCATTGACACCTGATCAAGTAAAACCTATAACTATCTTGGTTGAAGGGTTGAGAAGTTTTGTTTTTGTACATTTAGATAATGTAAGAGCACAACTAAAACATTAACGTAAAACAATTATTGTTGTTTTTAGAAATTTAAATGCAGAAATGTTGCTGTTGTAAGTTTAAAGACTTTAAAACTAGATCTCCACCCTCTTTGTCTTAATACCCAATATCAACTGGTGTTGACCACTGTTCTTGTCATGAAGCACTGAATGATGATAACCATAATGGTAATAATACACAGCAAACTATCTAAGCCCTCAATGAGATTCACTGGGTATTCAGGAATTATTGCATTAACCTTGCACCATTGTATACCCTTTGTATGTCCATAGCTAAAACAGATAATTGACTTCTTTCACACTGCCAGTAGATGCATTTGCTTATATGGGTTTTTTGTGGTGCATTGCATCCAACATCACAACCGATGTTGCAGCCTCGCCGTGAAGTAGGGTTACAGTCAAAAGTAATACAGCAATATCGCTGTCCTGGCAGTAGACGGTAGCACAGAATCACCCGTTGTTGGACTGCAACAACAGGAAGGCAAACAAGTCCTGCTGGGTCGTAGCTATAGCGTACAGCCATGGGCTGTTCGTTGGGAGCGGTAGCCATATTGGATACCGGTCCTGCACCGCTCTGCACCCTCCCCCTCCATACGTTATTCAGGCAGCCAATCAGCACAGCGCCTCATTATCATAGCCTCCCCGCCCATTCAGAACTCCACATAGATAATGAAGGTAGAGAATGGGAGACTGCAGACCCCCCTCAGAGGCTGACCTTCAGAGGTTTTTTGCAAACAATTTCAAAAGCTTGTTTTTAAGACATCCAGGAGCAGTTTAAACAGCTTTCAGCTGCCAGAATATGTCCCCTTTAGAAATTGAGACACATTGTCTCTATTACATTGTTCGTTCAGAGAGCAGAGACATTGTTATTTTATAATTGATAAATATTATGCTCTGTACATAACTTGAATTAATGAATCACCAAATTAAAGTGAACTACACAAATGAATGTCTTCCCTCTTGTTAAAGGTACAGCCAAACAATGTTTTTATATGTTAACAACTTTTCAAAGAGTGGCTGGCTGGTTTGTTTTTATCAGTTTATTATTTGGTTGTCTGGTTTTGCAATGCAGGTTTGTTTTTTTTAACTCTTAATTTTTCCACCCAGTTTTAGCAGTGAAAATTGAGAGAAAGACGTTAGTCTGTAGATGAGTGAAGCATTTAGACACTGGCATGTCTAGCTTATTTTCTAGGCTGTAGTGACATCAGTGTAGGTTTCTTTGTTCCCAACCAGCACATCACTTTTCCACTTACATTACTTTTGTCCTGTAATGTCATTCTATAGCTACACAGGAGTTGTAGTACAAATTGATTGTCACTTCCAGCCACACTGTGGAATTTTACTTGAGTGACGGTATTACTGATGCTGAAGTTATTTTCATTGTATCCAGTTTTTTGTGTATCTTTCGACCTGTAAAATGTTTATCTCCATACATATCTTGCGTTCAGTTCTTTAATCACTATATCTATAAATTTCTTTACTGCAATGTTGCCTGGGCATGTTTGTATGTTCCAGAGAGCAAACAGCAGTCTGAGCAGTGGGAAAGCTGCAGTGTCAACAGTGGAGGCAATGCATCAGTAGGACATGCTGGCATTAGGTTTCTCTTTATTGGTACTGTGCATTGGAAAAAGTTTTTTCAGTTGCATTAAAGCAATTGTTGCTCTCTGTCTGTCCTACTTGCTGGATTTGATGACCATGACCTCTTCCTCTCTTCCAAAAATGAAATTGAAGCTGAAAGTTTTCTGCTTTGAGACAGTGGAGGAGGCCTAGAGCACACTGCAGATGGTGCTTTACCAAATTGTATAACAGGTCTTTGACAAAGTGCTCGGGCAGTGTATTGCTGAGCAAGATGACTTTCTTTTGAAGTAAGAGCAGGACACATTTAAATCAGGGTGTTTGAATCAAAAACCTGTCATTTCATAAGGGTGTGTTTATGTCAGATATATGGTGGTATTGTAAGTATTTGCTGTTTTGTTTGTGAGGTGGCTGCTAAGATTTCTGGAGGCCAGGCTATTTATTTGTTTTATGATCTTGAGGAAACGTTTTCATGACCGTGCATTTGGAGAATCCAAATGCCACTACAGATATTTCTGTGATAAAATAAAAAAAATATTGGTTGTGCAGTATTAAACATTAATGATGTTTTTTTTTGTAAATGAATCCAGTGAGTATTATCATGGTGCTGCCAATTAGGAACCTTACCACAAACACAACAGCCTTCACCCTTTAACTTCTTTCTTCCACCTTTTATTCTTTTTTTTTCACTGCCTGCTAAGCGAGGAAACTGCTAATTTAGACACTCGCTCTGAGTGTTGTACAGTCATGGTGAATCATGGGAAGACTGCAGTCACGCTGTGGATCTCTGTCTGGATTTTACCACGTCTGTTTTTTCTTTCTTTCTCCTCTTTTTTCTGCTTCTTTTATATGTCCCACATTCTCTATTTTTCCTGTATTTCACTCTCTCTTGCCTAGTCTTATGTTTAAGAATAAAATTATTCACATGCCCCATAAAATTTTCTACAGTGTAGGGTTTGGGCATTAATTGAAAATGTATTGAACCCCCCCCCCCCCCCCCCTCTACTATGATACTTTCCCTATCGTGTACATTCTTGACTGTCCCCTGTTCAGTCTACCCACTCAGCCAGTAGAGGCTAAGTAACCAGCAGATCTGCAAAGTGTAAACCGGCTGTGGGACCGCAGAGAAAGTCATTCAAAAAAGGAGAGAGCTCTGAGTTCAGAACTTGTGTTGAGCAGTGGGTAACGAGCAGCAGTATTGAAGAAAAAAGGAACTGGGCTGAAGGCAATGAAAACAACCACCTGTATGAACAGGAATATGCATATGAGGTGTTAAGGGACATTGGTAAATTCTAGCATTAACAAAAAATCTGCATGTTAGCCATGTAGAAGATATCTGAAATTAATGTAATTGATTGTTGCTTTTGGAGTAATTGTAAGATTGATATGAAGTCATACAACCTAGCCTAGCACAGCCCAACTCTGGGCCACACGAGATACAGTAATTAAACAAATATTTGTGACTTTTGTAGTATGGAATTTTACTGATTGGTGATGTCTCCTGAAGTGATGCTCCTTGGGCTCTACTAATTTTTACAGGCGTAAGCAAAAATTTGGGCACCCTCTGACAAATAGCATATTTTGTGCTTAAAAAAAAGATATAAGATATAAGCACAGTCTCTGTAGGAAATGGGAAAAAGGACAATATTACCAGTAAACATAAATGCTTAGCTACTTTTTATTGTAGAAAGTAAATAAAACATAGATCTTAAGCAGTTTGTTATCATTAGAAGTGCCAGCTGATACCAGTTTCAAAGCTGTTTAAATACTCTGACTGTTCAGACCTTGTGCAAACACTTAGCAACCGTTGGTTCCTCTAGCAGATGTGTAAGACTCTGAAAGTGTTTGATGCCCACAGTGCAGGGTAAGGCTAGCAGAGCTTTTCAGCTTGCAGTTTCTACAGTGCGAAATATAATTAAGAATTTGCAGAACTGTGGAGGTCAAGATAAGATCTAGAAGACCAATAACTGCTTGTAACACAGTCAGAATAGCAAATCAAAACCCCCATTTGACTGCAAAAAACCTACAGGAAGATTTAGCACATTTAGGAGTGGTGGTGCATCTTTCACTATGCAGCAATACTTGCACAAAGAAGACCTTCATGGAAGAGTCTGTAGGAGAAAATCATACCTGTGTCCTTATCAGAAAATCCAGTGTCTAAAGTACGCAATGGAACATCTGCAGAAGCCTGATGTGTTTTGGAAATAAGTGCTGTGTACTAATGAAGTTAAAATAGAACCTTGTGGCCACAATCAGGAAACGTATGTTTGGAGAAAAAAAGGAGAAGCATTTCACTAAAGAGTACATTGCCAGCTGTTAAGCATTGGGGTGGATCTATCACACTTTGGGGTTGTGTTGCAGCCACTGGTAAGGGAAATATTGCACTGGTAGTTATAGTGGTGGTTATAATATGGTTATATTGTCCTACAAGAGACTGTGCTTATATCTTTTCAATTCAAAAGTCTAAATTTGGCAATTTTGGTAATGAAAAATAATCAAAATGCTATTTGTCAAGGCCATATTTTTGCTAACTGTATAGGGCCTGTCTGTACAGTTTTCTTTTTTTTTACGGGCAGCTAAAGATAAAAGAAAGTAATTTGAGAATCTCACCCAAGAAATATAAAGGTTACATAATCGTCCATTTGAAATTAAACATTACAATGGATAACGATGTCCGACATCACTATGAACACTACTTTTTTATTTTTTAAACACTGAATCCAGTGCTTCTCGCTCAAGCAAATCTAAAAATGATCAGGAAATTGCAAAATGTCAGCTAAAAAATGTTTTTTGTATTAGCATATGAACTGTTGATTAACCAGTGCTATCATGAGCAAGCACTTGGTGACAGTGGCAACAGGCAGAAACGTTGGGCAGTTCCTGGCTCTAGAAAGACAACCTCCAAGAAGGGAATGGTTCTGCTGGTGTGGACCACAGACAATTGAGAATGAAACATTTGATAGTGCCCTTGGCTAGGCAGTTCCTGGATGATGTAGGCATTGATAGCATTGACTGGCCCTCATGTTTTTCAGACCTGAACCCAGTTGAATACCTCTGAGACATTATGAATAGGTGCATCAGATACCACCAAGTAGAACCTCACACGGTCCAGGAGCTCACTTATCCTCTAGGACACCATCCACCGCCTCATCACGATGCCAAGATGTTGTTGGAAGTGCATGTAGGCATGTGGTTGCCATACACAATACGGAGTCACATTAGCAAGATGGATCTGCCTGTGATTTTAACTTTTTACTTTGATTTTTGGTCTTTCTTTCTTCTTCATATGTGACTATGACTGGAAGTGTGCCATGCCAGCAGCCATGACCGAAATTATTTGTTTGTTATGTTTGTTCTATCGGTTCCGTTCTTGTACTTTATCTCAAGATTATGAGGCTGGGCTTGGTGAATGCAGTATTTCAGGGCTGTCTGAACAGAATCGTTGGCACAAACGTTCAGCTGGGCGCAAGGACGAACTGGTTATACTTTGGTGGTCAAAGGTTTCTGTCACATCACAAACACATTTTTTGCCATCACTCAAGAATTTATACACCAATTATAACACATCCACATGGTAAAGTGGACTATATAGTGCCTTTATAGTCTTTTGATCACTCAAAGTGCTTTTACACTACATATCAGTATTCACCCATTCATGCAAAAAGAAACTGAAGAAATCACTCATGGAACAGCAGAGGGGAGCAGCTTGGGTTTTAGTGTCTTATTCAAGGACACTTCTGATTCAAGGTAGGTGGATGATCCTGTCTACCTCTGAGCTAGAGCTGCCCCCCCCAAAAAAAAAGATCAAATTCACTGTGACATCATAATGTGCTGCCATTATTCAACACCCTAAGTGTGTCCTTTTATGTGGACATAGTGCCTGCATGGCCCAGTGCTTTGTATATGGCTTGCACCATGTACACCACAGAGGACCACCCTATCCTTGGGTGTCTTGTCCCAGTTCTCAGTCCTGACAATCATCCTCTGTTGCACATAACAACATCATCATTTTTGCAGTGACAGGATGTGTTGCCTTTGCTGCTCCAGACTTTCTCTCTATAACTGTTCTGGATGAGGTTCTTCCCCTAGTGTTGAGGGGTTCCATCCTTGTGCTCCATTGACTTTTTTTGTTGCGAGTTGTCTGCCTCTCAAAGCCTCTTGTTGTGCCTTGAGTCATTGCTGTTCACTGGGTACAGCTTGACTATCCGTTGCTGGCTGCTCTCTTTCCTGCTTTTCCCTGGGAATTCCTGTGGGCCGGTGACTCTGCACTCCATGCTTGTCACGGGGCAGCACTGCATCCCCCACAGGGCTTCCTGTCTTTGGCACCAGGGCAGATGTCCTCTCTGCTGCATACCTCTCTCTGGTGCGCTGGCAGATGTTCTTTCTACCACATGCCTGTCTCTCTCAGGTCCTCAGTTTTAGGGCCATGTATTAGATCCCAAGATATCCCTATACGGGAGATACCAGACCAGCTCTTTGTTTAAAGGGTCTGATCCTCAATTCCTATGGGTATTACTCACTCAGCTTCTCACTGCCCTTACCCTTCTTCCACTGAATAGCCTTAGAGTTGAGTACTAGGCCACTAACATTCGTTAACAGCAGCTCTCCTCTCACTTATCTAAGCTTTGGGTATGGTTGCTATGATAATGTTTAGTGGCCCTACAGTTACCCCAAGAATTGGTTGATTTGCTAGAGTAGATTAAGGTATAAGAACAATGTGAAAAAAATGTGGATCACACTTTACCCATTGAATTACTATCACAACGATTAAGGTGTGGTCTCAAGGTCTACAACCTGTACTTTGACTGCAGTATCATGAATTTGTTGCAGAATTTAGCAAGGGCAAGCACACAGCTAGTAATGGTTCAAACTGATTAATCAAGATCGTAATTAATTCTATGATTCTGTTGAATTAATAAGAGGTGAGGCTGAGCAGATTAGGGTCACTTTGGAGACTCTTTGGAGAGAGGGAGAGAAGAACCATATGGCTGCAACAGGTCTTCCTTTGCTGCCGAACTGTAGGATCCTATAGGGACCCACGCACTTGTCCAAAGTCCCAAAAGGCTCTCACAAATCCCCAGTCCATAGTGGCAGAATTGGCAAACAGTACTGAATCGTAATCCTTTGGCTGGATGGCTAATCCTCGTTCCCGCAATCCCCTTTCCCCTTCAGGTGAAGTTTTGAAACTGATTTCCCTCCGATGTGGTTGATCCAGCCTAAAGCTCAGAATGTGAGGGTTGACGAGGACTCAGAACGTTTCCACTTTTTTGCTCACTCTTTTGTTCCATTACTTTGCTTTGTTTTTACATGGTAAGTGGACTGTACTCAGCACTTTTCTAGTCTTCTGATGCAATTTTATCCATTTACACTTGGAAGGCAGCTGCTCATCAAAAAGGAAACTTTCAAACTCGCACACTGATGGAACAGCCATCAGGAACATCAGTTTAGTGTCTTGCCCAAGGACACTTAATCAAGCCCACAGGGGCTGGGGATTGAACCACCCATCCTCTGATAGGTGGACGACCCGCCCATCAACCTACTCTACCTCTGAACCACAGCCAGCGGTAAATGTCAGACACCAAGTACACTCATTTTGGAAAGCTCCTCTCCTTCTGATGTAACCATATGTGTAAACTTTTGGCCATCTGAATTTCCCTCATTTGCCTCTCCCTTGCAGTAACCTTGCAGATGAATCATTGTTTTAAAGATGTTACACCCAACTGCTCAGTTCATTTCTCAGTATTTTACTTGTCACTCTTAACATTCCTTGCATTTACAGTCTTGATTCATTAATTAATAAATTAAACCATATAATCATATTCTCAAGCATCATTGCATCAGGACTGCTGTTTTCTAAAGAAATCAGTCATCAACTGATCAATCAATGATTTATGTCATAGTATATTGATTTTTCACAAAAAAGCACTGGTTGGGGCTTGTTCTTATTCAAACCTTAAAAACTAAATTGTGTGGTTTTGCAGTGATGCAAAGGTATAAAGAAATATTTCTTATTACATTATGGGTTTAAAAGCACAAAAGTGGACAATACTCAGTGGAAAAAAAAGTTTCACACTGGGGTGAAATGGGTTGAGTTCATCTTGAATTGTACAGCATCAGTGAGTAGGGCTGGGCAATTGCCCACTCAATCTAAAATGTATCACGGTAATATTTAAGTCCTTTCACTGACTTAAAATTGCTCATGGTGGTGAATTCAGCTAATACTTTTACAATCTATATACTCTTTAACTGTTGTGCTCAGTCTATCCATTCTCCCACTTTGTTCTGCCCTAAACAAAGTTTCCCTGTGCCATATCATTAACTCAACAGTATTGGAAAATTTCTTAAACTGTGTACCATGAGAAGCTCTCACTAACTGAAAACTTAAGTAACTTGCCTATATGAAAAATGTGTAAACTGGAATTACTGAGAAGGTCACTAAAAGTGCTTGAGCAGAACTTAATTAGCCACTCTAATGAACAATATAGCAAAATGAACTGAGAAAAGAGCAGCAAAAGAACCATCAGTAGTGTGCATAGGAGTCCTTTTGTAACATCGATAATCTGCATGTGCATTCACTTTTCAGGTTGTTTTGAAATGCATTTTTATATGTATACTCCAAGATTTATTTATGTCATGTTTTACAAGATCAGTGTACAGTGTATATAATTAAGTATTGTATGCAGTATCAATGTTTGTGGATGTGTTTTATGCCTTTTTTTTGTAAACCGTGATAGTTTTGAAGCAGATATTTGCTGCAGTGTACTATTTCTACACCTCAAAGCACTTGGCTCTCAGGATTTTTATTTACATGTGTTATAACAAACTGAATTTGCCTGTGTGGGTGATCAACAAAAAAGCATCTGTTTGTCAAGGTGTTATTAACAGCTTTGTTTCATGTTGCAATGAAATAATGATTAAGTAGTTAACGGCAAAGAAGTAGTGTGTTTTTGATACTTTGGCTTTTCCTGGATTCTTACGTTCATTCAAGTCTTACTGGATTTTTAAATATTATATCATTCATTGTCTGCAGATTTGATGAAAGGTAAACATAATACAGAATGAAATTTTCCACTTTGTCTGAGATGGAAATTTACTGACAGCCATCAGATTGATGCCCTGAACACATAGCTGTAGACGTTTGTCTTTTACCATGAAAGTAATTGGTGTCTCCAGGTTCACTGGTATTCTTTTGGGACATTTATCCCAGATTGTAGGTTTTCCTTTTTTCACAGCACTGTTGGTGGCTTCCTACCCTTGACACACAAGAAATTATTAATTTCCCTCACCTCAGCACATTATTCAGAGGAAATATCTAAACTTGCATAGTCTTACAATAATAAAAACCAGAGCAGCTGTTTAAAAGTATCAAATTAACATAAGCTTCATGGGTTACCAGGGGACAGAGCTTGAGAAATGATAATGACGGTGTGAGTTCATCTGTTAATCCAACTGTTTTAAATATCTGTAAAACAGATTTCTATAAAATATTTGTGGTCAAATTCATGGTCACATGGTCATGGAGGATGTGTCTTTTTATTTGGTACTAGCCTGGTTCCAGAGTTCTGAAGTATAGCAAAAGTCTTCTCTTTCTCTGAATCTTTTTTCTCTCATCAAAATATCTAGTGTCTACTAATGGACAGCTGTTTCTGAGACAAACTCTATAGGCGGGATATCTACAAAGGGAAATCCATAAAGAACAGTGACAGAATGTGACCAAAATGTGTGAATGAGATGACCCAGCTGTACAGGTTTCTGTAAAATGACTTACAATTATAACTCAGGGTGTGCAGATGAAATTAGCAATTAGCTTATCTTAGCAATTAATCTTAACTTCTTCTTCTTTCTCTTAATTTAACTTAAATTCTCCATCCCTGTCTGTTGTATCAGCCAACAGGCAATTGGTTCTGTTAAAGATGTAATCTTCTACTGGACATTGCAGTTTTAGAAAATGTTACTTAATCAAGTGTATTTGAAAAGAATTTGAAATTCATGTCTTTGTATCCTTGTTTTAAGTTTAGCTAACTGAATGGTTTCATCTATCCTCATCAGTAGGTATATTTGTGTATCATTTTCATAGCAATGAAAGTGAGTGGAACGATTTGTAATACTATAGCCTAGTGGGCATATATATGAGGTAGATCGAATTGGTCTAAGCACAAAACCTTGTGGAATATTGTGATTAACTTTAGTGTACTTGAAGGGATCATCCTTCACATGTACAAACTAGGATCTATCTGATAAGTAAGACTTGAACAAGTAGTGCGGTTGTAAGTTGTCATGGTCAATGGTCTGGAATGCAGCACCAATATCTGCACCCCGCATGTGACAAGGCATATAGACCATCACAGACTTCAAACCACCTAGTACTGTGCCCACAACTCAATCTGTCTCATTCAGTCTTTTACAGAGTGTGTTTCAAAGATGTTTTGGGCTAAGAACAATAACTACAGTTTTGTCTGAGTTTCCCAGCAGGCAATTTCAGGTCATCCAGGTATCCTTAATGCAGGCTTGAAGTTAAGCCAACTGAGTGGATTCATGCTTGATCGATAGGATTAATTATGTATCATCTGCATAACAGTGATGGAGTGATTGTTAATAATATTCCATAGTGGGGGCATATATACAGTATAAAGAATCTGGTGATGTGTGTGATGCAGATTTTAAAATCGGTAAGGACTTTACATTTCCTGTAGTCTGATGCAGGCTCAAAACTCAAAGGGTTTCCATTCATAATATGTGTACAACAGAAAAAAGTATTGAAGAAAGAAGAATGTCTGGCCTTCCTGCTTTCTAATTGACATAATTGATCAAAATGGTTAATTATTTTTCTACAGATAATTAAATTTAAAAAAACAACAACAACAAAGTGTTGAAAACCTGAACACAGATTGGGAAATACAAAAATGAGATTAGCAGTGAGTACCTCCATACTAGGTACAGAATATGTGAAGTCCCTTTGCCCACTTAAAATACATTAAAACTACTATGAAAAACTTGAATCCAATCTTCCTTAAAAACTTGGGAGGACATCACGCTGCTTCTAAAATCTTCCATGATATAGCAGAATAACAGCACATTACTACTTTGAATAGGCTGTGTTTAAGAGACCCCTGTCTGCTAGCTTGCCTTTGTGAGGTGTCTAATTACACTGTTGCTGACAGTAACTAGCTTCTTTCCTGAGCATTAGCCTCCCTATTAAAAATCTCCAGCCTGTTCAAAGCTGCCGCAGTACACATTCATGTCAGAGTTTAAAATCAGGCGACTCTTAATCAATAGCATCTTGCATTGAGCTCAGCTAAAGAGCACACTTTGAAGTTTCTGGATCTCATTTAATGGGCAGTAAGGAGGTCAGGTACTTAGAAGGCCACAGCACCCACCACCCCAGCAGAAATGAACATGGTAGAAAGACGTTCAGGAAATAAATACAAGCCTACAAGAGTCAAGGTTTCACTCTTGTCAAAGTATCCATTCAGATGCATGAAGGTGGATACATTTTTATTGTTTAGTTTGTTTGGTTTTTTTTTCATGCAGACAACATTACAACTTTCAAACACTGTTCAGCTTGGATGTAACTGAATTTGGACAGACCATTTGGGTATGAACAGATAATGAACTCTGAAAAGATGTGGTCAACATCAGCTTTTGTAATCATTTTTTGTTACCTGATAGGTAACATTTGCCTGAGCCTTTAAGCCCTTCCTGTTAGAGATAAAATGGTCAAATTTAACATACTCATGTCAGTAAATTAACCGCAGGAATCAATGAAACTGATAAATAGTACACTTTAGGTATGATTTTCCCAGGTTACCGTGCTTTTGACATGTTTTTGTGTCATTTTGATGTCTATTTCCATTTACCACCCAACCTCATAGCTTTCTTTCTTGGCTCATCTTAGACACATGTAGAGTTAATTTTGTTTTTCATTCTTATATTGTTACACTCGCTGATTTTGTGTAACTAAATGCTTTCTTTATTTTCCTGGCAGGACTAGAAACATGACTGACGTGGCACGAGGTCCAGTAGTTGGCCGTCCATTGGCATTCGACAATGAAGAGCGGAGGGCTGTTCACTCCTGGTCCCGGATCTCATCAGCAGGGCACAGCGTCCTCCTAGATGCTCTAAAGATCCTCAGCCCGATGTCCCGTGACCTCTCTAGCAGTGAAGAGCTGGTCACCTTTCTGCAGGACCTGAGCGAGGAGGGCCACAAGCCCACTGTGTTGCGCAGCAAGGATGTATATGGGTACCGCTCATGCACAAACCAACCACTGACTGAAGACATGCTGAAGCCACCCAACAGAAACATCAGACCCACTGCCAAGAGGAGGGGAAAGAGGCCCCTGGCCAAGAAGAGAGAGGTGCATCCATCCTGGAACATGTCTGAGAGGAACAGCCCTAGGATTCAAGGAGTTCGCCCTCCAGAGATGCTGGTGGACCATCATGCCATCATCTGCAGCAGGACACCCAGTCGGACTGTAGCGATGTCACAGACGTTGCAGGTGCGGCCATGTCTCAGACTCACCAACATTGAAGGCTTGTCTGGCTTCCACACAGCCAGACTTCAGATCCACACTTCCTGGGACTCATCCTCAGAGGCGCCTTCTGTTGCCTTATCACAGCAACAGCACCCTCCAATGCTTTCAGGAATACCTTTGCAGCCTTCTCAGAACGGTGGCGGAGCACCCACCAAAGCAGTGGCCTTGTTCAGCCAGAAGAGCCTGTCCTGTCCTCTCCGATTGGACGGCGCCCTCATTGGAGATTCTGCTCCAGTTTTTTATGGTAATGGCCGGGCATTCCCAGAGACTCACACAGAGCTGACTAGCAATGGGTGGAGGAGCAACGGACTCCATCGGGATGGTCGGGTCCCCAAGGACCTGAACAACCCTACACGGCAGAGAAATGGATGGAAGGACAAGAACAGTTTTAGATGGAAAGTTATTAAGGTGGATGACTCTCGCTCAGTGGCTGAGGCCCGCAGAAAAGCGCAGAAGATCCTACAGGTCAACCTGTCGCCCGTGATTCAGATCCAGCCTCTCAACCATGTGCTGAGAGATTTCAGATACCAGAATAAGTGACAGTTTCCTTCAAACCTACACATATAGTTTTGTTTAGCAGATGTTAGCGTTTTACATGCATTAGCCTCTACCTGGCTGAGCCCCAGTGTTCATAGCAGACGTTTTGCATACGTTTTTGTGATCTCTGCTGAGTGAAAGAGGTAGAAAAGTTGTAGTCTGTCTGTTGAAGTTCTGGTTCCTGAGTGAGGCAAATCGGAGTGAAAGTCATATGAAGTTAGGTGATGATTTTCCCAGCAGGCTGGGAAATGACTGTCTGCGAATGGTAAGTTTTCACTGTTTGCATTAGTTTACAGTCCTAAATACTTTAACCAACCTTCATTCTGCTTTGAGCTGACTGGCTGCTAGCCAGAGTTACTGATGGATTTTGGGATGCAGCATCCACTGTGACTGTTAGGTCAAAGGTGAATTCTCTGCCTTTTTGCAAGGCACCGGGTGTAGCTCACCATTGTTCAAAGAGTATTTATAACTCATTTGAAGAGTAGCGCTGATTTGTTACGTATTTTTTACTTGACATCCAGATGAACTGGTTAGCAGGGCAGGTTTCCAAAGTCTTCAGATGAGCGAATGTGATGGTCGGTTGGTTCCAGCAAAACTAAACAAAAGGAGGGAAAAGAGAAACATGTTTAGTTTGTCTTCCTTTTTTTGTAATTTTTGTGTTTCCACTGGAAATCAGGAAGGCTCTAAGTGAGAGTCCATAAGGGAGTCAAATCCACAATACATACAGAGATAGATATTTGATGGTTGATGATTTGTTTGAACTACAGTCCTTCACCAAGTGTTCCTTTGGTTTATTTAATCCAAACATGGAGACAAAAGACTGACGTCTTAAAAGTGACAGAACATAACTAAAAGGAAGCAAATGCAGTAAACAAGAGTATGGAAGGGGACTTGGGCCTTGTGACATTTTGACTTCTGACATTTATCTTTAAATCTTGATATTGAAAATTTTGAACGTAACTTTTTGAATTTTCCCATATTTTCTCATCATAGGACATGGTCTCAGAATCCTATTTTGCAAAATCTTCCTGTAATTTTAGAGTTTCTTCTCAGAATTTTTCCCAATGTTCTTCCATTCCATAACATAGCCCTGGTCCACTTCCATATGTGAGACTTTCTTTTGCAGCAGATACAAAAACAATAAGGTGTGCACTCTGGCTGGAAAATGACCATCAGCTGCTGGTCTAATGCTGCTCAAGATTGACTTGTCTTGTAAATTTCTGTACTGCACAGGCAACCAACTGTTTGTTGGAGTACTGATATGTTTCTGATAACCATTCTTAATTTGAGCTGCTTTTCTGACAAGTTCAAATTTGAAGCTTTGGAAAGTTGTTTTTTTTCTCCCATCAGAATTCATTTGTGTTCTGCTTTGTTGAGTGTCAGGATTCACCCAATAAAATCTACATTCTGAACTTTGTTTCTTGAATTCCTCAGCTGCAATCTAACTGGTGTTCCACTGTTTTGTTTTGTTTTTAATGTCTGTATTTTTCAGCCTGGACCCTATTCCTCCATATTCCTCTACCTTAGTGTCTAATGTGGACAACAGTTTGGAAATACATCCAGTATTGAGGGAAAATGTTTCAGCTGGTAGCCACAAAACGGGCTGCTCTCTAACACTTCTGGGCAATTATGCTTGTGTTTCCAACAGAGTGGTTTAGATTGTTATTCTATGTATTCTATGTCTGGCAACATTTGAGAAATGTTGTTGGAATAGAGCCTTTTGTTAAAGAACAATATCCCATTTGTTTCACCGGTAACTAGTTATATTGCTTTTCCTCAGTTTCCAGACTGCTTTGACACAAAAGAAGCTCTTCAGATATGAAATACAGCTTATTCAAACTGAGTAGTCAGGGTGGTTTCAGTGAATATATATGAATTTAAGTATGTATTAGATTGATCTCAACTAGGAGATCAATCTAATACATACTTAAATTAAAAGTTCACAGTTATGCATCAGGATATTTTTCCTGCCTGTTTTGTGGCTACTGACTTCACTAGTCTTGCTGACCACTTTCAAAAATTGTCTACCATTTGTCACTTAGAAAAAACGTGACAATAGAATCCAGATTGAAAAATAATAAAGCTTCCTTATTTAAAGAAAATGCACTTTGATAGAGTGACAGTGCTTCATTGTCACCTGAACATGAAAGTTGTTAATAATCAACTTCCTGTGACATTTAGAAAATATTCTAGAAATGATCCGTTTTTGTTTTTTTGTTTTTTTGTTTTTTTTACTTCCTCTGAACCCAAACTGGTTTTGCCACAGGTGCTAACTTTGCAATGTAGGTGCTGATTTATGTGACTGGCACAAGAGGGTTCTTTTACTACAGATTAGAGCATTTAAAAGCAGTGACTTCCTGAGTTACTCCGAGTGACTGGTAGCACTGCTTCCCCCTGCAGGTTGGGATGAGCTTGCCTAGCCACTTTGTGTGCTCCTCTAATGGGTTTCTACTGTGAGGAACCACCGCAATCCATTTTCATGCAATCATCTGTAAGAAATATGTTGTATTCTTTAAAGTTTAGTTTGATAAAGCTGTGCAAAATCACATTTCACAAGACAAATGCAATGTTATTGAGCATAATGTGTATTTTTGACAGCAGAAACAATGCTTTAACAGAAAACCTTAACTCATACTCCTCTTCCAAGCTTGTCCTGGAGCATCTGATCTCAAGTCCAAGAAACTTTGAGCATTGTGAAAATCCACCAAGCAAACCTTGTTTTAATGTATTTTTGTTAAACTAAAGTTTTATTTCTTTCTTTCAAAAAACTCAAGAGATTGACTTAGTGAACACCCATATCTTCAAATCTAGGAAAACACAGCTAAACCACGGTCATTTACTACATGTTTGAATGCTACGGAGTCCGTTCATGGCCGCTCAGTACAACTGATCAGACTTAAAGTGGAAATGGGTGCATTTTGAGTTAATACTCATGCACTATGGATTAGCAGTCTGTTCCCCTGTTTGAAATGGGACCACGTCAGTGTTTGTTGGTCGCCCCTGCAGATTTCATCATCTCTTCTCTGGTATATTTTCACTTTCTGGAAGACACTGTTTCCTCACGCCCCTCTCTCATTTTTTCGTGTACCATCATGTTCACCACCAACAACTCCCTTTTATAGGCCTACTTTCTGTTAGTCTTGTGGTGCAACACTTGTATTATATTGTATTTCCTACAGAAACTTTGAAAAGATTTTTTTGTTCAATAAAACTGACCTGAAAATAATTTGTAGTTTTTTTTTTTCTCAACAGCATTTTCCTAACAACTTTTGACGCCCCACAGTATGCACAGTATGGTGTCAAAAGCTAAGAATGTGTAGTTTCATTACTATATGATCAAGATTGTATAAGACCTTTGACTTACTAAGCCAAGAGATGTGTGTCACTGTGCTATTGTGAGGCATCAAGGTAAGGCACTTGATCCTGAGCAACTTTGTTACTGAGAGTGAGCCAAAAGTCAAAATTAGTTAGTCAAAATGTCAAAGTCCCACTTGGACACTAGGAAAAACTGATAAGATTTTTGGGGTGTGATGATTTCTTTTCTTTGCATGTTCCATGTTGCACGGCCCATTAGGTCTGGTCAAGTTGTCAATTACTGGAAACCTCTTTGTATGGTGTTCCCAGCCCTATATAAGAGTATCCCACTCGTCTATGTTGGCTTGTTTAGCCCCATGTGTTCCACCTTTACTGCTGTTTTATTTTTGTTCTTACTTCCAACACCACATTCACTGACTTAATTCAATTCAATTTTATTTATATAGCGCCAATTCACAACAAAAGTCATCTCTTTATAAACAGAGCAGGTCTAGATCACACTCATTACTATTAATTACACCCAACAGTCCACCATGAGCAAGCACTTGGCAACAGTGGCAAGGAGAAACTTCCTTTTAACAGGCAGAAACCTTGGGCAGATCCTGGATCAGGTTGGACGGCCATCTGCCTTGACCGGTTACTTACTGGGTATGCATACACACAAAACTTCCTGATTTACTAGACTCAGTATTTTCTTAATGGTTTATGTTAATTTTTATTCATTTATCGAGATTACTTTACTTTTCCTGGACCCTTCATTATTATTGTCATCATGACAGAGCCTGTCATGACAGAGGTCAAAAGTCAAGTTTGCTGTGACCTCACAAAACAAGCTTTTAACCTTGTGATCTTTCAATAGTATTTTGAGGGCATTTCTTTAAAGGTGCCATTCCGTTGGACTGAATGGCAAATTGAGATTGAACTGATTTCAGATCATCAAATCATCATTTAGATTTTGGCCATCAAAGATCACAGTGACTTCAGTTCAATTTTATTTTTATAGAACCTATTCACGCGGTCTTCTCAGTCTTCCCTCTTCAATTACAGCAGGTCTAGACCATGTTCATATTAATTAAATTTCCGCCAACTTCCCAAAACACATTTTTGACAAAATATGACTACTTCCCATATGTCTAGTATATTATAATTAGTAAATTATAGCTGTTTATAATATATTATTTGTGTCTGGACAGACTAAGATGTTCTTGCAAAAATACAAACAGCAATTGACTCTAATGTCTGTCTGCATTGATTTAAAAAATGTGTTTCACATTAGAAAGCATACGTACAACAAAATCAACACTGTTCTTTGATGTGGGGATAAAATTATTATTATATAATTATTATCAGTAGTGTGTATAGCCCCCATATGCCTGTATACACTCTAGACAGCATCTGGGCTTACTCCTGATGAGACAGTGGATAGTGTCCTGGGGTATCTCCTCCCAGACCTAGATCAGGGCATCAGTGAGCTCCTGAACAGTCTAAAACACTACTTGGTGGCATCAGATGCACCAATACAGAGAATCTAAATTGGATTCAGGTCTGGGGAACTCGATGGCAAGTCACTGGCATTGGTGCCTTTGAGATCCACGAACTGCCTATATACTCAAACCACATGACGCTAGTTTTTGTCCTAAGGAACCTAGGGCTTACTGAGAAGAACCTAATAGCAGTCAGGGTACCACTGGCTAGCACATGGAGGTCTGTGCAACCCTCTGAGGATATGCCTTCCTAGACCATTACTGACCACTACCAAACCAGTCACTGTGGATGATGTTACAGTCAGCATGATGGCCACCACTGCATCACCAGACTCTTTCACATCTGTCACATGCTCAGTGTGAACCTTCTTCATCTGTGAAGAGAATGGGATGGAATGGTCAGCCGGCTTGCTCTGATTGTCTTGGCCAATCGACCTATACAGTGCTGGGCTATAAGCACAAGAGGAAGTTGGACCCCTATGCAGTAGCCCACTGGAGGCCATTTTGTTTGATTCTTGCAGTGCTCCTCCTATTTACAGGCTAGAACTGGGCTGTCAAGTCACTGGACTGCTTAACAGATTTTGAAAATTTTATTTCGGTTTTTAAATAAAATACTCTGATATTCCTGATTTGTCCCCTGAAAACTGAGGATTGCTGAAATTGCATTCATATTTCTTAAGACATCTCAGTTGTTAGAATATATACCTGGACATGGATTTACCGGTTTACCGGTTCATTTACCCACTGAATATTAAATTGCACTTGGGGTAAATTGGGATTTAAATGAAGTCTCCTGTCTTCTTGTCTTGTTTGTTTATCTGAATCTGGGTCCTGGGGGCAGTAGTCTTAGTAAGGAAGCCTCGACACTCCTCTCCCCGGCCACTACCACCAACTCCTATGGAAAACAGATGCCAAGCTAAAAAAATCTAACCTCTCCAGTGTGTCATAGATCTACCCTGGGGTCTCCTTCCAGATGGACATGCCTGGAACACCTCCCTGGGGACTTGTCCAAGAAGCATCCCAACCAGATGCCTCAAGCACCTCAGCTGGCTCTTCTCGACACAGAAACATTGGCTTTACTCTGAGCTTCTCCCAGATGACTGACCTCCTCACCCTATCTCTAAGAGTCCAACCACCCTATGGAGGAAACTAATTTTTGCTGCTTGTATTCATAATCTAGCTTTTTCAGTCACTAGGTTGATAGGTGAGCGTTGGAACATAGATTGACTAGTAAATTGAAGAACTTCGCCTTGTGGCACAGCTCTCTCTTCACCACAGTGGAACAGTATAGTGTCAGCATCACTGCTGGTGCGGCAAGCAAGTAGGGCCATATCATCTGCAAAAGCAGAGTCTTAAGGCTATCAAACCTGATACCCTGTGCCACTTTGCTGTGTGGCTAGAAATTCTGTCCATAAAAATTGTGTACAAAATCAGTGACAACAGGCAGCCCTGCCGTAGTCCAGCCCAACAAATCTCATTTACTGCCAGCAATGTGAACCAGATAGATAGATAGATAGATAGATAGATAGATAGATAGATAGATACTTTATTAATCCCGAGGGAAATGTAGGTGTCCAGCAGCAGTGTAAAATTGTAAAATTGTGCAAACACTTGCATGTATAAAAAACTTCAGAAAATGGAGAGATTAAATAAAGTAAAAATAGACATAAAATTAAATAAAGTTAAATAAAATAAAATAAAATAAAATAAAATAAGGTGGATTAGGGTAAAGGAAATTAAGAGTATATAAACATACATACATACATATACACATACCTATACACACACATACTTATAAATATGCGTATATACCATATACATCTACATATATACATATATATACACACCAGCATATACACACATGCTCACAAACATATGGTGGGGTTGTGGTGAATGTTTGGTGGTGTCCATCATAAGCACAGTCCAGGACAGTCCTCACTGGGAGGAGCTGAAGAGTCAGTGGAGCAGGTCAGAGACAGCATCCTGCCACTGAATGTGCTCCTCTGCTTGGTGATGATGTTATGCAGAGGGTGATGGACATTGTCCAGGATGAGCAGAAGCTTGCCGAGGGTCCTTTTCTCTGCCACAGATGTAAGAGAGTCCAGCTCTGCACCCACTACAGAGCCGGCTCTCCTCACCAGTTTGTCCAGCCGTGACGCGTCCCTCTTCTTAATGCTTCCTCCCCAGCACACCACAGCATAGAAGAGGACACTGGCAATGACAGTCTGATAGAACATCTGCAGCAAAACAATTTATACAACTTAATTCTCTCTTCATTTTCCCACTGGACAGGATTATCTAGGGGACTGGATTCCTGCTACCATCACTTTTGTATCGTGGCCTGGTGAATGAAAATACAGCCTTCACGTTTCCCAAGCGTAAGACCAACAAGCACTTACCTCACCCTGAACTGAAAAATGGAAATGGTATGCAAATTCTTAAGCATCTGTAGATGATAAAGATGAATATTCAAAAGACAAAGAATTCCAATATTTTAACAAATTTACTGAAATTTTAATAACATACAAAGGGGTTGCCAACCTCTGGATAAGATGCTGGCACGAGCATTTATCACATGGTGCACAGATTTTGAGGTAAGTAAAAACTAAATACTGCAAAATGTTGAATGAAATATTTCGCCACTAGTGTAACTGTTGCAGCAATTTGGCACCTGCTTGTGAAAGAGTTACACCTGGTATGCCTGGTATTAACACTGGATGGTGGTAGTTTTGATGGATTTGCCAGATCCTCTGCAGGGGTGAAGTCAGCTTTTTGGTGTCTGCCCTGTTCCTGTTAGCTACTTTACAGTGTCGTAGAAATAAAACTTCAGGAGATGAAGTCCTGAGAGAAATATAAGGTCTTTAATGAATCAACAATATGCCAAGACCTGAGTTATTCTGTGCTGAGCAACTGAAGAGTAAGTCAATATAATGCAATATATATCCTATCAATGCCACTGGTCCTCTGTGTTGTCACAGTGCCCCCAGCCAATTTACTTATTTTTGACAGGCAAATGACTGTGTGTGCTGCTCAGTGAGAATTACAGATGTAAAATGAGGCAATAGCGTATTAAGCGTATCTGCCTGAACATCGTTCAATTTTGCACGTCTTGTTTTCTTACACTTATTTATGTACATATTATAGTTCTATATTCTATTTTTATCTTTAAATTATTTAGGTTTTTATCTTTTGTTTCTTTTATGTTATTACTATTTTTATGTTATTACTGTTTCTGATAACAAAATTTCCCTCAGGAGATTAATAAAGTACTTCTATTCTATTAAAAATATGTATGGTTATATGAGTTTTCACTACAACAGAATACACTGTCACAACACTATCAGGACGCAAGCAGAAGAAATCGTAGTGGAAGCCCAGTACATACATTTTGTTGAACATTTTTATGTTTATTTTGATTTGCACCCATGTCGTATTAGAGCCACTGGCTCTGAAAGCAATTTAATTAAATTGCTAAATTAATATGTGGACATTGAACAACGTTAAATTACAAGTATTTGCAGATGACTTAGGTAATTCACTCATCCTCAATCTTCTGAAAGCGTTTTCCTCTAGTTTCTTAAGTTTTGCAGTATTTCCTTTTGGTTGAAAAAAATATCAAGCTCTTCATAACCCCTCATTATCATCATCAGTGTTCAAGAGCTCTCTAGAGTGCCTTTTTGGTGGCGAAAACACCATATAGGAACCTTAAGTGCCCTATCAGTGGACAAAAAGTGCTGAATTGCCTTCTATTGAGCTCTGGAGAAAACACAATGAAGTGGAAGGAAGGATGAATTTCTCCTTTGCATAGCACTGGTCAAAGATTCTGGCAAGTCAAAGATCTGTCAGTCTGGGTGGGTAAAGAAAAAAAGCACCTAGCCTGCCTCATTATGTACACTGAAGTGCCCTTGAGCAACACGCTTTACTTGACCTACTTCCGTGGAGTTGCTCAGTGTCCAGCAGATTAGACAGCTTCCAGGTGCGTGTGTGATTGTGTGAAGGTGATCAGGGTGTTCTTATTGTTCTTAGTTGAATTCCCTCCGGAATAAACAAAGGTAAAAAAAAAAAAATAGAGCTCAAGTAAGTCAGGAGCCAAGACACAGTGGAAGAGGTCATGGTATGAGAAGAAGAAGCAGGACGTGATGGTCCATTGGGAATTTAAGTTAGTGGGATTGGAGTGAGATATATCTCTACCAATCATCAGAAAGCATTTAAACAAAAAAAAGTGATTTCTGCCATCAAAAGGTGATTATTGGTGTCACTGCATTACATTTTATTTTTTTGTTATGAGCATATTACAGGTACAAAGCCAAAACAAAAGCTTTGCAGGAGGTAAAGGCATTATTGTGCCTTTCTGATCAGATTGGAGGAGTTCACAGACCTTACTGGAAAGCTTGCTGGAGATGTGAAGGAATGCCAAGGAATTTGCAGTTTGACACACACTCCACAACAGCTCCGTTGATGCAGATGAGGAAGTCTGAATGGATCCTATCTCGTCTGAGGCCCACATACTATGTTTTTTTAGATGAGTGCTGTGGATATAGTGTCCCCTGTTGACCTGCTGGTGTGTTAAGCAAACTGATGGGGTACAGAGTAGAGGGCAGATGGGATGAGATAAAACCAGTCTCTCAATGCACGTTCTGTACATCAAAAGTGAGAGCGGTTGATCACCAGAATGGCGGTTTCTTTTGAAGGTGATCTTCTTGTATCCTTGGTCAAAGCATGCTCAGAAGAGTAGAGAGGCAAAGTGAGTTGTGAGCGCAGCACTTTCACAACATACTACACAGACTGAAACATTTAATTGCCATTATGGGAACAGCACTAAGCTGGCTCAAGCTTGATTTATCGGATAGATTCCAGTTTGTACGTCATCAACAAGCCCTCCAGTTACACCAGAGTTAGTCACTTTCACTGTTATGCAGATGATGCACGATTATACCTATTGATAAAGATACTTGAAACCACTCAGTAAGCTAGGACCTGCAAATTCCTGCTGCTTAATTCACACAAAACTGACATTATTGTACTTGGACCCCAACACCTTTGTAACACATTAGCTAAAGACATACTCATTGTAGAAGGCTTTACTCTGGCCTCCTGCACCGCTGTCAGGAATCTATGTTATATTTGATAAGGCCAGGTCCTTTAAGTCCCACGTAAAACTTTTTTTGTTCATGTAACGTCACAGAAATCACACATCTTGTGTTAACATGATGCAGGAAAACTTGTTCATGCTGCTGTTACTTGTAGGCTGGATTATTGCTCCTTCTAATCAGGCTGTCCCAGTAAGTCTCTATAGACCCTCCAGCTGGTCAGGAACGCTGTAGCAGGTGTATTGACAAGAACTAAGAAAAGAGATCACACCTCTCCTTTATTAGCATCTCTTTGCTAGAATCTAAAATCTAGAAGAGCATTTAAAATCCTTCTATGGACCTACAAACCTACAAAGCCTGTAGTGGTCAGGCACCATCTTATCTTAAGGAGCTTGTAGTACCCTACAATACACCCTATTACCTCTCTACATCGCTGGGTCCCAGAATGCGGAGTTACTAGTTCTTCCTAGAGTATTTAAAAGTAGAATGGGAGGCAGAGTCTTCAAATACCAAGCTCATATTCTGTAGAACCAGCTCCCAGTTTGGGGTTGGGTGATATGGACACCCTCTCCTGACAAAGAAGAATTCTAAATACTACACTAGCTCCACGTAGAATCCAGATTGTAATGTTGAAATCCTAATCTCCACCACAAAGACCTTAATGGTGAATATCTTCTATCTTCGTCTTTCTTTCTGTCTCTGTTTTTTTCTGTTTCCCTAGTGTTGTGTGCTTCCTGTTTTATGTTTTGCTTCATTCACTTCCTCCACTTCCTCCCCCACTGCGTTTCCCTCCTGTCGGGCCCTGCCCTAATGAGTTGCACCTGTGTCTCATTGTCTCCCCTTCCCCAGAGTATATCTCTTCAGTCTTTCCTGCCTTATGTGCCGGTTTGTTGTCATTCTTTGCCTCAAGTCTTCCAGCATTCTTTTGTGTAAGTCCTCTTTTTGTGAGCCTAGTTTGAAAATGTTTGTGCTTTGAGATTTAGTCTTATACTGCCATGTCTCTGTCCTGTCGACTGATTTCCTGTGTTATATCCTGCTGACTGCTTTTGAGTCCACGCCATTGTGGGCGTCTACCTTTATTCCCTATGTTGTGGGTGTCCCTGTTTGCTGCTCAATGCCAACTCCTGTTCCCTCAACAGTAGCAGTGGCATCTGTCTTTTTTTATTGGCTAAAATGGTTCCATATTTGGAAATATTACAAATGTTTTTTGTGCACAATTTATTTGTTGCCATGTTCTATGCTGGCTCCTGTTGAGATGTAACGCTTTAGCTACAAAAGACCACTCTTATTGGTGGGAACCCCCCACCTGAGGACCAACCAGGGGCACCCACTGCCTGAAGGAAAAGGGATAGGGACCTCCTCAGATATTCCCTAAGGTGCAATCAAGTATACTTTTATGCACACGGTCATGGTTTGGACTGTATTTGATGCTTTTTGTTTTTGTCTTCAACTTGAATAAAATGAGTCAATTATTAATGAACTTCAACACAACTCTGGCACGCTTCTTAATTTATACATGCTTTAAAGAAAGGGTTCCCTCCAAAGCAGCTGACCATGATTAAAATGTGGGATTAGAGGTCTGTATGTTTTGCCTGGCGCAGGTGGCACATGAATGATACTTTCAATGTAGACCTACAACAACAACAAAGGTCAATGATATTATTACAAATGAATCAGTGATTCAGTGACCTTCACATTGCTGATGGTAACAGACTTTGTGCAACTTCCAGAAATATGATGAATACTGAATCACAGTATAAGTCATTGATTATGTCACTCCGTCTTGCTCTATGTTCTGTTTGAAGACCCAGGAACTATTTGGACAGAGTCAGCTGAACTAGGGTTAACTGATAGGCCAAACACAAACCTTGCAACTGTTTCTACTAATGCAAAAGCATTCATTGACATATTTCACATCTCCGTTTTTTGCTGGTATTAATCTTACTCTGGTAAGAGTGTTCTGACTTAAATAGTGGAGCCTACTTCCCAGCAAGTGTAAATCAGAGCAAAACAAATGAACCTGGTAATCAAGAGTTCGACCAGACTGAAGCATTATTCATTTATGCACATCAGATTGTCACTGCCATGAATGACATCGTTATATTCATCGCCCAGAGGAGGAAAGCAACACAAAGAGAGATCGCTCGAGCTTGCTGGGGTTCAGGTGAGGCTTGCATCCTTCCAAATGCAACAGATGGCATTGAGTATATGCATGCTGTGTCCTGTTTGTAACTGGTTTAGCTGCAAGGCATAGAACTAATTAATTCCCAAAGATGTAACAACAAAACATTTCTGCATCACTACTCTAAACAGTACACTGCCAAAGCGCATTGGAAATTTTGCAATAGTTTCCGAACTGTTGGAAACCACTATTCCTCATTAGGTACTATGCCTATGTTCACAACTGCAGCAGCTTTTAAGTCCCATTTCCATGAACATTTAGTAAAAAAAAAGCCATACAGTAGGTCTCAGTTATCTCCTCATCATAACGTTAGCACGTTTTTCCTCTCTGTTGCTGTTCACCATGGTGAAATCTGCAGAAGAGTTGTTTTTGAGAGCAGGCAGGGGAGTGGAGGATCCATTTCTCGGGAGTTTTAGGAAATCTGATGCTGCTCCACCAAGGCAGAGATTTACCTGTGCACCTCTTGGGAGCTAACGCTTTGTGTTTCTGCTGGTGCCTGAAGTATGAGAGTACCCACCCATGTTTTACAATGATTTAGTGATCAGTATTTAGCCCTCAGTGCAGTTGGTTAAGCATAAACCATTCTCCTGCTATCCCCTGTGGCGGACAGGAGGACAAGGGGTCAAACCCAAACGCAAACTCAGGTGACAATGATTCTGATGAACAAAAATGCAGTACAAAAGCTTATTGTATTGATGAGTTTTACAAGGTACGCAAAGCTGCAAAACACAGGTAGTCCAAAAAGGCAAACATATTGTTGGGAACCTGGCAAGAACCGATGTGCAGGGAAAAACAAAGATAATAAGCCATACAACACGAGGAAATGCAAGAAAACCAGCTTGGAGCAGCATTTATTATGTAAGCCAGTCTTTGTAAATACGTCTCTATTAACTTTGCACATCTAGACTTTGGAATTTTATCCCACTCTTCTTTGGGACAAATAAGTTTTGTGAGGGGATCCCCTGTGTTCTTCTCTCCTTAGGTCAACCAGCTCTCTTGCGGACTGGGCCATTCCAACACTTTGATTTTCCTTTTCTGAAGAAATGGTCCACTAGGATGTGTGTTGGGCCATTGTCATGTTGGAATGTGAAATGACAAGAGCACCTGACCAAGCTGAAGAGAAGCAGTCCCACAGCATCACAGTCACTATAGTGTTAAATGGATGATGATTAGCTTAGCATCAAAGAGATCTCACAGAATTACACTGAAAAGATCAACTTTTGTTTTGTGTTGACCAGTACACATTTACCCACATGGTTTGTGGTGACCAAATATATCATCATCAAGAGGTAACACACAGAGAAAATAAATTATAGCTAAGCACTGATCCTTACAGACATACCATACAAAAGGGGGGCAAGAACAGACAAAATGATCCACTATAGGAAACTCAAAAACATTCTCCTTTGTAGGAAAGAGGCAAACTATTGAAGAGTGATACCTGAAATTCCCCCTCAGTGCATAGCATTTACAGACATCAGTGGACCATTCAGGACTTTGATCTTTGCTTTCCACAGAAGCCAGATTTAAAAACATCAAATAATCTAAACCAGCAACTTCCTGGCACTCCTTTACTACATAACATATCTGTCTTAATTAGGAAGCTATGAGGCTAGCTTTTCTTAAAAAGCTGAATCTTGATCCAGCGGGTTTTAGCCGATGATAGACCAAAATCTAACCTACCCTTAAGAAAGCACTTTTCAATCAGTTGTGTGACCCTCTACTGCCAAAGGATTTGAAGTTCACTCCCTGAATGAAATGGAACTTTCTACCAGGCACTGAAGAGAAAAGTAACAGGCTTCTTGCATCTAACATTAGCAGTGGGTCAATAAAGTACTCTCCATCAGAGTGAGGTATTACAGAAAGTTTGAATATGCTACCAGCAGTTAAATTAATGATGATAGCTAATTCTGGAAACGAATGATTGTACCAATGTTATGATTGTATAAGATAGTTGCAAACATACATGTTTGTTTGTTAATGTTCATTAATGTGTCAAGACAGTTAAAACTTTATAAAATAAGAAATATTAAGAAAAAGAAAACCAAAGGTTTGCTCATGGGATTCCACTGGAAGGAGAGGGACTTTCCACCATGCGAACATGTGCTGGTTGTCACAAGGACCAGACTTAGAGTACAAGCTCTTCTGCATGAAGAGATGACGCAAAGGAAGGTAATAAAAAGAGAAAAGGTTGTTTAGTCTTCAGGCAACCCTCAGGTTCTGAGCTGGCTGCTAGATTGACTACATCAGAGCACCACAGCTGACGACAACAACCTAAACAACACCAGTTTATTAGGTGCCTCGCAGTTCCCTTCCTGCGTTTATCTTCAGCCCAAACAAGAAAATTTCAAAACAAGAATCAATCACACGGCAGAAGAATTACGATTCAACTAGGAATTGCCCTTTGCTCATTCAATCCGTCAGCTAAATACTGCCTAAAGGATATAAAGACCGTGATAACCTGCAATGTCCTGCTGCTCAACCCAGACAAGACTGAAGTTATTGTACTTGTCTCCAAACACCTTTGTAACACATTATTTAATGATATAATCATTGTAGAAGGCTTTACTCTGGCCTCCTGCACCACTGTCAGGAATCTCTGTGTTATATTTGATCAGAACATGTCCCTTAACTCCCACGTAAAACAAATCTCTAGAACTGCCTTTTTTTAAATTCATGTAACATTGCAAATTGCAAACATCTTGTCTCAAATGGTACCTGGACTGTACTTACAGAGCACTTTTCTAGTCCTCTGACCACTCAAAGTGCATTCACACGACATGTCTGCGTTCACCTAATCACACAATGATGGCTACTGTTCATCAGCGTGGGTAACTCTAATTAATATACTCATGCACATGCCGGGAGCAATTTGAGGTTCAGCGTCTTGCTCAAGGACACTTCGGAATGCAGTCCGGAGAAGTTGGGGATCGACCTGTCGATCCTCTGATAGGTGGACGACCTGCTCTAACTCTGAGCCACAGCCTCGCCTCGTTCTCTACACTGGCTTCCTGTAAAATCCAGAATAAAATTTAAAAATTGTTTGTTGTTCCCAGAGACTCCAAATGTTGAATGGGAGGCAGAGCCTTGAACTACCAGACTCCTTTCCTGTGGAACCAGTGCCCAGTCTGGGTCCAAGGGATGGAGGAAGAAGAAGTAGATGAAGAAGAATAAAAGGAAAAGGACAAAAGGAAGAAGAGGAATTCTTATCATTATCACAACTGCTATTATGATCAGTTGGTCTGTCACTTGTGTTCAGTGGAACTTGTACTTTGCTGCAGTTTGCTCTCTCTCTGAAACCAGTCAAGGCTGATGGCCGCCCACCTAGAGCCAGGCTCTGCTCAAGGTTTTTTGCTGCTGTCACCAAGTGCTTGCTGCTGTGTGATGTGCTGGGATTTGGCAATATGAAATTTAATTGAAAAATTCTTCCTTTCCTTCTCCAAAGAAAGTATCTTTCACATGTAGCTCAGTTGTCTGATCTGTATGTCAAACCTTTTCTGGGTGTTTAATCAGACAGAAGTGGATGTGAACCAACAGCAGCTGTAAATGGGGTCTGCAATGGCGGCAAGCCTGTAGCACTGGAGGTTGGGGTCTTGGGCCTTCAATGCGCCCTCCCCCCCAACAGCGTTCTTTGTGAGGCAGAACCACATCCAATCTGCTCTGCAGCCATCGCTGCCGTTCAGCCCTTTGTGTGCTGGGGGAAGGGAGCGGGCAGAGTAGTAACCTCCACAGCTGCTCACTCTTCATTTTGGAAAGGTTACCTCATCACAAAATTCTACTCTCAATTTGTGCAATGCTTTCTGCTGAACTGTCAAACCAATAAACTGTCTGACAGCCACATGGACAGCAGAGTGATGAGGTCAGGCTTCTGTGTTTGTCTTGAACATCAGCAGCAGAGTAGGAAAGCTATTTAAAGCGAAAGTCTACAAAGTAAGCATTTGGGGTTGGGCAGTGAGTGCCAGCAGTAGATGCATCTGAATAACAGCTATCTTTGTTTTCTGCCTGGATATTCAAATAGAAGATCCAAGGAGGAGCTGGTATGTAAACAAAACAAATTTATCTGTTTACACAGCGATGAGAAAAACAAAATTGGTAAAAGAACAGATGTGGAGGTCAACACACAGACACATTAAATATAATCAGTGTGAATACATACACAGAGTCCTGTGGTTTTAATTTTACAGCTTTGGTACTGGGGACATATTCTGGCAGCTGAAAACTGTTTAAACAGGTCCTGGATGTTTTAAAAACAAGCTTTTGAAATTTTTTGAAAAATGAAAACCTCTGAAGTGGGAGGCCGGGACAGAATATAGGCATTTGTGTTGGTGTTGACAACCAACAACAGAGCAATCTGCATGTCTGGCTCTGACCGACAACATCGCGACACACCGCTAGCTTACAGCTGGAAACAGAGAGCTTCACCTAGCGGGATGAACACCCCCTCTCAGTGGTCTCACTCAGAGGAGGACGGCCTCTGTAAATCACTGTGGTTATGTAACGACAGGAGCTGGATCTGAACGGCCTGTAGGAGCCCCATTTCACCAGTGGGTGGGCTGTAGAGACAATGCAGGACTTGTCTGCCTTCCTCATTCTCTGAGTTGGTAGACTGAGGGGGGACTAGTTTAAATATGTATAGGCAAGAAAAAACATGTTTTTCATAATATGTCCACTTTAAGATACACAGGGTCATAACAACAGGACTGAAACTAATGATTACTTTGCCAGAAAATTAATCTTTGGTTACCTAGCGTGACTCTAGGGATAGTTGCACTGGGTGGTTCATCACTGACTGACTGATTACGATTGTAAGGATCACAATGAAATCCTGTTCAGTTCCTGTTCATCCACAGGATGAAACTCAGCTGAGGATGCACTAACAATTCATCTAGTGCCATCATACCAGAGATAGTGACATTACCATTATCAACCACAGCTGCACTTTGTATTTAATGCAAATTATCAAATGTTAGCATGTGAACATGAAGAACATTACATGCAGAACATCAACATGTTAGCATCATCCTTGAGAGTGTGTTAAAAGTTAGTCTCACAGAGGTACTAGCATGGCTGTAGACTCCTCATGACTGCTCACATCAACAATATGTCTTATTAATTCTTATCGAGTTGCACCAAACAGCAAGAAATGTATCCAGTCTTTTTATGGAAGCTGTGAGTTAGCTAGCAGCAAGTGTCCGTGTGGGAGGTGGTGTTTACTTTTGGTCTCTTGACTCTTGCAGAACTCAGCAGAAACTCTGGTGCTCTGTTGTTTCACTTCAATCTAATGACATCCTTATTTTCTGCTTAATAAGTGAACCTGGTTCCTTAGTTGACTGGTTGGTCTTTTTTGGCATGCAACTCAGGTTGTAACTCAACGTGAGGATTTTAGGAGACGAATAAAATTAGTTTTTTCCAAAGTTGCAGTTGTTGAAACAGTTAATAGTAAAATCCATAGAGGCATGACTGTCCTGGGGTCAGTGGCAACAATAGAGCTCACACCAGGACACAAACCAAGTTAGTTGTAACTTGGAGAAGTTAGTCCAACCAAATAGTTGAGCCAGGTGCAACCTTCTTCTTGTTGAGACCAGATGCACACCTTGCACCTTTTTATGTGCATTTCTATATATTTCATGTTTCTTTAACTTAAGCTTAAGCTTATGAGGCCTTCTTATATCAGTGTCAGTGAAATGTTCTTTGATTGTCCACAAAGTCAAAAATCAGCAAGACAGATTATTTTAGCAACCCACGCTGCAATAGGAATTCACATAACTTACTTGGCATGGTTAAGACTAGGCTTGAGTTTGGTTGGCACAACAGCCCATTCTTAAGAGCGGTCTTAACAAAGACATGATATAACATGTAAATTAGTCGGCTTTAGAAGTGCTAAAGGAGATTTTAAAATGCTAGTTTAGTCTGGTGTGATTCCATTCTTTATGCTAATAAAGGCTCAGTATCAACGTTTCTATAATTAGATTTCTGATTGCTGTCGCTGAAAAATTACACCTAGGTTTAAAAATCAACACTTTTATGAGATAATGGATGTAACTGTGTGACTGTCAATACATCATAATGATTCGTTGTGAAGCCTTTTTTTGTTATGTGGTGACACTGCATGATAACATCAGTTCACCATCTGTCTGTAAGGGTGCCGGTGGTTGACGGTATCATCAGTGACAAGCCTGCGATGACTTCCTCCACACAGTCTGCATCGACATTTACTGTTCTTATCTCAGCACTTTTACAGAGCTTCTCTGCTGGCATACAAAATCATCAATGATTGACAAAGCAGCAGCCGACGGGCAGAGTGATGCAGTTTAATGCCTTCTCGGAGGTTATGATTTTAAATAATGTGACATTTTTGTTTTCAGTAAAATACAGCTGTTCCAAAGTGACAGTCTTTTGTTTCACCAGTGTCTCCTGTATGTGCTAGTTCGAGCACGGGGCTAGCATCTTCCAATGCTGCCTGTTCACACTGAATATGTAATTATTCACAAAGAAATAATTTATAAACAGTTTGATTATTTTGAAAGGTTCAGTAATTTTCTTTAAACAGCCGGTCACTGTTAAAAATATTACTGAAATAGGTGGAAATGCTTCATTTGTTGGGGACTATTTTCAGCTGCGTATTAATCCACATTTGGTGCTCTATGTGAATATTTCCAGCAGCAGGATGGTATGTGTGGAAGTGAGTCAATGATAACAAAGGAGGGTGTCACCCAGTTTAATACAGTGGCGTTAAACTGGGTTTTCTTTTGGGAAAACATCAAGTTGATGTTTTTAGTAGAGCAACAGAGGAACAAGATGTTTTGGCTCTGAATGAAAGGCCATCTCTGCATCTCTACACCGCCTGGTTTGGCTTCCTGGACTGAAATCCTGGCTTGTATTGAAGATGGGCAGCTGCTCTCAGCTCACCAGCTAATATTAATCCACCGTGCACTAGCTATCCACAATCAAACCACAGACAAAGTTCAAATTAGCTGGTGGAAAATAAAACACCTAGCAGCCGAGGATGAGACATTTTTCTCAATCTTGGTGCTTTTTAGGAGCATGTGAACGTAAGAGCTAAAACAGATCAAATGCAGCATAGAGCTACAGAGATGACGGTTCTCTGAAGGTTCACAACTTCATCATGGTACACAATCATTCGATCCATCAATTGGTAATAAAAAAATATTGATTTAGTTCTCCTCCCAGTGAGCATCTGGGTTTAGTAAACAGACAACATTTATTTCTTGTTTGAATACATATGGACTGAGTAAAAGCTGAACCGCAATAAAGCCAACAAGCAATTATGGTATGTAAACAGACAGCTCCAGTTTTACTGGTCCAGGTCCAGAATGTTTGGAGGTTCTTCAGGTTCTTTTGGCTCCACACTCTGACTGGGTTCCTGCAGGGAGTGAAGAAAACCATCAGGAAACACACACCGAAGGTACACTCATGTATGTGGGGGGGCTGTGAATCAGGTCAAAGTGAACATTTATCCCAGCTTCCTCCTGCCAGGGTGTTGAACGACGGTGAAGGGCTGAAGAAGGCAGAGATAACCGGAAAAGATAGTGTCATGCATGAGTAGAAGGGGAAACATGATTCTCCTGCTGAAGTTCAGCGTGCAGGAAGTGGTTAGATTTTGTGAATGTCTTCACTTTGACCTCTGCAGATTCATAGAGAGGCTATGGGCTCAAAGAGTACCTTTCAGTATTAACTGAAAAGTAGAGGCCAGGTTATGGTTGTTGGAAATGAGTACAAAGAACCCTATTCTACTTTTTCAACAAGATTCTAAGGCTTGTTTACTTTAGTCATCTCTCATGTTCATACTGAGCATTTAAAGCTTTTCATTTGCTTCCAGTGGATGTGATGGGGGATAAAATACACAGTCCTTGCTCATTGATAAAATGTATTCTTAGTTTATCTGAAGCTAATATTCAGCAGACTGCCTTGGTCTCATCAAGTTGACTGCTTTTGAAGTTGTAGTCTATTTACTAGGTACAGGTTACTGTCGCTTTAAATCTAACCAGTAAAAGTTGCAAATCCGTGCACTGTTTAATCAGCTGTCTGAAGACCAGTGCTGCATTCACGTTTCAGATTTCCTGTGTTTCATATTCACTCTCATTTTCACATGAATATACAGCCAAGTTGTCACACTGGACTTCTTTCTAAAGCCACATGTCTAGAGTTGACTTCACAGCTGTTGTGACAGATACAGCCAATGTCATTTGGAACTATCTTAGTTCCAAGATAAAATTGTACCTGCCGTGGTCAGTTTAATGGGTTGTCTTGCAGTATTATAGACTGTTGTGAAGTGTTTTGGTGTTCAAGCTAGTGGACACATTTCTTAAACTGGACTTCCTTAATTGATTTTATTTCCCAGTAGTATCTCTAGTAGCATCTGCTGATGTAAATCCTTAGTTAGATCCTTATAGACCCACCCCAAATGGCTCAGTGAAGGCTCTGGAGCCGTTGTACAGAGGGTTGGGAATGGACACCAGCGTGGGCTTCATCCTGCCATCTGCTGCGCCATCCTCATCTTCATTCTGTCACAGAGGAAACAGGAATGACAGTCAGCTGTTAGCTGGGTGGCTGTTAATTGCCAGCAGCTAAAATGCTCATTAACACACACACAACCTATGAAACTCTGGGGCTTCTGTATCATTTAAAGTATACACTATATCTATTTCATATTTTCACTGCTTTACCTCACTGACAGTGGTGGACAAACAATTCATGTGTTTAGCGCAGTAAAATTGCTGTTTTCATCAAAGGAGCGTGGCAGATGTGGGGGGAGTGAAACAGCTGCAGTTTCCTTTCAGTAGGACTGGACTGTCTGAGCAGGGTGAAGATGTGAAAGTATTCTAAATACAGTGTCCCCTTCAATGCAGTTTGCTGCCTAGCCTGTCCACAATAGCACATTGCTCTGCTTCCTCTAAACTGGGGCATGTCAACTGCCATGTACTGTTGGTAATACACTGAGTGTGGACAAGTGGGTCATAAAACCACTTTATAAAATCACTTTGAAGATTCCCTTAAGGTGTACCTGATATCACTTTCATGAGATGCACCTGCTTACCAAGGGACAACCCCACAACATTGACAAAGAACGGTTTTTACTTTTCAACTAAACCGAATCTAGTTTTAACCTGAAGGCCACACTGTCACACACTACTTCATACATATGTGTGTGTGTCTCTTACTCTGAAGTAGTGAAAGCGGAAGGCGTCGGTCTTGTGTTTGAAGACGTAGTATCCAAGTGCAGCCAACACACACAGCAGCAGCAACGACACTATGATGGCCGACACTGTGCCACTTGAGTGGGCGTGGCTTCTGGAAGCATGATGGGAGATCTGGAGAAGACAAGTATGACAGACACACACAGGAGAATTACTGGGTATATGAAGACCTTAAACCTTTAACCCTCACCAGCGGATGGATCTCTATAACGCTCTAGCATGAGTTCTCATTCTACTTTTACATCATTTTATGACTTCAGTTGAGTCAACAGTGTTTATTAGGCTCAGTGTTAGTAGCATTTCCTTGATACAATTGGTATGAAACTTGAAAGGTGGGAAAACTGGGATCTCGCCTGACTCAGTTGCCAATAACAGCCTGAGAACTAGCTTCACCACAAAGACTTTTAGCTAATCCACTGACGTCAACAAGTGGATGCCCCCATCACGACTCAGAGTCTAACCCTACATCTGAAGCCAAAGCTAACGTAAGTCCAGCAATATACTGGCAACAATCCAAACCACGTAGACAAGCAAAACCACCTCCACTAACATTTGAGTAAACATTGAGGTAAACACGGACAGATTATACAAAGGCTGCATTACCAACCATGTGGATGTTCTCTGCCAAGCTTCCGGCTAATGAGGATGTGCACTGGTTTATTAGGAATTTAAGCAAATATTTTTAGTCAAAAAGTGCAAAAGTACCTCAGTGTGATAACAGGATAAGGAAATGTTCCGTTTTATCACCCAGGTAATGAGTAGAATATGAGTAATGACAGTCCTTCAGTGACGCTACACTTCCATTTAACTCAACACATGACCCGTGTGTGTACGCCATGGCTTCACATCACGTAAACAAACGTTTCACCAGCTGCTTTAAATTATTGTTCTCGCCTCACATGCTCCTTCCTGTTTGTCACACAGGTAACTTGAGCTGTTCTGTAATCAGAATGTGTAAGTCACTATCTTTGTCTCTCTATTAATACATAATAAGCTATATCACATAATACACAGGTGTACTATCTGAGACATCAAAAACATTGAACAAACATGGGCGTGTACATTAGCCACATAGTCGTTCGTTTGTCCATTACTCTGGTAGCACCATTTACAAATGTTAAAGCTTTTAAACTAGATAAAACTCCAGTCCCCATACACAAGGGTACACATACATTAAGATATATACATACAGGTGCATACAATGTTACAGTATTAAAGGCAATTTAGAAAAAAGAAAGTAAGGGATGATTAAAAACATGATCATATGACTGTTACCATTAAATGAATCACAGTTAACTGAAACAAGTTAAGACATGTTAGGGATGACAAGTAGTCTTGTTGATTATGAGCAATGAACCAAACAGAGGGGTGTAACTGCCTTGAAGCAATGATCCAGTCCAACTTATTGGACGAGTGTGGCATAAAAGATCAAGTCAAATTGCCAAAACGTCGCACATGTGATTACATCCGAAGGAGAGAATTCCCATACTGAGAGTTCATGCTGCTTGGCACAAAGGTATAAGGGAGAAGGAACGGTATTAAAGAGAGAGTGAAAAAGGGGAAACGTTGGTAGTCCTCAGCCAACCCTCATGTTCTAAGCTTGCTGCTGGATCGGCCACATCGGAGCATTGCAGCTTGGGGAACAAGGGAATTCAGTTTAACTTGAGCTGAGGTGAGGGGATCACGTGAACAAGGATCAACCATTGCCACTCAGCTTCAGAAGAATTATGATTCAACTTCTGATTACCCTCTGCTCTAAGGACTGGAGATTTGAAGGAGACCATTGGAACTTGGACAAATTAGTAGGATCCTACAGGATTCTACAGTTCAGCCGACGACCTAACCTCCCCGTTTCCTCTAAGATCCTCAAGAAAGCAGTCTCTAAACAGTTGTGTGACATCCCACATAAGGATTTTCAGTTTTAGAGTACACCACAGCATAGAGACAGCACTGGTAAAGTTACAAATGACCTGTTTACTGCATCAGTGAGGGGAGTTATCTCTGTAATTGTCAATCCTGCCTCCTGCACCAATGCCAGGAATCTCTGTGTTACTTTTGATCAGGACGTGTCCTTTAACTCCCACATAAAACAAATCTCTAGAAGTGTCATGGTTTTGAGTCTCTCTCTGTGTTTTTGGTTTGGTTTCCTGTTTTATTTTGAAAAGTTTTTTTCCCTCTTGTGTCTCTGTTCCCTTGTTTCTTGTGTTTGATTGGATCAGTGTTTTCCCTCCCAAGTCTATATATGTTATGTCATTCCCTTTGTTCTCCCTTGATTCCTTGTGCGTGTGTGTCTGCCTTCCAAGTTTCCACGTGTTTTTCCTTGTGTTCCCTCTTGTTCGCTCGCATGTTTTTGGAGTTCTGGTTTTGTAGATTCTTGCCTGTTTTGTGGACTTTGTTTTCTGCCTACCCAGCACTGGATTTGTTTGCTGTCTTTGGACTGATTTCCTGTTTTTGACCCTGCCTGCACCAGCAGTATGATATTTATTGATGAGAGTTGATTCTGTAGTGAACAATAAATGTACCCGTGTCATTATGATTGAAAACATCATTGTTTGATTGTTATTGATCATTAAAGGAATGCAGAGAGTTGAAAAAAAACATAAAAAGATAGGAAATGTTAAGTTCCTCCATGAACCTCCACCTTATTGTGGTGAAGGAGGTTGAGTGCCCTAATGAACAAAGGAGCTATGTTGTGGTATTTAGCCCTTGGTAGAGTTTCCCGTGGTAAATGGTCCTTGGTGAGGGGCCAGGACTAAGTGCGGTTAAAAAAGACCCTCAAATGAAAAAGGACAAGGACCAGTGCACCCGTCCTGGAGGGGTACCATGGTCTTGCCTTGAAGCCCTGCCTGGGGAAGGGGAACCCATCAGTGAGTGTCTTGTGGCCAGGCCTTCACCTTGGCATCTGGCCAGGCACAGCCCAAAGCAGGGACATGGGTTTTGACCATGTCCCTCAAGGTGTCCTGCGGGGGGGTGCTCCAGGAGTATGTGGTAGATGGCCTGGTGCTACGGGCAATTTGATCTCTTTCAAATTAAGACTTAAGACTTACTGTTGGCAGTAAGTCTTATGGACAGAATTTCTAGGCGCAGCCACTTGGCGATGGGTGTCTGGTTTGGTGGCCTTTAATCAGCACAGTTTGAAGGTGGACACCTGCAATTAGCATCACCGTTTTAATATAACATACCATCACTTCATCTGTTTATCCTATCAGAGATTTGTGTGACATTATGTCAGAATTTGCATGTAAATCAAGTTCAGGTTCAAGTGAAAGTTAGAATCAAGATGTAAATAAATTCCCTCCTGACAGTTTGCATTAACAAGAAGTTGAGGTCACACTGACCTTGACATTTGATTTCATCACTGAGTCTATATGGAGGTTTGTGCCTTATTTGAAGAGTTTGAGTATATCTTAAAGCATATAGAGCCAAAAACCTATGTGGTCACTGTGGATTTCAAGTCTGAGTGATTTACGTAGAATAGAATATACAAAAATAATTGAATCATGGTCTTAAATCAGCTTTATGAGGATATTCTGAGGGGATTTCAAAATATCAAATTATAATGCAGCTGGGTCTTTACAGATTAGTTGGGTTTTGATAAGGATTTTAATTGGTTTACTGAAATGAACAAAAATAAAAATACATTTAATCCCCATGGAATCAGGCTGCTTACACAAACATCTCTACATAAAGAAGTGGCCGGTCATATTTAAGTGTATTGAGACCGAGCTGCAGACTTGTGATACTTTCCTGAGCATTTTGACGGATTGTGCTGTTGTTTCTTTCTGACTGATGACCGTGTGTTCAGACTTGTTGAGAACCTTGTGACGTTGTGTAGATGTGTGATAACTTGCTCTAAGTGGAGTCGACCATAAAACAACAGCACCCAGGCCTGTTTCTGGTTAATGCTTCAGACGTCATGTTGCCTCCACTGAGACTGGGATATTTGACAGTTTGGTTCCGTCTGCAGTTTCTTGTTCTATACCACAGACCATAAATACTGTATATCTATTTATTATCTATGAAAGTTTGAATGACGCAGAATAAATATATCTTTACTTTTTTCATCGGAAATCCTTGAAACCCAGGTTTCAGCAATGTGGTCAGTGAAAACATGTTGTGCTAAAAGACGGGCCAAAAAATTAATTTCATATTTGCACTCCATAATAGGCATGCAATGCAAAAACACATGGAATTTACACATTAGACTGGGATGGACAGCAGTGTCGTAATCAATTAAGTTGTTAATCAAGCACACGATGCAGCTTAAACATTGTGCGTTTTTGGTTTTCACCAGCTACCTGATCCAAACACTGGAGATCTGGAGCAGAACTATTCAGATGCATTCAGACAGAATGCAGGCACGTTCTTGTGTTTTAGAATACTGCAATTTATGTAGTTGAAGAAATTGTAGAATAGAACTTTACTATAAATGATCAAAAGCTGAGGGTGATTCACATGTTTAAGATCAAAATGTGTTAAATCAACTCCACAGTCAGTGTGAGGGCAGGACACAGTGGAAACAAGGTGAATGCTGAACATTAGTCATTAGGGGAAATAATATTTAGCTGAAGGCTTCATATTAATCTGTTGTAATCAAGTTTTCATCATCCCTTGTGCCCCACATCATGAATATTGATTAGCTGCGATGTTATCAGGGTGGAAACTCAGTTGATTGAATCTTCATTTCCTGAGAACAGTGCCAAGAAACTAAACACAGCCATCTGCTCTCTGGCCACAACTGTAGCTGTTGCCTAGCAACAACAGACAGAATATTCTGTTAGAAGAGGGAAGGTCGTCACGCTGTCTCCTGCTGGCTAGTCTTAGAACTGCAGCAGTTTTTCACATTTCATGTAATTTTAAGTTTATTAGGATACAGATCTGTTTATGACTAATCAAGGTTTTGGTTCTGTGCAGCAAAATGTCAACATGGATATATCATGATATTAGATCAGACATTTTAGATTTGGAGTATCGCAACATCGTGACATGGCATAAGCTTCGCGTGCCAAATCAAAAGGGACGATATTATATTTCTAAAACAAGCTGAAATCACATTATCAACACTAAAGAACCCCATAGGCACTTTGAACTCCAGCTGTCCAACATTTTAGATTTTACCCTCTCACAAACCATCCTCAATACATACAAAATGTTTTCAAATGATTTCAAACCAAAAACCCATGGATGGATATTAAACAATATGAATGCTAGAATCCTATCAGTCTCAGGTCTACCATTTCTCAATCAGTCAGTTAAAAAACATCAAAACCCATTTAGTGAGTGACGATTGATGGCAACCGCTTCCTGTAATACTCACAACTGAAATACTGTGTTTTTACTGTGTAAAACGGACCTAACAGACAGCTGCCTTACACCACCTCCAGTACCCAGTCGGTTAAGTCCACCAGCCTTTCATGGGAAAACCTTTCAGTCTACAAGGATTCCGGAAAAACACCCACACAGTGTCCACAGACAGTAAAACTGAGAACATTCAAAGTACTCTTGCTCAACACAAAACGTCTTGTTAAACAAGGTTGAGAATCACTCCCTGCCACCAAAGCGCAAGAAGGGAATTGAGGGACTTTCTGAAATCAGAGTACAAAAGTACTTTCCATCGGAATGAAATGACACACAGGACACAGGAAAAAGCTGAAGAACAGAATAAGCACTTGATAATGAATGATTAAGTAATGATAAAGAGAAATGTTAACTGTAATGTACTGAGTGAAATAATATGAACATGAGGAGATGATTGTATTTGTCTGAGATGACTATGTTGTGATTATATGATATCTTTGTTTAAATCATAAGATAATAGAGAAATGTTTGTATGTTGAGCAATGAGCTGAACGGAGGGTTATCACTTCCTCATGTCCTCGGATGACCAGGGCCACCTCGGGACAGGGAGGTGAGAAATGTTGGGCAACAAGCTGAACAGATGGACGAAGCTTCCTCATGTCCTCGGTCGACCTGGGTCATTTAAGGACATGGAGGTGAACGCAGGTCACTGTGAACTTTCCGTTCTCAGATCATGTGCTGATCGTACAATTGTGTACTATGGCCCTCATTGGACGCCTACTTTTGAAAGGAGATGGAAAGGGTATAAAAGCACGGGCAAAAGAGGAAGACGTCGCCTAGTCCGCTTTGACCTCTTTGCTCATTCTGCCATTAAGAACTGAGCTTTACAAGAGACTGTTGGGATCTGGATAAGTTCAAGAGTTTCATCAAGGACCTCAGGACTGGCAGCAAAAGAGGAGAATGACTTCTCTCCATCTCATCAAATGAGATTGCAACTGTTCAGCTCCAGCGCGTTGAGTATAGATTTGTTTCAGTTATATTTTAAATGTATGAAATAATTAATCACTGATTGAATCTGCTTGCCCCTGCTTTAAATTGTTAAAATAAAGGATAATCAATTGCAATCAAAGACAATGAACTCTGATTATTATTAAAGTAATAGGTAAAGTTAATGGGAAGTGTGATAACACCTTAATAGTTCCTATAGTCAATGTTCATATACAGACCCTTGGGGCCGACCTCATAGGTATATCCTAGCAACAGTAACAAAAGCCCTGATCCATAATAGAGGAGCTGCCGTTAACGGGCGTGGCTGGGGTGGTGTTTGACCCTAGGGTTATTTAGTAAGGTGCTGCATCAGAGGTAGCAGGGTAGGCACTTGGATGTGGGCAGTGAGGAGCTAAGTGAATCCCCCACACCAGCTTTGAGATTAGGCCTTAGGCTCTGGAGCTCTGGAGCCTTTAAATGGAGAGCTGGACTGGCACCTCAGTAAAGAGGTGACTCGGGATCTAACAGTCTCTCCACAGCCACGTTTCTTAAGAAAGGCCTCTGGGTCGAACCGCCATTCAGCCATGGACAGCTGACGTCGGTTGCCTGATCAATCACCGGGTCAAACATCCTGCTCAGCTGGAAAAATCAACACAAACTCCCAGTGTCCCAGTGTCCCAGCGTCCCAGCGGCTGCACCTACTATCTGAACGCAGCACCATGGAAAAACTCAACGTCACGGCAAAATACCCATTTAGCCAGTTTATCACTTGACGCCATTCACAGCACACGGTTCTCACATCACACAGCATAAAAACTTTCTTCTGTGAGTTTTCAAGCATTTTATGGATGAACTGTTGTCACTGCACTTCTGAGGTGAAGCTCATTGGACCTCTCAGTCTGTGACCTGCTGGTTCAGACTCAGAATCAGAGAAAGGAAGTTGCCCTAATCATTAGCAGCTCTGGGTTAAACCATGTTCACTCACTGGTGCGGGGGGTGCCGTCAGTGGTGCCTCAATGACGTGGATGATCCCGTTTACGGCAGGAATGTCCCAGTCCAACAGCAGCCGCTGATTCACCATCTTAGAGCTCTGAGGAGAGATCATTACAAAAGAACAACAAATACACAAAATGAAAAAAAACACATACTTTTAATTCATCACATTCATTATTCATTTTTAAATAATCTTTTTTTCTATAAAGTCTGTTACGAGGGGCTGACAACAGCTCTGTGCTGATAGTGCGGTGCTGTTTTACTGGTCAACCAAGGACAGCAGATCTCCTTCATGGTCCTGTTCTGTTTAAACCAGAGACAGAACATACTGATGCCCAGGAACTAGCACAGAGTCTAATACAATGACTCACGTCACCCGACTTGGAACCAAAAGGTTGCACTTGAAAAAACTACAGAGGGTTTCATTATACAGCTGCTTCTCACTGAGAGTATGTCCTTTGGATGTGGAAGAAGAAGGGAAGAGGGTTAATAACACTGGGTTAATGCACGGACACTGCAGTGACAGGCACGAGTCTTTGTCAAGCCAATCGTATTGATCTCTCTCATCACATAAGATGCTCACACATTTGTAGGTAAGTCATAAATAACCATATGGGACAGATGGTAAACATGGTGACTACTTTGACAGGACCACATTCAAATCAGGCACATCTCTTTCAGTCTCTATCCACAGATGTTTTAACATGCTACAAACCCCTAATGCCTATGTGATCCATAAGTAATTACAATGTATGTGGTGTTAGTGAGGGTTTAGCAAGATCATGTCTGATTTTCCATTTAATGGATTAAAATCAGTTCCAACTACATTAAAATGACTATCTCAGACTTTATCTCAGACTTTATTTACACTGAAGGTTAAATCAGTATTTGAAAGTGTGTTTGATTGAATGCATGAAATAATGTAATCATATAAAAATGAATAGACGTAATGATATAAGTAACTAGTAATGATGTATTGAATGTAGATTAGGAACAATTGATGTTTTTACTTTATGATACATATTTATTTAAAATTTAAAATCATGAATGATGATCCCTTTGCACTTGTATTAATTTAAGTACAGTAAGTTATAGAAATTAGATTACACTGTAAGAAATATTTAAGTGTTAACTGATTTCAAGAGTTAACATTCTTGAATATTGATTTTTGTTTACTGGTCAACTGGAGTAAAGTAAAAATGATGTGAAACACAAGTTGCCTTAAGTGTTACTTTGCATTTCAAGCCTGAAACAATATTTTATACCCCGGCCGAGGACAGACAAGTCAACGCTGCGTTAGATGTTGACAAGTTCGATATAAGCGTTTATGTGACACATGGTCAACCTCATTGGCCAGGAAGAGTTAAATACTCCCTGGCCAGGACATCCTGTGCAGAGTTGGTATTGTACAACGCAGCTTTCTCCCTTGTAATGCCTGGTATGCCTTCTCTCCTCAACAGAGCATCAATAAATCCTTCTGTGGAAGTCATCTGGACCTCTTAAACATTCTGCAGCTACAAATGATCCAACATGCTAGTTTTTCATTTATAATAAGTGTTTATACTCATGTAGCTGAGAGCTGAATGTATGTTTGTGTGTATGTGTGTGTGTACATGTGCGTTTCAGACCTCGTTTTTGCCATAGGTAACAGTCAGTTTGAACCCAAGCCTGGATATGATGACATCCTGGTGCTTCAGATCCTTGAAAGGTCGTCTGCTGTGATTGGCTGATATGTGGTACTCAAGATCTCTTCCGGACAGCGTCTAAACAGGAGAGATCAAAACTGAAGTCTTAGTTATTGGTACTGAAGCTCGATGTAAAACTAAAAGCACTGGCATTAAAACGATGTCGACAAGTTAAAATCATGAGTTCTCTCTAATTTAGAGCGTTGCTTTGAATACCATCAGGAGCACAACAGTGCATTCTAGCACCTTTTAAACACTTTTAACTGTGTCTCAATACAGACAGACAATATCTGACTGAACTAAGATGATGTGTGGAGTTCACCAGGGCTCATTACTCGGGCCTCTGCTTTTAAAGGATTTTATCATGTCTTAAATGTTGACATTGATATTTCTAAATAGTTTTCAGTGTCTTATGTAAACACTATTACGTAAATACATGAATCAGCTGTAACATAAAATAGGTTATTGGTTTTATTACACAATACCCTGACATGACATCATGTAAATGGGGGTATTTAAAGGTGAATTCATTGAATTATTTAAAGTTTGGGAATGTACAGCACCTTGTTCTGGGTGAAGCCGTCATTATGAGGGACAAACAGCGTGACCTCAGATGTCCTGTGAGACAGAAATTCAACAAGCTGTCTACCGTCTGAGGACGAGCCGCTATAATCCAACAGCATCTAGAGAGAGAGAGAGAGAGAGTTATTTAGATTAATGATTCATTTGTTAAGAGGAAGCTGCCTCGTGCTCACAGTTGGTTCAGCTGAGCGGTGTGTAAACGCTGGCTGAGGATGGTCAGGTTGCTGTAGAAGAATATCTCATTACCTCCCAGCTCCGCCAGTCTCTTACACTGTGTGTGTACCATTTGGATCCTGGTGCAGACATTTGATTCAGTGTAGTGCAGGCTGAGCAGAAGAAGCAGTTGGTAATTTACACAACAACAGAACAAGAAAGCCGGAGCACTGCCTTGTTGCTGAAACATGGGAGACAGGACAGAACCTCACTGCAGAAACTAGGAGGAGCACTGGGCCCGTTTGGTGCTGAGTGCAAACAACTTTCCCCAGTCAGCACTGAGCCTCTGTCCTATCAGCTGAAAACAGCCGCCTTTTAGGTTTTGCTTGTTGGCTGGAAGGTTTCCAAAGCTCTGGCATGTTCAGGGAGTGTTATTCCTCACAAATGATTGATAAAGGCTCAAGTGCCCAAACAGGTCTTTAAGTCCTTTTATGGACTATTTTAGTATTGCAAGTTGATGTTCTTACACATTCGCACTGCAGAATGAAAAAAGACTCCCTGGAAAATAACTGAAAAGGTCTAAACACTCACTTTGTCCACCAGCTTCTTCTTTCTGAGCCATGGGCCAAACTATTGTCTGCCAAAGTTACAACTGTTATGTTTTAGTCATGAAGCAGTGGCTCTTGGGAAGGCAACCCTTAGATCAGACTGAAACATCCCAACGACCACCGGGTGGATTGCCACGATATTTGGTACAAAGATCCAGAGATGCTAGGGGAATCCTAATGACTTTGGTGATTAGAAGGCTTGTGCTCCTAGTGCTGGTTTTGCTTGTTTATTTAGTCATGAATATTTTATGTGACAGAGAAGCAGAATGAAACGTGTAAGAATAAGAAGAAAAACCGAAATATAAAGTTAATAATTCAAGTTTTTCTGAATTGTTTCTCAGTTTTTGGTTTTGCCCGTCCTGTTATCTGACTTTCATCTGCCTTTACATTCAGGGATTGACCTGTTTTATGACCAGCTGGCTGAAAAGGCTCTGCTCTTTGAGGTGGAGGTGGAGCTCTTACAGAATCTGTGCACCAATCTCATTAACAAACGCACAGAAACAGTCGATCTGAGTTCAAATCCACAATAAAATATTCAGCCCATAATGAGAAGGATGAGTTAGTGGGGGAGCTGCTGCAAACAGCGCTGGTCCAGAGCATCTTTGGATGTGCTGGTGAAGACTCTACGCAGCGTTCTGACCCCTCCATCATCAATACAAGATCAATTTTGAAAAATCCCCCTGGTCAGATACCAATGAATGAATCCTTACCTCAAAAAGATAAACCTAAATGCTCAATAAAACAGTTGTCAAACAGAATTAAACTCAATGAACGTCTCCAGCATCTAATAGACACAATTAGTGATGTCCATCAATTCCGGAGTCCCCTCCTGTAGTCCGGCCCAGTGGGCAGAGGTTAAGTTTAAGAAAAGTGTCTTTCTTTTGAACAGCGAACTATGAATAGGATATTTTGAATGATCATTCTAAGACTGGACAGAGCCTCTTTCACTGGTATGTAAAATCTGCTACACATATTTTGTGGATTCATTAATATTCTGTGGTATTTTTGGGTAGGATGCGCCCCACAGGGTACCGGTTGGTGGCTGCTTGTTATCGTCACTGACAGAAATGGTGGCAAAGGCTAATTAAAACATCCATCTGTCACACTCACCTTATAAAAGATGGAGAAGTTGCTGTAAGTTGCCAGGACGCTGCTCAGGACGCCGTTACAGAAGTCTCCGTTTCCAATGTAACCAGTGGGACACACGCATGAAACATCTGTAGGCACAAACGGACATCACCAGGGATACGTACTATATTACTGTTGGTGGGAGTAACCCAACAGACAGCAGCAGGACTACAGGCCGGTCTGTCACCACTTACAGGTGCACATTTGGACACCATGGACCTCAAAGATCAGCAGAGAGCAAATCTGTTTCAAACACAGACATCATGTCATGGATCATTGCTGGCTAGCAGCACAGACACAAACAGCAGTGTGAGCAGTTTCAAAGAGGGGAGTCAGTGAATCAGATCAGGAGGACATGATGGCTGTAGTGCACAGTGAATTCATCTTCCAGGGTCAGACTGTCAGCAGCGAGCTCTGCTGCGCTGCTCTGAGGCGTCTGAGGGAGGAGATTCTGTGGAAACGAGCTGAACTGTGAGCGGTACAGATTTGATTTTCTGTTTTCACACAGTAGATTTGCTCCCCACCTGCCCTGCTCGTTGAAGCTAAAGGTTTTGACAGAGAGGGGGAGGTCCAGAGAACGTTGCAGACGGCGCCTTCCAACGATACAAAGCAGGACTTCCAGTGATTGATCTAAACGTGACAGCAGTGCTGGGGGCGGTGCATCACCCCAGGAACCTGCTGTTGATGGGAACGTGGCAGAATTTAAATCAAGAGGATTTCGCATGACGGCCACTTGATTACTATACCATCTTTATTTAAGCAACAGCTGAATGAGTTTGCTCACTGATCAGTCGGTGATACCAGTGTTTAAATGAAATTGCTGATCGAATGAGACTGTGAACACCCCAAGCATGCAAGCTGCAGCACACATATGTGCATATCAAACAGAATACTGTCTGGGAGTTATGTGCTACGTCTGTTTCATCTCAAAGCTGAAATGATCTTTGGTTGCACATACGAGGAGCTGATCTTCCTCTGGCCATCGCAGTCAATTCAAAAACACTCAGGAGCCAAACAGACTGTGAGCAGTGTGATTTGCATGTCACAGTTTAATACAATGATATTTCTATCATGCACTGGGTGATGATTCAAATGTTTAATGAAACCGCTGGAACAGCGGTTTCATTTTGGTTGTTTGCTGACTTTGCTGAAAGATAGATTCATTTTGATTTTCAGCACTGCAATGTTTCTGTCAGTGATTCAGAAGTTCTGCTTCTCCATTTTCCTTCTCTGCTGCTTGAAAATATCATTTTATTCCTTTACATTATTATAGTGAACAACTCCCCCCCTCATCATTCTTGGGTGCTGAAACAAACTGTCAACCAACTGATAAGCCAGTGAACGAAGGCTTCTGATATTGGATTGATTCTTATTTTCATCTGCGGCTGTGTGGAGGAGGGCAGGTGTGAAGAAACATTGGAAAAGAAGTTCAGGACCATATCCGTCTGTTCCTAACAAGACCTGGTCTGAAAAACTGGAACTGAGAACTAAATATTCTGGATCTCACAACACGCTTCCGCTCTGAAAACTGAGCAGCACGTTTTTCCATTTTCTTCATTTTACTGGTTGACATTAATTAGTTGAGTGAATGAGTGACAGAATAAACAGGGGAAATTGTTTGTTGCAGCCAAAACAAACAGGCAGCCTCTGTGAATCCACAGAGAGCTCCAGCAGCAAATTAAAACCAACATACACTGCGCAGGAACTAAACAGAGGCAGAGAGACTCCTGCCTTGGTACCTTTGAGCCTGTAGCAGTAGGCGTCGTACTTGCTGCTCTGGTCCACGGGTTCTTTGTAGATAACCAGACCCACGTGGTTGTCTCCACACTTCGCTGAGGGGAAGCGAGTCGGGTATCCCACCTTCCCCCCATCCATCCAGCCGGCCACGCACAGATGCATTCCCAGCTGTCAGGACCAAAGAAGAACGATGACAGCGGGATAAACGGCTGATCAAGTACCAGCATGCACTGCTTCATACAGTCTCAGTTTGACACACATTGACTGACAAAGGCTCAGTTCTAAAAGTTGAACTTGGTTTAAACATCTGCATTAACACCACACCAACTGCAGCTCCATGCCCCTGCGCCTGTCAGCTACAGAGACGCCATGCGTGCGGCAGACTGTTAGTGAGGACAGCAGTTAAACAAGATGAAACAGGCTCCATCAGGTGTCACAGAGGAAATCCAAAAAATGAATTACTGAAGTATAATCAGAGCAGTTTATGACACATTTGTCTGGTGTTTTGGTAGTTTTATCATTGGGTAAACTCCAACACTGAGCTGTTAATCAAAACCTATACTACAGGTAGGTGGGACTCCATCAAGCCGCTGAAGAAACAGCTCAGTAACAGCTGAATACAGCTGCATCCTTAATGAAAAACGACCTTCAACTATTCTAAAGTCTTTTCTTATGAACACTGTATGTGTACAGCCTGTCTGGTCTCTATGGAAACCCCCTCTTTTGGTAAATTTACCTGCTGTGCGTCTCCCAACTGCTTAAAGGTGGCCAGCGTGGCGCCCTCGGCCTGGCAGGCGTCGCCAGCCTGACTGAAGTTCATCTTGTACTTCCCCTCCGGAGCGCGCAGGTGAAACACTCCAGCTGTGTTGGCTGAACCACAATAACACAACAACTGTTCAGCACAATGGTTTAATCTCTGCAAGTGGAAATGAAATACAATGCGCTGATCTGAGCTGAAAATGTACTGATATGAAAATGTGCAACTGATTAAGGCAGATTATAACGCAGCTTGAGAAAATCCTGGTCTCTGATTGGTTGACAGGCATTTTTTATCATTATTAATGATATCTGATGACCAAGTGCAGTTTTGTTACCATGGTAATGCAGGTCCTTGCAGGTGGCAACAGGGTCACAGCCTCCGTTGTCTTCCAGGCAACGGTCAACAGGGGGAACCACCTTCTCCAGACACTGGACTCCATTACCCAAGTACCCCGGCAGGCAATTGCACTCACGCTCATTCTGGAGGAACCAGATTACTGACAGTTTAAATCAGGTATATGTCAAAACACAAAACCTCAATGATCTTGTTTCTCCCCCTCTGTCCTACAAAGTTTAACATTAAAAGTTGGGTATAGGTTTTTACTCACTGGACCAGTGAACTTGCAGGATGCAAAGTCACTGCAGCCCCCATTTGGCTCTTCAATACACCTGAATATCATGCAGACAGAAAAACAAAAGCATGAAGTCACACCTCCACCTGTGAAGGTCTTACATTCTTATAACATCTCCTCTGATAGAGATGAAGCCCCTGAAGCAAAACAGAAATGAAATGCAGAGGAAACGATGGGTCACACCTACCTGTTGATGGGCTCACAGGAGAAGCCGTCTCCTTGGTAACCACTGTGACAGGTGCAGTTGATGACTAGTCCTGTCTGGTTACAGTCTGCATTCTGGTGACAGCCACCATTATACTCTGCGCAGAGGTCTGGAGCTGCACAGAGTTTAACAAAGCCGTCATCTGAGGTGCTCAGGTGGATTCATGTGATTCACACATCCGTCTCATTGTTATGAGATTATACACAACGTTGGGAGTGTATATTAATATGGGATTTCAGATAAAACACTCAATCTAACCCAAATTTTACATCTCCTTAACTGATTTTTCCTCAACTTCTTAGTCTGTGAGATGAGAATTATCATGACATAATATAATAAACAAAGGGGATGAAGACCTTTTATGTCTTCCATTCTGTTGAATTATAAATGAAACTGTGACTGTGAGGTTTAAGTGCGGACTTTCAACTCTGAACATCTGGACTGGGTTTGATGTGTAGGACAATAACAAATCGCACAAACACATGAAGAGAGCGAGCCTCCCCTCCCCCATGCTCATTATCTTCTGCTGCATGTGATGCACATGCACAGCTTCATGATGCGGCAGATGGGGACACTGTGATGAATCTGAGTCAAGTCAGAAAATCACGTCTCTCACTGACCACACCAGGAGGCAAGGATCCCAAAGCAACAGGAAGTGATGCTGGCTGCAGCCCAGACCTCACAGAGCATCACACAGACAATAACTGAAGACTGGAGATGGGAGCTGGTCCAACCACCTTCTGTCCCCTAACATTTAAATAAAAGCTGCAGTTTACACACTGTGGATCCAACAGAGAGGTAAGTTGTTGTTGTTCTTCTTCTTGTTCTTCTTCCTCTTGTTGTTGTTGTTCTTCTTCTGTCATTAAAGTTTTTATTTCTTTTAAAAACACCAGGTATAACAGTATTATTGTCTTCTTCTTATTATTATTATCATCATTCTTCTTCTTCTTCTTATTTTTTTTATTATTATTATTATTATTANGTAGTTATTTATGCTAATTAGCGCCTAAATTAGTGCACCAAATTACCTGTTGTGCCGGAAATGAACGCTTGCTTTCCCCTGGTCTATCCTACAGCCGTTTAATAATAATAATAAAAATAATAATAATGTTCTTCGGACCGCCAAACAAAAACAAAAAACTGACTCACCTCTCAGCAGCAACATTTCGGAAGCATCACTTCCGTTTCAGCCGTAAGTAAAGGTAGCGAAACACGGAAACACGTGTCAGTCAGTAGAGGTGGCGTGCAGGTGAGGTCCTTCAGCCTCAGTGACGTAACGGTTACAACCTGGGTCAATTCCAAGATGGCGCAGGTGCAGCCGATAGTGTCCAGAAGTTAATTGAGTCTTTTGTTATTTCTACAACTGTTTTATTATTAATAATAATAATAATAATAATAATAAAAATAGTAGGACCACTATCATTCTGTTATCTCTAGGCACTGCAGTATTTCACTTGCCCTACAGGAAAAGTGCCCTAACATAACATCTGTCATGATTTGACACTTGGTATAACACTGACTTGAATGATGTTCAGTCAAATGAAAGCTAACAGTCCATACTGTGACTCCCATGGTGACGGCTTTTTTCAGAGGAACTGAAGTCTGAAGCTGTTAATGCGAGCCTCAGCAGAGTCATGGTGACCCAGCATCCTGCAGCAAGCCAACAGCAAAACATATGGGAGCGTTCACCGTTATCAGGCTTTGAGGGTCGGTGTTTTAAACTGGCTCCAGCTTCTCATTCCTGTGTGGCTACAAAGCTCTGTGTATTCTTTCCTTAACTAGTTATTAGTTTTATTATATAACACACTCACTGTGCTATTTCTTATTATGTTTGGACTGAACTCCCAAAAGCATCGCAATCATCATGTTGTCAAAAGGCTGCAGAAATTCAATATCTCTGGCCCAGAAATGGTCCTGAGCTGCCCAACACTCACGTGGCTCTGAACTGCAGAAGGTGCCGTTCCCCTGAAACCCAGGTTTACACTGACAACCAACACCTGGCACACAGCTGGCCTGAGCGTGGCACTGCCGGCACTCCTCGGGGATCGAACCTGGACCGACAGACGTGGAGGGATAGAAGAAGAAGGTAAAACAAGGCAAAGTCACCAAGCATTGAGACAATGAACACGTTTGGATTTGTTGACAAACTGTATTTAAGTCCTGCCATTCAGGATTAAAACTCACCTAGTTCAGTCTGGCAGCGATCACCCACCCAGCCTGGTTTACAGACACACTGTCCAGAACCTTCAATGCCCATATCACAGCTTCCCTGCTGCCCACAGTTGCAGGCTGAGAGAGAGAAACAACATGAGTCTGAATCTGATAACTGAAGATAATCTGACAATAGAGCTTTGCAGATGGAGGAGCTCTGTTAGACATCCAGAGTTCGTGCAGTAACAAAGCAGGGAAAGCTACCTCTGCTGTTCAGAATCCCATTACACAGCCAGCAGACTGGAGGCGAGCCAGTTTACAAGGCCAAGTGAGAGAAGTGTTCCTGGTCCTGTGGAACTGCAGTGTGATCTGAATAAGCTTTCATTTCTGGGATGTGACCTGCCTCAACAGTTAAAGCGTCACTCTGACGTTTTCCACACCCGACACACACGCTCTCCAAACATCAAGTGTTTTGTCTTGGTGACAAGATTAATTGCAGACCTTGAAGAATCAACAACTCTTTCTTTGATCCAGCCGGTTGCAAATCACAAGGTCAAAGGCTTCATCCATCCACACTAACACTAATGTTTCCATTTTAAAACACTATTGCTATGTTTACACTCCATGTCCACCACCATTTACTGTTTCAGAACCCCCAAAACAGACTTTTAAATACTACTGATCAGGTTTCAGTATGAAAACTCATGAACAGTATTTTAGTCCGGCCCGTAGATGTACCAAGGAGATCTGGATAACCGGATATGTTGTTGTCTATGGTCTCTTGGGGCCAGAGTGCATCATATGACAATGTTATTACACAGTTTGGCCACCTCTCTTCCTGGGTGCTTGGTTGGTTGGGTTTAGGCCCCAGGAGCGAGACTGACTGACAAGCAGTGGGATCCTTATTAACTCCAGATGTAATACTCCAGAAAACATGCAGGGATGCAGACGCCCCTGATCACTACCTGATTATCACGTGACCCTTTACAAACAACAGCATCAAACATCAGCCTTGAGCCTCCACTACCAGTTAACTGTTATGTCATGTGGCTAATGGTGCTTTTTAATGTGTTCACATGTGAAAGGAACAAAAACGAAAATGAAGGTGTCCGCCGATCTCATATCAAGGCTTGACAGTTTATTCTGCTGCTGTGAAGGTCACAAAGAAAACTGTGAATGAGCAAACCAGCTGCTCTCCTGTAGCCAGGGACTCCCACCCTCGCAGAGGAGCTGCTAATGTGAAAACAGACAACGGTGACACCGAGGGGAATTAGGCGAGATGTGTGTTGACCAAACCTGTTGATTGATAACTTCCGTAAATGTGAGTGTGAGAACGTTAACAATGAATGAGTATGACAGCACGGTTAGCCTGCTATTAACGTGTCAAACTGTTCTGCAGCCATTTGGACCCGTTGGCATTTAGTGATGCAGCTAAATACAAAGGGATTGTAAACTGGGATGCCAGTGTTCCTACTGCACTGACGGGTTTTTGACGCCCTCACCAAAGATGTTTCAGCCAGCCCCGGAGGAAAACCGCCCGCGCCAAACTAACTGAGTATGAACGTAGCAGCTGAAATCTTTTAAGAATGTGCTCAGTAGAAATTTCTCAAACAACCGATGAGCCAGCAGAGTATGCAGCTAAACATGACCTGACCTCCAGCCGTCAGACGCCCCCTCACAGCCGCTACACGTCACACATGCAGCCGAAGCAGGATTAGCCAGCTAAGCTTCATTGTTGTGACTGAGCCCTGAACCCTCCACTGTGACGCTTGCATTAATTAACGGCAGAGAGGACTTCCTGTAATTTCTAATAAAACACAAGCTGCCTCATTCCCGGTGAAACTCTTAAATCCACCACCGCTGCGCTGCACAGCACTTTGTGCATCATGCTGTACACTTTTGTGCAAAATGGTCAGGAAAATGCTGGTGAGTGCACTGACAGAATGTTATACTGCCTGGATTTAAAACATAAAGATTATCTCTCCCTGTAGAGTTTTACCTTTAAGCCTGAACCCACTTCACATGAAGACAGCAAATGTAAACAACTGGCACCCAGCCTTACCCCTGAGCTCTTCTCTTTGCAACACACACACATGCACACACACACTCATACACACACATCCAGAGTACCCCGTTTCATCTCTCACCCCGGTGGGAGGAGATAAGAAGTCTGCCAGATGTTCCCATATTTTTTGGATGCGTTCCAGAGTAAACTGACTCTGGAGGATCCCTTCTTCAACCCTGTGTGTATTCATGTTAATTAGTTCAATTAATCAGTGATCAAAGCTCCAAACTAACATTATTCATCACATGTTTTCCATGTTTACACGTGTGATACAACAAGCAGGTTATAAACCTATAAAATGTAACATACCGTTTGCTATGTAAGAACACTCCTAGCCAGTGACCCTGGTTATGGGCATCCTGTGTTTAATAAATTGTGTAATTAACTGTTGACCTGCTTTTCTTTTAAGCAGCGTTAAATGAATGTTTCTGATATATATCTGAAATATGAGTGATGTTTAAACAAGATCTCTTTCATACACACCGACTATCCTACTGCTGTACTTACACTTATATACTTACCATAAACCCTTACGTACATTTGATGTTGAAAGCACTTTTGATTGGCCACAGTGATGTTTTGTGTAACTTGTTAAATGAGTTTGATGAGAGTAATGAACGAAGGCTGGAAGCATAGAAACATGCCCGTCATAGTCACCTCATGGTTAGTAAATGATGGTGCTGCCATCTCTTTTGCTGCAGCGATCTCAGAATTAACAAAATGCTGACCTCCTGGAGTGTCCCTGTGTTTACTAAGACATGAAGGAGATGACTACAATTCCCAAGGTGCACTACAGTGAAAAGCATCCGTTCACAGAGTGCTGATGGTGAAGCTGAACCTTAACAGGCATTTTGTAGAAACCTGATGAAACATTGGACAGTTTCAACCAGTTCACTTCAAGATTCTGGATCGGTTTGGGATTAATTCAGTAACCATGGTGATGGGTTTTGTTCACAGCCGCAAACAGAGAGTTCTGAATTTACTGATTCGCACCTCTGCCCGGCTTCCTGTCCGTGGCAGGAAGAGAGGGAGGCAGGGAGATCATTAGAAGAAAACTTGTGGACATAAGCAGAAGGTGCTCAGCAGCTGTTTGATATTTTTCTGCTGGGTGCCTCTGAGTGAAGACAGCTGGTAGGTTAGTCCCGCGCTAGAAGCACACCCAGCTGTGTGATGGTGAGTGTGGAGCGTTGCTATGGTGACAGACTGCTGAGAGCTGATGGGGGTGAGACTGTCTGCTGACTTCAGATTTTGTTTGGGTGGGGGTAGGGGATTAGAAAGCTGTTAATCAAGGATAAAGTTCCTGCTTGCTGTGGTGTAATTGTACCCTAGCTACGGCAGCTGCACGCGCAGGCTCAATTGCCACAGTGTAGCTAACGCTCGTCTCACCAAAGACGCAGCAGCATAATGCCGCTACAGCAGAAACGCAGATGCTACATGGAGACAAGAAGAACCACAATCAGCCTGCTTGTGTTTTCTCCTGCAAGTCTCTGATGCTGATGAAGATTGTCTCCACTTCAGCCTTTCTGCTTTCTGTTCATCACGACGACCATTAGCTACGACTGCACAGCATGGTTCTTATATGCCATGACACACAGTGAAATCAATTACTTGAATGTTGAATTAGGCATATAAGTGTGTGTTGATCAGTGTTCTAGCAGTCAGGACCGCGTGTTTCCTGAGTTTGGTTTACCTGTGCAGTTGGGGCCGTAGAAGCCAGTGGCACACAGTTCACAAGCTTTTCCAGTGAAGCCATTGTGGCATCTACATCTCCCTGAGCCACGCACATCGTCATCACAGTTACCATGGTTGCTACAAGGAGCCTCCACACCACCTGGGCAAACTGGGAAACACACAGGGAAGAACAAGTTGGGCTTTTTCAAGTGACGAGAGAAAATGCTTCAAACCAAGTTCTCACAGCTGACATTTTAATTTGCCTGACGCAAGACTGGCCAACAGAAGATTGGCAGATCGATGCCCAGCTCCTCCAGGCTGCATGCTAAAGTGTCCTTGGGCAAGACACTGAACCCCAGATTGCTTGGGAGCTGGCACCACACCCATCAGTGTAGGAGTAAGTGAATGATTGAGACCCACAGCTGGCATGTATGAATGGGTGAATGCTGACATGTAGCGTCAAGTGCTTTGTAGTAGGAAGCCTATAAAGGCATCTGAAGGCATTTGACACCATTTCACTTTGACACTCTGCTCTCCTGAGATGCTTTCATGTCACCTGTACTTCTACTATAACAGGTCAAAGTCATGAAAAGGTGCAAACATGTTGCCCAACGACTTACACAGAAGTTTTGTCTAAAGGACAATACCTGTGTGAACTAGCCCATATTGCCATAAAGGATGGATGAAAGGAGGATGAGTTCAGCTGGTTTTAGTGACTCCTTGAACTCTTACAGCAGCAACATGCATGTAATCTAGATTTGAAAAGTCTAACGACTTGTCCCCAGGCATCACCCTCAGAACATTCTTGACATGATAAGGCTCTACAAATGAATATTAAGGCCTCTAGGAGATACAGGATTTTTCCAGACATCTGTGGGTTGGATGGGATGAATCCCTGCCTAATCCCCCATGAGAGCATCTTCCCCATGTGCCTTCCCTCCTTACTTACCTTGACAGTCTCGGCCGTAGTGATTTTTGCAGCACTTTTGGACCCAGGAAGGAAACTCACAAACCCTCTTACAGCCTCTTAGGCTGAAATGATCGTCCAGGTCAGTGTACCAGTGTGGGTACCTGTACCCGTACCCGTACCCATGCCTGGAGCGAAAGTTCAAACAACTCTCTGTCTTTCCCTGGAAGAAGGCAGGACTGACATTTATCTCTGCACTGGTTATGTGTTTTACAAGCTGCGAATGTGCAGACCTTTTGGCAGCCAGGCACACCTTACCGTGTCGTGGTGTCTGAAGGGGCAGGATGGAGGATGGGTGCACAGTCCACAGCGGCTCTGAGAGATGTGAAGACAGAAAGCTTCAGTCCAGCAGTCCATACTGGAAACTGCGGTTCCAGCAACAATCACGGTAGTAACTGCTGCTAGTTTGTGAGTTACTGTAGCGGGCAATGTAACCACTAACATGCTAGCGTGACTTGGTGACAAGTCGTAAACCATCGTAAATGGTTCGTATTGTAATTTGTTCTCAAGATCGTCATTTCATTTATCATCATTCAGAGCTACTGACAGGAGAACAACTCTGTTATTTAACAAACTTGTTAGCTTAGTTGCTAACATCACAGCGAGTCCACCGTTCATTGAAAAGACGGGGGCAGGGTGTCACTTTATACAACCAAGCAGGAAGTGAACATGAACATGTTGTTTTGCTATGTTTCGTTATGTTAAAAGTGTCTTGATCTTAGCCTAAGCAAAACCGAGCTTAAAACTGTTTCACCAACAGCAGCGATTATTTTATTATGACTGGCAGAAGTGTTATCATTTGTATTGTGAGTATTAAAGAAGTGTCAGTCTTAAAAATAATAGTATTAGCAGGACTAACGTTTGTGGTTCTGTTCTCCATAGTGTCGCAGTGCGCTCCCAGGCCAGGTGGCTCCAGCAACTGGTCGATGCCGTACGCCAAGCCCTCTTTGAAGGTCATGTAGCGCTCCACTAGCCTGGCTGCGTTATCATTAATCAATACAGCTCCCTGAACACATGAGCACGACCACACACACACACACACACACACAATTTATTTTTTTAAAAAGTCTCCCTCACCATCGCAGTCCCAAAGGCAGAAACAGAACAGAAGAAAATGGAACAGGACACATCAAAATCTGTTGTGAATTCAAATAAATGATCATTAAATCCATCTGTGAACTGTATGTGTGGGGAGTACGCTTTTGTCAGCTGCTAACTGTCGAGGAGAAAAGAGTTATTCAGCTGGATCCATGTTATGAGGCGTACTGACATGCTACACTGGTTTATCTGTGGCTAGCATACCAACAGGCATATGAATCAGTGTATTTGGACAGCAATTAGGGAACTTGGGCAGCTAGGCTACACTGACTAAGAAAGCCGACGTGACACACACACCCATGTATGTTGAAGCGCACCATATATATCAAGGCATGTAGAATGTATTACACACCGGTGAAACTGCATTAATCCATATTATCTTTTTTAAAAAAGCATACTGTATGTGAGAGCCCCTCTGAAGATACTGCAGGCAGCAGGAGGTAACGGAAAGGGTTCAAACTTCAAAGATGTGTGACATCAACAAAGTTGATATGCGAGCCGGAACCCCTGAGGTCATAGAAAGGTCGAGGCCTCAGCAGGGTGCATCCAAACATTATAAGCTGCTATATAAGGAAAAGGAAGTCGCCATGTAAGGAAAAGGACTGCTATAAAAGATGTGGGAGGTTCTGTGTGTGTTCTACATATGGAAATGACCTGGGGGGGATATATGGGAGGATGCGCAGTCCAGCCTGAAAGTCAGTCTGGTCCAGAACAGGCTCAGGTTCATGTCTTCTGTGTCTTGGATGATCCGATCACAAGTGGACAGCTCAAATATCACTTCGCTTTGCAAAGAACAAAGTGTTTGTTGTTATTTTTAACCTATGGCCCAAATAGAAATCAGATAGCATGTTTTGTGGTAGGATGCTGTTGTTATCAAAATGTTCCACCATCAATGTCTCCACCATCACTGTGGTAACACGTAACAACATCAGTAGCAACAGGTTACTGTCAAGGGAAGCCAATACGACAGCCTGTTTGGGGTGTGTGTGTGTGTGTGTGCATGTTTGTGTACGTGTGAGTGTCTTCTTACCACAAGCGTCTTGTCACAGCTGTACTTGATGGTGGATCCATGCATGGTGCGAAACGACGAATATTTATCTGGCTGACTCAGACCCATCACCTACACCACACACAGAAAATGTTACTTTCTAGATTTTGCATATTGATGTAATATTTTGAATATTTCCCAAACACTTCGGTGACCATATGACCTTTCCACTGCAACGACCTTCAGGACAAAGTTTACATATACAGCTTTGCAACTGGTAAGCAGGAGCAAATCACTTCCAGCCCAGGACTTAAACAATGCAGAGTGACTCAGCAGCGTACGGTGGTCAGGAGGTGTTGGGATACATTGCTACCCTGCTTATGTGCAGAGAAGTTGATGTGCAAACACTTGGAATTCTTAATCACAGCAGATATGAGAGCCACACTGCTTAGACGCTTAGAGTAGCAAATTGCATCGGAAAAGAATGTCGACAGAGACAGCAGAATGATGAGGTAATGTACCGCAGGCGTCAAGAACAACTCCATTAATGGTATAACCTACAGCTGCGGCCTTCTGAGATAGTTACTGTCTGTTCAGACGAAAGGCCACCAAGAATGCAGACAATAGGTTTGGGTGTGGGTGTGTGCGGTGTTGTATTCTTTTTTCTACACAGACAACAGGAGCTATCAACGGCTGACGCCGATCACGAGAGCGGAGTCAGGCTACACGAGAAGGACACCGGCAAGAAGGAGTGTCCAGCCATGCAGCCAATGAGAAACGATTACACGCACATTCCTCCTCTGTGTAACAGTAATATAAACACGGACCAGGGCAAGATAGAGCATCAGACTTTGTGAACTGATGCTGTGACTGTATGTCTGTCAGGGAAACGTAGTCTGGTCCGGAGCTCTGTAAACGATCTCTTTTTCTTATGCACTCTTTGCTGTTAGAAGACAAATAAAAGAATCGGTGATATTTAACTTTGAAGAGACTCCTGCATCCTTCATCAAACGAACACGCGAGTTCGGGTGGAGAACTCAACAGAGGCCATTGGATCGTATTGTTGGGTGCAAACGTGATGTTTTTTTGGAAACTGACATTCTGACAGTTAATATCAAAATCAAAATAATAGTTGTAGCACTACAAACACAAACAAAACAATAGTTTTCATTGTTTTATTTGAGTGTTGAAGTATGAACTGCTTTGTTAGTGATCCTGCTGTAGTGTTACTGCCTTTTTTCTCCTCCTCGTCCTCGTCCTCCTCCTCCTCCTACCTTGGAGCTGCGTATAATGTGAGCCTTCACAATGGCAACCAGTTGGTCATGGTGGTCTGGGCTGGAGAGCCACAGTTGTCTTTCAGCTGGCAGGGCATTGAGGGCCTCATCTGTGGGCCAGAACATGGTGAATGGCTGGTGGATGGACATCTTGAGCACAGGGAGTAACCCTGCATCCTGTAAAATACAATAAACAGTAAAAATCAGCACTTGCTATAGCAGAACATGTAGAAGTGACACCTTTCCTATAATATTGAAACTCTTTCTCATTGAAACCTCTTTCAAACACAGAACTGTTGTGGCCACAGTTGGAACAGGACTTAAGGATGCCACTGTCAGTCTGTCCACCAGCCTCAAAAGCACTGCAGACCCCTGGTTGGTCAGTGCGTCTTGCTGCTTGTAGCTTCTTCTAACACAAAGCGTGTCTCCTTGCAACAACCACATACAGAGAACAAAGAGCAGGAGACATTTGATGTCCTCTGTTGTGTCCTCAGAGTGTAGTATGTGTGTGTGTTTGTGCAGTGATTGTGTGGTGCAGCAAGTGAGAGCTCATGTTGCAGAGTGATGATGGTGGATGTGAGTGGAAAAGGGGACTCGGGAAGCAGAAAGCTGTCAGCCTGTAGGTGCACAGTCCGATCTGAGTCACGGAGAGTGGGTTAATAAACACTGCAGCTTCTTGGCTGTTTACCATCTGCTAGAACGGAGGAATTAGTGAGCTCCTCTGCTCCTGCCTGTCTCTCTTTGTGTCTGTCCCTCTCACTCTTCAGGCTCCTGGATTCTGGCTCAACCTGTATATCTGCCAGCTATCAGCTCTCCCATCAGCCCACCTGCTGGCTGTTACCTACCTGTACTCTACTCCCAAATTTTAACCAGATAACTGTCTCCCATCCACTGCAGGCTCTGCTGTTCTTTGGGTATCGCTTTATGGTGTTCTTATCGCAAACTAACTGTTCTCTGTTTTCTGCCTGTCCAAACCATCCCTTAGTTATACTGCAATAGGCCTAGACAGCTTGGAGACTTCCCATGATGCACTGAGCTGCTCTCTCCTCCTAGAGGGCTGCATTTGTACTCCTCCTTGTCCCGTCAGGTTTACCAACCCAACATCTCTCCTCCTGTTGCTTTCTGCAGGTATTCTGGAGCTGTAGAGTCTGATCTCAGACCAAAAACTACTCCTTCAGTGCTGCTCAACACCCACTGCTGCAATTTAAATATTAATATTATCAGTATTATTACTACTGTTATGATTACTGTTACTGGATATGTTACTTTAAGTCAGGGTAGAACGCTGTGCTGCTGCCTGTTCATACGGTTTCCTTCCAACTGGTCAAGGCAGACGGTCACACACCTAGATCCAGACTCTGTTCAAGGTGTCTACCTTCAAAGTTTTGTCTTACCGCTATCAACAAGTGTTTGCTCATGTTGAGAGCTGCTGGGTTTAATTAATAGAATGGCATCGGAGCAGCAGCTGTTGGAGGATGAGCAGTGATAGACGGAGGTGGAGGAGAAGAATGTGCAGATGCCTAAGTGTTGGAGGAGTTAATAAAGGAGGAGCTGGACTGCAGAGTGAGGAGGTAGAGTGGGAGATGTGGCTGCACGAGGAGGAAGCAGTGTGTTCAGCGGCGTGTTCGTGCTCTGGAGTTACGCATACTCTCATTGCTTTTACCTCCACGAGTTGGTAGAAGCGGCTGTAGCCATAAAACATAGCTGCCGAGGTGAAGTTCATCTGAAGAAAGAGAGAGGGGGGGGGGTCACCCTGCCTGTCTGTCACGTCTGATTGATCATAAATCATTCATTCATTCCTATCAAACTCTGTGCACCGCGTCTGACTGGATTCTCGGTTTGTCCTGCAGCCTGTAGGGCATCAGCATCGTGTCGATGTGGTGAATGATTCCATTGGATGTGGTGTAATCACTTTTCACAATCCTCGACCTGTTGTTGACCCAGACTGAACCCTGCAGGGAGAGAGAGACAGATGAGGAGAGAGAGAGAGAGGTGAGGCAGACAGGAAGAGACAGACTCATGATGAGTGCAAGGGTGAGTTGTGAGATAGTGCAGTGCAGTGCAGTGTTATAAAGCTTAAGGAAACTCTAGACACGTTCAAGAACTGAAACATGTCTAACCTGGAGAATTTCCATAAACCCAAAGCTAATGGCATATATAATTTAGACCCAAATATGAAAAAAATCCCAAACTAATGGTACTGACAACACGGCAACTGGCAAATGTAGAGATGGTATGAGATACAGTGAGCATTCCAGGACAATGATCTGAGATTTCTTAGAAAATAGATGCAAAGTCCACCGAGAAAAGGAGTCAAACAGCGTGTACAAGAAGCAGCAGCAGACTCTGATCATCTCCAGTGAATTCATTTAGATATCATTGGACTCCAGTTGCTTCCTCAGAGGAATTTATGTTTATAGAGACCCTCACCTGGAGTTCTACTATCCAACAAACAGCCTGTGCAATGATAAATGGAAATGTTAATGTATTAATAAGTTATATTTAACTGATCATACTAGAGAATGAAGTTTGGAGTTTTTGGAGAATTTTCTGTGACTCAGCATGTTTGCAATTTAAGACACGGTTTAATTTGTGCAGACCTTGGTTTAATTGTTAATTACATATTTCGAATAACGTTTTAAACAGATCTCTTCTTTCTCTGAACTTTAAATAATGTTTTTACAGTCAGTCAAGACGACGTATTAGGATGAATTAAGATAACTCAAGTTTGACCTTACTCCACTTGCTATCGATAGATGTCATGTATTTACACACTATATATTTAAATAGATAAATAGATAATGGTACACATATTGTTAATGTGCATACATTTAAGAGAGCAGAGAGGTCAGACTGAATTGCCAACTCTGCTGAAGCACACACACAGGGGGCTGCTGTCCCCCGTCACCACAGCTCATTCCACTCTGAGACAGACTTTCATTTGACACAACACCATTGAAATGTATTTTGTATTTAATCTGCTGTGCATAAAGTTACAGCTGTGGCTGCCTTCTAGACATACAGTATATAATGTGATCGAAGACAGTGGAACCAAAGGAAAGAATTAGAGCAAGACCGTCGTCCCTTTCTACAGCAGACTACAAAGCCAGAGGAAGCCAGAGAAACAGCGAAAGGGTGAAACCCTTATTTTCTTGCTTCTTGCTTTTCTTGCTTCTTATTTTCTTTCCTCTGGAGATCATCTGATAACCTCAGTTCTAGACCCTCTGCCTCTGAAAACCAGCTCTCCTCCAAAGGCCAGAGATCAGCTGAAGCCAGAGCCGCACCAAATATGTTGAAGCGCGGGATCCACCCAACTCTGTCTGAAAGAAGTTTTCTACAAGACCTCTGCTTCAGTCTGGCTCTTAATGTCTGCAACTTTACAAAGTTAGAAGAGTAAGCACTGTGACAAACTCTCACAAATGCTGCCTTTGTGTCTCCAGTGCATCCAAAAGAGGGTGTGTCACCCCGCTGCCTGCTGAGACAACAGACTCAAGGAGGCCGAGCACCTTCAGAGAGCTCCAAGAACAGTGTGTGTGTGTGTGTGTGTCTGTGTCACCTCCTGAAGACTGAAGTGCAGCGTGTGTCCCGAGGTTGAAACAGCAGCTTTGGTGGTTTTAAGGTCACTCAAGGTCAAAATCTCACAGGAAATGATGTGGTAACGAACCAGGTCACCAAGGCGGCCCAACTGGTTCCATTCCTGAAACTACACACACACACACACACGCAGAGTTCACCAGCAACATATGCCAGACTTGTGATTTACATACAACAACTGAAGGATCACTTGGTAATGTTAGATACATTAGATAATATATAAACAGCAGGAGTTGTACGCACAGAGGAATCGTTGTTGGTTTCCTCTAAAGGGACTAAGACGGTGAACGGTCCGTCGCCATAGAGACTACGAGAGGCCGCTTGCTGAAAAACACAGAGAAAACAAAGTGATTGTATTGCAAAACAGCTTCGGCTGCCATGGAAAGTTCATGTTCGTTGTTAACGTTTCAGCCTTGCATTCAGAAGACTCACAGAGAACATTCGGCGGAAGAAGGCGTTCTCTGGCTGCCGGAACAGCTCCTGTAAAGACAGATAGCACAGCTCTCCATGAAGGGGGAAGGACATGGTATTGGGAGGTCAGAGGTCAGGGCGGGAAGTCAGAGGTCATGTGACTCACATTGTTGGTAGTCCCCCGACAATTGAGGCCATCGCCCACGTGGCCTCTCAAGCAGGTGCAGTTCCTCTGACCCTGACCCAAGTACTCACAGCGAGCATGCATACTGCAGCCACCATTGTTCTGCAAGCAAACACACACACACACACACACACATACATTTATCTATTGTGTTGTCCTCAACATTTGCCTTTTTCCTGCTTATGCCAGCTCCAAATTAACAAATGAACATTTTCATAAAACAGACAAAATATTGACTTAACAACGTATACGCACAGTTCTGCAGGGGTTGACAGGGTAACAGTACCTCCCTGATCCTTGAAAGCCCATCAGACATCTGCAGGCAGTCTGGAGATGACAGAGGGTAGACAGAGAAAACAGTCCATCACATCACCCGTGATGTCTCTCCCTCTGTCTCCAACAAATCAAACAACGTCCCATTTCTCAGCAGTGAATCACAACCAAAACACCTTTTCAGTAACAAACATCACACTTTTGTTTCTTGGGGGAACTTTGAATGAAAAAAATATCTATATGTGTTTTGTTCTTGTTTTTTTTACACCTCCATGGTAGAACAAAACCCCTCTCTCTGCCCACGGCCAAGGCAGTCTAGGCAGACGGCTGCTCGCCCAGAGTCAGGTTCTGCTTAAAGATGCTGCTTGATAAAAGGAAGCTGTCTCTTGCCACCGTCTCCTAGTGTTCATGGTGGGACCTGTTGGATCTCTGTAAATAATATAAAGTGCACAGTCTAGAGGTGCTCCACGACAGCTGGTGTACAAGCTGAATTACTGGCTCACAGTTTTATGCCTCAGGGTTGATACCACCTGATTTTCTATCAGATCATGTGTGAACTACGGTCCTGATCTGACCCCAGTGCTGCTCAACAATGGCAGAACTTTATGATGTCGCAGCGGAGTTGACTTTTGACCTGTATCCCTTATCCTATTAGATGCTGCTGGAGCACAGGTTCAGTGCTGAACACAGATCTGTTCTATCACAGCCAGCAACTGGTGAGAAGACAGACAGCAGGGCTGACCAGTTATTGTATGGAGCTCAGTGAAGTTCAGTCAAACGTATCCTGCCATTCGCTCCCTGCTGTCATTCCCCTGTCTCTGTTGAGGTTCAGACCAGCCGGTCTCATCTATCCACCTTCATCCTTAGCGTCGTTGTTTAATTTGGCTGCCATCCATTTTAAATATGATACTCTGTCTTCTCTTACTGCGTTCAAGCTGCTGTTATGCACCCACCACATCCAGTCTTCACAGATTCCTCCAGTCATCATGTCAGCAGCCAGCGCCAGTGTCTGGACTCCACAAGGGAGTTACTGTTACTGTTGACTGGCATTACACCTAGATTACAGAAATCCCTCTGCAGAGTCCCACAGACGTCTCATTTTAGTCCCCATCAGAGGGCGGCACAGTTTTCCTCAAACACACAAAGCCGAGGTTGATCTGCATACTCATGTAGGGCCTTTTGGAAACAGCGTTTTAGTCTGGATGGGTTGTTGGATTCCAGAGAAACTGGTTTAGCGAGGATAAAGTCTGACTTTGACTGGACTGGTTGCCAGAACCATAAAACTAACGCTAATTTAACATTTAACTCCACCCCTTCCAATGTAATTTGATACCAATCCCAATGCTTGGTTAAATCTGACACTGCGCTCTGTGGAAATCTGACACGTCACTGCAGTACAGTGTTGTCTTACGGTGTTGGGGCCTGTTCTGATGCACTCTGCTGATTTGTGGCAGCCTCCATTGTTGACCAAACAGCCGTCAGTCTCTGTGAACACACAACATTCATTCATTTATTCATTTTGAGACACATAAAATGTGTAAATCAGACAGTTTTAGGGTGTTTGGATCTTGTTCCTTCTGTCTTGCGCTCAGCTAAACACATTCTGGACTTGTCTCTGCACTACACACAATTAATACCAATGTTCACATCTGACGGTAGGAAAGAAAGAGAACATGAGCATTTCCAATTTGCAAACTTTACTTTACTAATATATGTAGCTACGTTTTCAGATCTCCATACACATTTACAGATTTTTCTGCACATTTGTAAATAGTTTTATAGCCACATACCGTACACCCTACTGGTGTCTGGCAAGCAATACAGAGGTAACCATTTCCATAGCATCAGAGATTTAAAAATAACCGCAGCTTTTATCCAAGCATTACCCACATCCACAGCCACAGCATCAGCCACCGCAGTCAGGTGGTGCAGCCGAAGCTGTGCTCCCAGCTACCGGCTGTACACCTTTGGAGTTCTGCATGACATAAAGTGTCACATCATCTCTCCTTTTTGTAGTATCTGCTGAGAGTTTCTCTAAAGTGGCAGCGTAACAGCTTCACATGAACCAACGCACTACCTGTTCTTATGGACGAAGGAAATACAAGAAACTTTGCAGGAAAATGCAGGAAAGTCCCACCCTGACCATTCAGGGGCTCCATATCACGCAAGATTTAAGGGCTGGAATTTAGAAAATGTAACATATTTCATAATTAAGGACTTTTCCTTGATGTTGGTAAAATGTCTGGAGGTTCATGTTAGGGGTGTGGGGTCAGGGTTCAGGACTACATACCCAGGCAAATGACCCCATCTCCAGTGTACCCCTCTCTGCAGCTACAGGTCCTCTCTCCTGCTGAGACCTTCGTGCAGATGGCAAACTCTGAACATCCACCATTAGACCTGCTGCACATATCCTGCTCTGAAACGACAGACACCGAGAGAGAAACAGGAATCCGATTTCATATTTATACCGGTTATTTGTGTGTGTGTGTGAGAGCGTGTGTGTGTGTGTGTGTGTGCACATGTTTTTACCTTTGCAGTGAGTTCCATTGCCTTCATATCCAGCAACACATACACAGACAGCAGCTGAGCCCTTTGGTCCTGTTATGCAGCTGCAGCAGAGGACACACTGTTCAATGACTATGTCACGCATTTGTAGTGAAGGTGAGAGTCTGGTGTGTAAGTGTGGCGATACTCTATGTTCCTCTTATCAACAAACCCTGCGAGGAGACACATCGCCAGTGAACTGATTCTCTTAACAAGCGTGTAAGACTTCCAGTCAGCCACATACATATATGCACATTCACATACAAGGGCCATTACCAATGCACTGCATGTTTATAGTACAGTTTTACTTTTACTGTGTTCTATTTGTTGTTGCTGCAATGTGAAGAGCCAAGACCCAACAGTCGCTCTCCTATAGATAAGATGCAACAATAAAGAAACCAGTGAATGATTTCAGACAGGTCTTTTGTTTGTCCCAGTGGATTCTGGGTAAATTCACAGCTTTTCAACACCCAGTGGTTCCTGATCGAGATCATACACATAAACACACAGAAACCAGCTGCAGACAAAACACCAGGAGGACTTACTTGGCATTCTCATCACACACACCTCCACATGCGTCGTCCTTAATCTCTGAGACACACACAGATTTTGGGTGATGACACGGTAGAGAAAAGGTTAAGTGTGATTACATTTTCACTGAGTGTGTGTGTGTGTGTGTGTGTGTCTTACCTATAGAACAGGAGGCTCCCTTCCAGCCTTTGTAACACAAACACTTGCCACTTCCTGCCAGTCCATCCTCACACTTGCCATGGTCACACACACACTCTGTAACACACACACACACACACACACACACACACACACAGGTTAACTGTGTTGGTGTCATAGATTTGTAAGAGTTCAGCCTCCAAGCGTGTCAGTGTTGTCAGTTGTAGGACTGCAGGGCTTTTAGCTCGTTTTTATAGTGTCGCGAGTTTGTTAAACTTGTTTCTCATCTCATCAGTTCCATTTTTCATGTGATTCGAGGGCGAGAAACAACACAGTGCAGCTCAGTCCAGTATCAGGCTGGGTTTCATTATCAGTGACATAATGAAGTCCAGTGGACAGTGTTTTAAACCAAGTTAAATGTCCATCTCATTACCCTTGCTAATGTTGTGTATCAGTCTGGTTCTTCCTGAGGTTTTCTGTCCAATACGCACTACCTGAGTGGCTACTAGTGTAGAGGATGGTAACACCAGACCTTATACCTGTTGAAAATCATTTTGTGCAGCTCAGATAAGATTTCCCTTGGCCTACTTTTGTTTTTTGGTTTAGTCTAATCGAGTAACGCCTCCCTGTGGTCGAGATTCTAATCACAAACAGAAACTTTCTTCCGTGCGTTCAGGGGTGCGCGGTCACACTGAGTGTCTGCACGTGCGCATGTGTGTTTCTCACTGGAGGAGCAGTTGACTCCATATCGTCCTGGCTCACAGTCTTCACACGTGGTGCCATGGAAACCCTCGTAGCAACGGCACTCCCCGTTGCCATGGTTACCATCCTGACACTCCCCATGATTAGAGCACCAGCTGCCGACCTCTCCAGGGCATTTGAAGCACTCATGGCCATAGTAACCAGGGCAACAGGAGTGATCCTGCAGGACAGACCATTATTATTATTATTACTGTTATTACAATTACTGTTATTACTATTGTGTACTTCTCAACCCTATAATCTGTTACACTGCTGACTTGTTGCGTCTGTTGTGTAAATGCTTGCTTTGCCTTTATTTGACATCACAGTTTCAGTACAGCAGTTGGAAAATGAGGATACCAGATTGGTCAAGAGCTCAACAGTCCTTTGGGTGATTGATCCCTCTATACTACCGTCTAGATTCACCATTTGTGCAGAAGTTGCATCACCCAAAGTGATCAGAGTGAGGGCTGTCAACATCCAAAAACTGTTATTGTGATTTTAAGTTCAGCTCAGTTGTGGTGTGAAGTATTGGAGTCAGGTAGCATGTTTGCTGCCAAGAACATTAAAGCCAACTGGGCTGGACTGGAGTAAACTCCACTGGATGTCCTCTTCCAAGAATCAGATTGACCAACGACTTAATGAGCTGCTGTTATTTTGCGTAAACTATGGTGGTATGGTGGTAATGTCCACAAAAAATCTGACCTGAGCTAGTAGGCCAGTAGCTAATAGTAAAACTAAAGTGGTGGTATTGGTGTCAGCGGACCGTAATTGACCGAAGACATTTGATGACACAGCCCGGCACCGACTTCCTCCTGGGGCCAATTCGTTTCCTGAAAATACAGTTGGGTTTCATGTTGGGCGGAAACTGTTCTTTGACCTGCAAAATATCAGATTAGAAACATGGTAGAAACTCAAACAGAGAGTTGTAACAGAAATGCAAATGATACCAGAAACAGCTGAGCAGCACAGTGTGATCTACTCTTCTCCATCTCACTTTGTAAATGTGTTTTAGGCCATGTGTTTCTGGATATTGCTGCACAGGTGTTCATGTGTCCACCCAGTGACAGCTAGTAGCTTTCTTACTGGTTTGTAGTCGAATAGACATCGCGGTGGTCCGTCACAGTCTGAACACCTTCCCTGGAGACAAGGACAGAGAAAGTGACAGTGGTTTTGGAATACTGGTAACTGAGACACCCATCCATCCATCCAACAATCATCCCTCCTGCCAATAAAGGTCTCAGAGCCACATCTGTATCTTCAGTTCACTCAACTATCAATTTAAGTATTTTGTCCTCAAGTGCAAACTAATTACTGGAAGAAAACCCACTGCAATGTTTCAATAATGAAACACTTCCCAACCAGAAAACGCAGTTGAGTCTGTCCGTTAAAATGTCAATACGGTTCATTAGTAATGCAATGCAAAGTATCTGTTCTTCACAGCTGCTTTATACAAGGTGCTACCAAAAGGTTCTTGGACAGTTTCTTCTGTCTCCCAATGCATAAAGGCACAGTAATGAGCATGCAGCAGTGAGCTGCGAGCAGTGACTGTGTGAGTCAGGATGCAGGCTTTCATTGTGTGGTCAGCACGTGCAGTGTGTCAGATCAGGAGAAGATCAGGAGGATGGGAGGCTGGCTGTTCTCCTGCATTCATGATGTTGTGCACCATGAATTCGTCACCCACTCTCAGGCTTCTGATGGCGAGCTTTACTGCATCTTTTTGAGGCGACTGAGGTGCACAGTGGACACAGCATCATTGCTTCACTACTTCACCACACTCTCTAATCTATATCCACCTTCAGCTCATTTTTCACATAAATTAAATCTTTCCATGAATTCATCTATTTGTCCATATATCCACTCATCATCTGCCCACTTCTCCATCCATCATCCATCCATCCTTCCTTACATTGACTTGCATGGTGACTTTTTTGCTGCATCTGTTCTGTTGGATTTTGAGGACCTGAGGGAGGACTCGGATGACACCGTACTGGGTCTCAATGAAAGTACTGTCGAGGAGAACATCATTCACAACTGACTGGAGGACAAGAGGAGGAGAAGCAGATTAGACTCTTCAGTTCCCTTGACCAGATGTCGACATTAATAAAAGACAATGGTGTGTATGAATGGTGTGTCAGAAGAATGTTTCATCTGCATGCGACAGCCACATCTTTGATGTCTGTGTATGATTAGCTTTCTGGAAGGTTGATAACACAACTCTGAAGCTCCTGATGGTTCAGCTTTTGTTACCTGGTTGTTCTTGTTTAGGTGGAACTGGACCTGGTAGTCGCTGCCAAGCAATGTGCTTTTCAACATGCCATCATACACGTGCTCAGGGAAGAGCAGCTCCTTGAGAATCACATGGTACTTAAACACATCAGAGTCCTGGACAGTGAGACAGACAGAGGAAGTGGGCAAAGGATAATCAGGTTTACTGATGATCACAGTGCACATCAAGTTGTTCAGATTCAGCTCAGTTCCCCAGCTGTATTAACATATTAACACTGAAGATGCCATGTGTGTGTAAAAGGTTTGCAGCTGAACAGGTTGATGTTAAACCACCTACAGAAAAACTGCTTTTAAACTGATTTATTTCTAACATTAACACAACAAACATGAAATGCTCAAAGCAACCAACATGCCGCTGTTTTTATTAGGGAGCCTTTATTAACCAGGTGAGTCCCGCAGACTAACAGTAAAAACAAACAAAAAACTCACAGAATAATATGACTAGTAATAATATCTAACTTAGGGAGCCAATGCAAGTTCTGACTGAACATGTCTCCAATCCCTTTAGTACGTTTTTAGATGCCTAAGTGGGCTCAGCTTATCTTGTAGCAAGTGTGTCAATATAAATACCCATTTGCCAAGTTTGGTTGAAAGCTGAGGGGCAGACAGTGAGAGCATGTCATTTGGTTGCTTTCAGAGTGCAGGTATGTGTGGTTCAGTGTCTTGCCCGAGAAAACTTCTACATGGAGACTGGAAGGTGTGGACTGAACCTCCAAATCTCAACTGGTGGATGACCAAACCTCTACTATAGCCAAGTGAGTGTGTAGGTTGCACCACGAGAGTAAATTGCAGTATTGTCAGCATAAAAATGAACTGACCCTAAGTTAGATAGTTAAGTTGGAAATGGGTCTATAAGTGTTAAATCATGTATGGTAGCACTTTTAAAAAAATAGGGAGAACATGGACTGTCTTTGATAAGGCAATATTTTTAAAGGCAAGCACTGGTTGAACAGGTTCTAGAAGTAATTAAACGCTTGTTCCAGCACACCAGATAGTTGACGACTGGGTGTGGTATCCTTACCAACGCGCAGAAACAGTTTATTATGAGTATCTGTGAGTGAAATAGTTCATTGTTAACTGTCCAGAACTCTCTGGGCTTATTCAAACTGTCAGAGACTGTGTGCACGGAAAAATTCAGACTTGAAGTGTTGGCAAGAAAAGGCATCGATGGGCCTGATACATTGGGCACTGCTGATTTGTCAAAACAGACATAAATAAACAGCTAAAATTACCCCCGTGTCAGTCTGTATTCTAATGTCACTTGTACTTTACAACAGCCATGTTTGTGTTACTCTGATAATGGGGTTTGCAGACCGGCACTGGCTCATTTCATGCGGACCTACCAGGAGGGAGGAGTTAGTCCTGCTGAGATGCTGCCTGATGGCATCGTCTGTTGGCAGCAGGAGGGTGAAATCGTCCGTGCTCAGATTAGTTGACAGATTGTACATCTGTGAAAACATACAAACACACTCACCACACACACAGATGCTGAAACACACTGAGATATTAACAAGGTTGAGTTCAGACAGACAAGCAGACATCTTACCAGAGCGTACTGTCTGAAAAGAGTGAAGTTGGAAGAAGAATTCAAGAAGGCCATTAAGGTGGGGGGCTCCGGTGGGAAATCTGAGCGGGATGGGGTCAGAATCTAAACACAAACAAACAAACAGGATATCAGTTTATACTTTTGAGGGATCACAAGGACTTTTGCATTTGCAGTGGTTGTTAATGGCCTCCAGAGGGCAAACCCTTTAAACAACCCCATGACTGTTCCTCTGGTGCCAACGCCACAGCAAACTAGCTCCACCAGTGCTAATACTTTAAAAGGAGCAATGTCACCTTCATTTTGCCAGCTCAGTCCTCTGTTAACTGTTAACTCTCACCTGGTCTATGATGTGAATGTAGCCATTGATTGCAGGCAGGTTGTGAGTGACAATGGAGGCATTTCCAATGCGGATCACCTGGAACAAAAAGACAGTAATTAAATACATACTGTATGTTTAACTCTGAACTGGGTCTGAACTTATTTTATATCATATCTGACTGGGATATTTTTGGGTGGCAGAAACTCATAAATCATGATTAATTAATGTCTGATCTTCTGAAGCAGTTGAACAGCTGGGACTGAGCCCTCAGTCTGTGAGTGAAGCTGAGATGTAGCTCTGAAGAAGAGCTCACTGAGGTCACAAATAACTATGATGTGATGTTGCACACACACTCAATAAGGACAGACGATATTTAAAAAATGACTTAGTTTTCTCTAGGTGGAGTTTGTGTGTTATTCATTAAACATAATACACCTCATTTTTAGCTACATTTATATTATTGGAGTAATTAAAGGAAGGGTTCGCCATTCATTTGCATGTATTCATTTTATTTATTTCATTTCTAACACATTTAGTGAAGTTGCCAGGTTTCTGTCTTTACAGAAACCAAAACAAAAGCTAAGCTCACCCTGCACAGAGGGTTTGTACAGATAGGTACACTGTTATTTTGCCATGAAACGGTCCTGACAAGCAGCTCCCCATTAAAACCACAAACTGTGGTACTAAAGTCTAATTTTCCCATCCTACATTAAGCTTTTCTCTCTACTGGCTGTTTTGTCCACAGCACCAGCTACAGTGCCATGGTGAAATGGCAACTCCCACATGGGCAAAGGTGTGAACATCGAAATGAATCACTGATGACGGAGTGCAGTTTGCTGCAGAGGAGATGGCACAAAGAATCCAGAGGCGGAGAACTTCTATAAAACTGATCCCTGTCAGTTGGATGAGTCTGAAATCCACCCAAACATGTATTCGGTCCCTTTTCCACAATTACCCCACTGATGTTCCTGATCTCCCAGGAGATGGGTGGGTGCAGGGTGGGCAGCCTGCTACCCACCAGTCTGTCAAGATCTTCAACAGAGTAGATCCCTGACAGTATGTGGGCCCTGCAACCAGGAAGAGCAAAAGGAAATGACAATAACTCACTAAAAACAAAATCACAAGATGATGAATGGGATGCATCTTAAATCATGAAGGATCTATACTCCATCACATCCAAATTGTGTCATGATAGATGGGCTACTGATTCCTGATGGACCAATGTCAAAGAATGAATAAGTATTAATTATCAGCAGGCTTCCTGAGCAGGTCAAAGGACTTCCACAAAAGGACATTATTTTTTCTTACTGTCTGCATATCTCTTCAGAAGAACCAAAAACCAATATGCTGTCTGAATCTTTGATGTCTGTAAAAACAACTCACAAATAATTCACAAAGCGTATTTATCTAGCAAATGTTACTCAAATGGGAAATAGTGTATATGCTGGGGACCATCTTCTACATGTGCTGCTCTAGGGAGCATTCCTGCAGGACTGACAAACTCCAGTCTGATTGTAGATGTAACTCAGTACAAGGCTGTGGCTCATTGGTGTGTTTTTATGCTGATGATACTGTCATTTACTGTTTACATTTAGACCTCTGTGAGCTTTGTAGGGGAGGTTGTGTGATGGGTTCGGGGATGTGTTCTCCACTAGACTCATTTTAGCTAAGTACAACAATATCAGATGATTAGGAAAATCCTTTTGTTAGCTAGTCAGATGAGAAGACTGACAGCTCTTCTATGTTTGCATTTAGCCATGTAGGTTCAACACATCCTAGACGTTCTCCTCATCTGACTCTGGGGTACACAAAGGACAACGGGATTTAGTTTTAGTCTGCTGCACATTGTAACAGAAACTAACAGCCCTGTTACATTCCTTAGCTTGAGTGTGTGTGTTGCACAGTGTGATCAGTGTGTGAGGTGACTGACCGCAGGAAGTAAGGCAGATTGTGCCGGGTAGTCCATAACGAGCCCGGAGCTGAGCTAATGTTCTTCATTGCTTCTCTGGATGGAGCCAACACGGTGACATTCCCACTCAGGTCCTCAGAAGCGTGACTATACCTCTGACAGCCCACACACACACACACACACACACAGTTATAGGCTTGTGTTATATCCAATGTTGAGTTATTTAAATCAGCGGCATTATTACATTTTTATGATTTTAGCTCACCAACAATTAAAGTTCAAATATTGCTTAGTTTGAACACAGTGTGGCACACAGTTTAACTATACATCACACATGTTCGTGTGGAAACAGAAAACCGAATGAGTGAGTTACTACAGAGCACTGACTGTGGTTCTTACGCACCAGAATCAGGCGGTGGAAACTGTACAGCTGGCCGTTCATGTCCAGCTCCTACAAACAGACATACACGCAGTTATTGTGGACTGTGGTGTGGAGATGAACATGGGGTGTAGGAGCAGTGAAGAAAACAATCAGGTATCAGCTTGTCATGGATGATTTCTTTATCATTCTAAACCACAGGGCTGTACAATGAAATGCATGTTGTAGTTCCTTTCTGTTATTACTGTGTAGTGCAGAGGATGAACTGAGGAGTCTTGCAGCATGTGGAAAGAAGCTGCTCTGCAGTCTGGTGCTACAGCAGTGGATACTTATGTAAAGCTTACCAGACAACAGCAGGACAAAGACACTGAGGCTGGGGTGGGTACTGTCTTTAAGCATGTTCCGGTCTCTGCAGACACCTCACCTCACTGGTAGCACTGATCATTGGGAGGTGGGTGATGTTCCGGACTGTCGGCTCAATTAACAGCTTGATAGCTGGGTAAAATTAAACATGGCTGTTGTTTGGTTTGTGTGTTCCCTGCAAGCTGATGTCTTTGCTCAAACATTGCAACACCCTTTATTCAGTAACACCACAGTACCACTGCAACCGTTTCAGTGTCATATAATGTATTTAAAACTTGATCAAGATGTCCCTGCATCGTGCTGGCGTGAATTCTTACATCCTGTAGTGATCCATAGCAGGTGGTTCCATCTCCAGCGTAGCCGTCAGGACAGGTACAGGTGTGAGACCCTGTCTCCTTTTGCTCACACTTTGCCTGACAGAGTGTAGAGCAGACAGGAATCATTGGGACATTTGTACCGAGGTCTAAGTAATTACAAACAATTATCGGAAATATCGGATCCCTTATTTGTATAGATGAATCAATAAACATATTGCTTCAGATGAAACAGTATCACTTTCATCTATGGAAGTCTGCAAGGACCATTGAATAAAACTAAAGAGCAACATGTATATTTCAGGAACCATGTCCTGAGTTCTCCACAGATAATAATGGAGAGTTATGAATCGATAATGGAGGTATTATCATCATTACTGACTATTTACTACCCAAATATGACCAACAACTGAAGCAGAAGCAGGTCAGAAGATTGTTTCAGCCGTTTCACTGTTCTCTGAGTTAGGCCCAGGTCTCATATTCTTATATGGGGAGGTTTATGACCTCTACTGCAGCCAGCCACCCGGGGCCAATGGAGATGTTTCCGCTTCACATCTGGAAATCCATCTGTGTGTGTTTACCAGGTAATGGCAGCCTCCGTTCTTCTTTTTGCAGGGGTTAACGAGGTCACATGTGATACCGTTGCCCATGTAACCTGTTTTACATACACACTCACTCTGTAGACATAGAAACAGACCGAGGAGTGATTAATAAAGAGTTCTTGACTGTTCACGACACTTACAGCCAGGCATCTGATCCACAGTTACCAAATCATAAGAACAGTTAGTTAGAACAGACATGGACTGGTGGTAGTGGAGACACATACCTCTTTGAGTTGATGTGGATTGTTACATTTGTGAAATTAGAAGCGCGAGACAGAAAGGTGAGAAGGTCAAAAATGTTTAGGGAGACTGGTATTGTTAGTTTCTCTTTAGAAAGTCAAGGACTGCTGGACAGGAGGGACTGGGTGAGAGAAGAGGCACAAAAGTGAGTGTTAATAACTGTATAGTTAATGATCCATCAGTAGTTGCTGGTAACAGACCTGTCCAGGTCCAATGTGGTTACAGTCTGCGTTGGGGCTGCAGCCTCCTCGACTATCCAGCTGACAGTTATTGATCTCCACGCACACTTTACCATCACCCGTCCAACCCTCAACACACACGCAAGACGCGTTGCCCGGGCCTGCATACACGCACTCTGCCTGCAGAGAGAGACAGGAGGAGGCAGAGTCATAACGGCAGGTATACAGCTTTGAGCCCGACGGTCAAAAACAACACACCACCGCCACAGAAACTGGCTGAAACTGAATGATACATTGAACCGAATAATTAACTATTTGTTATTTTTGCTCCAGATTTGCATTTAACATCACATTAAAGACACAGGAACAAGGCTGACTTTTAGTAGTAGGTCTTACATTGGTGTCGCAGCCTCCTTTGTTGCTCTTCAGGCAGGGGTTGATTGGAGAACAGGAGTGACCGTCACCCTCATATCCATCCCTACATATACACCTAGTGCAGCACACACATGCACGTACACACAAGAACACACGCAGATTGATTAACAAAGTCAGCAGGTGTCAGATGGGAGTGGCGGTGACTGCGAATGCTTGCTGGTAATTATGAAATGCTCCTTTCAGTCGTGGCAAATGTTGACTGGGTGATCCCAGCAGTGGGTTTGAATGCGTTAGCGTGTGTGTAGCTGCAGCAGCATTGATATTTAGGGAGGTGAGCTGATGTCAGCTGATCTGTGTGGTGCTGTCACTGCAAGCCAGCCACAGCAGAGCGCTGCTCCGGCATGCAGGAGAGCTGCAGCTCCACCTGGGACATAAAACATCTGCCAGCTACGACTCTTCCTCATGTTGCACTACAGCTGCCATGTTTGATGACGATAACAATTAAAAAACAATAAAACGCAACTAAAATGAACACACTCACTATTTTACCTATTAAAATAAATGGAAACGATGTGGTTAAACTAACAGAAGTAACTTACATGGTATTGAGCCCGGTCTGTGTACAGTATGCGTGAATGTGACAGTGTTCGTGCAGTCCATCAGAGTTGCAGGGCGTGGCCGTCTTGTCACAGTTTTCTCCTGAGTATCCCTCCCTGCAGGATCCCCGCCGACACACACCGCCGCTGCCCGGTCGGTTATCACAGACGCCGTGGACACAGCGACACTCTGAAGGAACACACACACAGATACGCAGCGTTTAACAGTTTCAGGTTTGCCATGTAAAATTACACACAGGCATGACTTGAATCCAGTTAAACTTCAGATCATGAGGCGGGTACTCATCTGATGACAGAGAGTAAATCAACAATTGATAAATCCAGTGAGTTTGGTACAGACATAGTTTCTAAATATTATCTAATATTGTTCATGGATGTATATTACCCACAATCCTTCAATGGGACTGATCTTTGTGCAACTCCACAGCTGTCTCTGATCATAATTCTAATAACAGGGAATGAATGAACATGAGTGATCTGAGCCTCGGCGTTCGTCTTGTTTCAATCTGTGAGCGGACACGTTGAAGCGGTTCAGGAGTCGCTACCTTCGTCGCACTTGTCTCCGTGCTTGGATGGATCTGAGCAGATGTGGCAGGCAATACCCCTGAAGCCTGACTGACAGCTGCAGGAGCCGTTGCCATGGATACCGTCAAAGCACTGCATGTGGTAAATAGATAAATAAATAAGAGACGTCAGCTGAGAAATGAGCTTGACTGGCAGCGTTGTTTGTTTGTTTGCTCACCGTTCCTCTGTCATAGCAGGGATGCTGAAATCCTCCAATACAGGGTTTACAGTCCGGACCATAGAAACCTTTACAGCACTCTGCTACCTGTTAAACACACATGCAGACAAACACATGGATTAAAACACAATAATGGAGACATGGGGCAACATCGTCCTTCGCCTTCTTTCTGGCCCTGTAGTTCAGTCTTTGGTCTCTGTCGCTGTGTGCTTCGCTATGTTCACCAGCTAAAAGCTAACTAGCCAAATCTATATTATGATGAGCAAGCGTGACAGAGCAGTAACGTGACTAAATACCAGAGCAACATCATTATCATGACTTCCAGATTTTAATGAGATCCTAGCTTTCCTGTATTTTTGCAGACAAAACTGTGAACCAAATATTATAATATTTAATATTTTTCATTTTACCACCATGCTAAGAAACAAGACAGGAGTAGAAAACAAAGATCGCCAGCTTCCACTTGCTTCATCATTTGTAAGAAGGTAGGAGGGGTAGGAAGGAAGAAGGTTACAACTGTACATGGAGCATATGTACTCAGACAGTCAACACCTTCTAACTTGAAGGCAGCATTAGTAGTAAAGACAGCTAAGAGGTGGACAAATGAAGCTAAGAGGAAACCCCCTGATGGAGGGTTCATGGATCCCACTCTCACCTGTCTGGTGACGTTGCAGAATTTGGCGCAGCCTGTGCTGAGTGTTGGTCTGAGAGGCAACGTGACGTACTCACAGCCGGTGTTATGCCTGTCCTGAGGAGAGTCACGCACATTTGTTGGCTTTCTGCTCTCATCCATACTGCCAGCAGGTTTCAGAGGGTAAGAAACAGTGTTGTAGAAAGATCTGAGCACAACTGGCTGAACTGAGTCAGACTAAACGCAGGGTCATCATCTTAAACAACTTTTTCAAGGTTTCTGCCTGTTAAAGGAAGGTTTCCCCCTTTTGCCGTTACATAACATAACACACTTTTAAACCCTCAAGCCTTTTATTCTAAAAGGTCATCAGAAGTCTCACTGTGTCCATGTGCATTGCATCAATAAGAGCTCATCTGTATTGTTCACGTTACAGTTTATTAATCTCTGGTCTAGGTTTGCCAAACGGACAGCAGGCTCTGTATAGAACGGAACAGAAATGCACAGTAATGAAGTGTTTTACCATTTCACTGCTGCCCTCTGGACACTCAGTCTCATAGAGGTAATTGCAGTGAACACATGGACCCTGAAAATACAAGAGCACAGAGCAAATACGCTTACATTACCATGTGACTGCATTACCATGCGAGCTCACCTCAGATACAAATACTTACACTGTGCCACACGTGTGTCACTGACTGGTTGAGCACATACATATTCTAATGGCTCCAGCTGCTTAATTGCCTGTTTACTCACTGTTTACAACCTGTTTATCCATCGCAGTGCATATTTATTACAGTATTAGTAGTATAGACTGTGATTAGGTGTTTGGTGGTCACTGGTCAGTGCATGGTAAGCCAATAACTCATTTCAATCATTTCTGTTCCAATAGGAAGACAGGAGTGGCAAATCCACTGGGAAGAAGCCCACACCTTTAATCAGGGGTTAAATGGTTCAAAGAGCCCAAATTACCATAAATCACCCGAAAGCAATGAACCTGCCCAATCAAGCCCATCGACAGAAAACAAACCCAATCAATAACAGCGCATGTTAAATATAAATGAGGACGCTAACTTTAGCTTCTCTCAGCTGGTCAACTAATGATGTTTGCTTCAGTGTCTTGTTCAGACTTTGATTTGACCTTCAGCCCGGCTCTGCTCACCATGGTGACCTTGCTCTCGACGACATCACAGCGGTGAGGCAGGATGGGGAGGATGGAGGGCGGGTACAGAAGCCCATCAATCATGTGGATGATTCCGTTCGACGCCACGATGTTGGTGCTCACCAGATGGACACCCTTTTCGCCCAGTAGGATCTCACCCTGGAAACAGAAGGGGAGGAGGCAACTCTTCTGACAATTGCTAATGTGTCAAAATTATGAAAGACAATGGAGAACCAATCGGAGACACTTACATTGTCTGACACAGTGATGGTGACAAACTGATTGGCCATTGTCTGGATCTTAGGGAGAGCAGCCAACGCGTCAACTGTGAGCTACAGGCAGAAAACACAAACATCAGTCTCATTCATGACCGGGTTAGCCTGCCTTAATGCCTTAATCTGAATATTCATCCTCTTGTGAGCAGGAACTGAAAATATGATATTCAACAGACAGGGATTGACCTTCTTCACTTGGAGACAAAGGGCAAACAAGAAGAAAGATGAAAGAAAGGACAGAAGGACTGAGGGAGAGGGGTGGGGGGTGTCTTACCACTGCCTGGGAGAAAACGTGATGTCTGAGAAGTTCCTGAAGTTTATGTTTGGCCTTGAAAAACAGGAGAACATCACGTCATATTAGATAATCTTAGATTTGCAATCAATTGGAACCAGTGGGTTTGGAGCTCAGAGCCACAGACAGCATCAGGAAGTCTGGGGGTTGAGGTTCAGACTGATACATTGTAGACTTTCACCTTGTTCATAAGAAACAAAACATAGGATGTCAGCAAACATAGTCTTTGAAGCAAACTCATCAATGAACACACTTAATGAAAACATCAGTACCAATTACACCTACCTCATTCAGCATGTACAAGATGCTGCCATCTCTGGCTTTGTCCACAGCCTGGTTGGTGGGGACGAACACAGTCAGGGGTCCCGGACCCCGCAGGGGAGGGGGCGAGCCACAGTTCTACAAACACACACAAACACATGAAATCTGATCACAGCACCAGATTCTATTAGGACTGATTCCAATGACAATTGGAGTCAAGAGTCCAGATTACAGCCGATCTATCCCTCAAAGGGTTTCTTAGCAATTTTTCAAACAACGTAACAAATAACGTGAACAGAAAACACTATTTATAAGAGTGAGTTTGGCTGGGGTTGAAACAGAGCAACTGAATATCTATAATGACTCAGAGGAGAAATCAAATCATGTGAAGGTGTCTTCCATCAATGTGGAGACTACAGAGAGATGAATGAACAGCAGCGTCTCTGTCTGTTCCTTTAGAAACACATTCCTCTGACTCCTCTATCAAGGTGCTACCTCTGTTATTATCCTTTCACCATCAGAGTGAGTCTCCTGCATTGTTGTGTCCCAAGTGCTTGTAGATCATTTCCAGCACAGGTAGTGAGTTAATTAACCAGCCGTTCTAACGCCAGCATGTCACGTTAGCGCAGATAGAGCAGTGCTACTACCACACGTTGTATCAGGCTGGATTGCTACAACTCCCCTTTCACCTGCCTCAACAAGCTCCCTGTGACTCCAAAACCAACTAAAATAATAGGACTCATTCATTTTGCCACCAAGTCCTTTCAATGCCCCAGGTGCAGAGAACTGTAAATTAGGTGAAGAATCAAAACTTTTCTCACATTTCTCATGTGAGATTAAAACCAAAGATCACCTTTGTGACCACAACAAAGTACTCACATCAACCAGAGACAGGAAGCGGTTGTACTTTTCATCCTTCTTTAGAATCTCTGCAATCGTCTTATCGGCAAACTGGACAAAGAGGAAGAGGAGGGCGGCACATGTTCACTTTCACTGGCTGCTGTCAAATGAGCTTAATTAATCAGCAGAAGTGACCCTTTAACTCACCTGTTCATCACGAGAAGGCCTGTCAGAGAGTGTGTTTGTGATTAGCTGGTCAATGATGTGGATGATCCCATTGGCTGCTGGCAGGTCTTCCTGGATGATGGTGTACAGTCTGCTGGGGTTGTCCATCAGGATGAACTTCTACATCAGCCAGACAGAGATCACCACTGTTATGAGCACATTATTGAGACAACTGTCTGATTTCTTGTGGAAATAAGAATCCAGGTCTTTCTCTGACGTGCAGTATACAATGACCTGATTTCAAACAGGTGACAACACTGACAGAAACTTGAGACCAGTAACATGTCACAGTAGTGGATTTGTGCCAGAATGAAAGGAAACATTCACGTTCTAAAGTTCTGAAACCATGTCTGCTGCAAACAAACAGTCATGGTAATCCCCACAACCAGGAGAGCCTTTATCAGACAGTTGCACAGTCAGCGCTGACAGGTGCTCATATTGGATGTCACAATAGACCAAGAACTCCATCAGGATCTAGGCCAACAGGCATGGTATGATGCAATCTTCATGTTGAGGCTCATCGAGGGCGGGTCTAGGACTTAAGGACCTAACAGCAGTCTTTAAAGAGGAACAGTCTGTAGTCTCCACCACCATAGAAATAGTACTATGTCAGCAGAATGTCCAAGAGCATGCTCTGCATTTCCTTCGACATTCACAAAGTGCAGTTTGCCCCAGGTCAGTTAGCTTTATCGCACTGTTTTGAAGAGTCTGCAGCAAGACATTTGCCATTTTGCCTCTACTAACGCAATCACGACTCCCAACCGACCCTGCTCACAGGATTTGTCTCCCTGCAGTTTCTTCTAATTTCCCTAAATAAAATTCAAGCTGAACTGTTCTGACACCATGAAGGAGAGCCTGCACAAGGCACATATGGTGCTCAATGGGCTTATCAAACAGGACCTCCAGGGTGCATAACAGGAGTGCTGTGAGCAGTGTATCGCTGCACAAAGTGGCTACTATAAAGGTGATGCTTATTATAGACGCAGTCTCTGGTCACATCTGTCATATAGTACTGTGTGTCCAAAAGTAAAAAAAACATTTTTGACATCTATCACTTTTTAATGGGAGAAATCTGATTGGTGGCCAGCTCCATGTAAATGAGTAAAGATGACTCCAGTGTCTCTGGTAGCCAGTAGCACCACTATACTGTGTCCAGTAGTGTGTCCAGCATGCTGAGCAACAGCAACTTTTCCTGGAAGGAGCTGTTGCTGTAAAATGATTTAGAGAGGAGAGCAATATATCCGAAACAAACAAATAAATCCATATCCAGCGTCCCACAGTAAGATCCTCAGCAGGAAACTTTTCTCTCTCAAACTGTTCGGAGGTTCCCGGTAATACTTTGGATAATCTCCAGAGGAACAGTTGAGACTAATTAATCTTACAAGATAAGTAAATTAAGTAGATAAACATTAAGCCAAATATGCAGAATGGAATGTGGTGTACAACATATTCGTTTTGAAGTTTGACTAGAGAGAGCACTAATACCAAGAATCCACTGTTTTTGTTTCTTTCTGTTTGTTTTTGTTTTGTATCCATTAGTATTTTTTGTCTTTACTGGAGAGTAGAGGTAGGCAGGAAATGAGGGAGAAAGAGAGGGTATGAATGTTCAAAGCTCATTGGCTGAAGCCGAACAAGTGACTCAGTGGCCATTCAGCCAAGCTCTTGGAGGGAACATCAGTAACCACTTCCCAGTTTCACTACGGTTTCAATTCAGTTTGAGATATCTCATTGCGTTTTATGTGAGTAATTGGATAAAGTGATTTTTGGTGGAAATGACACTCTTGATGCTCTGGACATCTTTATATGATACATGTGAAATGTTAGGAGTTGTATACTAAATAGAGTAAACCACTTGACTGAACTCAAAGTAATTTTTACATAGAAGGACATGATAACCTTGAACCTATTCTTTAATATGCAACAACTTTGGATCTTAAAGACACACACAGTACGCTAGGTATTTGGGTTAGAACATGCACCGACAATGACAAACAAGAGCAGTCTGAAGCTCCACCCGTTCTCTGACTGAACGCAGACAAACAGGAAGCACAGCTTTATAATTCCTTGTTTCTGAGAGGAGACGCATGCTGAGAGAAAGACAGTAAGATTCACACCAAAACCACCACGTTCACCGTAGGGAGACAGCTGCAGAAGGGAACTACTGGATTTACTGGAATACTGACACCAGAAACCTTGCATCGCAAACAATACGGTACTTTAACCTGCTGCTGAGTCTACGTGATAAACTGGAAGAGCCACGACCCAAAGTGAAAGTAACTTTAAAGGAACGTTGTGAAGTGACTGTGAAGTGACTGACTGAGTATCTGCTTGCTACTTTTTCAGCTCCACTCACAAAGACAAAATGTCTTTCAGGTCAGAGGAGGATCTCTGCTGTCCAGTCTGCCAGGACATCTTCAGAGATCCTGTTGTTCTGTCATGTAGCCACAGCTTCTGTAAAGCCTGTCTGCAGACATGGTGGAGCGGGAAACAAACACGTAAATGTCCGTGCTGTAAGACAAGCCATTCAAAGACCGATCCACCTCGTAACCTGGCATTAAAGAACCTGTGTGAGGCCTTCTTACTGGAGAGAGATAAGAGCACTTCAGCAGCGTCTGAGGCCCTTTGCAATCTGCACTCTGAAAAGCTAAAGCTCTTCTGCCTGGACCATCAGCAGCCAGTGTGTGTCGTCTGCAGAGATTCAAAGATACACAACAACCACAAATTCAGACCCATCGATGAAGCCGCACATGATCATAGAGAGGAGCTCCAGAAAACTCTCAATCCTATTCGAGAGAAACTAAAGACCTTTGAAGAAGTTAAAGGAAACTTTGATCAAATGGCAAAACACATTAAAGTCCAGGCCCAGCACACAGAGAGGCAGATTAAGGAGAAGTTTAATAACCTTTACCAATTTCTACAGAAGGAAGAAGAGGCCAGGATCACTGCGCTGAGGGAGGAAGAGGAGCACAAGAGTCTGATGATGAAAGAGCAGATTGAGACTCTGAGCAGAGAGATAGCAGCTCTTTCAGACACACTCAGAGCCACAGAGGAGAAGCTGAGAGCTGAAGATGTCTCCTTCCTACTGAATTACAAGGATGTGGTGAAAAGCGTCCAGCAGCGCCACTCAATCCATGAGCCAGAGCTGGTTTCAGGAGCTCTGATAGATGTGGCCAAACACCTGGGCAACCTAACCTTCAACATCTGGAACAAGATGAAGGAGATTGTTTCTTACACTCCTGTGATTCTGGATCCAAACACTGCTGACCCAGAACTCGTCGTCTCTGATGATCTGACCAGTGTGAGATCTGGAAAGCAACGACAGCTTCCAAAAAACCCAAAGAGGACCAAATTCTCCTGCTCCGTCCACAGCTCTGAGGGCTTTGACTCAGGGAGTCACAGCTGGGACGTTGAGGTTGGAAACAACAAGGACTGGGAGCTGGGCATGTTGGGAGAGTACATTTGGATGAAAGGACGCCTGCAGTCTGGACTGTGGAGAATTATGTTCTCTGAAGGTAAATTCACAGCGTTCTCCACATCAGAGCCAGAGAAAGATCTAACAGTGAGGGGAGCAGTCCGGAGGATCAGAGTTCAGCTGGACTTTGACAAAGGAGAGTTGGCATTCACTGATCTGGATACAAACACACACATACACACCTTCAAACACACATTCAGTGATACCCTGTTTCCCTATATTTACACTGAGAATCAAGCTCCACTTAAGATTTTACCTGCGAACATCTTGGTGACATTTGGGTGACATGTTTCAGAATTAAGCCAGAAGGTATTTTGTCCAGCTTAGTCAGTATTTGTCCCAGATATGAAGGGAATACCTTTGAGACATTCCTGATACATCACGCTCATGAGGCAAAATTCTGTTTTGTGAGGTCACAGCAAACCTTGACCGTTGCCTACTAGGATCTAATTGTACCAGATTTGAAGGGACTCTCCATAGACATTGCAGAGATATTCAATTCACAAGGCCAAAATATGCTTTGTGAGGTTTTGATTGATTTTGGTTTTGATTTTGTTTCTGAGATGTTGTGCTCATACGAATGGCAGGGACAAGAATATGTACATGTTGTTTACTATGACTTTGATGCTGATGTAGCTGATAACCTTTGCAAAAATCACAAACTATTGAACTTTGAAGATGACATGAATGAAAATCTCATGAGGCATGATCAAATGAGGGGTATAGTACTGTACCCACACATGTTGTGGCATAGAGCAATAATAGATTACAGCAGACCGTCTGCACTGAAACTGTCTGTGTTTGTGTCTAACATTATCTGCTTAGCAGTAATTTCCATTTACTTTGTGGGCCAACACACTTTTAAATGCTTTTATCATTAGAGTTTTGTCTATGGTTTCTAAATTGAGTTTGAAAAACTACATATGTATTGATTTTTATTGAAAAAAAAATGTGTGAACTGCGATTAACTACTTATATTGTACTACTTATATATATATTGTGCCCACCTCAGGATGGGGTGATGATGATGATATGCACGTCCTGTTTCACCTTTAACAAAATAAGCCAGTCTTGTGAAATGTTTTGTTTCATTTTGTCTTTAAAAAAATATGAGAAGATGTGGATACTGAGCTTATGATCAGATTGTTGATAATATTGATTTTGAGCACAATATGTCCTGGGGTGTAATATGTAATACTGTGGAGATAATGATGGGAAACCTGTAATGTCATTTCTGCTTTGTTACCATGACACTGTATCTTTACATGTGATGCATTTCCTTCTGAAAAACAGGTATTGGGATAGGAAAATCTAGAAAGCGCTTATAACAGAACACTGTATCTCTGCAGCAAAAGAAAATGTGAGAAATGTTGAGTATAGTTAGCATTAAGGTCTGCACATTTGTTCCTTTGGTGGCTAACCTACACGCAAATAGGTTAGATTGGGTAGCTGGTATTAAAGGGTAACTTGATACACCAGTCATACATCATTGTAAAGGTTAATGTAGTTCTATGAAAACTATGGGGAAAGTGGTTATCTTCAGAACCTCAATAAAGAATATGTATTGCTACATTAACGATATAAATGTCATCAACACTGATGAAATGAAATTTACCCGAAACAAACACCAAATCTTGTTGTGGTTACTCGCTGTGTTTTTCTTGTTCGATTTTAAATTTTAATTAGAGCAGGTCTAGACCAAACTATTTATGTTCAATTATACCAGAAGAACAGGCAGAAAACGGTGTCTAATATATCTGAGGTATATTAGAAAATGTTATAAATTGATCCTTTAATGTTAATCTCATAATAAATGAAAAAAATGTTCTGTTAAGTCACCGTGACCTCTGACCATCAAAATCTCATCAGTCCATCCTTGAGTCAAAGTGAATGTTTGTGCTACATGTAAAGAAACTTGCCCCAGACACTGCTCCTATGTTGCTTTCATGAGAACGAGAGGCCAAAGGAACCATGACCTTTAACCACAGAGATGTAACCAGCTCTTTACAGATTTACAGTGACCCTTGAGAACGTCTTCAATGCTCTTGAAACTTTACATGTTTCAACCTCACGAGGACTTTATAAATAAAAAAGGATCGCAGTAATATTTGTTCCATCTTCAGCTGGGCTGTTTTGACTTCTTAGGAGGAGGTCAAGGTTTTTTTTTCTTGAGTTTCTGATGGTATCTGAACAAACACAGCCCCCACCAACGTCCAATATTTGTGAATGCTCCTTACCTTAGTGGTAGGAAGGAGCGAAGAAACAAGTATAGGGCTTTGTTTTGTGTCTAGTTTGAATCGTTGAACAGCAAAGCAAAGAGTTTGGAGATGAATGATTACCTTGTTGCCTTTGCTCCTGAACCTGGCTCCTCCGTACAAGTTCAAGTCCTGTCCCTCCAGATGCTTGTAGAGGTGCTGACCCAGGATCAGGTGGTTTCTGCACACCAGCTCCTCATTAATACCCTGTAGAGACACCATAGGTGAGTAGTTTAATAAACTGTTAAAGTGCAGGCAGTGTGTGTGACTGATGCTCTCTGTGAGCTGTCAATCACACACATATTTCCCAAGGCTGGGTTCGTTCTGCTCACTTTGTCTGTGATACCCTCTCAGAGTGAACAAAGTGATTCACCAGTCATGTCTGTCTGAGTTGTAGCGAGCGCTGCATTATTCTGATGTGTTACAGTGGTTTACAGTGAATTACCAGAGTTTATCTGAATTCAGAGCCTCATCCTGTCCATTCAGGCCTCTGTGTGTGTGTGTGTTGCCCACTCAAACAAGCCAACAGCAGAGAAGCAGGACGCTGCACAGAGCCGACGGAGGCAGAGAAGCAGGGTACATGAATAAAAACGCTATGAGTCCTGACCTACGTGCTGTTTTTGGCTGGAGGACACACATCCTCTGTCGCAGGCGGCAGCCCAAAAACAGCCCCAGCACAGCGAAACAAGAAGGAAGTAAGCAAATACAAGCAGATGAAACACAGCCACGTACTTCTAGTGGGTCGCAGAAGCTGACTGAGAGGGTTTACTTTTATGCATTTTTAATACATCGTTTAAAAAATAATTAATTTTGCTTGAATTTTTAAAGTCTCCAGCACTTCCTTTGAAGTATTAATACCTATGTCATCTGTGATTTTGCACGTGTTGTAGGGTCAGTTCACAACGCCCCCTGCCCCTGTGTGAGATGTGTGATTTCCTTTTTAACTTTGTCTCAATATTGTTGGTGCTGCCTTCCTTACTGTTGTACAAAAGGTTTGGCTGTGTTAAGTATGGAGAAGTGAAACTAGAACCCTTAAGTCAGAGTTTATTCATGAGCCTTCATTGATTTTACCGAGCTGAAGTGAAAAACTGGTGTGGCAACCAAATAAGAATAAGAAAGCCTTTATTTGTCCCACAATGGGGAAACTGCATTGCAATCAGCCTTCCCTTCATAGTCGTCAGGTTCCTGTAGGTCTCCTGCTGTTAGACTCCTCTACACATCTTTGCTGAATTATTGCTTTAAACGTCTAAACCTAAAACATTTCTGACCCTGGTTTCTATGGTTGCCGTTTCACAGTCAGGAAGTGTGTGTGTGTGTGTGTGTGTGTGTGTGTGTGTCCATAGGCTTCACACTCTGACTGGCTGTAGTTTGTACCGACAATCTGCTAAAACCATCTGGATCGCCCCCTGGTGGCTGGTCCCTTCGGTGTTAGCTGATTGGACAGGCCAAGCTAAGAAACACTGCACATAAATGTTTTCCAAAGATGGTTTCCATAACTTCAGTTAGTTCTCATGACACTGCTGTATGCAGATTAGTAATTCGAAACAGCATGTGTTCTTAGTGTTTACACAATACTGTCTATGTTATTGCACATTAAGTGAGTATGTGCGAGTCATTAGAGCTCAGCTCAGCTTCGTGATGTCCAAGGTTTGGGTGGACACAAAGGTCTCCTGATAAACAAGATGTGGACAGAACCTGGAGGAGAGATGACAACTCCTGAGGAGAAGTGAGAAAATAAGAAGCATCCAATCACAGAGCGGCTGTGTGCTCCGCTTACTGCAAGCTGAGGCCAAAGATTACGCTGCAGAACCCTGATGAGACATTCAGCAGTTTCAAATCCGCTCACTTTGATCCATTTAGGATGAAATTACCAACTATGATCGCTTGTTCCCAACTGTTCTGATTTTAAAGCAGCTCTGATTCACACTTCTTTACAGCCATTCACCAAAAAGAGCGGGACCCAGGAGACAAGTGAGTGCGTGTGTGTCTGTTTGTGTAACAGTCAGGTGGGTACAGACAGTCAGGTGGCTACCTACAGACAGACAGACACAGACGGAGACACAGACAGGCGACCTACATTCAGGGGTGTTTTCAGCAGGGGGATCAAAGCTGTGAATGGGCCGTTGTGACTCAGCAGCAGAGAACAGCCTTTCTCTGAAACATATATACAAAAGGTCAAAGGTCACAGAATTTAGTCCTTGGTGTGAAAACTGAGAATCTGATTTGGAAATCTAAACTTTCAGGTATTTAACGCAAGAATTCAATCTGAATATGTTACAATAACAAGTGAATCAGTGCAGCAGTCTCATCTTCGTCACACATCTTTAAGCGCATCTGTGCTTCCTTTACCAAACAGGGCGATGGCTCCGGTCAGATTCTCTCTCTGGCTTCCACTCCTGTCCAGGTCTATCAGCCGCTCCATCAGGTTACCATAGCAACGCCGGCCGTCACCAATCTGACCCGCATCACATACGCACCTGAGACAGAAGCGGGGGTGAACTAATGACACGACAATACACGCACTAACTCAAAATGAAGGATCAGAAGGTACTACAATAGAAGTAGTCCATCCAATTGAATTAGAAACAAACAAACAAACAGGTGAGTAAGACTGAAAACAAACCCGGTCTATTTCTGATTCTAAGTTATATTTTGGTCCTAGTTGTGGCCCTTGTCCAGGTTCTGTATCTAGAAAGCAAAAGACTTGTTTACAGTTCTAATATGAATGAGCATCTATTTTAAGGCGAGATTCTATTTGTTATAGCTCTAGAAAATCATTGATGATGGAAGATGAAAAGAAACCTGGCTGTTTCCTGCCCTGGTTCGAGATCTATCTGAAAGTCTATGGAGCGAGAGAGAGAGAGAGACAGAAACCCCAGTCCTGAGTTAGTTCTAGCTATAAAAGTAAGAGACAGGGAGACAGAGAGGTTAAGAAAGGTCATCTGGTTCTAGTCTCCAGTTCTGAAGAAACAGAGGAATTTGCTCTAAGTCTGGATCTAGATCTAAGTCTGGATCTAGATGGGTTTCTGATTTGGCTCTGGTCTTCTTCTAGTTACACAGAGAAACTAATTCATTGTGCTGCACTCTCTTCTTCTGCAACTGTATTAATGATTTTACTGACTGAAGGATTGGCACCACCTACTGTTTATCCTGATGAACTCCAACAACAAGGACATTTTCAAGTTTCAGTTGAGACTTTGTGATGTAAACCATCTACAGTAGAAACCTGGCTCTAGAACCTGATTCTGATGCTAATGTATTTTTACTCAGGTAGTATTTTGATTACATGTAAGACTTTTACTGGAGCACACAATCTGAGAACTTCCTTCCACACTGCTTCTGGTTCTAGTCTCTGGTGCTGGTCTATTTCAAGGGGGAAAAACAAAGACACAGAGAAGAAGAACCTCTGAGTCTTGCTCTTTTTCAAGACCTGCTCCTGGTTTTCGGCCTTTTGTTTTAGTTCTGGTGAGTTAAAGGGAGGGACATAAAGGCAGAGAGAAATTACAGGCAGCCTCAGAAACTGACAGAGGCTAGTTTGATGATAGCGGAGCAAAGCTTCTCTGCTAACTTCCACACCAACCTCCCACCCTGGGTCTAGAGAGCCAGAGTGTTTGTGTGTCTGACCTGGGTTGTCCATCCAGTTCAGTCTGACAGACAGCTGTGGGGTCACAGGTGTCGGCTGAGCAGGCAGAGACCAGCTGACAGCCAAACTCAGCGTTGCCACCTACAGGGGACATGCCGAACATACACTCGCAGCTGGACTGAAAGACAAACAGAAAGAGACATAGAGAGGTCAGACACTGGTATCTAGATCTGGTTTTGATTCTGGACTCATTGACTCATGAGTTCTATTCCAACATCAGCCCTCTGAGATGTTGGTCCAGGAACTGATGGTCATTCTAGTCCTGGTTCTGGTTTGTTTTTATCCTGCTTCTGGAGGCATCCTTACCTTGTTGGGTCCTTTGAAGACACAGACGGTGGAGTTGACAGGACACCCTCCATTATTCTCGGAGCAAGGGTTTTTGGGTATGCAGATCTTGCCATCGCCCTGGTAATCAGGCTTACAGGCACAGCTGACCCTTGACCCCTGTGAGGAGCATTGGGCGTTGACGTCACAGTCCCTCGCTGAACAAATACCTGAACAGGAAAACAGAGACTTAACTCAGTCCAGATGAGAGTTTGCTTCCCCAAAGAAGCTACAGATTCTAATCTCCACGACAGACCTGCACTGAACTCGGCAGATGCAGAGGATCTCAACAGTCAGCACAGATTCAACATTTCTGTCACGAATCAGTCAGGTCATTACTATCTACACGCGAACAGCTGATCCAATGTTCAGTGGCCTCTTGTGGACACTAGGTTCATCTTGATAACCTCAGCTCTATGCTCTGAGACTTGGATCAATTGAACACCAAACCAAAACAGCAGCACTTTCATCTCACAGCTGAGATCAGAAGAAGCAGAAATGGGAGGTGACTGTCGAGTTGCGGGATTACTTGCGCATTTTCCTTTTGAAGTCTTCTTGTATCCAGGCAAACATTCGCATTCAGCGGTGTCTCCTTCTCCTTTACAGTATGAGTAGGGGCTGCAGTTGCTGCACCTGGTGCTCACTGCCAACAACACAGACAACAGCAACTCACTGTGGGCAACAGCTAAAAGGCAGAGGATAAGAAGCAACTGGAGCAATAAATGCAAAGTGTGCTGTAAGAAGACTACTGCATGAAGTAACAAACATCCCAACCTTGGTACTTATCAAATTTGTGTTTTTTCTCATTTTTGAATCAGACTGAGGGATTTTGCAAGAACTCTTCAAAGTTCAAATCCTTGGGTTCACCAAGGCCTTACAACATTTATGTCTTAATATGGTTTAATATGATTATATACTGTAAAATCCAGCATGTTACCTTGGTCACAGTGCGTCCCAGTGTACGGTGGCTGACACAAACACTGTCCATCACCCTCTGGACCTTTATTGCACACTCCGTTTTTACAGCTGCACTCTGTTCAGACAAACAGTGCAGTCAGCTGAGTGACGGTGGGACGTTGTCTCAGCTGTTAATCTTACAGTGGTCTTTTTAAATTTCAGGTGAAGGTTTAGTTTCTTATTAGCTCTTATTTATTTTGAGACTCTTACACATGATCTCCTGTTTACCAGAGCTGCGAGACGTTAGTGAGCTTACCTTTATCACAGTTTTCTCCATAATAGTTTTGATTCTTACACTCGTGACAGGCAAAGCCAGAGAAACCGTCCTACAGAGAGAAACAGTTTATGACTTATAATCACTGACACTAAACAACTGGAGCACCAAGGTTTAGTTAAAAACATTAGAAATATTAATATCACAGACGCAGAGGGGATACTGACATCACAGATGCAGGTCCCATTGCCCAGGTCTCCATCCACACAGGTTCCATGGAAGTTACAGGTCTTCCCTGACCAGCTGGGACAGGCTACAGGGAGACAGGCAGACAGGCAGACAGGTAAAGATGCAAATGGAGAGACAGGTGATCTGACATTATCACTACTCGCTGTTCATAAGATTCTGTTTTGCTTTTGTTCTCTTGTAGGTTTGAGTGTCTTTCTTACATGGTTGTGTGTTGTGCTAAAAGTGAGTTGGAGGGCAGACGCTGTGAGACAGGGTGAGGAAGGAAACATAGAAAGTGCAGCAGATACGGTCCCAGCACTGGATCCTTCTGTTGAGACTATGATGACAACAATACATTTATCCATGAGGTGTTGTGTTTCGTCTCTGTGTCTGGACACACTGCTGCTGATAGCTGTTCTAGGGGTGGGACTCTGTAAGGCTTTGTAATTAATTAATCTCGATTAATCGCATTTTAATCGTGTAACAATATTTGCCCCAGAAAGCAACATTTTTTAATTTAAATGGATTTTAGTGGACGACTGAATCAAATAATAGACACAGACATGAATATTGTAAACTCAAGCTCTTTTTATGTCTGGAAAAATGTATTTAATTGCATTTCAATTCAGAACAGTAGAAAAAGAAATAGAAAATATCCCTGGCCAAAACTGAACAGACCTAAAATTAAAGTGCCATTTTAAGTACTTTAAGTGCTTTTTCAGAACAGTATTGACTTGAAATGGTTAAAAAAAAAACAACAACAACAACAACCAACAATTCAACATAAAGTGCAATTTCTACTTCTTTCTTCTTCTGGTAAAACAACTAGAAATATAAATGGTCATTTGACAGGCTTAAATCTCCTTTAAACTCCAAGTACCCTCAGCACAAATGATTTTGTACATTAGGCTATAACACTTACTAACTTTGGTCCTGAAGCCATTTGATCGAGTTTGGGCTGCCGACACCTCTTGTTCGTACTCGGACCGGGACTGCTAGCACTGACAGCTCCGGTGGTTTCTGTGCTCGCTGCAACATGCTTTGCATTCAGACAGTACCGCAGGGTTGAAGTGCATCAGTCCTAGCAACGCGCTTTCATCCAACTCCTCCTTTTTGGTAGCCTTTAGCCGAGCTCTGACGTGTGCATCAGTGTAAGCGGTGTACCAGGAAATCGTGCACTGACAAACGTTCCGCGTTGTTTGGAATGCAAACTGCGATTAAATGCGTTAATTTTTTTTGTAATTAATTAATCGTATTTAACGCGTTAAAGTCCCACCCCTAAGCTGTTCCATCAGTGTATGAATGAGTGTGAATGGTTAGTTTCCTTTCAGATGAGCAGCTGCCATCAGTGTATGAATGGGTATGAATGGGTGAATGCTGACATGCTCCTTGAAGAGAGTGGCAGGATGTTTAGTCCTTAAAGCTACCGCTGCTTACTCAGACAGCATGTGTACGTGTGTTACTAAGGGCACAGGACACAACATTCTCCAGAAGAGCTGTATACTGATAAACAAGCAACTCTTTCAATCAATCAAGTGCAACCGCTCTGCTCATCACTGCTTAGTGGCCATGAATCACCCATCCAACAGGGTTTTTATGGCTTACAGCATCATATTGGACTTTAGAGGGTTTGGAAGCATTAGCACCAATCAGCAGGTCCACCTCTGCTTGGATGTGGGGAACATTGCTACCATTCAAATATGGCCACTTTGCCATGTCCTCATATGAAATGACATCATATATGGACAACGACTCATTCTGAGTTAAGACTTCAGGAAGGCCGTAGAACAGACATCATCAACATAACCAGCAACCTCCAAACCCTGAAGAACAAAGCTTGAAACCTTCTGGTCTGGAGCAATGGTAAACAAGTGGATTTTAGTTCTCAATCATTTTAATTTCTACTGACTTATTGAATTTTCAGAGCAGAATGCTGACTTTCTTCCTGGATCAGGAGGCTGGAAAGAATGCTGTTACTACTACCAGCTCCTGCTTGTCAACAGGCAGAGACAGCCTATTTCTTTCTTACTGATGTGAAGAACACTGGAATGTTTCTGGCCAGCTCATGTACTTATCAAAGCTCGTAATTCCTTTGCCCAGTTGGAAACCAGCCAAAACAGATGCCCTTCTTCTTTAGATAGCTAATCTTTTGGCTTTGTGTCTTCTTCACCAAAAGGCATTGGACCAACCCATGATCATAAGAGCAATGCAAGGGCAGACTTGCTTTTGTAATCTGGGATGACTGAGTACCTTGCCTTGCAGTGTCTTCAGCTGCACACTGATCAGTTGTTACGATGGTTAAGGCAAAACCATTTCCAATGACCCTTGTCCTTAATGGCAAGTTGCTCTTGCTCCTAATTTACCTTGGTTTTCCATAGTTGATGACTTGCAAATCTCCAAATAGAGGATCACTTGGCCACCTCTCTTGGCACTCACTGAAAACAACAGTATCCATAAAACATGCTCAACATGCTCTGGAGGCGTTTGAGTCAGTGAGGAACAGGAGGTCACCGAACAAACTGCTCTCCATCATGGACAATCCATCCCACCCCCTCAATGACACACGACTTATTCAGCTCCACTGTCATTAAGAACGGTCGAAAAAGTCATTTCTCCCATTTGCTGTAAGACTGTACAACAGCTCACCACTGTGTGACAGGTGAACACTCATCTCCATCTATTACCACTGTCACTACTGTTCACTTCTGTACACCTGCTGTTTTTCTGCCTGCACCTCATTCACCTTAGCACATCTTATACACTTATGTATGTACATATTGTAGTTCTACATTTCATTATATTTGGAGATATTTTTTATCTTATTTTGTTTTTATTTTTTGTTTTGTTGTTCATAATGATTTCTCCTTTCCATTTTGTGCTGCTGTAGTAACAAAATGTCCCTCAGGGGATTAATAAAGTACTTCTAATCTATTCTATTCAATTCAATTCTATTCTATTCTATTCTATTCTATATTGATAACACTCTAATAACTCACTGGCTCAGTGGTCATTCTCCTCACTTGAAGGGACGTCTCTGATCACAGCATGCATATTTGCTGCCATGTCTAGCCCCTGTACACACTCAAACTCCTCTATTGCATTGCAGCACTCATGCAGGACGAGTGAGGAAGCTTTCAGGCATCTTCAGCCTCTACTGCAGGCCATCCAACAACCTCTACGTACACAGCTGTTATCTCCAGCTCCCTCCAAAAAGTCTCTTGCAGCAATGCCATCACCCTTGCGTACCCTTTGTCAGGAGCCATATGTTGGCGGCTTCAATCATATATGATTCCGTCCCATACATTACTGTTCTTAGTGCATCATTGTTGGAAGCTGCTGCAATTACAGTATCAAGTTTAAGCAGGTCCCTTATCCCTCCTCCAAAGCATGCTTTACTCTGCAAAGCAGGAGCATGGGCTTCAGCTGCAGCATTCTCTGCCTCCACTTGAGCGCAACTGGATGACACGGATGATCGGCCAGCCTTTGAGCTATGGCCACCTCCCACAGCTTTATGTTTTGTGGGACACATACGTTTAAATGTTTGATTGGCTGTCATGAAGCTGCAGGTTCAATGTAATTTTCAGCAGCATCAACAGGAACATTGCCATTTTTCAGCCACATGTAAACCTCAATAAACTCAGTGACACTCTTAGCTTATAACAATATTTCATAGTTTTCAGCTTTTCACAGATCTGTTCTTCTCTTCACATCATTTGAATTTGTCAAATGAAGCTAGAGTTCATTCTTTAGTAAGTATCTCCTCTGACTTGTTTGCTTTGTTTAGTTGTCTTTCTTGATTTCTATTTTTTCCATCAGTGCTTCAGCTGTGAGCTGCCTCTGGTGCTCTGAATCTAATCCAAGTCCTCACAGTCACTCGGGGGTAGAAACCCACAGCTCGGTTCCATCGGAGCGGCCCAACTTCACAACCAATTCAATCCACTCGCAGCGCACAAACTGCAACAGCTGCTGTCGCTTCACTGACGATCTGCATGAATCATCAGAGCAGTTTCTGACTTCACTGGTGTACCTGTTGCTCCTCAAAGCCACAAATTAATGGGAAACTAGTGTTCTGCAGCTTGGAAACTTCTACGAGGTTCAGTAAACAACACGTGCCCTAAGTCAGTCCCCAGCCCTTGTGAGCTCACCTACTATACCTTCTTGCAGCCATACGCCAACCATTGTTCAAAGATTAACACATGAATATTCCAAACATAATGGCTGGAATGATTTGCTGTTTTCATTATTGTTAATGTGTTAGTTATTATCCTGGTCAGGTATTTAGTATGTGACCAACAGTACAAAACTCAATGTAAGTTTCCAATGATATAAAACAGAGAAAAGCAGCCAAAGCTCACCTTTTAGAGGCGGGGAACAAAAAATAGATTTTTACTTCTGATCACAATTTTCTACATGATTTACCCATTCATTTTCTGTCAGCCAATGCAAAAAATATTAGGAGAGGTTACATTTCACAGTTTTATTTACTTATATGACTCAAATTACGTTGCTATCTGAAGATCTGTGGGAATGTGAATGTATGACTGACAGGTGTCTCAACCTATCAGCTTTGCTGTTAGTGATCCAACTCAGCTGCACTGAGCTCTGACAAACTGTAGCCTGCCTTCGGACAGCTCACACAGAAACTACAGGTCGACAGCTGATAACCAGCTGATAACGTGTTTGCATTAAACAGCGACAAAACCTTGTGCTGCGTCCTGTGGAAACAAGATGTACTGAACAGTTATCTAGGAAGTTTGGGAAGTGGTGTTTACTCAGAAGCCTCTCTGTGCTCCCACCAAACAGATCAATGCTCTCTGAGAACACACTCCGTGCTGAGCACACAGCCGGTCTTCCTGTAGAGTAAACTGAGTAAACCTGTCAGTCCTCTAAACAATGTCACCAATTAGGGCTACATGTTTGTTTCTAATTAGACAAAATGACTAAATGAGTAATTATTAATCAAAGACAATACGGACTATATACGTGTGTGTTGATTGTTAAATGCACACTATCTTTACACACGTTCTTAGGTACACACATTGCACTGGAACTATTGTACGTGCCCATCGTGCAAAGTATGGCGAGCACGTTGCATGAGCACAGAATCGCTGAGGTAAAGTTGAGGTAAAGTAAGTGAGGCCTTCCACACCAGCGCCCACACAAACTCTAAAAGTCAAAGTCAACATACCACAAGCTTCAATCCCAACCATATAGACCCACAAGACAAACCCTACATCCATGTCAGCATCAGATTAGACACCAAGGGAAATGTGAAGGGATTAAACACGGTTGTTTGGCTAAATCCTGAAGCGGCAGACAGAAACATTCAACCGTGTGACTTCGTTCTGACTTTTAACGCACATATTGAAGAAACTGGCAGGAACAATATTTCACTGCGGCTGTATCAAAAATGACTGCATGTGGCGAGTAAACTTGATTGATTGATTGATCGATATTGTGCTTGTAGCAGGCATAAATTAGCAAATGTAACAAAATACTGTCTTGAACGGATCCCATCAGCTAATTCATCCAGACTGTGGCCAGCCAACTAGAGAGCTGTAATCTAAATGATCTAAGCTACGGATTGGCAGCTGGTTGAGGTTTGGCTGTTCAGTGTGACTCTGCCAGTTTGCGCTGACTGATGGATCTGCAGATGTTTGTAGAAAGCCAGCGGTCCAATATGTTACTGGTAGCAACATTATTCTAAGCTGAGTGTTCATTTCATCATTCACTGCCACCCATGTCTCGACTATGATGCTTGACTGCGTCTGCGGAGTACGTGTGTGTGTGTGTGTGTGTGTGTGTGTGTCTTACGGAGGCACAGAGGTCCCCAGTGCTGTGGGCAGCATTGTGGCTGCATGAAGCTCCTCACGCAGAGGCGCTGACATCCCTCCAGCTCCATGTCGCTGCCGCCAATCTGCACCACGTAACTGCGGCACACAGTGAACATGAGGTGAACAACCGCATACACCGCATACTACAGCTGTCAAGCCACAAATGACAACATCTGTGACACGTCGATGAAGGTTTGTGTGTGTGTCAGAGGTGAAAACAATCGTGCATTGGAGAGCTGTGGGTGTGTCACCTGGCTCATACCTGCAGTTGGTTATGCCCATGCTGCTGAAGCCACGGGGGCAACTGCTGGCAGCACAGGCAGCCAGGGAAGTGCAGGAGGTGTACACGTCCTCCCTCTGCGGGATATCGCACCGGCCAGGCGGGGCAGTCTGAAGAAGCAGCGGAGATTTATGACATCGCCGTTTCGTCATATTGCTCAACATTTTTCTTAAGTTTCCAGAAGTCTGTTCTTCTGACTCACTGTCGGTATCGGTTCAGCCCTGTCTTCAGTAAACAACCACTCCCAGACTGCTGCACAGTCAGCAGGTTCGTGGTTGCAAGATGATGCATCCTGATGACTGTGGTGACCCTGACTGTTCTCTGAGCACCACCAGCAGGTGGAAACTTAGGTTCTGAGTTAAATATTTGTACAATTATTGGATAAATTGCCATGACATCTGGTAGTGGTTTCTAAGGTGGCCTGTCTGGAGGATACCTTCTCCACTCTTTGGTGATCCTCTGACATGTCATCGAGCGTGATCAGGCATCAGGTGAAAAGGCTCTACGCATTCTCAGAAACTGTTAGCGTGCTAAATGGCTGAGCTAACATGTTGGAAAAATTAGCAAGCTGACAGATGACATATAAACATCAGAATGTTAGCGCTGTCACTGTGAGCACGTTAGCATGTTGTGCCTTGCAGAACTGCTAGCACAGCTCAGCCTCTGCTGCTTGGTTCTGTTTGTGTGAGTCTCACAGATTTCCAGAAGTACAATAATGAATTGATGTCGACTCCTTAGGTTGCATTATGTCAGGGTTTTTGTAAGGACTGTACTGTCATCACAGTAGTTCTCACACAAAATGTTGGCTTTATTGCATTCCACATGATCTACAACTCTGCAGAATATCAATATGTTAGAGTGTGCACACATGATTTATAAGAACAGGCTCCAGAGGAAAATCAGTGAGTGGTGTTTGTGCATTTATTAGAGAGTAAAGCGATCCTCTTCATGTGGAAGTCTGAAGAGAGTGAACAGGTGACGCAGTATCTCAGCGTAGCAGCGCTGGAGGTGCCTTACCTGCTCTTGCAGTGAAGCTTGCAGGCAGAGCAGCAGCAGAAGGAGCAGCGGCATGGCTCAAGGTCTCAGATCCTGGGGGAAAAATAAACCCACCAGCCCAGCGACCTCCTCAATGGGTAGGGGAAAAAAACTGGATATTGTATTCAGGCAGTGTTGGATCTTCACGCCCGTTTTCTCCTCACATCTAGTGTGAACCTCCAACCTGCTCCGGTAGCTACAGGAAAAAACACAGAGATAACAACATTCTCTGTGCAGAAAGAACAACACTATTAGAAAACAATAGACTTGTATTCCAGTAATAGTTGCAGGACAACTGAAAGCAGCCTTCTGTTAATAGACAAAAATTATAAGTACTTAAATGATAAAAGAGAAAAAAAAAACAACTACAGGCAGAGTTTGGGCTTATCAGCAGTACTCCCTGCCCATTTTCAGGCTGAAGGCATCAATAACTGCTTCGTAGGAACTAACAAACTACTAGCAAATGAATTCTGCGCTCCGTGTCCTGTGAGGCAAACAGCAGCCAGGAGGCTGAGCTACTGTTGGCGTCACGTCTTTTCCTCTCTAATCTAGGAAGAGAAAGAAAAAAACCCAACAGAAACTGGCAAAGTAGGAACCTCCCAGCAGAGGTCATCTCCTCCTACTGCTCCCCTGGTACTAACAACAGTGGTACTCGCAGCAACACTATTACTACAGGCAAGGCAGTAGCTGTAAGTGTAGCACTTGTTTTAGTCACAACGGAAACAGTAACAGCAGGATTCTGTAGCAGCAACCTATACAGACACCACTCCCTTCCTGAGGAGCTCTGGACTGGCGGTGGCTGTTGTGCACGACTGCAGTATCTGCAGACATGTGGCGCTAAATCCAGGAGATGTTCTGTAACCTTAAACTTTCAGACCTTTATCAAATCCTGAAGAGAGAGTATCAAACTTAAGCATCGAATCATCAAACAGGCCTTGTGACCAGTCAGCACGGCTCTGAATTTTCATGTGTTTGGAACGGTACATGCTCACTTCCTGTGTCCACGGCCGTGGTAAGGTTCAAGTAAACCAAGTGTAAACCGCCCCATCAAACATTCACTCAAATCAGATAAGGACTGTCACACAACTTCTACTTCCTGTTGCCATAACTACAAATCCTAATTGTAGACAGGATCCTTATCTGAAAGAAGTGGATCATGGGAGAGATTGGCTGATGAATACTCATGTTACAAGAGCTTCACTGCAGAAGGTTCAGTGAGGGACGTGACCTCGGCGCAGCCGGGAAACACACTGACCTGGACTGCATCATAGATAAAGATGCAGGTGTATTTTAGCAGAGAGGAAACCATTTACTGGACATGTTATCCTAGGGGTTTCTTTGTTCGACTGATGACATATCTTTGGATATGTTGGATATCTGAATTGTTGCATGTTTATCTGACTACATTTTACACATGCTCTGCTCATCACTTGGGATTGGTCTTATCTTCTCCTGCACACCAGGTTGTGTGAGGAGAGGGGCTCTCCTTCCTGTCCAGAAGCTTCTTACTTCGTTCCCTTACAGCTAGGTTGGCAGTGTGAAGTGATGCAGACATTAAACATGATACTGGTTCATGAAGTACATATATTGAATCACTTCTACTACTGCATACTTGTTATAACAGCTAATATTCTAATATACTGACCTCTAACTAAGAAGTGTATATTAAAGGAAAGGGAGAGAGGGATTGTGAGAAATCCTCTCTTCCTGACAGGAAGTTTGAGGTGGATTTCCCCTCTCGGTCGTCTCAGCGGGGTGGTGTGATTTAAACGGATTTCCTCGTCAGCTGACACAACTCCTCGTCCGCTTCACGGATTGAGGAGGGACAAATGTGGAAAACTGAGTTTCTTTCCTGTTTTACTTAAGTTTGACTTCACGAACGCATGACAGACAAAACGAGGTGAGTCAAGTCCAGAGCAGAGAGCCGGTCAAAGGTCAGGCTGCAAGCGGACAGAACAATAGCAGGAAACAGGCAGACAATCACCCGCGGCAGCACTGCAGGGTTTACTGCCTTGCTCACTGGCTCAGCAGCAGCGGATTTCTCCCCGCCAGACGCACAGCTCAGAGATTTCACCCAGCAACAAGTTCCGTTTTGTTATTTTCAGTCGCTCACGGAATCACAGCTGAGATACAGTTCATGCCATCCAGGGGAATCTGCAGCCACTTCTATTTCTGCATTTACCTTTATATAATTAATATTCAGCCAGAGCACGTCATTAACAAAGTTGCTGTTTGTATCATGAATCACAGCTGGACAGACAGGGTCTGCTGGTTATAAAGCTGAAGCCCTGAGAAGCCCAGAGTTATACATGTGAACATATCTAAATGAGTGCACGTGGATACGCACAGCACCCAGCATCTTAGTGTTAGCATGCTAACGTTTGTGAATTAGCATTAAACACAAAGTAAAGGCTGCTGGGAACGTCGCTTGCTTTGTAGGTTTCAGCCAACTATCAGCCCCAATACTTTTCATGTTACTCGTGACAAGTCAGGACAGCCTGACATGACAGAAAGAAGAGTTGCTGTTCCAACACACAAGGTTAAATTCATTCATATCGTTACAATGCTCGTGTTTGCAGTTGGTAAAGATAATGTGTGCTGCAGCCTCTGTCACTGTGCGTGTGTCCGGGTGTGTTTCATTGTTACTTTTGTGATGTGGTCTCGGATCCATGACGCCTTGAGCCCGTCTGATAAAGTGCAAGGCGAGCTAATGTGATAACATGGCGAGAAGGTCGCCATATTCTCCTGATGTTGCATAATGGCACACTCTTATTCACTGCTGAGTGCTGTAAATGTGAGGGGAAACACATTGCAAGGAGTAAAGAGAGGGAGGGGCTTGAGCCAGTGGTCATGGATGTGACCATCTCAACCTCGACGAATGTCCCCAATCAGCACTTTGAGCTGGAAAACAGGCCAACAGACAAGCAAACATGAACGTTAAGAGGAAGTGAGAAAGGATTTACTACCAGTGTCACATCCGTCAGGTGTTCCCTGGTGTCTTTCTGCTCCAACTGTTTATTCAAGGAGACCTTAACTATATTCAGCAGAACATCCTGAAAACCTCGCGGCAGCATGAAAACACATTAATGGAATAACACTGACTCATTTCTGCACCAGTAACTTTACATGAAGGCTTTGATAACACACTGAGGCTTTTCCTAGAAAACACTGTCCAACTAGTTCTAATAACAGAACGAAGCTTCATCTGAATATGAAAGCAAAATAGAGAGGACTATCAAAGCAGATGGTGGTTTCATTCATAAGAACAACAAAGCAATCTGATGAAACCCTGTGAAAAACTGTTTCCACATCATCCTGGAATGAGCTGTTCCATGGCCAACAGCTCAATCCTCCACCAAAGGAGGAAAACATGAAGAGTTTGATAGATACAACAAACTAACGGGACACATAACCTCCTCAGCAGAGGTGATAAACACCCTGCAGAGCCGCTTCCCTGCCACGCTGATAACCCTGTTTGTTCCACAGAACGCATCGTCATGTCATCTTGGCTTCTTTTTTTTTTTTCTTCTTCACACGAAAGCAGAGTCTGGGACTGGAATTCTTTCCTTTCAGTTGACCTGTTGAATCCCAGAGAATGACAATCAGAGATCAGTCAGCCAGTTCTGCTGATGTGACACTTCCTGGTACAGTATCTCTGCCCCCGTTCTGTTTAACTGTCCCTAAAAAGGAAATCAGCTGAATTTCACGACGAGCTGCTCCAACAGACAGGAAATAGACGGAGCTGAACGAGTTGAAAGGTGTCAGTGAGTTTCGTGCTGCTGAACCGCCAAGTCATCAAAACTTCACTGAGCGGCGAGAGCGATTAACTGCTGACAGCAACATTTGGTCAAGTCTTTCTCTCCATGTTTTCAGGACTCAGTTTGCCTGGAACGCATTCAGTTCTAGAACTCTTTTTTCTGTCATTTAGATCCCCCGATTGTATTTTCTGCATCTTTTCCACTTACAAACCTGTAGAACGTGTACTTAAACCTGAGTGGCACAGCACCGTGACTTACAGTCAGTGATTGGTTCATCTTTAAAAGCTGCAATCCCAACTCAGCACTAACCCTGACCTATAAGGTGTGCTCATGTCTCCACTACAACACTTTGCGTCTGCTCGTGTCTTCTCGGCAGCACAGACCCAACTGAGCGATCAAAGATATATGACTGTGATATGAATATGAGTGTTCCAGGCAGCAGTGTGTCTCTATGACCCTCATGGTCTTCTGTCACTACATGTTGTTGCCTCATAAAAGGACTCTGACAGAAGACTGATGATCCTTCAGAGCCGTGGTCAGGGTCTGAGGTTCTGCCTCGCACAGTGAGATAAAGGACGAGAGAGTCAGACTCAAAACTGGTGTCCCTGGATCAGAGTGTGATACAGGCACCTACACTGCAGCCCGGTGTTGTCTTTGCTTAAATGTATGTGTCTTAGTGCTCAGTGCTGTTTTAACACAGTGCTGTGTCCAGCTTGAATGCCTGATAACAGAGCAGGTCTCTGTAATGACTGTATGTAATTACTCATCACTGTCCAAACTAGAGGGACACTTCATCACACTTTATCTTTTCCTGAGACACGGAGCTTTCCGGGCTTAATAACACAAGATAAAACTACGCAGCGACGGCGTCCATCGCAGAGTCAGTTTCAGGACTTCCTGGCCCGACAGGTCGATTTTCTGGTTTCACTGCTGCATCAGCTGAAAAGTGTGCAGACGGTGGTTAAATGTTGCTGATTTTTAAAGAACCAAACCACTGCTGCTGAACCAAACAGGAATCACTGTTACACGTTTTCATTTCTCTTTAATTCAGTGGCATCCCCCTTTAACAAGACGACGACATGTTACGAGAACAACAGCTGTGAAGGGTGGGTTCCCATTTGTCAAGAATCATTATAATAATACAAAAAAAACACAACATACAACAAAATAAAACAGCGGGTATATAAAAAAATAATACTCAGTGACGTTACATACTAATATGACGTTTCAGAGATCATGGTGGAACTCATCATCAAGGCATTCAGTACAAAATCTGCGTCAGGATGGAAAACATCCATCTGCCCCAAAGCAAAATTTATATTATTATAATATTAATTAACAATATATAGTTCAGTAATACTGCTTCATTAATTACAATGTGCAAGGAATAAAATGTTCTTGTAGCAGATTGTGCTAAGCAGCAGTGTGTGTGTGTGTGTGTGTGTGTGTGTGTGTGTGTGCGCTACGTAAAACAACAGTCCAACATTTTGGGACGCCCGCCCCCGAGTCGCTCAGAGTGCACTGAAGTGGGAAAATGGAAATGTATAAAAGTGATTTTTGGTTTTAAGAGCAACTTTTCATAAATAACATGGAAATCAAAGGGCTTTGGAGTTGTTGTTGTTGTTTCAGTCGAGCTAGGCTAGCAGTTTCCCCCCTGCTTGTAGCATTTGTGCTAAGCTAGGCTAACACGTCCTGGACCTCTCTCCGTGCTGGACTCACAGAGGAGGAGACAGGCGTTCAGTCTGACTCTGGAGGGAACGGAGAACAAGAGGATCAAGCAGAAATGACTAACTGTTCTTTTAAGGTAATGTTGATTAAAATCTAGTAGAACTTCTGTGGGTGGTCTGCAGCGCCCCCTGCTGTGCAGCCCCGGTCTGTCTGTCAGTCTGTCAGTCACGTCGTCCACCAAGGAAGGAAATCTGCTCCGTGTGAGACACGTTGCAGGACAGTGAGGCCCATTTCAGCTCCACGTGAGGTCAGAGAGCCCTCCTGCTGTCTGTGATGGCAGTCTGGTGCCCAGTGAGTCCTGCTAACCTTCCGAGGTGGACATCAAATACTGTGTGGTAGAGGCTGCGTCCCTTCTAATCTGTTAGAGAACGTTTAAAGGCCGCTTTGAAATGAAGATGTCATTTAAATGCAGGTGCCAGGCAGAGGCTCTGGTGTGGTCACTGGGAGTAATGTCCACAGACAGCTGATCAGATCTCAGACAGCATGCTGTGACCTGATGTGTGGAGGAGTGTGGGTGGACAGCATTTAAACGCTTTTCCTGTTTCATTCTTCATACGACTTGCAGAGAGGGCAACACTGCGACGCTTTCAAGGGGAGACTGAAAGCGTGACTCATCGGTTCATCTGGCTAGAAAACGCACTTAGTTTGAAACAGCCGATCGAGCCCTGAGTCACTGTGTGCATTATCCTGAACACACACGGACTCCACCTGCCTGTTCTGAGCAGTCACCCATCTGTCTGTCACCCTCATCCACCAATCAGCCAGTGAGCTCAACAGGAAGCTCCCGGCTGCACAGCGCCTCCCACTGGCGAGCCAGAAGAGAGATCAGCCTCTCCCTGCTGTCGGCTCCAGGGACAAAGATGCACCACTGGACTTCACCCTCTGCCCCCCCGCTGACACCTCCCCCTCTGTTTGCAGCCTCCTCCCCTCCAGAGGCAAAGTGGTCCATGGTGAGGTGACACAGCAGGTCGGGGCCGGGCAGGTCATCGAACACCAGGGTCAGAGCCTGGGGGTATGTCTGGTACCCCAACAGGACCCGGTCCAGGTCCCGGATCCTCCGGGCCTCGCGCAGCTGGTACCGCTCCCTGCAGGAGGACATGATGTAGAAGAACATGACATATCTTCTGTTAATGACAATAACAGGAAAACTGACCTCTGTCTCCCTCTGCTGCAGTAATTACACACACAGTACTGTGAACTGGTTTGCTGGAATGTAACAGACACACATTCATTTATTTCAGTCCTGCACTGTAGCCTTACAGATTAAAGCTCATGACTCATTCTCAAGCCTGTCATCGGGGGACAGGTTAACATCTGCACAGGTGCTGGATTGTGCCTGACACCGGCACGGTCTCCTCCTGAGCAACGTAACGAGCCAGCAAACTGCAGAAGCAACACGAACAAACTGTAGCCATTAGTTTCAGGACGTGACCTCGCAGCCGGAGGAGAGAGAGCAGCAGGCCAGCTCTGCCTCTGATGAAACCGTTTCTGCTTCAGCAGCGTTTCTCTAAACTGTGTAGGACGTTCAAATGTTTTGTTCACGACAGGAGATAAAAAGTGGAAACCCACTCACACGTATGGGTCAGCTGATGACTCAGCATGTCCCTTGTCTATGTAACTCTAATATAATCCTGTCTCTGACAAAGCCATGCTGATCACATCTGTTTGCTGCGTTAGCGAGGTGGCTAGCAGCTACAGACTACAGACTGAACAGGGATGTGGCTTTGGGTTTTTGTCCTGTTCTGCCTCACACGTTCCATCTCTCTGTTTTTAGCTTCAGCGACGACTGACACGGGCTGTGCTGTGTTCCCTGTCACACACTCGGTATCTGTGACTGAACTGTCTACATGTCACACACAGTGTATATCGCCTGCCAGTCAGTGTCTCCTCTTCTTCCTCTTTTCCAGCAGCAGACGAACACAAACACGAGGGACAGCTTCTGTTTCCTTTTTTCCTTTTTTTAAACAACATGTTTCAAAGATTTTACTGTTTGCTGGTTGTCAGCACTGCCTCCTGACGGCCGTCACCACGAATAACACTGCTCCTAAGTGACTCCATTGGAGAAGGACTCTGAAATGTTGTGGTATAGAAGTGCGGAGCATCCTTTGTGCTCACCTGGATGGTGGTTCTTTGGCAAAGTCCGGCAGAGGATAGCTGACATAGTCCTCGTCCAATAGGAACACATCAGTACTGGTCAAGATCAAAGTCCTGGGCTGGAGTACAGGAGATGTGGCAGAGCCAGAAACAGAGGGGGGGTGGCCTGAGAGAGTGGATCCTTGGCTGGGCAGAGAGCCAGGGATCTGGACCTGCAGCAAAGGAACAACAAGGATAATAATTAGCAGTCAGTCAGTTTATAATAACCAACCTGGGCTGAAACAAATACAATACTGGAAATGTATTATCAGGGTAAAACATCATCACTGCATTAGTTAATAATTACACTCTTAACCTGCAATAACTCATAGTTTGCCAATAGTTTGTGAACACAACACAGTGATGTTAGCAAACACAGAGCAACATTAGCATTCAATAAACGAAGGGCTGTTAGTTCACACAGTTAGAACCAACTCTTCCAGCAACAGCCAGATCTCTCTGTAGGCCACAGGATACAGTGATGTGTTCAATATCAGTACTGACTGGTTCACCGGAGCTGAAAGGGGAAGTAACCATAGCGACAGAGCAGACTACTGTAACTAGGAGCATGTTGGAGCCATATGCACGTTGACAGTGTTTGTGTAATCGGTCTCACAGCCAGAAGAGGGAGACAAGTCCGGCACTAGAGCTTCAATCTGTGTGTGATCTGAGATGCTGTGGAAACACAAACCCTGTTTGAGGGAGTGGGCACAGTCCACAGTCACTGTGAGCGGCTCCTTCAGTGTTGAGATCAAAACCTGAGTGCATCAGTCAACCTGTGCTGCCTCCTGAGACAGCACACGGAGGCACTGGGCGGACGGATGCACGACTGAATCATCCCGGCGTGTTAACGTCCCACAAAAGATCACAAACTACAAAAGAAGAAGGTGTCACCTGGAAGACCAGCAGGTAGAGCAGGACGTTGAAGGAGCGCTGGCATGAAGACGCCGTGCTGGCCGGAGTCTTCCTCTCTGCCACAGTGAAGGTCAGGTCTCCCATCTCTTCCTCGCTGGGATAAATAAACTTGACCCTGCTGCTGTGGACCAGCTCGTAGTTCTGCATCTTCCCTGCGGGGGGGGCAAAACTCACATCTGTTATGAAGGTTGAGTACAAAGCAACAATTAGTCTTCCTTAGTCTACACAGGCTGAGTGAGAAACTACTGCGATCATGATTGACAGGTGCATGTGATGAATAAGTGGAATGGGTGGTGTGAATGGCCCCAGTCGTGCTGTTCGTGTAGAGGCAGGAGCACTGTATCCCTGCATACCTGTGTTGGTGTTGGTGAACTGGGAGTAGAAATCCTGGTCTGACGGCTCTGGAGGCGGGAGCTGCTGCTGCAGACTGAGAGCTGACATCAGCTCCTGAAGGAAGACTCCCGTCCCATAGCTGTCCCTGCTGAGACAACACACGATGTGATCGGCCGAGCGACCTGCAAACACACAGAGAGGGGGAGAGGGAGGGTCCGTAGCCGGGGATGTAAGATGTAAGAGGGATGTATCTGCACTATGCAGCGGTTTGACGTAACTCTGTATGAACTCTGCAAACACTGTTCAGAACAGCGTGTGGGGACGTCCACTGACCCACGACCCTGAAGTACTGGTCGAACAGTCCCACGTTGACAGACAGCAGCTCAGACAGTCTGATGGACAGACAGCAGCACAGATTGATGTCTGGATCTCCAGACTCCGTTACGTCCAACACTGACAGAGACAGAAGAGGAGAAAGAGATCAAACACCAAGCAGCAGCAAACACTGACTGAATAATAAAGAGAAACCGCTGCCTAAATGCCGATCCATCTCCTTCTCCCTATCTAGACAGGGATCTGCCATCGGCCTACCTGAGTGATGACCAAGTGATGATGCAGAGTCTTCCAGCAGGAAGTAGATTGTATCATTGGAGAGCAGCAGACAGCAGGTGAGCTCTGTGTCTGGAGACTTGTAGAGAACCACAGACAGCCACAAGACCTGTCTCACCTCCTCTGCCTCAGACTGACAGAAGTCACACACAAAAAGGAAAATAATTAGTTCACCCAGAAAACACTGGGTGTGTAAGTCAATGATGAAATGCAGCGTCTGGTGTCCTACCATGGCTATATATCTGCTGAAGTAGGCCAGCAGCTGCTCTCCTCTGAGCCCAGCCAGGACTTTGAGCCCTGGGGAGAGGCCTGGAGTGAGGTGTGGTGATGCCTGGCTCTCTTCTACCTGGAGGCAGGATTCCCAGCTGAGAGGAGAACAGTGAAAGTAATATGTTACCTCTCATGCTGCAGAGCTGCAGAGGACACACTGTGCTCCTCACATTTACACTGCACAAAGACCCACGCACATCTGCGAACATCTGGCTTTAGTCTTCAACGTGAAAAGGCTACATATGGCATTCACAACAGCTGTGTGCAGGACGACGGGTGTGGATGGTGTCGAGTTAATGACAATGTGTCTCAGTCTGGAGTTAATGTGATGGACATTTGGTCGTACAGATTAGAGCTCTTCACCGGTTTAATCATTTAGACCTGAGCCTGAAGTAAACTTCCACAAGCAAATGCTCAGTGTAGAAATTCAGAATGTTATACTGAATAACTGACGTGTGAATAAGGAGAAGTGAGACTTTTCTCCAAACCCTGGACACACAGACCGAAGACCTGCAGCCGTACCAGAGCCCAAGAGACCAAATTTGTCTAAAGATCATTTGGACCTAGTCTGACTCAGAGGAACCCATGAAGAGCCGTGCAAGGTACAGGATATCACTGTATCTGCAGAACCCATTTAACCTCGAGAGGATGCTGTGACTCTTGTGCTTTGCTGATTGTCCAATTACACAATCCAACAAATCCTTTGAAAACGTTTTTTCTTCTACGTACAACTTGTGTTTTGTAAAGCTGATGCTGGTAGATCATTAAGTGCTGACAACACAGTTCAACCAGCGTCCATCAGAAGTGACTTCACGTCATGGTTTGTCCAGATATATAAATGTCTCATAACTTGATTAATGAGTTCCCTGATAAGATTAGTCCACTGTGTTGACAGTATTAGAACAGAGTGAAACTGGGACGCACTGTGTATAGAATGCTATATTAAGCTTTGTATTAGCATGCAGCTGTAAATGAAGGGGGACGTGGCTGTCACATGTGGAGAACAGCAATCCATGTTGAGTGTACAGGAGGGATCTACCTGCTGGTGCTGTGTGATTTGCCGGTACTGGAACAACAGCACTGCTCTCTGGATCTGCAACGGCCTGACAGCACAACGACAAGGACGTGTCAAACAGACAGGAGGGAGACACCAGCAAGAGTCAGGCTGAAACCAAACCATCAGCTGCAGTAACACTGAGGTCTTCACCTTGTGTGTGCTGGCCTTGGTGTGGACAGGGTGTGCAGGGCTGGGGCAGGGCCACCATCTTCAGTCCCTCCAGAGAGGATCTCCTCTGGCTCAGCTCCTCAAGGAAGGAGCTTCTGTTCTGGGATAGAGGGAAGAGCAGCAGCAGCCTCCGACCGCCCAGCAGCAGCTCCACAGTGTGACGCCTCCTGGACACAACATGGCGGTTATATTGCATAAGAACAGAGCCAACACTAATGATACAATCAGTTATTTTAGTCCTGTAAAGTTGACACACAAGTACATTAAAGAAATAAGTCTGTAACTTCAGTGTGTATATATTTATCTGTAATTATCTTTTATTAAAATACACACAACCCCAAAAAGCCACAGTCCCTAGACTTCAAACATCTCCTTGTCCAGTCACAGACTCCGTACCTGCGGTGGTGCTTTGGGTCGGGACAGGTGCTGTTTCTGGTTCTGACCCCAACCTGAGAAGCTTTCTCTCTGGGGTGAAGCACAACAGAGCCGAGAGGCACGCGGACCAGCCTGCACCAGGAGGGGGAGCAGTGGTGCAGGTCAGCGCTCCTCCTCTCTCTTTCCGCCAGCTCTCTGAAGTCGATCTTCAGCACCCAGAGGTGTCGGTGGGTGAGGAAGAGGAGAGAGGGGAGGCTGGGACCTTCTGCCATGGATACGATGTCAGACAATACAGGGTGGGTGTATGGAGCACAGGAGGTGGAGGAGGGGAGGAGGAGGAGGGCAGGATAGCCTCCCTGGGCTCCTTGACTCTCCTCCAGCTCCCAGGAGTTGATGAGTGAGCGGGGGAGGAGCTGAGGAGTGTTGGTGGACTCCAGGTCGATCTGAGACCCTGCAGCCTGAAAGGCGGGTCAGAAGGTTTTTATTGTTCAGATTCAGGTGAACTGAACTGTGTTGAATGTTTAATGTTGCAGATCTCAGGTCTTTACTCATGATAACTGATACCTGCAGGCTACAAATTCAACTTCTCGGGGAGAGAGCTGAAATATTTCAAGTAGCATTGATTTTAATGCCTGACTAGAGTCACAAAAAGTGAAACGTTGACAGTAATGAGAAACTGAGCTAAAGCTGTTTTAATCTGTGTGTTTTATGAAATGACTTGTGCCGCTCTCTGACCTGGATCAGCTCGGTCCTGGTCTGCCGGAGCTCATCAGCCTCAAAGAAGATGTACCATCGGGTCGAGGCAGCTTGGATGCCGAAGGCGAGGCAGGAGTCTGGAAGCTCTGCTTCAGGGGAGAGCTGGAGCTGGGAGTACGGCACAAGGAGGTCCACCTGCAGGCTGGACAGCACCTCCTCCACAGAACAACTCTGCTCCTGGTCTGAGGACAGGAGAACAGCTCACTCTTAAAAATCATTCTGCACTACAGACGTCACCATTTACTGGATATGAGGGCTGAAGATAACAAGTATCTCATTATTGACTAATCTTTGAATTATATTGTAGCTTAATGGATTAATTGATGGACTACAAATGTCCAAGCTTCAATCGCCACATTGCTTGGCCTCACAGGTGAAAAACAACCACAGCTGCCATATTTGTTTGTATAATGTATCGGAACAGTTTAACTGAGGCTGGTTGTGTGATTACCTGTATCCTGATTGGCCCATGTGAAACCATCTGATAGGTACAGTAGGCCCAACAGCTGGTCTGTCAGCACCAGACACGCCCCCTTCTGCTCCACCTCTTCCTCCTTCACCAGAAGACAGTAGCACCATTGAACCCTGCTGACCTGCAGCTCCTCCTCCTCCACCTCTTCGCACAGCTCCTCCTGTTGGCCAGCAGACTCCTCTGCAGGAGGAGCGGTGAGGGATGTGGAGGAGGAGCAGACGGATTCCTCCACAGATTCATCCAGACCCATCTCAAAGTATCCGTCCCTGGAACCTGGGCTGGAATAATGAGCATAAACAGCAGATCAATAAAGAATCAAAAGTACAGAATGCCATGCTCCAGTGAGACTTAAAGGAAGCTGTGTGGTATGGGGATCTCAGCAATCAGTCAGGATTTTAGTGGGCCCCACACAGCAGCTCAAAGACAACTGAAAACCCAGAAACCAGCAGGACAGGAATCCCAGCACTAACTGGGAATGAGTCAGACTGTTAGACCCTTCTGGTATTGTAGTAAGGATGGTGTGTTGAAGCAACAATCCTATTTGATCTTCACACAGAGGACTCCTGGAACATTAGTCCACACTCAGAAACTACCAGGAACTAATGGGAATCAGCAAAACCGTGGGGACTTGAAGGAGATCTTAGGAGCCAACATGGCTGTCTGAAAATTCTACAAACCAGAAACAACCACAGCTGATCCCATAAACCAGTTGGACTATCTGGAAAACCAGTGGGAACCTTAGGAGGTCTGAGAAACCTTTGGGAATGCCAGAAACCAGTGGGAATTTCAGGGACATTCTGAAACTAAAGCAAATGTCAACCTTACACCACAATTCGGCAGAATCTATTTCAGGATCTCAGGCTGAACCTTATAAACCAGTGGGAACTTCTAGAAATCCAACAGACCACTGAGAGAAGCTTGTTACCTGGGACTTCCCACCTCGGTGCCCTCCATGTGAGACTGACCCTCTCTGGATTCAGAAGTCTTCTCCTCCTCCCTCTCCTCCTTCTCTGTCTCTTGCTCTTCATTTGCTTTCCTCTTCTGCTCCTTCAGGGTGGAGCTGAGATGTTGGGAGAGCTGGGTAATGAAGTCTTTGTTGAAGGAGGAGAGGGAGAGCAGCTGGGAGGGCAGTAGAGGACCACAGGCTGAGCTGCAGGAGAAGCAAGTGGTTTCAGCTGGTCTGGGCGAGGAGGAGGCACAGACACAACTGGAGGAGAGACAGAGACATGAGAACAGAGGAGACACTGTGTTTGAATATGTGTATTATGCAGGTATAGTCATTAATATTATGGTATATTAAATAGAAGCACTGTTATTTGATACAGACCAGACAGTAATAATGGGACATTCAGTATTTCTGTTTGTTGGGGCTTCACAGTATGAGTGTTCAGACAGACAGACAGCAGGTGGTTTGACCTGCAGAAAGACATGGAGCGACATCAGAGCCCAGCTGAAAGGAAGCAAAGACAAACCACAGCACAGCTGCCTCCTGCCGCCCTGCCGGCTCCTCATCTCCGCTTCGTATTAACAGTCCCTGCACCAGCAAGCTGCCTCTCTTTTCCTAACTGCCACAGTATTGGTTGTCATGGTAATGGACTCCACCCCTCCCAGGTGTGTGTCTGACCTGGGTGTGGTCAGCAGACAGGAGGTGTGTATTGGTGTTAAAGCTTGCAGGGGGAGGTGCAGGGTCCACAGGAGGGAGGACGGTGGGGGGGACTGCGGCTTCTTCTCTGCTTGTCACTTCTGAAACAGGAAACCAAACAGATCAGGGACTGCTGACGAGCGCCAAGGTTCCACGGACGTCGAACGAGCGCTATTCGTGCACACAAGCATGTCAAGTGATGAGCATCATGCAGAGCCGGACTGAAACGTTTTTTTTTTTTAAAAAAATCATATTTCATTAGAATCAAACCAAAACATCAGTGGCACAGGACGATCGATCCCTGACCATCATCACCAACATGCATGTGTTGTTGTTACTGTTCAGACTGAGACATTCACACAGCATGCAGCCTGTAGCAAGCCAGCGCAAACACACGTGTCACAGAGGTTAGAGCATCAGCAGGGCGTCACGCTGCTTCCAGCCAAACATGAGTGAGTATCACTCTGTGGTGAGTCATTCCTGTCTGGACTTAACGAGTAAACTGGTTAGACAAACTACATCCAGCTGCAAACATTTATATGTTAAGCTTAAAGACAAGTTTGTGGTCACACAGTCGCCATGTTTGCTGCTCAGATCTTAATCTTAATGGAAAAGTCTGGAGGCTATTCTGCTACAGCTGGTGTAACAGTTTCATGGAAAGAGTTTGAACTGGTGAACAGCTGCGGCAGCAGGTAATAGATCACAATGTTACAAAGTTAGAAACAGTGAAAAAGCTGTTTTTCTCAGTCTGGGCAGGAAGCAAAGCACCTGGAGCAGGAAACAGGAAGCTGGGGAGTTGTGCTTTACAGGCTAAACGAGACGTCCCTTTAGCCAGGAGCGACTGCAGCACATTTGGTCGTTGGTCGTTGTTCGCTGTAGCAGAGTGACGTCCTGCGACAAACCTCACCTCCACTGAAAGCAGCAGCCAGAGATTTCAGGTTTTCACATTTCTGTTGCAACACCCGTTCATAAAAAGACGACGGAGGGAGCGAAGCTGACAGTTTCTCCCTGCTTCCCGTCTGTCGACTAAATATGTCTGAGGCACAGGAGACGCCCAATGAAATCCTGTATTTAATCTCTGACTTTCACTGAACTGTTAGATGTTAGTGAATTAGGCACAGAGGGAACATATATTAGCAGAGTTATTCATCAGAAATCCTTATTTCTCAGTGTAAACAGAGGTTTAGATAAACCAACCAGCAAGAAATTAATGTGAATAAACAACATTTTCATCACAGAATTAATTGAGGGATTTGCACTTGGTCAATCTGAATGGTCGTCGTTTGACAGAGTGGGTCAGGTCTGGTGCACGTCAGCACAGATGCTGCTGGACACTTTAGCACTGAGACTGACGGAGACGTGTCTGACTGGCTGCTGCCTTACAGCAGAAAGAAACAACACCGCCACCCCCTCCCTCCCGCCCTGCCTGATACATACATGATTACCTTGGCTGGGGCAGGCTGCCTGCTGGGCCGGACAAGAAGAGGAAGAAGAGGAGGAGGAGGTGACAGCAGGAGGAGCAACAGCGGAGGAGCAGCAGGAGGAGGAGGTGGAGGAGGGAAGAGAGGAGGAGAGGTGAGGAGGTGTGGCAGCAGATAGCCTGGTCTCCTCACTGATCTGACAAGAGGACAGAGAGGAGGAAGCCTTCAGAGAGCGGCAGTCACCTACATCATCACCAGATCACATGCTACAACCTGCACGCAGCAGCTCCATCGGCAGCACAGCGACTTTCTGTTTTACACATTAAAGACGGACCAGCGTGCTGTTAAACAAACTGACTCGGCTCATTTGCTGTGCGTAGTGTTTAGAGTACAACAGCTTGTTAAGGCTAAAGCCAAACACATTCAGCATCCCTCCTCCTTATACTTCTGGTCTATTGGCTACATGTGTCTCATTCTCTCCCTGCTGCTGATGTGCACAATCTGCACTCCAGAGGGGGTCGGCTCACTGTTCGGGTCCAGATGCAGTTGCTGATCCGCAGGTTGCGTCTCCAGCGGTCACAGCAGCAGCTCGCTACTCTCGTGTAGCGCACCAAACAGGCTGCTGCAGTGACTGACAGGACAATCTTCAGGCTTCACAGATCTGACGGTGGCTTATTTGCTATGAGGTCACTTTCAGTCACATCTCATTGGTGGATTTTGTCTTGTGGTGTGATTTCTGATTGGTCTACCGTAGGGTTAGGATTGTAAAACCACTACAGCAGATTTCAGGGTTTATTTAGTGCTGATTATAAAGAACGACTAAAGAGGATGTGAAAAGAAAGTCAGACCAAAAGAGACTCACAGATTTGTTATTCACACCGGATGGATGCATGTAAAATAAACCATCTAAACACTTCTAAACTACTGAATGACCTTTAAAGAAACAGTGCCTGTGAGACCTGACACACATGCTGCGATCTCTGATTCTGACAGTATAGTTTTGCCTGGTTGACACGCGACCACAGAGCATACCTTCTTGTCGCTGCCGCTCATCCTGTCTTTGACTTCTTTGGCTTTCTGAATGGCTTTCAACACCTCCACTGTGTCCAGCTCCTTCTCTGTCGTCACTGTGCCATCCAAACACACCTGACAGCGCAGACACAAAGTGACACACACACACACGTCAACACACAGGTTGCTAAAATGCTGTACAGTACAATCAGCGCTATAAATGGTAAGAGCTGGAGTAGCAAAGATTCTCAGGAATATATCAGTCTGCTGGCCAGGGAATAAACATGATCAGAGTCTGATTGTCTTTAATGACGCACTGCTGTTATTTATAGTTGAAAGAAGCGCGGTGAGTCACTGAAACACTGGCTAAAACAAGAAATTCTAACTAAACATGGACTGAAAGAAGCCAACACAGAAAGACTACAGTGTGACTTCAGGATTCTTGAAATGACCACTGCTAACATCAGCAGCAGTGCGGTGGTGCTGGCGGTGTACCTCTGCAGCGCGGTCTCCAAACTGGGCCAGGACTTTGGTTCTGTAGTCTGGGATGATGCACATGGGGTTACTGGACAGGTTGAGCTTCTCCAGACAGGGCAGAGAGCCGATGTTCCTGATCTCCTCCAACTGGACACACGCGCAAACACACACACGCGTGAACAAGCGCACACACACAAAGTCGCAACTTTTGTAATCTTCCACGTGTTTTAACTCAATGAAAAGAAGACCGTATGTGTCTACGTCACTTTGACCAGTTCGGCATCAGGACGTCCACAGTGGGAATACCTGGGCCAGCTGGTTGTGGCTGAGGTCCAGGTTGACCAGAGAGTAGAGCTTGGTGAGGCCGCTCAGTTGGTCCAGCTGGTTGCCGGCCAGGCTCAGGGTTTTGATGTTGCCCAGACGAGTGTGAGCAGCTTCCAGGACCCGCAGGCTGTTGTAGGACAGATCCACGTGGACCAGATTGTACAGGTGCTGCAGGTATGGGAGAGTTACTTCAGTACAGCTGTTAATGACAAACTACACATGTGTAGGGGTGTCCCACTGTGCCTTTGATCTGTGGGGGTGATGTACTCTTCATCATGCAGTCACGTACCTGGAGGTTCTCCACTGTGGTCAGCTGGTTGTGGCTCAGATCCAGAAATTCCACCTTAGGGATGAGCTTCTACAGACACAAAAAAAAACCCTGCGTCACACCCAAAACACAACACAGCCTCATGCCTGGCGGACCAAACACTGCCAAACATCCACACACTGACTGAAGTTCACACTGCGTTCAGGTTCAGCAGGCCGGTCTCACCACTGAGCTGTCGATGGCGCTGATGCTGTTGTGGCTCATGTCCAGCGTGGTCAGGTTTCTCCACACCGGGATGACAGCGGTGACGGGACAGCCAGACTCCGCCCCCTCAGCCTCCCACTGTGAGAATTCACTGGCCTCGGGAACCAGGATGGCCTGGGAGTCGGAGGAAAACACAGCGCACACGTGTCAGTACACACCAAGCACAACGGCATGAACACGTACACTCCGTGGTAGTTTTCTGTCTGAACCGTACCGTCATAGTCTCTGTGGAGTGGTGGATGCTCAGAGTTGCCAACGTCGACCTCAGAGACGAGAGACCTCGGATCTGCTGAGAGCTGCACTCACTGATCTGCACACAGAGGGAGAGACAAGAGCTATTTTCCAGATCTGGGCTGGTTCTATTCTCTGTTACATTAGCATCATATGACTATTATATGAGAGCGAGGCAGACAGTCACCTCTATCTGCAGCAGTGATTTGAAAACAGACAGGTCGAAGGGGAGACCGCTCTCCTGGATGTTACTGGTTCCTACTGGACCTCTGGTACCACACATCTGACCGACAGAGAAAACACAAGACTCACCACCTCTGCTCCTCAAAGTGAGGTCAGGGTAACACGTGGGGACTGAATTAGGTGAACGGATGTGTGACCTTGAGGTATCGCAGCCTGCAGGTGAAGTCCAGGATGTGTCCCAGGTCAGTCTTGGCGTCTCCGTTACAGCACGTTGGTTTAGCCAGACGAAGCTGCTGGGAGACGGAGTAAAGCTGCAGGGGGCGGAGGCAGAACACCTCGCCAGCTTGCAGCAGCTGCTCACCTGCAACACACGAGCAAGCAGCTGTGGCTCAGAGGCAGAACTTCCACTCGCTGGAGAGATCAGCGTTTCAGTCTCAGGATTCAATGAGTCTGTACGCAGAAGAGTCCTTGGGCAGGAGGCTGCGACACCGCCGTGTGAATGTGTGTAAATACCTGCCTTGCATCCCTGACTCACACACAAACACAGCAGTCTCATGCCACTCATCCAAAAATAAATCTGAACAATTTACTTTTGTTTCTAAGCAACTGAAAAAAGAGCAGGAGCAGAGTCTGATATGAAGAAACATATTAAACCCATCAGACTGTTCCAGTGTCATAGTGCAGTCAGAGTCAGCCGTGTGACCGCACTGGTCACGTTTACGGCCTTATGGTTTTATTGCGTGGTCGCCGATTAACATGGTGCGGTCAGTTCGGTACATTTATCTCTGATACAGATGAATGCAGTGAAAGTGTGGGCACAAGCCTCTGCAGCTACACAGGCTGGACACAGGCAGCACAACACTGAAGATGTCTCATTGGTGTTAATAGATGTAAAAACACTGGGTAAAGCAAAAGAGGTCAAAGGTCAGACAGGACACAAACCTTTATGGAACAACTCCTCAGCCAACGCTGCTGTGATGCCGTTAATCTCCTGAAACAGAAGAGGAACAGTTTAGCTTGTGTACTCTGTTAAGTCATATTACTAATACTGCTGCTACGAATAATAACGACCCAGAGTGACACCTCAGCTGAGGCTGTGAACAGCATTGTTTTCATTATAGTTACTTTATGCAGTGATTATTGCTTCAGCCTTGCTTTGTGATTATCTACACTTGTCTGTGACACTCGTGTTGATGCCACATGAGAGGACTTTTCTATCAGCCGTTTACTCGGCAGAGCCCCGAGGACTCAGACAACACTGGTCTGTTGTTGTGCTGACATCATCATGTGATCAACGCCACCGACCGCTGCCGACGCCGGCCCGGAGCAGCGCTTCACGATCCGGGAAATGATCATCGTTTACTGAAAACAACAGCTCTTCTACTGTACGCTCATTTCACTGTTCTCTCGTTATCCTGAGACATAGCAAAGAGTTTCGTGCCCATCAGCGACTTTAACATGTTGAACCTAACATCACTGAGACACAACTGAGGTATTTGACAAAGCTAAGGTTTAGTAAACCAAGGTTTCTAAGTATAACTGTTGCACTTTCTATATTAAATGTCTGTAAACAGGGAACAATCGCAAAAACTGACAAAGAACTGACAACTTCATTTAATCTGACCAACAATCCAAAATCCAAACCATTCAGTTGAGGAAACAGAAATAAGTCAACAGTTTGAGGAGGGTCCTGCCTCAACATGAAAGAAAGAGATCATTTTCCACGTCTGGTGTGGAGGAACTCAGTGGCCTGCACAGACCTAAACAACACCTCTGGAATAAACTGAAAGACTTACTATGAGCCAGACCTCCTCACCGAACATCGGTGCTTCAGGTGTACTCACATAGAGGTGAAAGTGCAGGAAGCAGGCGAGTGGAGTGGGTGTGGCCTGTGGGAACTGCTGCAGCAGCGTCTGCAGGTAGAGCTCCAGCTCCTTCTGCCGCCGCTCCACCAGACTCTTGGAGTTCTTGCCCAACATCTTCTTTGGAGGAAGCAGCCGTCTGTCCACCTTCTTCTCTGCTGTCAGCTGACGGGAAACACGAGAATTAAAAACTTTCATTGAAATCAGTCACAATTGCCAAACCAGTTTTTCAACTGTCTTCGATCTGTGAATGGATAAATGGATAAAAAAGATAAAACACTGATTTGTCTCTAACAGTATAAATGCCAGTTCTCTGGTTGCAGCTTCACCAGAATGATTCCATTACTCAGGAAATTACTTCATCTGATAATATACATATACACACACGTATAAGAACTGCAGTGCATGTCTCAAAGATAAGTAGATAAATATTAGCTTGCTGCTAAGTATACTAAAAATAAACAAAACAACAAAGAATCAGGCAAATTAAACTCTACTGTCTAATTCCGTCGTATGAGACCAATAATGTGTGTTTGCATAAGTGATCGCGTCTCTTACCTTCTCGTGGAGGTCGTGGAAGTCACTGTAGCGGTGCTTCACAGTCCACTTGTGCTCTCCGTCCGTCACCTCGATGATGTAGACCTGAAACAACGCAGCAGGGCAGTCAGGGATCACAACCTGCCTGAGTCACAAAACTGCGGGGGATCGAAGTGGATCCCGGGCTGCAGGATGATCACATGGAGAAAGACTGAGGAGCACCAAGGAACATCTGTGAACAGACACAGACACGGAGCTGTAGCGCTGCCGAGCACCGGGGGCTTTTAACCAGCCATTTCGGTGGTTGCTGTCTGGGAAACAGTGAAGAGCATTGCACCGGTCACACCTACTATACGATCCCTGACAGGGGAAGATGAAGGTTGCAGCGGGGTGTCCTGTCTGTAACCTCTGGAGGTATCCCTGCAAACTGTCAGTTAACACGACAGTTAGCAATAGCTATAGCTAGCAGTTAGCTTGTCTTTCCTGTGGGGTACTTTAAGTGCAGCCTCATGACAACAAAGACATCACGACTGATATTACACAAATATAATAACTACACAGTGTATATAATCAATGACAGCGCAATTGCGTCAATGTGAACTCACTGACATTTTGACACCCCTGATGCTAGAGGAGCTACAAGCTAAGCGAACTAGCGCTGAGCTAAAGGAGCCCGGACGTAGCTTACAGTGTAGTTTTCCACCAGCTCCGAGCCGACAATACACACTCTCCTCTCGGACACCTCCTCTGGAAACTGGGCGGTATCCATTTTAAGATCGGAACGAGCAAATATAATGTGCTATTGCATAAAAACTCCTAATTAAAACGACTCTGCAGCGCTTCCTCTCAGTTAGCCGCCTCCCGACGCCATGTTTGTTGTGATGCCGGACGGAGCAGCTGACTGCTTTAAACCGCTGGAACTTTATTTACACCTGTCCTGTGACAACGTCTTCACCACGGCCTCGTTATGTGAAAAACCGATAAATGATAAACGTTTATGAGAAATATTTATCACACGTTGTCCGAGCAGTCCGAGCTTTAATTATGACAGACTACTAAAGACCCCAATCAAACTAAAGCAAAAGCAAAAGCAACCGGGTCGACCTGACGACCTTTGTCATGCACGGCCAGCGATCCGCTGCACGTATCAACAGCAGCATGCAGGCCACTGTGGGGTAATACTCACCATACAGGAGTGAAGATCGCTCCTGTGACTTACTAACTACAACATGATTCAGCTCAGTTCATTCAGCAACAGTCTGTTGAAATTATTTTTGACATTACAATTTCCACTTATTTTCGGAATGATTCTGTCTTTTTATACAGTATGCAGGCTCACAACTCTCACTTCACATCAGATCTTTATTTTCCCAAAGAAGGCATATTATTTTTACCATAGAGCCACAATGAGAGAGAGACAGCATGTTCTAACATATGTGCAATTCATAATAAAACAGTTAAACAGGTAGATAAAAGCAGGAAAAGCTGCAACACAAAGAATTAACAAAATGAAAATCATGTTTAGCTTTCCAAGAAAAGAGCGCTCAATGCACATGGGATTCATGGAAACTGGAACCTGTTATATCTAATACTTGGATCTCTGACAGGAGAGCTGCACGTCAAATACCTCAAAGAGAAGATGGTTTGATGGACTGAGCTCTCTGTGTCATATGTGTGAATGCAAGGCAGAGCCTGGCCTTTATAGTTTATATTAAAACTTTGTATTCAGACTGTAGTTTTAGTATTGGAGTATCATGAGGTAGATGCACCATTACAATTTGTATTATCATTCTAATATTTATGTAACTACAACTTCAAACTCTAACATGTTTTATTTACTTACTTGTTATATATTACTACTTGTTATACTTAATGTTCCTGAATGTTTTATAGGTTCCATTGAACCTATAAAAAACGTATTTTCTGCCAAGATAACTAACATGCACTGGGTCACGTGGACAGGTGGTGATGATAAAAGCGTAAATACGGTATGAACAATACAAAGCATACTGTTTATAGTTCATTGCTGGCTCTACGTGGTTGTTCTGCAGATTGTAGTGGACTCCTTAACAAGAGCCTGTCGATCAGTCAAAATCAGATTTCACGTTCAACTGTCAGCCTGACTAGAGGTACGTGGTCACTCTCGTGTAATCAGTCCAATCATTTTTGCACAAAGGCTCACAGAAAACACGCCCCCACTCCCTCTGCTTCACTCTGTTCTGTGCAGTATACGTGTCAGCCACATGGGGTCGCTGGTGCAGCTGCAAAGCCACAGATTGTTATAAAGGTTGAATTGATCTGAGCAGGACTGAGAACAGCAGGTATAGTGTTGGTAACTGCTGAAGGAAGCAGTGTTAGTTGGTTCCTGGCAGGCCAGCGATGGCAGCAATAACATGATGGTGGTATGAATGCCACAATCACCAACTTTAGTTTAAATTTGCTAATTTGCACACAACATAATTGATGGGGTTGGAAGGAATGCTACTAGTTTTCCATGTATTTGGTTAAAAAGTACCAGATACAAATTTTGAGCTGATGGAGGCGCCAGATACAAAGTGGAGGGATCAGAAAGCTGTTAGAATTCAGGAAGGGAGCATGAATTTCTGAGCTCAGTTTCGTGGCAGTTCATCCAAAGGTTGAGATACTTTAAAGTCGTAAATGCCCGATGGCACCAGATGAAAAGCCGTGAGATCACCAAAGTCTGAAGGACGCACTGTCAGGGGAGCATGAGTGTCTGTTCAAGCGTTCATCTTAAACCACCTATTATTTGTTAGACATCTCAGACATTAGCAAAGTGACAGTCCCAGCAATATGGCCACATTGGTCGTACGGCCACCGCATGAGTTGTGTTTGTAGAAATGAATCTTTGCCACGGCAGATTCGTAGAGTTTGGACAGAGGACAAAGTTCTTGGTTTGTAATGTAGTGCTTTTTATATACAAAACATATGTTTCAGATGGTGTGTTCACCAGTCCAACAGTATTCATGGTGTCTTCAGCCCATGTGGCCTGGGCCTATGTTGTATGAGGACACGATAACTGACTGCAGTCATTGCTATTACAGTAACTGTTACAGTCCTCCTGCCCCAGTGCTGCTGGTTGTTGTTGCTGTCTGTTGTCAGAGGGGCGGGCAGTAACGGCAGCAGCTGTGGATCAGATTTCAGCTGCTAAAACCGAAACGGACTGAACCATCCAGCTGCAGGGAGCCGTTTTCTGCTAGTACAGAACAGAGCGCACAACCTGAGGCACTTACAGGCTCACATACATGTTTTCATATCTAACACACCTATGTAGAGGTAATAGTCTGAAGGAATCAGTCATATTGTTTTGTGTTGATAGGCAGTGGCCAAACCTGCAAACACTGTCCCCTCCTTCTGTTAAACCCATGAGTGGATTCTTCCAACCCTTTATCCAGGCTGTGAGGAGAAGGCAGAGCTACAGTCAGAGGTGGTCAGAGCTGAGTGCATCGCAGTTGCTGCCCTGAAACTAAGAGAAAAAAAGGCTTTATATCAGCTAGAAGACACTTAAAACCCCTCAGTAGCTCACTTCACTTCACTAATCAGAGCTGTAAAGAGCTGATTTGACTATCAAAGAGGTGAAGAAGAGAGATTAGAGAGGCAGAGGAGGGCGTGACAGGGAGACAGCCGAGCAGGCAAGCTGCTGCTGCAAAGGGAGGAAGAGCAGGCTATGCATCGGCCAAAGCCAGAGGTCAAGAAGAAAAGCGAAAGAATAGTGAAAAGGTAGACTGAGCGAGAGGGGGGTCATTTGTGATCTGAGCCAGAAAACCAGAAACCAGCCTCTCTTTATTGTTGTGTGGGCCACTGAGCAGGGAGGAGGATGTGAAGGAGAGCAGCAGAGAGGAAGAGGGGCGACTGCAAGAAAGACAAGAAAATGCTCTCTGAGATGATGTGCAGGAGGAGCTGCCAGCAGGAGCTGCGGGATGGCAAAGGGGGTCCGCAGAGGGACCCCTCCAACCGCAGGAAGCACAGCTGGTCCAAGAGCTGCAGGGGGCGCCTGCAAGGGCGGAGGACAAGAGGGGGAGGGTGGCAAAGAGGGCGAAATCACCAACACCCTCAACGTCATCATCCCCGTTACCGTTATCCCCAACAACTCCAGCGGCAGGTGATGTCCCTTCGGCCTGTCAACGTCAAAGGAAACCGAGCAAGGGGAATGCGGGCCCCCAAGAACACCAACCAGTTTTTAATGCACGAGAAGTACCAGATGCTGCACATGCGCTCCGACTCAGTGGGGAGCGACAGCGGCAGCAGCTCCGACAGTGACATGGAGCTCACTGACATGGACTCATACCTGGGCGTCCTGGAGAATGCCAGAGGAGCCCTCTTGGATAGTCCCAACCCACACAGCTCAACGACACCACCAGGACAGATCCTGGTACTGCACGAGGACAGTCTGCGTCTGCACAAGGACAGCCTGCATCTGCACGAAGACAGTCTGCGCCTGCAGGAGGACAGCATGCAGTATTTCCCTTCCGAGGACGACTTGATTCAGAGCCAGAATTTCATGCAGAGGGACTTTGTTGAGTTCTGTGACATCCTGACGTCCTGAAGGGAAACTTTCAGGGGGCCATTTTGTGAAACTCAGAGCTCAGACTGAACTGGGTCAGGTTTGTTCTGCTTCATGTTCACAGCAATTCAAATAAAAGATCTCCATCTTATCAAGTCATTTAGCCTTAAAGTGTTAGAAATACGCTTACAGGACGGGGAGACTCCACCAGTTCCCACCAGTTTTAATAATTGGAGTGTCAGTTTCTTAATGCTCATTCATTACTTTGTCCTTTTCAAGATACCAGAGCTAATGTTTGTAAAGCAGCAAGGGGAACTAGAAAAATCTAATGATGTCAGCCTGCTGGTGTTTTTTAGGATTAAGAAAGAGTAAATGGCATTAATAAGACAGATGTTTTTTACACTTCATGTCTGGTCAAGTACAGTGTGTCCAGGTGCTGTAAAGTGCTGCCTTTCTGTTGTTGTTGTTGTACACAAAGGGAAATGGGCTGGGTGGTGGGAGTGAGCCCAAACAGCCAATCGGCATCGAGCTGCCCGGATCAGGCTGCAGATGATTGGCTGATGCAGACTGTCATTTATTGTACAGAATTAAAAGAAAGACAAACTGAATAAATATGTGATTGGTGTAAAGTGGCTGGATGATGTTCTTCTTGGACACAAAGTGAGTGTGAGCTTTTCATAAAGTGTTGAGAGTTATCAGGGGCAGTGTGTCACCTAGTCAGGGCTACCTCAGAGTGAAGTGTGCACTCAGTCCACTGAATAATAAATAATCACATAACAATATGAAATGAAACAAACTATATATATAAAAAAATAAAAAAAATTCCCATCTCGCCCTCCGCGGGCGGTTCCTCCTCTGCAAGCTCGGGTCCTCTACCAGAGGCCTGGGAGCTTGAGGGTTCTGCGCAGTATCTTACATGTCCCTAGTATTGCGCTTCTGGACTGAGATGTCTGTTGTGTTTCCTGGGATCTGTTGTAGCCACTGCTCCAGTTTGGGGGTCACCGCTCCGAGTGCCCCGATCACCACAGGCACCACTGATGTTTTTTTTTTAATATATATATATATATATATATATATATATTTAAAAAAATGGCATGTAGCACAAAGATCGTGTTGTACATAAACCTGTATGACACAAGTTAATATGACTTATCATTGTGGTCCCGGCAACCCAAAATCATATCCACAAAGACTGCTGGTGTCTGCCTGAGTGACATGCAGATCTAATTAGCATATTACTCATTATACAAACAGTCACAGAATATGTTCATTCATGAATCTGCAAATCTCTGCTCCTTCTGTTTTCCTAAATCAAAGTTTCTGCATGTTGTTAAAAACTATAGTTAGTCACATATCATCTAGTGAGCTAATTCCAGTTAAGGCCACACTTACTGAACTAGTACGCCTGTAATAAACCTCCCACTGGTCTAATGTCATCTGGTGCTCGACTACTTCATATTCATTCATATACAGTCGTAAAGGTATACTGCTGCTAAATACGTACAGTATTCACACACCGTGTTTAACTGACAGTGTCTCGTGCTAAGAAACATGTCATTTTTCTAATGAGAATGTTAGACCGACTCTAAAGCGGGAAGTGGGAAAAAAAATCGGTGTTCCTGTACACAGAGCAGCGATCACACCCACTCAGAACAGGCAGGGCTCTGTAAGCCTCTTTGTGTTTGTGTGTCATAAACTAATAATGGTAGCAGGCCAAAGTGTGAGGAGCAGGCAGGTTACAGAGGTGTTACCCACTTTGATTTATAAGACCTATCTTTCTGCCTTAGAAAGGGAGAAAGAAGTGATCAAAGTCATGGAGAAAGTGAGAAAACATATGTTTCATATGGCATAATTTTAGAAAACAAACTCTGACTTTGATCAGAGTTAGCTGAACCACACCAAATCACACTAGTTCCTCTGGAGCCAGAGGGTGACGTGGCTGTTACCGCTAATCCGCCAAGCTAGGCTAGCTAGCTTAGCTTGGCGTTTCCTCCATTATGTCTGGTTTAGGTACTGCCTCATTTAGTAATGTACTAATGTACTCTTGACTAACCAAGATTGAATAATTATACTTATTTTATAAATGTTTTGGGGTTTTTTGGGGTTGTTTTTTTTTGAAGGGTGGGGGTTACTGAGCATTAGCTTTAGCCAGCTAGCTGTGGGAATCTTCCCCCTCTGCTTCAGAGAAACAGCCAACAAGGCAGCTAGAGCAACACACTGTCTGTTTTTACTTAACAACAATACAAATATCATACATCATACGATCTTTACTTCCATTAAAATAGTTAGTATGTTTGGCTTTGGAGAGCAAAATGACTGTATTTTGCTGTTATAATTGGATAATTGAACAGCTTTGAGTGCACTTTTCGTCCTCTAAACCAGATTTACAGACATAAGAGGATTTACTGTGTGCAATACGTTTTTGTATTATTTTGAATGTGTGAGCTCTTTAAAGACTTTTTCACTTGTGAAATGAAATAAATGCCATGTCTGGAAAACACAGTGTGGTGTGCGGGGGCCGATGTGAGCTGCAGGTCCCCCTACAACTCTGACTCTATATATCTCTGCTCTGGATGTATCAGATAGGGATATAATCTAAGCCCAGTATGAACTGGAATAATAATGATCTGAAAAGTAATTTAAGGCACAACAAAATAGAGAACTGTGGAGTTGGTTATGTTCATTAATGCACTTTTCACACTTTACCCAAACCCAATTCCATAATCAAAGTGAGCATGCAACTTTTTGAGTTCTGGGCCCCTGGAGCACTAACTTTGTTTGTCTGGTGGCTGAAACAGTTTATAATGATTCAGTCCATTCAGAGACTGACATCAACAATGTTAAAAAGAGAGTGGCACCAAGTGAAGGTGTGTTAACCTAGAACACACACACCAGATGCACACTTAACTACCATATGTTTACACACGTTTCTCATCTCAGAGGGTTCGGTGCCTTGCTCAGCGACACTGTGGAAGGTCACAGCTATTTTGTCTCTTCTGTCTCTATTGTATCTACTGTAGCTCCTGCTTCTACTTTTTATGCTGTTGTCTTCAGTCAGCAGCAGCTTCTGAGGGGTTGTTGCGCAATGCAGCTTCTGATTGGTCACTTGACACTGCCAAACAGGAAGGGAGAGTGAGCTGTCTCACTCACTCACACACACACACGCAGAGGCCATGGCAGTATGGCGTTGTGTGTGGCAGATTACAGAAAGCAGATCAGTACCCTTGAAACACTTCCTTCGCTAGCTACGCTAATGCTAATCTGCAGGCACACTAATACGTTTGTATGTCTATACTTGTGAGGACTCTGTTGTTTCCTAATGCAAACTTTTATATGAACCTAACTGTAAACCTAACACAAAGAGCAAGTTTTAGCCCTTTCAAAAATGTCCTCTCTTTCAAGATCATGCAACCTTAGCTGGGCTTCATGAAGACAGCCAAGAACACACACAAACACACACACACACACACACACACACACACATATTTAGGGTTTGAATTGTTGGTGAAGGAGCAGCAGTCCAACAACAAGTATGGACAGAATTATGGTACTATATGAATGACAGTTAGAAACATCACAGACACACCTACCTACACACACACACCCCCACACACACATACAATGCCCTAGTTGCTGAAATCTGTGAGACTTAGTGTGAGTATAAATTTTGTTATTTTAAATGTTAATGTTTTTCATCACTTAGCCACATCACAGAGGGTAAAGTAAGAGTGCAGCCAAAATGCCTCAAAGTGACATTTGTTTGGTTTGAACTGGCAAATCCCACTGACATTTGTATTGGCTCCAGTGAAACTCCAGCGCTGGAACATAACCTGTCTTGTCATGTGGCTCACACTGTATTGTTTTAGACCTCAGGACGCTGTTAGCTCAGCACTGAGATACACTTCCATTTTCTTTAGAAAAACACATGAAAGAAGCGCTGAATGAAAAACTGTGTGGAGTTACAGAAGCTTGTGCAACCAGAGGCTCAGGCATGACATCAGGGCTTTGGCTCTCTACAGCCTCCTCTCTCTCTGTCTGTGTTTCCTGTCTGTTTCTACTATTAGCTGTCCAATAAAGACTAAATGACATATGAAATGAATAAATAAATGTCCTGTGACGTGATCACGGCTGATTGGAATGAACCGAATGGGAAGAAACCTGCAGTAATACACCAGGACTGTGACGGACCTGATTAGACTAAATATCATTTGGACTTATGTGTGCAGGCGACACACAAGGGAACTCTATTTGAAAGGGAAACACATGAATTAACATGTGACAGGTTGCTTTTTAAATGCCTAGAAAGACAAACTGTGGCTGCGACCAGTGTTTCCTCACATGACGGCAAATGATACTAAAGCAGAGGAGAACTATTGTCTCGTCTCAGAACATCTGCAGCGAGACCAGGCTGAAATGGAACATACTGGTTTGTGTTTTTCTACCAGAACTCTTAACCAATCAGAGACTAACCTCGGTCTTTGTGGCTCTGTATACAACCAAAAATCCTGGAAGAATGTGTGTGTGCGTGTGTGAGTGTGTGCGTGTGTGAGTGTGTGTGTGTGTGTGTGTGTGTGTGAGATTGGAGGAGGGGGGTGTTATGAATACACAAAGTGATAGAGGGAGGAGGAGTAGGAGGAGTGGATGGAGTTAGATGGTATCTCAGTTTGGAGTGGAAAAGTACAGTGTCTGCTGTGGAGGCGGAGACTCCCTTGTTGAGTTCAGGAGCCAGCCAATCAGAAGACAGAAAAACACATTGACTGACAGCTGTGCTCAGCAGCATGACAAACCAGCAGTGAGGCTCCAAGCCTGACCTCTGACATCATATAAACTTTACTTCAGTCCCACAAGTGAAACAGTGTTTAATAGAAAAAGCTGCACTCTGGACTTCAACATGAAGCGTTCACTGACACGTCAGTAAATACCACAACCTGATCAATAATCTGGAAGAAAACACAACTTACTGTTACGGATGGTTTTAAACCCCTCCTAGTGATAACTATCTACTGTCTGGTTGGAGCAACTGTAACTACTGTAAGCACAGCAGCTAAGTCAGGCCCCTGCCCCCAGTATTTGTAACGACCGGTCACCCAGTCCCCCCAATGTTCATTGTTTATCTGACTTGTCTAGGATGGTCAGTGAACTCCTCCTGATTCATGTCTGTGTTCATGTCAGCCAGCAACAAGGAACAGCTGTTGATCGATCACAGGTCTTCGACGCAGTGCGCAGGTTAAAGGGGCCAAATGATGAAAAACAGGCAGTCGCTCTGGGGTGAGTTGGCTGGTTCGACAAGACGACCAGATTCCATGCCCCCTCTTTTAGCTAGTTTGCTCTTTGAAATGATATCGCTGTACAAACAGTGGTGTAGTAACAATTCCACAGCTGTTAGCTCGACCAAAGCTGTGCTACAGCTGTAGCAGCGCTGCCCTCGCCAGAACAGTAGCTTCTGAAAGCTGTCAGACTAAAAGACACAGAGGCTGGGCTGCTGGTGTGTGTCTTACCCAGGGTGCCAGTTGGTAAAACAACCATCTGTCCTTAGAGCCTATTGTTCCTACTGGCTATCAGTTCATTAATTCATTAATTCACTCATTCATTCAGTACCACCCACAGATCCAGACTGTCTTCATATTCATAAAGCAGCCTCCAGGCTTCAAGATGGCAGACCAGTGTAAGTGTATAATCAGTTTCCTGGTGCTCCACTGACCTGACAGCTTGGATGGCATGCGCGCGCGCACACACACACACACACACACACACACACACACACACACACACACACACACACAGAGGAGCTCAACTTAAGAAGAGAGAGTGAGGGAGTTGATATCCTCTCAGCAGTGTGGTGAATGTTTCACAGGACTGACAATCCCCTCAAGGTACACAAAAAGACACACACAGACACACACACACACACAGTGATAAGCCTGGACTTAGAGTACAGAGTGAGAGATAGACTCAGCAGATAAGAAGAGGAGAGTGACTGTTGTATCATTGCGGATGTGAAATAACTAACATCCAAACTCTGTTTGCTCAGTGGAGATGAGGCCACTACAGTGAGGGAAACAGCTCCTGTGTTGCTTTCCTCAAATTAAATAAATGATTCTCTCATTTAGTTTCGAAACAGCACTCTTCCCACCTTGCCGGCTGATCCTCAGATCATTAAATTAGTGAAAGTATCCACCAGGTGTGCTAGCTTTTGACAAGGAGATCCGTTCTCTGACATCACTTCAACATGCATGTTCTGAAAACAGATGCATAGCTCATTTGTGCATTACAGGTTGCAGTTATGCAAGTGTTATAACTCAAGGAAATCAGATAAACCAAAAAAACTTCACTTCACTTCACAGCTTAACCCCTTGTATGTACGTGGATGTATTCACAGTGACTGTACCAGTGTTACACCCCTCTGCCACAATAATCATGAAGCTGGTTAATTCACTAAAGGTACAAATGTCTCGCGGGATATGGCGTTTCTGTGGTGCATGAAGCGTCTTGCGCCTGCAGATAGCAGCGTTTGCGGCATGAAAATGAACTAGCGTGAGTAAAACAAGGTGCTTCATTCTTCTGCTGTCAGGAGTCGAGGGCGCTCTCCATGATACGTAAGGAAATGAAGTCACATTTACATCACGTCTCTTGTGTTTGGCCCATAAAAGCTTATTATGAAGTAATCAGTAAAAGAGTACTACAGCGTATGCAGTGGCAGAACGTAACAAAGTCCATTTACTTAAAACTGTGCTTAAGTACTATACTTATTCTTTATTCTTTACTTCTTACTTTTTTGTATATATTTTCTTATATATATTTATCGCTTTTTTTTATCCTTGTAAATATTTTTTGTATATTGTCCATTTCATGCTGGGTGCTTGTTAAGTGTAAATTGCTGCTGCAACATTGAAATTTCCCAAATTGGGATGAATAAAGTTTATCTATCTATCTACTTAAGTACAGCTTTATGGTGTAATTGTCGGTGTAGTTGGTGTAAGTGTGGTTTTGTGTACAGTTTTATGATCCTTAGGTACTTTGTGTTTTCCTTTTCTACAACTTTAAACTTCTCCTCATAACTTTAGTTACTAGTTACTTTGCTGCGTGAGATTAATAATGTAAAACTATAATCAACAAAGGAGTTTTAATGCATTATTATAAATGAAGGTAATAAATGATTTTGGGGAGAGGAACACAGGCATCTAAAGTCATCCAAACTTAGCCTCAGCTGTAGCTCTGAGCTACACATGACTGCATGAATAATTATAATCCAAACACATACATTACTGATACTGATTATTATTCATTACATTATAATGATTACTTTAACTTTTTGTGCTTAAACATGTTATATTATATGTGTTGTTGTTGTTGTGGTACTTTAAAGTCAATGCTCAACTCTTAGCCCATGCTACTGTTCTTCATGAGAAGCGGGAGAGCGTGCTCTCTGCCCGCTGTGACGAAAACTGTGTCAGATCAGTTTGACAACACAGACAACACATAAACCATTATGGGACACGTTTGACACGTAATGCCTGTATGTGTGCGAGTCGAGGGGTACAAACAAGGAAGTGAAACAGGAAACCTCAGCGTCCTATTGGCTGGCTGGGACACACAGGCCTGCGTAGTTACTGAACGGCTCAGCGAGGCTGCAGCCGTCTGTTTCAAGTCTCACTTCTTTTCCTTCCTGCCTTCACCCCGCGATGAACATAAACGCAGCAGTGTGTTGAGTCTCGACATGTAGCTGCTCTAGTTGACACACTGCTGTTCCTGTTCTCTCTTTCAGCAGAGGAGAGGTCAGGGAAGAAGCGTTTCCTGTTGAAATGAAGAACTCTCTAAACTAAAGACCAAATCACTTCAAAGCAGAATAACAAAGCTGCTGGACCGTTTGGATCTGACCTTGTGTCAAAGTGGAAAAACTCACAGAGACGCTGATAAAAGAAACACCTGGTCAAGACAAACACACGCACACACACACCATTTACATAATGCATTCCACAGCCCCTAGCTCTTACCTTAACCCAATTGTAACCCAAACCCTAAAACCAAGTCTTGACTCTTCAACAGACATTTAAACGTGTGCGGTCCAGCACTTTGGCCCGCATTAAGCTCTTGTCCTGGTTTTCAGACCCCAGGAATACAGCAAAACAAACACCACGTTCCTGTAGCTTTGGCTTTGCCCTCAGTCATCAAACTTTAACTTTCCCCACCCTGTAAAACTGACTTTTTTAACGTGCCTTTCCAAATATGTTGTCAGTCTGAGGGGTTCGGACGCAAACCGGTCCTCACAAAGACAGAAGAAGGAAAGACACTCACACATCCACACAGAGCTGAGAGTGGTTGTGCTTTAGTTCCTGGTTTTATCTGGCCTCACTCACGTTCTCTGCTGTCTTTAATCACATTCTTTCAATCACAGATTACTGGAACGGATACAAATCTGAATTTTGACACGTTCATTCATAAAGTGATCACATGGTTAGCGCTTGTGCACTTGCAAACATTTGTTTTAGCGTCCTACTGTGTCTCGGTGGGAGCGTGTGACTCCAGATTCACAGTTTATTTTCTGCTTTTAGATCGACTCACCGTGGAGAGGAGACAGACGCTGTAAGTGCTCTGACACCCTCTTCTGGTCAAACAGTGACACTGTCTGAGAGGAGCAACAGCTGCTGTGAAATCTGACCTGGAGTCAGGGAGCGGGCTCCAGAGTCAGGGGATGGACACCTGGAAGTGAACACGAACAGAAAAATAGTTTCATTTGAATCTGAAGAAAAACGCGACACGACTGAGGCTGCATTCACATGACATATCACATGACACCAGACTGTCAGTTACTCACTCCTGTGATATATTCCAGTGCATATAAAAGACACTGTAATGGATTCTTCACAAGTAGTAGGAATCATTTCAGAATCATCCCAACGTGCGCTCAATTAACAGATGTATAACCAGGTTTTAATACAGTTCGATTCATTACTGCGTTGTCTACAAGCTGTAAATTCAGTCAAATGAAACGAAATGTGAGACACAAACTTCAAACAAATGTAAAATTTAATTTTCAGATTGTGTCCATTTATATTTACATATAATGACAATACTGATTTATTCTTTTAAAGCTGCTATAATCAATGTAATCATATCAACAATGGATCGAATGGAAGGTGTTGCAGTGATAACCCCGCTGATAATCACGATGCAGCGGGCTCTCTGCTCTAAAACAGCACTTGTTGCCGTGTGTCTGCCGGAGGTGAAGCAGCAGTTGGCTGATACCATTAACTGCTTTAGAGGAGGAAGCTGCCTGCGTATGAGTCACAAGAAGCAAACTGCTGATGTTCAAGTAGGAAACAAATTCTATAAGTGGAATAAGGGGATTACTGAAGAGTCGACTTCAACCACGCTCCCGTTTCACTTGCATGGAAAGGTGATTATGTACTTCAGTATAGTTTTTTTTTAAAAGGGCACTGAGTTGCTTTTAAACCTGTACAAACATTTGCATAATGTGTTTGGCAGGTATGAAATATTCAGTTTGATAATAACAATAACTGGCATTTGAGAATAAGGCAGAATATACAGCACCTATACACTGAACATACGCCGCATGTATATCAGCTGTTTCATGGTGGACCTTTCCTGAAACCTCCTCAACATCAAAGGTCAGTCATTATAATCTCGTGCTGTGCAGCCAAACTTTGCTCAAACTCACAGAACTTTATTTTATTTTATTCTTATACGGAACTTTATTTTCCAAAAGATTCAAAATCTGTCAGACTGAAATGTGACAAAGGGTTAAAACGGTGCAGCGGACGTGTGGACACTGATGGAAAGATGAAATGATGAGAAAATGTCTTTTGAATGTCTCACTCAGTGTAAACATGACACAGCTTCAGTGAAGAGATCCACCTTAAACCACCTTCAAGTGAACCTGGAGGGAAACTGGTCTCACCGTGATGAAGGTGCTGGGTCCTCAGCAGGTCAGAGCGAACATCACCACACACTGTTGGTGCTTTTACATGTGGCCTCTGATCTGAATAAGCAGCTGAGTCCCTTTTATGTTTAGGTCATGATGCTTTTTAACACCTCACATCATTTTCAGGCCACTGAGATCAATCTGATGTGCACGGTTTTGTCACGAAATAAGAATAAAAACCAGTTTCATAAGCAGGAAACAGTGACCATGTCTGTGTTTTAAGTTGCTGAAACTTCGTTCATGAGAGTTCCTTACTCAGAAAGCTGACACTGAATGTGCCTCACGTCTGAGTTCAGTAATAGATGATGAATCTGGATTCAGTGTGAGGGGCACACTGCTCTGCCTTTACATCAGCACCTCTTACTCCACAGCTCACTCTGTGGAGCAGTGTCCAGTCCCGTCTGAACGAAGCCCTGATGAACATTCAACCTGTTTTATCGAATCAGTCCACCCTCCTGTCCTTCGTCTGTCCCCTCAGCGTCCCCCTTCTTCTTCTCCTCCTCCTCCTGTCTCATCCTCTCTTGCTCCTTCTCCAGCTCCAGCTGTTCTTTGACGTCAGCCTCCTTCAGCTTCTGCTCCACGTCCTCAGGAATCTCCACCTCCATCAGGTTCTCCATCCCCTGCTCCGGCTCATCTCCTATGAGCACCTGAAAGTAGGGAGGACACAGCGGGACAGAGGTAACAGTTGCCACTTTATTAGGTCCTAATGCAGGGTAGGCAGTCTAATCCTGCAGTTAAGGCTGCAGCAAACAAACCCACTTCAAAAACCCTGAACTACCCCTTTACACATTTGGCAGCTAGAAGCCTCGAGGGTTTGTCTGTTCCCATCGTTCCCACCTGGACCAGCTTCTCACAGGCTGCTGTAACATGGACGTCCTTCTCCCATTTGTGGAACTCCCTCATGATCGGATAAACGTTCTTGTCCTTTAGTGTCTGCCGGCCGGCTTTGGTCGCCGTCAGCTGCACGGGAGACGGACAGTGAAGGGCTCAACGTGACAACGCAAGTGTGACAGTGGGTGCTCGCTATGTGCGTTCGCTCGGTCGTACCAGCAAAAGCGTTTCCAGCAGCATCTTTCTGATGTCGGGGTCTTCTTCTCTCTTCTTGTCCTCTGGGAGGTACTGCAGGTCCACGGGCAGACCTGAAGGTCACGTCAACTTCTGTTAGAGTCAGGCCTTCACTTGTCAAACCGTGACATTAACTGAAACGGCACACTCTTCCGAACACACACTCACCATCGTTCTCTTCCTCACTCAGCTCCTCGGGACCGGCCAGCGGCAGCAGGAGGAAGGGCAGGATGTCCACAGCGTCGCTTAGCAACCACTCGTGATGGGCTGAGCAGATTGAGGAGAGGTTTGATGATTTGAAGTGAGGACACATCTTCTGTAGCATCTCTCACATCTCTCCCCCACATTCTTTCTGTCTTACTACTATGGCTACAGCTGCCAGAGGATCTGATATCACTGATGTTGCACTGTGAACGCAGCTGCAGGGAGCAGAGCCTGTAGCCCACCTGTAGCACCTGTAGCACAAGTGTGTACAGGTCATATGCTCCTCGGATACGTTAGCTCAGCTGTGATATCACAGACCTGTCTTCTTCTAATCATATGCAGACCAGATGTGAGTGAAGTGCGCGTGTGTCTCACCGTGGTCGAAGCAGCAGTTGCGCAGGGTGCCTATGACTCCGCCCCTTCTCACGGCCGATGCCTGGTACTGAGTGTAGGGTAGCAACCTCTGGACTACACACCTGCAACACAGACAAGCACGACGTGGATGTCAGGGTGCACATCTCCACATCTAAACGATAATGCTCTCAGTTAACTGTACAGCTGATCAGATCTAAAATCCGATTTTAAACATTAATAATAATGTTGTTATTGTATTTAAGGAGGTGGAACAAAGGAGTGTTTACACATGTGTACGTCCTGCTAACTGCTGCAAAACAACAAACAGTCTTATCCCAGTCTGAAAAACTACAAAACTTGGAGATGCAGATCTCTCTGTTCTTGTCCTGCTGTGCGAGGAGTCACCTGTCCCTGTCCATCATGTAGTTCCTGGCCTCTGGCAGCTGAGTCAGGTTGGACAGCAGAGGACCCAGGTAGTGGAGCTTAGCCCTCTTGTTGTAACCTTCAGTACAGAAGACCTCCACCAGCTGAGCCAGACCGACCCCCTCCTGCAGGACCTGAAACATCACGGAAACACTTCACCCGTCAGTGTCCAGCACTCTGTGGGGCGTCACAGCTGCTGCCTGTGTGGACCTGACGTGTGGGTGTGATATCTGGTGAAGTCAAGCTGCGCGCAAAGACCACTGATCCATCGGTGCGTGAGCATGTCACAGTCAATCACCTTCAAAACCGTCTTGCAGGTCTTCTCGTGGCGGGTCAGGTTGGACAGGATGGTGCAGATCTGATCTGAGTACGGGTACTCTGGATCCAGGAGGTTCTTCAGCAACACGGGAAGAACTTTGACATGTGACACCAAAACCTGAGCGAGACACAGTGAAGAACACAGACACGTTGTGGGCTGTGCTGCTGTTTGTTTTATTTCTATAATGACTGTTCATTTAAAGCAGACACTGCTAGTCAATCAAGACTGGTCACCTGGTGCAGAGTCTCATCAGCTGACAGGTTGATGAAGATGTGGTAACAGTCCTTCACGATGGCCACTGAGGGGTCAGAGATCAGAGCGAACAGGGCAGCAAGTAGGTCCGGTTTAGAGCGGAGGAAGCGGCAGCCATCCCTGGAAACAAACACAAGAGTGAGGCAGTAAAGCACAGAGAAGAGACAAGCTGCCACTGCTCAAAGCTGTACCTCTGTGACTCACGTTTATAATAAGCTAGTTCAAGTGCAGGGTAAGCACACTGTTCATGTTACAGAGCTCTGAAAGGCGGACAGGTCTGCATCACTGTGTCAATCAGAACTTACACTTTCACCAAATGCAGGTTCTTCATGGCATCGATCATAAAGGCAGAGTGGGTTAGAGACGTGTTGCCATCCTAACTCTCGCTTTGAGTTAATAAACAATGGGGATGAGTGACGGAGTGCGATCCTGTAATCCATCCACACAAACCACCTCTTACTTCCATTGATATTCTCTGTTCTTTAACACGTATCACTAATAATTATAAGTAAGTAGCTTGTGCGACCTTAAATGTCAAATCTCACATTGTCCCTGTCAAGAATTCACATTTATTGCCGCTGATCATCATCGTCTGTGACATGGAAACATAACATCTTAACACACTGTGCAGCTCATTCACCACCACCAGAGTCTGCTTTAACATTTCTATCAGGGAACAGAAACGAGGGTCCCAGGCTGCCACATCATTAATGCTTCCATCATCATCATCAGTGCTGTCATGACAATCAACATCCCACCTGTGTCCAGACAGCCCCAGGATGTACTCCGTGGCCCGACCTTTGACATCCAGGCGGGTGCTGGGGGTTAGGAAGGAGAGCAGCTCTGCGGCCTCGGAATCACTCAGCATCTTGCCTGAAGAAGGGAGGTTCAAGCACAGCCAGCCATCAGCTCAGACAGCGCCACGTAATTATTAGAAGCACTACTGACTGATCTGAAATCAGTGAAAACAAACTTCACATGAACGAAAATCACAGTGAGAGAAGCAAGAACCCAGAGATCCCGCTTTACCGTACGGCTTAATAAAAGACCACCTACAGGATAATGTGTGGTTATACGGGCTGTTTACAGACGTGTTGTTAGCTGCAGCAGCTACACTTCAATCACTCTCAGATCTCAGAACATGTTCTTTCCACGTGCTGACACAGTTTTCCAAACCTGTCATAGAGTCTCAAAACACGTTACCTTAAACAACGAGCTACAGGACTTGTCAAATGTTCATTTCGCCGTTAAATGTCTCTTCTCTGTCTCCTGTGCGTTGGCACATGTGGACACACCAACGGCAGCGAATTAAGGCCGCCTTCTTCCGGGTTAACGCCCGCCTCCCCGTCTTCTTCTTTCCGGTGTTTAGAGCGTCCTGTCTGAACGCTCCTGCCCTCTAGCGTCCGCTGCGCGTTGGTGGCCTCTGGTTTGGACGGCCACAGCTGGATCTGGTTGAAGCTGGATCGCGTCCCAAACATTCAGGACATTCTGTACCGAACGAGACAGAAATACCCGTGAAGAACCGCCGTTGACCTTAGCGTAAATGTGACGGCACATCCATCCGCACTGGGAGTCCGTCAGCCCCTCTGCTTCAACACGAATGTTTCAGTTTGCCCCAAAGTGTCTGCTTTGGTTTCTGCACCGACCATTACAGTGAAATCATTTGATAAGCACATGTTCCAAGACTTATCACCCCTTAGCCTTCCTGTGCTTTTTAGTAAATCGCTTGGTTGACTTTAATTAATACTGACAGTTGTCTGTCTCTGTTGTACTGTTATACTGAAAGTTTAAATGATTAGAAGTAACTCTGGTTGCTTTTCAGCCCCAGCAGCCAGAGATGCTGCACACTGGTCAGTTACTTAACAAGCTGTAGACTTGAAAGCGCTGTCCCAGGACCATCAGAACCATCAGAAGCTGTGACCCTGCTGTTCCTGGACACTGATCCAAAGTGTAGGTACTGTCAGGTCTTATCACACCCATCTATAACCTGTTCAAAGACTGAATAGCATTATTAGCAATAAGCACTTTTACAGCATAATACAAGGCGGACAGCCCCTCTACAGTCCAGCTTTGTGACAGATTACGGTGCAACACCAGTAAAATCAGCTGCAGCTTCACAGCTACCATAAAGACACAAGACTTGATTTCTTTTCATCTGACTCCGCTACATCGAAGTTTCCAAATATCTTAAACTTATTTAAATGTAATCATTAGTTTTACTCTGGAGCAGTGTTCTCACAAGTGGCTCCTTGCTTCTTTTTTCCTTCGGCATGCAGGCAGCACTGTGCACATTCTCCCCACTCACACTGTTCCTCTGCCCCACGGTCGAATCAGTGAGGAGAGTACAAGATGGCAAGCATGGATGTAAATGAGCATTTTTAAACTGGCTTTGTGGGAAACTTTGGCGAAGTAAAAGGAAAAACACACACACACACACACACACAATGGAAAGCACACTCCAGGGCTCACATTTAACCTTCCAAACTACTTTATTGATATATCCAAAAAAACACATAGAAGACATTCACATAGTTAAGTCCCATGAGCAACAGCGCCCGCTCTCTCCAAATGTTGCACTGAATTGTTGATATAATTCATACAAGCGCTCACTAATGTTGCCTGCACAGCGGTACAGTGTTCGCCTCCAGAGTAAAGGCACAATTCGACCCGCACCGACGGACCGGTTCAGACAATATCGGCCAGTTTCCCGTCAAACGGCCGTCAACGTCCCTGTGTTTGTCTTAAATCTTAATAAAAAGTCAACCTGTCGTGGTCCAACACAGCATTTTAACATTTCACACATATCGAAAACAAAACATTTCAGCAATAATGTAGCTGTGGCAAAGGCCTGGGCCCTGTGTTGTCCTTGTGATTGTGTCGACAGTCTTCAGACATGCATTTCAGAGAAGTGTTCCTACATGCAGGTCTAAGGCTGCTAGGTAAAACACCGCCCCGGGCTGTTCCAAAGCATTAAAGGAGGTCAGACAGAGCGAAGGCTGCAGACTGAAGAATGCTGCTGATTTGTTGCTTCCACTGTTGAAACATTTGAGTTTTTTTCAACAAACACCGCCCTCGTCGCACAGACTTCAATAGCAGTTCGATACCTTTGCAAGAGAAAAGGAAAAACTAAAAGTCAGCGTCTTAATTCAGAAACATTTCACCAAAATATGTGTAGTTTGGAAGGAGTGAAGAGAAGAAAGGGGACTGCGACAGCATCGGTCTGGATTGTAAACAGATAAAAGTATTCATGGAGTTGTCCACCACGCGCTGCAGTGGATCCCAGTTCATGTAACCTGCCCGGAGCCAGATATTCACTCTGGGACGTACAAATCCCACTCTGAGTCAGCTGAGGAACTTTGTGCGACTGAAAGTGTCATTTTGGGTTGTCATGGTAACAAGGTACTACTGAATTCGTCAGCACTGAATGTCGTATTTGCATCAAAGTCAAGATCTTTGTGTGGTGACAAGACAACCACATCAGGACCAAGGAAGGCATCAGAAGGCACTGTGGAGTTTGATTGGCAGACAGAGATCAACTGGCAGTCCCTCTCTGTTGGCTCAGGGTGGGGCAAGTCCATCATCATCATCATCATCATCATCATCATCATCATCACCATCCTCCTCCTCCTCCTCACCATCCTCCTCCTCTTCACTCAGCCTTGTCTTTCCTCTTGGCTGTGAATGGGACTTTGCTGGCTACCGTCGAGCCCACCGTGGAGACGCCACCGGCCACGGCAGACACCCCGCCCTTCACCAGCCCAACCCCCACCGAGGGAACTGTGGTCACGGCCGACTTGGTGATCTCCAGGCTTTTGCCGCCCACCCAAGCCACCCCACCCACCGCTGCGCCCACGACTCCCTTGGTGACGTTGAAGAGGCCTCCGGTCACGCGCCACATCATGCCAGGGGGGGCCGCCACATGATCCTTACCAGGCTCTGAAAACAAACATGCATTAATTATCAACCATTACATATTGTCATGATTAATAATCAGCAATCTACTGAAATCAAACAAAGGCTGAGTAGTTTCAAACATCAGTGGGGCGCTCTGGCTTGTGAGTAATGTTTTTGCAATTGCTCCTCAAACAGAAGAGTCTTTGTTGGGCTCATCTTCAGCGGGGGAACTATTTTCAGTCACTCTGGTGAGTATTTCCTGCAGCATGGTGGACTGAGTCCAGATGAACCACAGAGTGTGTGTTGTGTGTTTATAGTAACGAAGGAGCTCTGCGGACACACTGGTGGCTCTGTGAGGCTGTGCATAGCCACAGCGGTGCTTTGAGCTAAGTGCTAACACCAGCGTGCTAACATATGTCTATCTCAGTTCAGCATGTAAACATCGGTACTTCAGTATGAAACACAAACTTCAGCTGGTGCTGATGGGACGAGAGGATCACAACTAGCCGTACAACTGATCTGAACTTAATTTAGTGGCAGCCCATGTTTTATGTGTTGAGGTGTGTTAGTGTGGACCAGAGCCTCTCATCCTCAGAGCCACAGCTCTCAAATGTTGTCATCTGTTGTACTGCTGGTGCTGTAACATAACCCGGAGTGCATCTTTAACCCTGGGCTTCCTGTAAACCCTCTGCTCTCTGCATTCACCTGGTGAGTGAACTGGCATCAGCACGGATATGTTGATTTATGTTTCATATGATAACAACAGTGATGTTTACAGGGAGCAGCAGCGGTGGGGCTGAACTGGTGTGAAGCGTCCCAGCGTTAGGACACAAATAGCAGGCTGGAGCTGCAGACTGCGTTTACACAAACACGCATACTCCCCTGACGAACCAGCGGTTTCTGAAATAGCAGCGGGCAACATGTGAGCACAGATTGCACCATATTCCCCGCGGATGCTTCAGCGTTTAGCCACAGCCTGGGGAGCTCGCTGCTTACCCTCTGTAGACTGGCTGTCGGCAGGTTCGGCTCCGTCCGAGGCCACGCTGGTCCCAGGCTGGGGCTCCACGTTGACGCTGTTCACATTCTGGAAAACACAGGAAAAGACCCGGCCTCGGTTACACTGAACAACCCAACCTTGGTTACACTGAACAACCCAACCTTCACTGGTGCTGATCGGAACATGTAGGTTTGTGTCGTGTGACGCTGTCATCGCCGTGCTCATAGTCCTAATGTTGACCCTTGTGATGGTTCAGTTCCTCATTTTAGACTGCGTGTCACCAAGTCAACGATGTTTGAAGGTGCCGTGAAAACATTGTGTAATGTCTCCCACAGGAGCTCTGTCACGTCTTAATAACCGTGATGATGTCACTGTGATGTCGCCAGGATAATCTAAGCTTAAACTTAATCTAAACTTTATTTACGAGAGGGTGCGGCTGTGTACTGGGTTATTTATTCCCGCCTGTAATCCTCAAAGACCCGCCCTTACCCTGCCTCTGATTGGTTCTGACCACCACACTTTTTCAAAACCCAAACAATAAAACAAACCAACTCAAGCCCCCATCAAACACGCTGAGCTCTGAAACTCTGCAGCCAATCTGACACAGTGGCCGAACTGTACAGTACAAGTCACGTGACACACACTGGCCCAGAGTTATTCCCATAAACTGACACGGAGAAAGCGTGGCTTCAAAATGGCAAATTTTTTTTTTTAAGCATCACAAAACTGACAAAATGACTTTCGCCATCAGACTGATCAATGATCCAATATCATTTGGAAAGTTTATGTCATTCTAATCCCATTGGAGTTAGCAGAATGCTAAACAGAAGTTAGCCAGCTTGGTCTCTAGTGCACAGGTTCTATACCTGACTCTGACTCTGTGTCCTGTTCTCTTTAATACAGCCATCATCTTTCCTTTACCAGGCAACAAATTCTAGCCAATCAGAGCCAGAGGGGGGAGTTTCCTCCTGGAACCTTGAAGAAGAAAACATGTGTTCAACAAACACACATGAGGTAATGAAGGAACCCTATCCAGTTGCATGATGGTAAATGTAGGATTTAGTATTTTCGAGCTCATACTTTGAATTAACAATCAGGACGTCAGGCTCCGAATTGTTGATATAGCCTCGCTCACCGGATGTGATGATGACACTTTATTATGCTTGGCCGTCTCAGCAGTAACCTGCTGTACAGCGTGGTGCTATAACTCAAGTCAAAGTCCTTTTCATGTCCCAAAGATAAACTGCAGACAGGAAAACCTCACACACTCTTCGTGCTCTCGTCACAAAAGTCTAAAATTCCAGCGTGAAGCCTCCCAGGAATTCACTGAGAATGTGAGTGTTGATGTTGGGCTGGATCCTCTCTCCCTGCTGCTCAGCATCTCATTCAGATTATAGGTGATAAATCTGGTTTTCACAGCCTGTCATCCCGCAATAGAAAATCTATTTATTTCAGCTGAATTACAGATATGAATCTCTCTCTAGCCACTTAGGCCAAACATGTAATTACATCCCATACTGTACTTACTGCACTCCAGACATGGCGTATATTGTGAAATTTGGGGCCCGTTCATTTCTTTCATCCTTGCTTGTTTAACATATGGCATTTTGGTTTTGTGTATATGTTTATGTCACATGTTACAGTATGTGTAACTGATAACAGGTGGCCGCCAGCACTACGCATAAGGTCAGGCTGCCCAGTCCAAGTCAATGTAGATCAGTGGTCTTAACCTTTTTGACTTGTGACCCTTCAAATCAAGTGAATCCTCCATCCACCTACAGGTGAGTGCAGCCATTAAATCATATTTTTGAATATTTAATAACACTTGAGACTTCGAATTAGTGCATATTTCGCGTGCTTGTTGCATAAATTAAACTTTTCCATGCAATACGGTTTATCTTACAAAACACCCCCCCCCCATTCTGACCCACAAAAGGCCCAAAGAAGAACCCAAAACTTAGGGAACCGTGCTGCAAAGTATCTCACACACGCTCCCACGGTTCGGGTTTGAAGCCAAGACTTATGTGGAAATGTGACGTTTTGCAAGAGCAGGTTTGGCACAGTTGGATCAGAGTTTGAGTAACGTTTGCAGGAAGCTGCGACGGTTTCCTTTTAAAGATACCGAACACAAAAGACGGTTTTAAATCAGTTTAAAATCAGAGAGCGACCACAGCAACTAAACGGGACGCTGAAAACTAAAAGACAGTGTGATCTGTCATTACATTCAAATTCCACATCGTCACTCCTGGAGCCTGCTGTTGAACAAACGAGCTGCCCGACATAGATGCAGTTAAAAGCCCGTCATTCAACACCATGACGCCGATGAGGATGCTGCCTGCGCTTACCTTCACCATTGTTCCCAGTGCTTCTCCCACCAACACACCTGGCACGCAAACTTGAGACGGGAGCAGCGTCTGTTTCAGCCTCCGAACCGAAGTCTGCAGCAAACCGATGACTTTCTCTGAGCGTGTGTGTGAGTGTGTGTGACCCGCTGCTCGGTCCGCTCTTCGCTTTTTCCTCTCGCTTTACGCGCTTTTATCGCATAAATGTGCAGCTTTTCCAACTTGTCCTCGCACATACACACACGCAGGCAGAGCGACGCAGCTCTCTGTTCAGCCTGCTGGTTCTGCCGACGTGGCGCCTCCACCGCTCACACGCACACACACACAGAGTCAGTGAAAATACGCATGACAACACACGCCGCTTCCGTTTGGGACCTTCAAAATTAAAACCGCTCTCGGTGGTGAATGTCGTGCTGCTAATGTGATGGGTCAGTAGGCCGGGAGTAAATAAGAGTAAAGTTAAAAGACTTGATTACAGCTTTATTTCCACATTTTATTGTAAATATTGACTTGATATATATTTGTTTCTTAACTTTTCCGGTGGTCCTAAATGTTATTTCCCCTCTATGTGTGTTCACTTCTATTTGTCCTTGTTGTGGTCTGCCAGTTAACAGCATGTTCTTGTCAGACGTCACCACCACCTGGAAATGAAGTAAAGTCTAAACATTAGATTGTAAATATTGTTTAGATCATAGGCTGCTTTGTTTACTGTATTAATTTAAATACTGGTCAAGGATTCATCTTCCAGGAACAGTGGTCGTCAGCGTCCTGACTTGGATGTGAGGGGAGACAACTGAGAGACATAAACTGGGCCCGCACTGCTGTATACAATATAAGCTAGTATATTATACTTTATATATGGGGCAAACCAAACTTCTGAGACATATTCATTGCATTCACACACTGCATTCAGTCTACACTATAACAAACAGTCCTGGAACTGGGTTATAAAATAACACCTGTCCTTTAATCAATAAATGTTTTGTCGTTGGCCTATTAATCATGCACTGTGTTTGATTCCATAAAACATGCCTCCGTTTTCATCAGCTCGTTCATTTATTTTAGGCCTTTATTGTGAAGACCGGAAGTTGCTTGTGGGTGCTTGATGCAGCTCCTGCTCGGGGTCCAGCTCCGGATCCTGCAACGCCAGCAGCCACAGCTGGTTGTTTTAGAGTGAGGAACTGTGTGTAAAGTCTTTGTGGGACACTCTGAATGTTTCCGAGGGATGATGTACACAGACGTACATACAGCCCTGTACAGAGTCACGTATAGACTGAAGCCATAAAGTTTAAGATAATGTATAGGTAAGAGCCAAGGGTCAGGTTCTGCATGGTGATGTTGGCAGAACAGAAGAGGATGAACAGATCATATCATATCATATCATATCATATCATATCATATCATATCATATATACAGCAGAATGAATACTTTAGTACTTTGGTACGTTAAGAATATTTTCATTTTAATACTTAAACCATTTCGTAAAAATGCAGGACTTCCTCTTGTGGGCTAATATCATACATCCACCTGCATACAAGTTAGAACAAGACTGAAAACTGGGAAACATGAAACAAAATTAAAAATAACATCTAACAGTGATCAGGTGTAAGCATTGTCAGTTGTTCAGAAATTGTGTCGATACCAGAAATCTTGTGAAGAAAGACGAGACGGCAGGGACAGCAGGCGTTAATTCTTAAATACGTATTCATCGTCGGAGGAGGGAGTTGTACAGTTAGTAGTTTTCTTGAAAGAAATCGGATAGAATTGATAGAATTTATGTTCTTCGGATGTTTTGAACTCTTGTCCATCTTCATGAGCGCTAGGTGGCCGTGAGACTTTTGCTCAGGCATATCCATCGTCGCATTGTTTGGGGTCCTCACTGGAGGCTCGGCGCCAGTCTCCCCGGTCGCACCAGAAGTAAATACGAGAGGAATTTAGAGGAATAATTTGTGAAATCGAGTCGTTGAGGAAGTTTGGATCCCCCATTGTCCAGCAATGAACCTCGAACTGCTCGGTAATTAACAAAACGGTTTCTTTGCTCTTGGTTCCCCTGAATTAACGATACATCGGTAACGGTCTGCACTTGTTATGCTTAGCATTGTTAGCATAGCATGTCAACCACAACCGATTTGAGTCAAAATAGAATTAGCGGATAGTATTAGAATCGTATTGTTGTGTTCTGTGAAAACCTTTTACCTTAATTTAGTTAAATTCGTATCCTGTGTCGACCAAGAGGGTTACATACGTACAAAGACCCATGGTAGCTACTAGCTAACGTTAGCCTCGCTACATTGTCTCTTATTGCATTTGAATTACCATACGTCGTATGGCAATTTCATAATCTTACAAACTATAAATGGTAATTTAGTTAAACTGGCTGTGTATATATGGTTAATCAGTTAGTGAGAATTTGGCAGGATATAAATAATTTATATATGTATTTAATTTTTTCTGATGTGTGTCTGTTTTAACTGCGGGTCTATCTTTTAAACGTACTGTCTTTGAATGTAACGTCAGGATTTCTCCTTAAATATCTCCTTATATTCCTGTTAAACTTCCTGCCTTTATTTCGGATGAATATTCAAATAAACTGTCTCAGTGTTACAGGTGTGGCCTTGAATAAACACTGCATGAAATCAGTCCTGCACTATCCATATGCACTGTATTAACCAAGTAGTCTGGTGTAACTTTATGCCTTAATACATATATACACCCTCTATGTTGTACTTGTGTGTGTGCGCGCTCGTTCATGTGTTTTCATGACTCATGACTCTCTGTTGTTATTTCTTTCCTAGAATCGTTCGGGCAGAACTACCCAGAGGTGAGCCACCAGCTGATCGCTGGTTGAATGCAAACACCACTCCACGTGGAATTCATCTGATATGTGGTGCTACTTGCTAACTACTCTAGTGGTGATACATGCTCTCTGTGTTTAATTTGTGTGTGTGGCGGTAGGAGGCAGATGGCACCCTGGACTGCATCAGCATGGCCCTCACCTGCACCTTCAACCGCTGGGGCACCCTGCTGGCTGTGGGCTGCAACGACGGCCGCATCGTCATCTGGGACTTCCTCACACGAGGCATCGCCAAAATCATCAGTGCACACATTCACCCAGTCTGCTCTTTATGGTGAGAACCATCAGACGTCACGCAGCATGTGAAGTCACCGCTTTGTTTTCAACGTCTCGTTTTATGCACTCGTTTTACGCATCCAGCTGCCTCACCTTCTCCGTGTTAGACCGTGTTCAAACTCAACTCTCCACTTCAGCTTTTGCTTCCGAACCGCTCTGATCTCACTTAAGAAGTCTGAACTTCCCATCCAAGACTATCTCTGTCCCTTTCATGTGAACATCAGAGCACTGCACCATGAATAACTTTTCAATGATAAATTAAAGGACACAAAATGTTGTGTGTGTGACTGTAGCTGGAGTCGAGATGGCCACAAGCTGGTGAGCGCCTCCACGGACAACATCGTCTCACAGTGGGACGTTTTGACTGGAGACTGTGACCAGAGGTTCCGCTTCCCCTCCCCCATCCTGAAACTGCAGTATCACCCCAGAGACATGTGAGTGACCCGACTGCACCCACCTGTAAACGTTCCACCCGGCGCGTCCTGAGGTCCAGCTGTTGCTCATGAGCAGCAGCGACATCATGTGATGGGTTTGATTTGTCTTAACCTAGGGACAAGGTGCTGGTGTGTCCCATGAAGTCAGCCCCGGTCCTGCTCACTCTGTCAGACTCCAAACACGTTGTCCTGCCCGTGGACGACGACTCGGACCTGAATGTGGTGGCAGCCTTTGACAGGCGGGGGGAGTACATCTACACAGGCAACGCCAAAGGAAAGGTCAGTGTCTCTGTCAGCAGCGACTGAACCCACAGTGCACCATTCAGTCACATCGCTACAGTTGTATAGTGGAAAAACTCAACTTTAAGATTGTGCCCTTAACACCCGGAGCGCTGTGTATTTGCTGTTTTCCTCCACCCTCATGTCTTCCTCCATGTACTGATGCAGATCCTGGTGTTGAACACAAATACTCAGGAGCTGGTGGCTTCCTTCAGAGTGACAACTGGCACCAGCAACACCACGGCCATCAAGTCAATTGAATTCGCACGCAAGGGCAGGTGAGAGGCCACAGGACCGCATTCTGCATGTAAACCTGGATGTCTGAACGCAGACACACCTTAAAGATTTGCTTCTACTCTGTTTAGTGTTCTCCCTCCTGTGTTTTTCCTTCCCATGTGCTAATTCTGCCTCTTTATTGTCCGTCTTTCCTGTTTCTTGTCCAGTTGCTTCCTCATAAACACAGCAGACCGGATCATCAGGGTGTACGACGGCAGGGAGATACTGACCTGCGGCAGAGACGGTGAACCCGAACCCATGCAGAAACTACAGGACCTGGTCAACAGGTATGTCGGCAGCAAAGGACGTGTGCTGTGGGGATGAGGGAGTCATAGTGGAGAGAATGAAACGGCCTGAACCCTGGTTTCACTCTGGAAATCTTGGAAACACTTGGAAGGTGTGACATCATGCGTGCTGCGCCTGTCTCCTGTGATTCCTATTGTGTGTTCTGTGCTCAGGACTCCGTGGAAGCGCTGCTGTTTCTCTGGTGATGGTGAGTACATCGTGGCCGGCTCAGCCCGGCAGCACGCGCTCTACATTTGGGAGAAGAGCATCGGCAACCTGGTGAAGATCCTGCACGGAACCAGAGGGGAGCTGCTGCTGGATGTCGCTGTAAGGACGCCAGCTGAAATTCAGACTGAGTAGAGCACTGAGGAGACTTAGACATCGCCGCAACATTTGTCAATGTATTCAAGTCATACTGCGACTGTTATTAACAGTCATCTCACCTCTGACCTCTGTTCAGTGGCATCCTGTCCGCCCCATTATCGCCTCCATCTCCAGTGGAGTGGTGTCCATCTGGGCTCAGAACCAAGTGGTGAGTAGACAGCGACACAACAGACTGGGCGTACATGACTGAACAGCTGGATTCCAATGTCAATCCCTCATGTGTGTGACTCTTAAAGATTTGGCTCCAGGTTCCACATGATGCTGGTAAATGAGGGAGTGTACCTTTTTTAGCAAAGCACCACTGCAGCAGAGCTGGTGTGCGAAGATGCTGCTGTGTGAATCTCAGTGTGAGTGGCTGCTCGCTCTGTCCGCAGGAAAACTGGAGCGCCTTCGCCCCGGACTTCAAAGAGCTGGATGAAAACGTGGAGTACGAGGAGAGAGAGTCCGAGTTCGACATCGAGGACGAAGACAAGAGTGAACCCGAGCAGACAGGTAGAACACACACACAGTCCCTGTTCCTGAACTCCTTTTATTCTTATGCTGGATGGTGCGCTGGAGATCAGAGCGTGACAGCTGCTGACTCAGAGCCGACAGTCACCGGTCTCTCTGCAGGCCTCAGACATGAACTTCCATGAACTTCCATTAGCACCCACACACACTTGCTCAACGCTCACATGCTCACGTTGCAGGTGCAGACGCTGCAGAGGATGAGGAGGTGGACGTCACCACCGTCGACCCAATAGTTGCTTTTTGCAGCAGGTGAGAAACGACATTACTGTACAATTAAATCAGTTCAACTCAACAGTCAGTATAAACTAGCTTCTCTAAGGAAGCAGCTGTGTCCCTCAGAGGAGCTCAGATCTAAAGGAGGCTGTCATGGTCGCTAAAAGCTGGAACAGACAGCCACGTCGTGTTTCTGTTCATGCTTTCACATGTGAGTGATTTGCCTGCTGACAGACCTGTCTGTTTGTGTCCTGCAGTGATGAGGAGCTGGAGGACTGTAAGGCCCTGCTGTACCTGCCGATCGCCCCCGAGGTTGAAGATCCAGAGGAAAACCCCTTCGGCCCACCGCCGGACGCCTCGGTCCAGTCTGCCGCCACAGAGGACGCGTTGGCCGGCAGCGACAAGAAGCAGAGGCAGCCTTCCTCTGAAGGAGGCCCGGCCAAGAAGAAGGCCCGCACCACCACCATCGAGCTACAGGGGGTGCCCAGCGACGGTGAGTGAACACTCCCACAACATCCAGTGTCAGGGTCGGGGTCACATGCTGCTACATTTTCAGGTCCTGGCCAGAGACGTCCTGTCTTCAGACACAGAGATTAGACAGAAGTCTAATGTTATTAACACTCGCTCCCTGTCGACCTGCTGTCCTGATAAATTCAGTACTGAGCAGAATGAATACATATTTGATGGATAAGCACACAGTTTTGTTTAAACAAGATAACAAGAAAACTGGTCGCTTAAAGTGCAGGTGAGGTGGCATTGTAAGAGCACGTGGTGAAACGGGTTCAGCAGGTGGGGCATAACATTTGAATGAATTTGATTTGACCGTTGAAAAGAAGGCGGGTCCTAACAGCCGTGGAGAGTGACAGCGATACTGACACTGTAAAATGCCTCGCACGTGATCTAAAGCTGGCACCTTCCTCGCAGTGGCTGAATGTACGCACTGATGAGGCCATTCTCTCTCTCCTCAGAGGTGCACCCCCTGCTGGGTGTCAAAGGTGATGGCAAGTCCAAGAAGAAGACAGCAGGCCGGCCCAAAGGCTCCAAAGGTAAAGACAAAGACTTCCCCTTCCGGCCCAAGCCCTACAGGGGCGAACGGCCCTCCTTTCCCGTGGAGACCCTGGGCAGCTCTGGCCCAGGAGTAGGAGGAGGAGGAGGAGGGATGAAGGGCAGAGCAGAGGGGGGCCTGGCCACAGGTAAGCACGCCACCGCCCCTGCAGCTGCTGAGTCTGGGAGCTCTGCTAGTTCTGCGGCCCTGCTAGTCTGACTGCCACTTCCTGTCTCCAAGGCACCTCACCCCACCCCACCCCCAACCCCTTCCTGTACTGCTTCCACCTGACGCGAACCCCCCCTCCCCCCACAGCAACCCCCAACCTCCCAGCTCACTGACAGAGGCCCACCTGCTGTAAAGCCACAGTCTGGAGTTCAGAGCACAGCTCAGTTTGTTTGTTGTCATGTCTCTGAGAGAAAAGTTAGATTTTCACTTTTTTCCTCCTGTTCCCCTGTGAGGTAGACATCCTGCAGGCGCTGGCTCAGGCACACCATGATTAGAGGTGAATGCTGGGAATTCTCATTAAAATCTCCTGCAGTTCTGTAAAAATACATCTGTGAGCTCATTGTTTTTAGTTTCGCGCAAACTGAAATGAGTGCTTTCTCAGAATGAACTCGCTCGCTCAGTCTGAACTCCAGCCTTTAAATGAACCATTTAGCAACCATTTAGCTGCAGGTGGTTTGTTACCTTTCAGGCCAAACAGGTGGCTACATACACTTCAGCCTTATTTGCCTCGCCCGCTTTTACCATAAGTGAACAAAGCGTAGGCCAGGATCTGAACACAGAACGCCTGCAGGCTGTTTAACAAGTGTCTCGACCGGACGCACCACAGTGTGGACAGATTTAACCCCCCCCCCCGCAGCAGTAATGAACTCACAGCAACCAGCAGCAGTTTGCTCATGGTGGGAACAGTCGGGTGTGATTTGGGTCCTGCTCTGTATGTCAAAAAGACACTTCAGACATATAGAACTGCTCAGAGGTTAGACTGGTCTGTGTGGGTGGTATTGCATCTTTCCACATCCTGTGCCACAGATCTTCATTAATAAGAACACATCAATGAACCCAGCTGTCACCAACTGGGCGCCGTGTTCTTCCATTACCGCCCACACACGTTTGTTTAAGTTCAGTGTCAGTCCCTCTGATCAGAGACCAGCTCACTGTTGGGTGCTGTCTTCTTCATGGCATGTTATTATCATTCCAACAGGGAAAATGTTTAATAATGGTAGAATGGTTCTTACAGATAAGGTGTTGTTCTGCTTAAATGTTACCACATACTCTTAATATCTGAAATCAGTGCAGTGTTAGAAACATCGTCTGATTAGGGGCAAGCTGTTTGTCCTGGTCTGACAGTCAGCTGGCTCCACAGCAGCTCAGTTTACAGTAACTCTGCTTGCGCCTGCATAGCTCTCTCCCTCCCAGACTGTGGCTCTATGACTGAACGGCCTCTGCTAACCTCAGCCTCGCTCTGACTAATCCTCCGTCATTTGATCTTTGGTGAAGTTGGACTGTGGCTGGCAGATGGGTGTTGTCGTGGCTAACAGTGGGATGGTGCGGCTTGTTCCCCTGCGGGCTAGCTGGCTAGTCTACGTCTACTTCCTGCTTGGCCTTTGACCCTCCTGCTCCCACTCCCACCTCGCTCCTTGGGCTTGCCGTGCGACATGAACGTGTGTCTGTGGGCGTGCTGCTCGGGTCCTGTCTGCCTGTTTCTGCGTGTGTCGGGGAGAGTGACAGTGTCTGATGACGGTGCTTGTAAATGTGGTCAGTGCTGATGTCTCATCCTACTCCGGACTTCCATCAGGGTTTCTTTGCTTTGTAAATGAACAACTCCACCCAAAAGACTCACAGATTGATCCAATGTGTCAACAGGCTGTTGGGAGCAGCCAGCAGGGGACATGAGGAGGGGACACTATCCCCCTTGTTAACCTGCCATTCCCCTCCATTAGAACTGATTATCGTATTCCCATGATCCTTAGCTGTAGCTATTGTTCATTGTCAAGGAGTAAATGTTTGCATTGGATCAAAAACATGACAAAGAAGAAGCAAATACAGTAAATGGATACAGCATTACTGTGGGACTGTGTCTCCCCCTCCTGGCAGTGACTGTAATCACATGAACTCTGACTGCGTAGGTTCTACCACGCTCCTAGTGTGTGGGATTGTCAGATCAGAAGGCACAGTATCAGAGCCAGTCACTCACAGACAGTGCATTTAATGTTACACAGTAATAATGTTGTGTATTCACTGCAGAGTCGGGCTGTCGAGTGCAGCATACGCATACAGTGTCAATCTGCTGTATCAATAACTGGGATCTCTCTGATCACACAAATCAGACACATTAAAGGTCAGAATCCTCTGGTCTGCTCATTTTATGACATCATCAAAATACCACTGATTCACCGACCACAAAAACATGACAAATCACTTTTTCCAATTGTTTGATTCATAACTGAATATGAAAGCGAGATGGCGCACTGATGTGCTGGATATTAGTTTGATATTTAAGTTCCAGATTTTATTTCTAAACTTCCTGTGGTTATTCTAAGCAGGGCCCTGCTGTGCACGATGTGTCTGCCTGACAGTTTCTGTGTTCCTCAGCAGGCAGTCTGGTCACGCAGTCGTACAAACAACATGACATTGGAGGCATGGACTGATCCCTGCTGCGTGCAGCCGCGAAGATTCACCAGCGGGCTCAAAGAAAGAGACACAAAGCCTAAAGTCATGTACAGACTGTGCGATTGAACGGCCTGTTGATGTGCAGACTGTTTCCTCCTCTAACCAGAACACAGCATCACAGGAAAACTCCTCAGCCCGGACGACAGGAGCCGATGAAGAGCGCGCAGCAGCCGAGTCGTCACAGTAGAGATCACGTCCTCTGTCTCTGTAGAATTCATCATGCATAGAGCACCTGTGTCCTGATAGTGAGTGTGAATGTGTGTTTGTGTGCGTGTCTGTGTGTGTGTGTGTGTGTGTGTGTGTGTGTGTGTGTGTTGTCCTTCTTGTTTTTATACGTATTAAAACATTTTGATTTATAAATAACTCTGTGTGGTCCTGTGTGCGAGCCTGAACCCAGCCGTTCACTACGTCCTGACATAGATCTGAGGCTAGTCACAAAACATCTTGAAGGTCCAGTGAGCAGGACTCGGTGGGCTCTGTTGATGTTTCTGATTTCATTAGCGGATACTCATCTGACATTAAGAATTGAGCCCATCCTGTCTATGTAGGGAGCGAGCAGCTTCCATGTTGCGTCGCTCTGTTTCTACATTAGTCCTAATTCAAAACACAGTTTAAAGAGTAGCTCTCAAGACGGGGAGGACTCTTGCACCACTAAGACCTCCTCCCAGTCAGTCAACTGTTTCCCCTCTTGTGCAACAGTTTAGATAAAAATAAAAACTAAATGAGCTAATGAACATTATGAACGATCTGAATCATGGAACCCAACTCTTAAGATGTCAGTGTGTTTACTAAGGTCATTTATCCATTACTGCAGTGTAAACATAAAGCTGATGGTGGCCGTCGTGGTCAACCAGTGATCAGTGAAAGGAACAAAAATACAGGTTAGGAGAGATGCAGATGGAAACTACTCACACACAGGTCAGAGTCTGGACTTTCTAACTTCTAAGATACATTTTGAAAAGCTCTAATACATCCAATGCTTATTTGTGTCAAATGTGATGCGATATTGAGTGCAACCAATGTTGCTTTTATTGTCCTAAAGAGAAACGGATTGCCCTTGACTGATTTAATATAGTAAAGTCTAGTAAAAATATCAACACAACAGAAATGTTTCATATCGTTAACACTGCGAACAAATGGGGGGAGGCCATGTTGAAATGTATTCAGTTTGAAGTACATATACCTGTTATTCAAATGAGACACCCTATGTATGTACATGAATTCAGTGAGGGACAAGTTGCTGCTTAAACACTGACAGTTCAGGAGACAGTGCAGGAGACAGCTTGCGGCACTGTCACCTGTCATTAATGCGTGAATAGAATTTTATGATCGTTATTAGCCAAACTGGAGCTTATCCTGACAGTTTTATATACTGTTTGTGAGTTTAACAGCTCAAATCTTTGCCCGTGTCAATTTGAGTTAGCTAAATTTAGCCTGCAACTCAGTTTCCGGTACGTCACTGGTACTTTGAGAAACTCTAAGCTATTTGCCAAAATGAAACACAGAGTTGTTCTTTTCCACTGCTGCTGAGGGATATTCAGGTTTATCTCATTTTACAGGCAGGCTTTGCAGTGGACGACTTGTGAGTATTACTCATCAATCACATGATCTACTGTACGTTTCCACTTCTGGATTCCCCACACGTCATTTGTCACGCTGTAAAAGTTTTTTCCCCCATCGTCCCCACCTGTCCAAGCTTCCGCTGACCAATAACAGTGGAGCAGGCGGGACACTGCGGGGTAGCAGTGACATGGAGTGGTCCATCAACTTGTCATTCAAACAGTCAGCTATGTTGCACAGAGTTAACGAGCGAACTACCGGAAACTGTTAAAAAATAAAAGCATCAAAGCGCCCAAACGCTATTTGTCAAACTTGGTTGACTTGGCCCGATTTTCCCCACTATCAATACCCAATAGTAATGAATATGCAATGTTCAGTTTTGTCAATACAAGATGCTCGCGGTGATTGAGTTCTTCAGATTCTTAATTTGACATGCATGTACCACAAAAGTAATAAAATTACATTGAAAAGGTGAGCATTTTAGTGTATATTAATATACAGTCTATATCTGTAATAGTGTATATATTTAATAATATGTTTTTAGGTTTTTTCCATCTCTGTAAAATTAGGTATTTACTCTCAAAAATTACATTTTTTTTCTCAAAATATTTTAAGTATATACTCCGACATCGCTAGTTTCGTTGCTCAAGAACATTGATGCAACAGTAGATATATTATTAATAGGGGATGTTTTAGATGAGTCTTAGTACCGATCCTTGCTCCGTCTAACGCAACTTTTATTTTGAAGTCTCGATCGGAAGTGGTAGTTGGGAGGGCAAGTTGTCAGTCGGGGCCGGGCAGTAGCAAAAGTCAGTCGTCCTGTAGTACTTCTGAATAAGTGCTAGCAGCCCGTAGTATCAGTCGGAGTACTTGTATGTTACCTTGCTGTTGTTTGTTACTTTCTGGCTGTTAACGAGATCTCAGTTTGTCGCCGTTAGTGTGATGGAACTGGACAAAATGGACGAGAACGACTGGAAGTATCACGGGGAGGGAAACAAGAGCCTGGTGGTCTCACACGTACAGGTGAGTAGGCTAGGCTAACAAGAAGCTAACCCAAGTTCGGCTAAAGCATAAGGAGTGTAGATGTAGCTCTAAGAGGACAGCCATCGTCCGTGTAACACTTCTCCAACGATAAATACAACCAACTTGGTGCTGCTGCCGATGGAAGTCTTGTCGCAGTTCTCTGAAAACATGTTCACGAGTGAAGACTGAAATGTCAACTGCCACTAGTTTATTATTAATCCTTACCGTTAGCCTGTGTTATCTAGCTAGCCGGTTTGCTAGCCGACAGCTAGCAAAGAGTTCATAGTGTCCAACCAATGAAAAAACAGTACACCGGGACAACAACCCCACTGGACGGTGGCAGTTAGACACGGGTTTATGCTCAGTGAAAGCTTTGCATTGACAGGGTAGCGTTAGTGCTGAGTGTACGGTTTGAAGTGGCTGCTGAGGAGCTATGTTAGCCGTTAGCAGCCTCTCTGATTTTTCACTTCGCTGCTGGATGAAGCAAACACTTCACCGGGCTCTTTAACGGGACCTGCCTGCAAACCGCCTCCCAGGCAGACCTGTCCTTTGAGTTGAATTCCATGCAGGTTAATCCCCGCAGGGCGGTATGTCCACTGTGAGACCTGGCGGACTGTGGGGAAAGTCGCATTCACAAGACCGGTCTGATCATGTTGTTGTTGAGCAATTGTCACGTTCTGAGGGTGTGTTGTAACCATCCCAGGAAATGTAAAGCTTTCTGTCATCTTCATTCTTCACAGTATTGCGACGGCATCTCTTCCAGGGATCGACAACAGATCAATGTTTACTGAAATGGAACGATCATGTTGTGTGATCGCCTTACAAAATTCAGTTGTTCAAAACAGAGACAGGTTGAAAATGAGCACTAGCCACGCTGTGCTGATACTAAAGCTTTAGTCCTGATATACTTTAAGAAATATATTCATATTTGCTTACTGAGCAAAAAAAATTACAATCTGTACGAAAGCAGCTGTCCATATAATATATATAGCCTAATTTCATAAATGTATGCTTTAAACGAGCAATTATTTGATCACATAATGCAGACATTTGGTGCTCTCAGTTCCTGGCTGTTCTGGTACCTAATGCTACAGACGCATTGCTGTGGCTTGTACTGGAGATGAAGAGGTAGACATATAAACACAGATATTATGGGTGGGTGAAACATGGATGAGCTGGCCAATCCAACAAATTAAGAAAAAGCAACATGCATATGAAAGTACTGACAGTGTTGCTGTTAATCATGTTCATCTGTTCACAACATTTTCCACACTGGTCTTATACAACAAGAGGCGATGATGACATCAGCAAACTAATGTTTTTTGTTATGTATTGTCATTTTTGCCCAACCCTGAGTCACCCCCCTCAACAGGTGTGCTTATGTAAGAGGGGAGTGTGACAAAGTGTAGACCCAACTGAAGAGCTGAATAATGGAGGTTGTTTCTCGATTTATATGGTGCAGTGAGCTTACCTGCACTTCATTAACCCCATTCCTGGTGAATCTCAGCAGCAATCTGATTTCTAAAAGATCCCCTCCACTCAAAAATGTGTTTTTTATGATTATGTCCACTAAAATGTCTAAACTTGAATCTGTTGACTAGTATCTCCGCAGCTTTTCACTACAGAGAGCTTTTCACACTCGTCTACTGTCTGAGCATTTCCCTGAATTCTGTCATTCAAGCAAACACCAGGCGAGTGTTTGTTGGTACAACACACATCTCAAAGCCAATTGCTGTCTTTGCTGACACACCAACTGCCAAATGAGCCACTTCTCAAACAAACTTGGTTGGCTATTTCTACGTGAACGCACTGTAATGCCATAGCTATTACCAATACCATGTACTACCAGAGCTAGCCATTGTTTTGCCCACTGCTCTTTCACCAGTCAACCTAAGCATAAGCAGCATTACAGGGCGGGGCACGAGGCCTTTCATTCATAAATCCAGAACTTCTCAATGAGACAGTGGAAGTGCGTCCAGCCCTACTGTATGGCATTTTACTATAATATTAAACATGTAACAAAATATTTATCATAGTAGAGCACTTTTTGCTATATTTTAAAACGTGTCTCGAGGAGGAACTACATACTTCTGTGACTTGTTTTCCCGTATTTACAGTATGTGAGTAGGTAGATGTGGTTGTCCTGGCTACGTTCATTCCAAAGAAATTTGGTTTCCTCTCCTTGTATAACAGGTTTTGTGGTCATGTTTTTGAATGTAAGGACACACACCTGAGACCGGTTTCACTGGGACAGCAGAGCGGCATGGTAAAAGAAGGGGCAGGTGCACAGAAGGGGCAGGTGCACGGAAGGGTCTGTTTTCATAGTCTGACTGCAGCTGAAACTGACTGTAAGCTGCCAGCATCACCTGTAATATGGTTTCGCTCCTGATATCTGAACGGCTACATACTAGCGGCGTATGGATCTATCTATGATTTGACTCACAGCGTGTGCACTGACATGACTGTGACATGAATTCGGAGCCCAAACAGACAGTGCTCTGTTCTGCTTTCTGCTCTCCACGTTAGTTCTACCTGTTTACGACAGAAGCTCTTTGTTTTTGTTTAGTCTCTTAGTGTTCATTTCTACGATATTCAACTGAAATATATTCCAATAAAGTTGCAGAAAGGAAGTAGAAATGTTTCACTTTCAGCTCAACAAATCACTGTATCATCACATCATAAGCCAATGAATGTTTCTGCTGTACAATACTCTAGTCCTGTGTTTTAAGCAGACTCCACTGATCCTAACTCAGCTTCTGCTCTGCTCCCACAGCTCTCCAGGGTTCTACGGCTGCTAAAGTACCCTGCAGAGGACTCTGAAAACCCGCCACAAGTAAGTGTGTGTTGTGTGTGTCAGGTGTGTATGAAGCTAAAGCCTACATCAGCACTGCTGCCGATCTCTAAACCAGCCTCTATCTACTGCAGGTAATACAGGGACTATGGAGAAGAACCTAATGCCACCACGTAAACTGTCCCTCTAATCTTTCTACAAGACTAGACAGCTACATAGGGGACTCCATTCTGCTCTCTCACTTTAATGGCAGGAGGTGGGACTTCTATAAGTTTTGATCTGCAAGTCTAAACAAAATTGTGCCTTGTGTATTTTGGTTACCATGGTAACCAAGCCAGCCAAAGTTTAAGCCAAGGTTAGGGTTCACTAACCCATTAATACCATCTGTGAAACTGGGCCTAGATTTCCCCTGAAGCTCAAAAGTAGACTAACTGTTTTATTTATATGTAAATGAAATTCATATTAACATAGCAGAGTTCAGAGTGTGATGTGTTTATATTTCAGTTCGAAATATTGATTTGGTAGAAAACTGCAGCTCAGTAAAACACCTCAGTGCAGATGAGAGCAGGTGAAATGTTTAGAGTGTGACCACAGGAGTTTCAGTGCTTAGGTGATCCACCTCTAGTGACCGTCAGGGGACAGACCTGATATTCAGGCCAGATCACCTGGTGCAGTGAGTTGCTTACAGATCCCATATAAACCTGCTGATCAGAGAGACAGGCGTGGCTGTATCCATGGACGCAAGTTTACAACAGAAGTTATTTGGAGGAGCTGTTAGTTGTGAGCTGCTGACAGCCTAGCTTCCAGCGCTAACGTTGCATGCTACTGCTGACCGCTCTTTTTCATCCTGGCTCGTTTAGCCTTCTGCGTCTGCGTCACAGCTCTCCACTGAATCTCCTGAAGTGTGTGATGATTTTTAAATCTTGTATAGTGAGAATGTTTCAGATTAGACAGAAATCAAACCGTGAACATTCTCCTGGTGTGTGATAATGCAGCCAGATCCCAAAACTGGTTAGGACTTTAACTCCTGTGTGTATCCAGAGGTGAGGGTGCAGCTTGCAGCCAGCTGAATACTTACGCTCTCGCTGACTGAGAACCTGCGGTGGCCATGTTATCCCACAGACTGCACGTTTTGATTTTGGACTAGTATTTTAGATGTTGTGGCTGACTGTAGTCAAATAAACTTCAAAATGATCCACATCAGCGCTCTGTGTGGGCTGCACACATGGCTGACGGGTGCAGATCTACCCAAGGCTGTTCTGTGACAGAAGCCACATTAGCCCACGGTCCTCAGAGCTGCATACATATAATAACAAGTGATAAATGCGACACTGTTGAAGCTTCATAGCTACACAGTATGATCCCAACCTGAAGCCATGCACAGGTGTTCAACTGCATTTCTAGGCAATAGCCCCCAGCTGGCTGTGTGATGTAAGAGTCAGTCATACTGATAATGTCTGTCAGGCTAAAAGATTTATGTCTGAGCTGTGAAAACAGACTTCGGGTCAGCTGTGGATGGGCTTCAAGCTCTCGGTCAAACCTGTTAGCAGGATAAGAACAGAGACCTAAATTGTTTCAGTGGCTCAGTGCAGCACAGCAGTGCTCCATTTAGTCACAGCTCTGTGCGTTGTCAGTAGCTGCTGATCTTACATCCTGGTTAGATTAAAGGCCTGGTGCTATGGATCAGATCCTCATGTAAACCAAAGTGCAGGCCCCATCCTGAAATTCAAATTTACCAGGAGCTGCGCATGAGCTGCTGCCACTCTGAGCTTGATTTACTGCTCATACAAAGTCTAACAGTGGTCTGCAGCTTCAGTTCATTTTCCAATTTTTGCACGGTTTTCAAGTTTTATTTCTAAATACAACAAAGTGTAAACTCACACTCTGCTAATTTGTATGAATTTCATTTATGTATAATAAAGGTTGTCTGTTCAAAGAGTTTTAATCTACTTTTGAGTTTTAGGAGAAATCCAGGGCCAGTTTCTTAAGACCGTATCAACTGATTCGACAAGCCTAACTTGTGCTTAAACATTGGCTGTTAGTTGCCATGGTAACTGTTAGATAGCAGCACAATACAAGCTGTAAGGATGGAATGATAAATCAACCGACAGTGATGGCAGGTTTAGTAAAACAAAAGAATCCTTGCTGTGGCTACTACTGTCAGCATAACAACAACAATGATGATAATAATAACTATTACAATAATAATAAATGGACAGGTAAAGAGAGAGAGAGACCCATAATAACTATAACTAGATCTAGCTGTAAGCTTTTCAGCTTTACTTTAAAAGTAGAGCGGGTGTCTGCCTCTCAGACCCAAACTGGCAGCTGGTTCCACAGGAGAGGAGCCTGAGAGCTAAAGGCTCAGCCTCCCATTCTACTACTAGGATATCGTGATCAGTGGTGTCAGATGCAGCACTGAGGTCTAGCAGGACAAGTACAGAGACGAGGCCATTGTCTGACGATGTTAGGAGGTCGTTGCTAACCTTAACCAGTGCTGTCTCTGTGCTTTGGTGTATTCTAAATCCTGACTGAAAAGCTTCAGATAAACTGCTCCTCTGCAGGTGATCACAAAACTGATCTGCCACGGCCTCTAAAGAACTTTCGAAATAAAGGGGAGGTTGGATATCGGTTAGTAATGACAGATTAATCTGGTCTACTATAGAGGTGCCAATCAGAGAAATAGTCCAAAGACAAATCAGGCCCTGCAGACATTTCAGGGGCTGCTGCACTTGACACACATGGATATCTAACAGTTGAAGTGTGTAATGAATTCTTTCTCTAATATCTTTGATTTTATTAGTAAAGAAATCCATAAAGTCATTGCTGCTGAGAGCCAAGGGAATAGTTGGCTCAACAGAGCTGTGGCTCTTTGTCAGCCTGGCTACAGTGCTGAACACAAACCTGGGGTTATTCTTCTTTTCCTCTATTAATTTGGAGTAATAGACAGTTGTTGCTTTACATGGGGCTGTTTTGTATGTTATGACAGGTGAGGTGGAACTCAACTAAGTTAGTGGATCGCCACTTCCTTTCCTGAATCTGTGAATGGAGCGAGCTTCCTCTGGTTCATGGCCTTCTTTTTCAGAGGGGCAACAGTGTCCAGAGCTGTACGCACTGAAGCTGCAGTACTGTCAGCAAGATAACTGATCTCTGCTTCAGCGGTTGCCCTCGGTTGTGTTTGGCACATGGCAGTGAAGCTAAAAGAGATGGAATCGTTTCCTTAAATTTGGAAACAGCATTGTCAGAGAGACACCGACTGTAGGTAGCTTCCCTCCCAAATGCTGAGTAGTTCATAATTGTAAACTGAAATGTTGAAAATGGTCAGATAAAAGAGGGTTCTGGTTTAAATACCATCAAATGTCCAGTTTCTAAGCCATATGTCAAAACTAGATGGAGGGTGTGATTAAAGCAGTGAGTCGGTAGCAGCCTTTATTTATATATAAAATACACGTGTGCATATTTGGGCATTTCAAACTGACACTTTCTTTCATGATGAGCTATGATCAACCTGCCTCTGTGAGCTCAGGGAGGACAAATAACTGCAGTGCTCTGTCAACATTTGACGTCCCAGAACAGGATATAATGTTGTTTACCTCTGTGTTTACCTGCCTGTCTGTGCGTTTGTCTTGCAGACGGTGGAGCAGGCCTTCAGGCAAATCCAGAACATTGTTGACTTTAGTTCCAATGTGATGAGCAGCCTGCTGGGAGAGAAGTTCATCCACAGTGGGGTAAGCAGCACGGTGTGGGTGCAGTTTGCTGCCATTCACTGTGACTTTGTCTTTCTGTACATGTGCAATGACGCCCTCCAAGACGTGCAAACAAACGGATGTGCCCGGGCAGACACATCTGACATCACTCAATAAACTACCCAAGACATGAGGAAAACTGAAATGGGGACACACATCGGCCATGTGTGACCTCAGTGTCAGCTCACAACAGTGTTTCCCATCAGTGGAGAAAAACACCTGTTGCATTACAGCCACTTGTGCCACACACGGGACTCTGCCTGAGTGACACAGTTGGTGTCTGCTGCAGGTTCAAAATAAGGCCATCAGTCAGATGGCTGGTTTGGTGCCCCTAGTTTCTATTTCAGACACAGATTCTTCCACTTTCAATGTTAGAAAACTTTCTAGAAAATGAAAGGAACAAGTGTTCCTCATTTATCTCACTGCTTCCACATTTCCAGACTGTTAAGTTCTGTTAAGTAATCTGTAATCAGTATCGAAACCTGAAGCACATGGGGGTAAAAACTGATTTTACCCCCGCTGTCAGAAATCTGGGGTTTTTGTAAAACATTTTGCACAGCAGCAGCAGTGCATGAGTTAGGTCCTGCTGGACTATACAGGCTCCCGTCACCTCTGGCTGATAAACCAGCAGGAATTCACCAAAACAACGAGCTACACTGATGAAGTGTGGAGGCTTTAGCACATGAACAACACTCCCCAGGTCACATGGTGCCTAATCAAAGACTTCATTCTCTGATAGTTGGACTGAACAGCTGAATCTGTCTGAGCCAGGCTGCAACTCAGACTTTGGATGAATATGATCATCAATATCTGTATAATCACAAGGATGACAGTGTGTCTGTGATTATCGAAGTTAGACTGTTTTCGTTACAGCAGCTGATCTGGTTCATGATCACTCCCATAATACAGTGAGGATGAGCACAGCAGCAGCTGATCACAAACAGAAACAGAAGGAAGTGTCGAGAGAAGTTCACACTGGACCAAAGTTAACTAACCTGCTGTTCTCTACAGGAAGTGGTCAAACTACCGTTGGAGTTTGTGCGACAGCTGTCAATCAAAGTTCAACATCAAAGACCAGGTAAACATTTCTGTTGAAGCCTGTGATACTGATGTCTGTAATATGTTAGAATGAATTAATGTTGCCTAATACAGATAGCAGACCTGTTTGTTTGGGGTCAGATTGAAGTAAACAGATTTACAAAGGTGTCTATATCTATGTGTTTGTGTGTGTGTGTGCGTGCGTTTATATGTGCGTGTCTGTGGCGGTCAGCCTGGCGCTGTGATAAGGTGATGGACATCTACAGTGGCTGTGCGCTCTGTCTGCCGAACCTGACGTCTCCAATCCTCCACCAGCCAACACACACCCCTCCACTCTGCATTGAGATCAAGGTAGATACACACACACACACACACACACACACACACACACACACACACACACACACACAGATTTCTTTCTAGTTATATATTTATGTTGCCCCTGTTTCTGATTGAGCGGTGCCACTGCAGTGTTTTCTTACAGCAGTGATGCAGTTTGCTCCTGAGCCTGCACGAGTAGCTTAAAAAGTGTTTTCCTGAAGACTCATCTGCATAAATATGACTGATATGAACAATGTGAAGATGCTTCAAGACAAAGCAGAGCAGACCAGCTGGATTCTGTTAACATTATACTTAGTTCTGAGCTTAGTTTTAATATCAGGTCCATGTCAGTAACAACACCCCGTGGTGTTGTAGCAGAAACATCTGCCTGTGAATCAGCTGAAACAACGAATCACATGAGTGTGACTGTGAGTGTTACTCAGCTGCTGTTTGTGTTTATGTTGTGTGTTCAGCCTAAATGTGGCTTCCTGCCGTCCTCCAAACATGTCAGCAAAGACATCAAGACCAAAGTGTGCCGCTTCTGCATGCACCAACACTATAAGGTAACTGCAACCACTGGACAGCTACGCCTACACCGACAGCTACAGCCACACCATAGCACTGTAGGACATCTCCAGATGCTGATCCTTATGAGGGGAGGGGGAGGGGCAGGTATCAGCATGTGGGGGCTGATGTGGTTAGTGCAGCATTCCACATATAACAAAAAAAATCACTGAGTGTGTGAATCGGAAAAATAACTTGGGTGCAGCAGTCGGACCGACTGTTCTGAAGTATATGCAGCAAAACATATAGATTTGTTCATCTAAAGGGCTGAAGAGTCTGTTTCCTCTCTCTCTGTCAGACGTCCAACAAGAACACACAGAGACCAGCTTCTTGCTTGTAGCTGTAGTTTACAGCTGCTTTCACACTTTCACAGATGTTAGTCCGGTGCGTGTGTTCTCTGCAGCAGGCGTCTGCAATCGAGCTAAGATGGTTCGTACAGAAAGAAGCTTCTCTCTGTAACACCTCGGCACAGACAATGCTCCTATAGTTTCACTCACTCCCTCCTCTCAGGTCACGCTCTCCAGTTAAACTTGAATTCATCAGTCCTGTCATATCAACAGTTTAAGCTGACAAACTTCATAGAGATCTTCTTTTGAGTAAATGTATCAGATTGGACTCTGTAGCAACAGATTAAGTAAATAAAGGCTGGATTGGGATCAGTACCAGTACAACAACAGAGCAACAAACTGTTTCTTTTACTTTATGGGATCTGTGTCTCTGTCACACGTCTGCCTGCATTACTTTGGTTCTCTGTCTGTCTCCAGGTGGCTAATGGGAAGTGGAAGAGACGCAGTCTGTACTGTCCTCTAGACCTGTTCTCAGGGTGAGATTGCTGCTGCCACTGTTCTTGTCAACGCTGCTACAGTTCTATGAGTGGACTCATGAATAGCTTTAATGTTAGATTGGTCTGAAGCAGCTGGTGTACATAGTTCAATGCAAGCTAATACAAAAACACTGTATTCTGTGTTCCCAGCACCTCTCTGCAGAATGAGCTCCTCTCTGTAAACCTGCTTTACTGCTCTGCACCTCATGTTTCTCTGGTTTCTGTTGTGCTTGTTCAGGAACAGACAGAGAATGCACTTTGCCATCAGACATCTGATAGAAGAACCTCAGAACAACTTCAAAATCTTCAAGGTAAGACAGACATGCGCGCACACGCACACACACACCTGTCTCTCTCCTACACTATGTGATACTGGCTGCAAAGAGATCCTTTCAAAAGCAGCGTCAAAGTAAGAGACGGAGGACAAAATCCAGTGTTCTGGGCAAAAATGAATTCTAATGTTCCGCTGGAACCAGATGAGGCTTCATGGTTAATCAAACCAATCAGATATCTTCACTTCATGCAGTCTGACTGTCCTTTGTTCATTGCTGAGCGACCGCATCACTGTTGAAATGCATTCAGTTCAATACATAACTGTCTTTACAAGCACTGCACATAAGCTGGTCTGCAGCTGAGTTATTAGACTGGCCTCTGGTCTGCTTCACATTCTTTTAATAGGCTTTAAACAGGGAAGTAACGTTACTGTGAATCACAGCTCAGCTGATGGTGCTCAGTCACCAGAGAGGAGCTCGCTGCTTAAAGCTAATACCAGCCAGTCAGTGACACTGGTGGTTCACTGTGATAACCCTTTCAACAGGTTGGTCATTGCTTAAAGATGAATTTGGAAAGTGTGCTGGTGACATTCAGGATGAAGGGCAGCCTGGACATTATGTTTCTCACAGTCATGAACTTGATCCACGTTGGGGAACTTGTAGCTCCTTTGCAGCAGCACCATCTTTGAAACTCTGAGGTCCAGCAGCAGCTGGTTGGTCCTGCTGATGCTGAGCTTCAGCCATGTGATGAAGCTCTCCATCAGTGCTGCGTTCTCCTGTAACAGCAGCCTGAGTGAAGACAGACAGCAGGGTCTCATTGCAGTCCAACATGTCTGTGAGCTGAGAACTCACATTTTAATATAAATACACTCCAATACCTCTTTATGGAATTCCTTCAGAGTCTTCACTCCATATATTCTATGGATGGAAAGTGGAAGTTGACTGGTGGCAGCAAACACACATTAAGCAGGAATGTGACATCTGTGATCATCAGTGTGGCTGGCGTCAGTTTCCTCGAGAGGCTGGTGCATAGATCATATCAGAGGCTGACAGGAGGATGTGTGCAGGAAGTAGAAAGTGAAGACACTCTGCTAACATGATACCACACTGCCCAAGAGATTTAGCTCATGATCACGATGCTAACATTTAGCAGCCAGAGTAAGGTGTCTCTGTGTGTGTGTGTGTGTGTGTGTGTCAGGGTGGTCAGTGTATTTACAGCAGTAAGGAGGGCAGTGATGACTCGTTGGACCTGAACTCTCTGCTGCATCATCTCAGACCCTACTTCCTGTACGGAAACAACCGGATCAACAGTCACATGACCAGCAAAGCTCTCCTGAACGACTTCATTCAGGTAAAAGCACCACACAGAGTGTCACAGCGCTGCACGGCTGCACCAGCAACCAACAACACACTGTGCTCCTGTGTCAGGGCATTTTGTAAAACACTGGACTGAGGTCAGATGTGAAGCTGTTTGACTTCACATCACACATCAGGACATTGATCATTGGAACTGTTTTGCTTCCTCTCTTCCTTGTGATGGAAGTGTTATTCACGCTGACAGGAGAATAACGACATGTCCGTGTTCGATTGGTTCATTCTTAGTGCACAGTTGTGCCACCGTGTTCGACCTCTGGCCTTCCTTTGCAAACCACTGCAGTGAGTCCTGCGGTGTTGATGGTTGCAACACTGTGTGGAAAATGTAAAGTGACCCTGTCGTGAGATGCAAAACAAAAACAAACAATCCGTGATGATGTGGAAGCGTCGAGTGGACTGTCGTTGTCCAACAGACGATCAATGTCAGAGTACAGAGTGCAGAGTCACTGAACAGGTGAGCGTTCAGACACGTTGGGGTTTGGGTCTGGAGCCTGATTGGTGAAGTCTCTGCCCTCAGGTCCTGGTGAACGCCCTGCTGAGTGCCGGAGGAGGAGATGGAGGGGTGGTGATGGAGAGACAAGCAGAGGGGCGGAGCTTCTGTGAGGCCAGTCTGTTCAACAAGGAGAGGATTCGCCACGGTCAGCAGCTTCCTGTCTACCTGTCTGTCTTCTGCTCTTCCCCAAACCAACGAGCTGCAGGCTGTCAATTAAACCCAGACTGTAGTTTATTCAGTGTTCTGTTAGAGCTGAAACCACTTATTGATCAGGTGATTGACAGAAAATTGACTGCAGTCATTTTGAACTGTGAAGAACTGATTTGGTTGTTTTATCTCAGCTCGGCTCAGTAAACAGATCATTGTGAGACACGTGGAGACGCCAGGCTGAACTCTGGAGTCTTTAATGGACAAGACCAGACAACTGAATGGACTAACTGTGAAGATAGCAGATGCATCAGATCCAAACACACATTTAACAGTAGTGGAATTAAGTCTTAGTTGCAGAACTAGTTCTTATGAGACTTGTTCCTGCTTCCCTCTTTATTACCACACACACACACACACACACACAGACCCACTGACCCACTGACTGAAAAACACATGAATCAACAAATCAAACTGAATCCCTCATTTTGTTTTAGCTCACCCCTCACGGACGTCTTCACTAGTGTGTTAATAATGAAAAGAATCAGTATCATGATTGGATCTGAATGTGATCATATAAAGATGTGGAGGAGGAACCTGATTCACACCTTTGTGCATGAAACGCTCCTGCTGATGGAGTCAGACGTTTAGAGACCACAGCTCTGACCTGAAACTGTTCAGTGAGAACAGAAACCATGACAGCTGTTTCTAAGCATGTCTGTATTTGTGTGTCTTTGCATGTGTGTGCAGGCTCTCAGGGTTTACCGAGCGAGAGTGTGTTGTTCAGGATCCTTCAGACTCAGATGCTGGACACACAGGACATTGAAGGACTTTATCCTCTGTACCGCCGAGTGGAGCAGCACCTGCAGGACTTCCCCAAGGAGAGGTAATACACAGGTGTAGCTCTCCACAGGCTCTGTGGAAATAGACCCCACTCATTGATCACCGTCTGCTCTCTGGAGTCACTTCTCATCTGTGTCTGCCAGGACTCGTCTTCAGATAGACGGCCCGTACAACGAGGCCTTCCTGGAGAAGCTGCAGAAGTGTTCAGCTGAGGACGACAGCTCTGTGGAGTACGCTGCCGCAAAGGTCAGTCTGGTTCCAGTCTGTCCTGATTAAAGTGAGTCACAGCAGCACCTGGAAGCTCACATCAGGTCCAGGTTTCCTGTCTTAACACATCTCTGTTTGTTGGAGCAAATGAGTTATTAGTGCAATTACAGAGATGGCGAGATGGATTAATAATATGTAAGACTGTGTCCAGCACAGCTGTTACAGAGCTGGGATCAGCTGAGCAGTGGCAGGGGTAACCAGGGGGGAAAGCACCGAGCAGACCCCTGAGGTCAGATTGAACGGTGGATGTAAACAGCTGTGGCGTTTCTGTGAATCAGTGACTGACGCACATGTCCCCGCCTCTCATCACACGGTCACATGTCTAACGCTGGCAACGTGTCTCACTGCTGTGTGCTCCGCCTTCAGGTCCATCAGTACCGCGTTGCCATGACTGCCAAGGACTGCTCCATCATGGTGGCCCTGGTGCCCAGCAGCGAGGAGGAGGAGGATGATGAAGGGTAAGAGCTGGCTGATGTCAGGTCAGCTGTGTGTCTGCAGGCGACGCTTTTTACTGGAAACAACTGAGGTTTGTGTTGACGCTGAAACTCCCTGGGGCTCAGGCTGCAACGCACTCTTCAGTTTGTCCTACATGTCAACACCAGATGCACCAAACGTTCTGGACTGTTGTGAATGGTCTGCTCTGCCCCGGGTGCAGTGAGCGACGAGTCCCATGTGACCAACAACTGGAGGCGTGTTTGGTGTGTGAGCATTACTGGGCTCTGCAGCGTGAGGATTGTCTCAGCCCTGTTTTATTTGGTTTTTGGATTGTTGTTGGGACAAAAGACATTTGAAGTTGTCTCCTTGCTCTCTGGGAAGCTGGTGGATGTCGTCAGCGCTGCATGTACTGACTCAGGGTGTAGCACCTGATCCACCAGGTGGAGCCAGACAGCTGTCGAACCTGAAACATCAGAGGCTTTCTTCTTCCTGTTGTTAATGCTGCTCCTCTCCTCTCCCCCCAGGCAGAGGTGCTTCAGGGACTTCCTCTCCTCCAGACCTCCTGCGTTCTCTTACTCGGTCTCCATATTGGATCTGGACCCGAAGCCGTTTGACAGCATCCCCCGCCAGCTGCGTTTGGACCAGAAGATCGTCTCCTGCTACCTGAGGACTGGTGGTGCCTTGCCAAAGGGCTCTCTGTCTCCTCTTCACGGCATCTTCACAACTGTAGAGAGAGAGGACTGCACGCTGCTGTTCCACGCTGTGTGAGGGGACGCCGCGCTGAAGCCTCAGAGGAGCGACGCCATGTCGATGCAGAGCTCTAGAATCACTGGAAGACGTCACTGCAGCAGCAGCAACAGCAAAACCATCCGGAGGTCACCACTGACTCTTCAGGCACTAAAGCGACTTCCAGATACTTCTGTTACTGATTCTAGAGTTTGTCTTTGTGGCGACGTGTCGGTCCTGTCAGGAGGCCAATCCCAGCTTCACCGCTGTTTAACCATAACTCATATTTATTAGAAAACTCACAGGGAGCGTCGTTCTTTGCTTTGGTGAGTTCAGAATAACCTCCTGATAGGACTCTTGCAGTTGTCGTGGCAACAATCTCTGACTGCTCTTAATCTCCATGCTGACGCTGCTGACAGCAAAACTCTGAGAGAAAGAAATAAGAAAGAAGAATGAAAGTGAAGCAGGTCGTTGAGCTGTGATGTACGTATGATGTCATTTCCTGAATGTAAGTGGGGCCTCTGGTAGAGTCGGCACTGAGGTGGAGTCAATATGCATGTGCAGGTAGAACGTGAAGCATCACTATGGTAACGGAAGCACTGGTTACCATAGCTACAGCCAGCAAGGCTGATCTGATCTGACTAAATGGTCTGTGTGAGTCCTTTGTTGAACCCATAATTCTTTGCTCCCGGAGGAGGGCCAGGTCACTCGGCTGGTGACATGATTCTGGTTTCACGTGTCCAGGTTTTGACAGTTCTGTGTGAGGCTCCTGCCTCCACTGAAGGTTCTGCTGCTCCCTGCAGCGCAGCGAGTGGAAGCGTATCACACGTCACGTTTCTGTTACGTGGCGCTGTGTTTGGGTCTCTGCAGTTCTGTGAGCGCGCTCCACATCACCTGCGCCTGCTGCGTCTCAGACGGCGTGTTCAGCTCTTCTCTCAGCCTCTTGGGAAAAAAACCAAACATGGTGGAATTTTTCAGAGAAACTATTCAATTCGGTTGAAACAAGTTCCAGTTCCAACTTGTCTTTTTCAGTCCAAACAGAAAGTAACTGTATTAGAAAGGAGCTGAGGTCTCAGACAGAGAACTAAAACCTGGACAGGTGACAAAGAAACAGGACACAGGGGAAACAGCCCAGCACAGTTAATCCTTTGATGTTCAGCTGACACAGTCAGAGAGGAGGCAGCAGTCATATTCAGTTTAGACTCTAATCTTTTATACTGAAAACTGTTTCTAATGTTTTGGCCTCTCCACTTTTAATGAGAGGCCAGTGTGACCACCAGTTAAAACCTCAATAATTAGTACATAGATGAATTAACACCTCGTTAATGGTGCCACCAAAAACCGAGTCATTGTGCAGCGTTGACGGCAGGTTGCATCAGCTGTGCAGTAGTTTGGCTTCTTGGGCGTTAGTGTGAAGACGTCTGTGTCCAGCTGCCTTCCTGTGGGTAAAGCACATTAGAGGAGCTTGTGTTGTTGGAGGAGCAGCCGTCGATTCGTAGCTGGTCCTGAGACAGGTCCTGCACACTTCGGTCCTGCTCGTCTCCCATAAAGCACAGATTCAGCCTGTTCGATGGTTCGCTGTGGACTCGCAGGTCAGAGTGTCGTCACGCCAGCAGACTGGTGTGAATGATTTCAGAGGGATGACTTGTCTCCTCACCAGAGGTCAGTGTGTCTGGTCTGCTGTAGATCAATCAGACCCACCAGAGCAAGGGCTGCTGGGTAACAGAGCAGCCAGTCCCACGCAGGCAGAGCTTCATGCTGCTGCTCTGCAGCTTTTCTGTGCCATAAGTGGCTTGTTGTGTGTTTGTGATGTGTGTCCCTGTGCCTAAATGTTCTGGTAGGACTGGACGGTGGTGTGTGTGTATGTGTGTGTGTGTGTGTAAAGAAAACTGTGTTATAGGCTGCGTTCACAGCTGAGACAAATCAGTCTGGTTGGTCTGTCTTTAGACTGACATCAGATCAGTTTTGGAGCTGCTGTGGACGCAGCTGTGAACTCTCAGTACCTCAAACCCCTGACGACCCGTCTGCAGCTCAGCAGGGTCGTCTGATGTTTGACAGACGATGTGTTCAGGAGCGTCGGGAACTGTCTGAGGACAGTCAGACTTGTCCCTGGTCTCTGCAGGCGGGCTGCATTTCAGGACCGGTCTGTTTGAGTCCAGGTGTTGTTTGTTGTCACATGATCTCGGGTCTTACTGTTCAACCTCTGACCTGAGAGTTCCTCTCTTTGGTCTCATCGTCCTCTCAAACCAGCAGCGCTCACAGAGGCTTCAGATAATCTGCTAACACTTGACTTCAGTTCCTCTGTTCATTGTCCACTCTCCACCCTCCATGACCTCCATCAGCCAATCAAACAGCTGAAATCAAATCACACTACAACTCCATCAGGCCGTCAGCTGATGAACGTCTGCCCTCTGGTTCAGCAGCAACATGTCGACATCACTGTGGTCACATGTTCAGCCTGTCAGCAGCAGAGTGATGAGCTCAGCTCTGTTCAACCATCAAACACTAAAACAGTTTAAAGCGAGACTGATTTCAGGCTGTCAGGCAGCAGACAGGGGTTAAAGGCTGAGAGTGGACAGCAGCTGAACTGAACCAACCACTGAAGACGCAACAGGCAGCGTGACAGTAGAGCAAAGGCTCATGGGAGTTAGGAGGAGGATAATGTAATAACTGTTTAATAGGCGTCTCCAAATGAGACCGTTGAAGATTTGATGTAACTATGATGTTGACTATGACTATGTTGATTTGATTCTAAACAATGTAACAAGTAAACAAACCTCACACCAAAGCATCTGACCATGATGCTGCATCTGACCATGATGCTGCAGCGACGGCTGAATAGACAAAGCACCATTAAAATGTCCTTGTGCATCGTCGCGGTAACATCAGCTAGACTCTCATTTGGTTTCATTATCATGAGGAAATGCAGCCACAGCTTGTGTCTCATCTGATCGAGTCCCAGTGCTGAAACTGAACGTCTCACGGGAGAGACGACACCGGAGGGGAGCCACACTTTGACCGTGTTATCCTGCTTTGGCTGGTGTGAGGCGGCCGTCTGTCCCTTCACAGTGATCACATGACCCATCGGGAGGCACAAACTGGCTGCAGGTGATTGTTACAACAATTGGCACAAAAGATCTAAACTATACCCACACATTGATACCTCATGTCTGCCCTGAGCAGGCGGGACTTTCAAACACAAACACGTTTCTTCTTAGCTTGAAACTTTGTCACGTCTGTTTAGGAAAAGCGATGTGTGACAGCACCGTGCAGGCGTGCATTCATCTCTCTAGTGTAACGGTTGTGAAGTTCAGAATCCTCAAAGACGTTTTTCTACTGGATAGGAAATATTCTGTCTCTTGCATGATGAGCCTTCTGAAGCTGTTTCCTGATCCACAAAAAGTCAATTTTATTACCAATATGAAATAATAGAAATGAGCATAAACACCAGTGGAAGTGATGAAGGTCTTTCAGTGTTTTCGTCCCGTGGGCGCTGACAGCAGTTGGCAGAATCAGTCGCTCAGGGCCTCCTGAGTGGAGCTTCCAGCTTTATAACACACACATCACTAGATTGAATATGTTCATCGTCGTGGATGAGAAGTCCTGCCGCGGCTCAATCGTGAAACTTCTCAGCATCACAGCTGGTGAGACGCTGCACAGCCACAGAGTAAGATGACCCTGAGTTCGGAGTCTTTGGGCAGTGTCTAATTTTGCTTCACAGCATATTAATGAATATCAATACATGTTTAATAACCAGCTTCCATCTTTGTGTGGTACAGCTTCAGAAACAGTTTCACAGTGTTTTGCCTTCAAGCAACAGACAGAATATTTTCTTATTCCAGACAAACCAAGAACCTTCGAGGACTCTCAAGGAAGTCTTGTTGTGTCACAGACGTAATGCAGCGATGATACAAACGTATGAGACACAAACTGGGGCTGATGAGCTCACGTTCAAAGTTACAGAATCCCACGTTTCCAGACTCTCTGTCCTCCTGGAGACGAAGCTCTGACAGGTGAGCTGGAGTGTGATTGGTCGCTTGCCTTTGCCTCAGAAACATCACAGCACTGTGATACCTACAGACTTGGAATAACTGCGTGTGTGTGTAAATAGCTGAGAGAAGAAACTATTTGAGAATACAAAGGCGACACTGCTGTCTGGCATTTTGTATTTAAATTATTTATTTTTGTAGATTTTGACCAATGAGCTGACAGTCACAGTCGTGCTCTTTCTATTGAATAAAGATTTCTAAGAGACTAAACCATCACTGTGTGTTGACCTCATTTGTCCCGCAGCTCAGTCCTGACGTAAAATACAAATGATCATATTTGATATAAACAAGTTTTCAACAGTCAACCGGACGTGTTAATCACAACTTCAGCACAGACATGAAGATGTGACTTATGTGTCTGGTGAAACGCTGACGGCCCTGATGACGGCCTCTATGGCGGCTTCAGGTCCCAGAATCCTCAGCAGGCTCTGAAAGGCCTCCGCAGCGCGGCCTACAGCCTGAGAGGGAAACAGCTGCAGCGCTGCAGCGACAAAACAAACAAAATGAGAACGGCTACATCGGCCTGCGATGATGTCATCACAGCTTTTCTTTACCCTTCATGCACGTTCACACGTTACTTTGTAATCACTTCCACTCACTTATTTGTGAGACAACAGAGACAGTGCTCGCTGACGAGGAGCTGCAGCGATTTACTGTCGTCAGCTTTGATCATTTGTTTTGTCATTTTTCAAACGTGCCAGATCCTGATTCTTCACTGCAAAGATTTGTTTCTCTTCGGGTTTGAACTGAATAGAACTGAATACATCAGGGGGCCTTGTTCACATATTAACAAATACGTAGTAAAATAAATAAGAATTCAAAAAATAAAAAAACGTAGCTTCCATCGTCTTACGCAGTGCTCAGCAGATCAGCTGTAAGCCGTGTCGACAGACGAGCATTTAATTCAATAAACATGTAGAGTAAGTTACCAATGATAAAAATATCTAACGAGTATTTACTGGGGCCTAAATTGAGCTTTTATTTCTGAATTCCAACTTTCCCTGTAATCAGTACCAGGCTACATCGTTTTATTAGAAGATGGTTTCCCTGTGGAAACTCGGAGCTCAGGCTGGTTTACATTTGCTGCAGCTGTTTCAAGAAAGTTTGGGGTTCTGTGTTTTGATCAATAAAATCTAGTACGAGACATTTCTGGTCCAGTTAGAGGTGGAACGTCCTCACAGGCTGCCCCTCAGAGCCTGCAGTCACTACTCGGGGCTGAAAACATCCAGCTACAGTTTGATTGGCAGGTGTCAGTATGAGATGTTCATAAAGAGCCACAGTGAAGCGGACAATTGTGTTTTCAGAAAAACAAAGTCCCACTTATCTCTTGTGCTTGTCAGATGTTAACTGCTGAAGGCCAAAGCGAAGCTACAGCACAGTAAACAGTAAACAGAGTCACTGTCCTGTTAGTGTCTCTATTGCACTTCCTGTCTGTTGGACTCAGGTGTAGTGTGGAAGCCTGACAGACAACTCTCACCTCTCTCAGGGATCTTTGTCAGCAGGTTGATCTTTGGAGTGACTCCGCCCTCTCTGGAAACTTCAACTGACCAATAAACGTACAAGACGCAGCTACAAACAAAAAGACACAGAGGTGAGCACGTTGCAGTTTCCTCCCTCACAGCTCAGGGTTACTGTCCTCCATCGGTGCATTTACCCGGGAAGCTCAGGATGATTCAGGGTCATGACCTCGGATCTGCAGCCTCCAGGAAGAGAGACGACGGACGGATACTTGTCCTGCACAGAGACACACAGAGAGACTTGTCATCATGTGATCAGGAGGGTGGCGATGCTTCCACAGGTCCTGCTGCTGAGGTCAGTTTGAGCGTGCTCAGTGAGGCCCCGGGACAATCGTCACATCAACATTAAAGACCTCCTGTCATCTTTTACTTTCAGCAGGAACAGAAATCAGCATCCAGCATCACTTAATGCTTATAATGCTCGGCTTCTTTCAAGTTACTTACTTCCTGTTTCATTAGACGTTATGTACAAAATTCAGATGACTAATTTTTCAAATAATACTGTTTTTAATTAATAGATTACTAAATGTTTTTAAATGAATTGTTTGGTTTCAGTCCTATTTCAGGCCAAATTTAAGGTGTTTGCTGGCCTCAACGTCTTTGCCACAGCCTTTTTCAAAGTGGTCTGAGTTGGGCTGTGGGGGGCGCTGCAGCATCTGTTTAGTAACGTGCACACTGGAGCTCAGTCACCAAACACGAGTTAGTGAAGACACGACTGTCTGTGTTCTGATGACAAACTGTAAATATGACTCATCTTACAGCCTCGGCTCACTGGTAAACATGTCTTTGCATCACTTCAGTCCACGTTACTGTGACTTCTCCTGGAGACTCAAACTGACCCTAACCTCACTCTAAACCCAAGCCTAAACTTACTCTGATCTTAAACCAAGTCTTAGCCCAAAATGAAATGATTTTAGTTTTGGAGGCATGTGTCAGTGTGTCCTCAAAAGTCAGACGAGTCCCCACACTTATGGCCGAAAACCCAAAATACACACACATACACACACACACACACACACACACACCTGTTCCAGAGCACTTCTCTCATTAGGGGTGTGTCCTGCAGGTGAGGGGTGTCTCCAGGTGATTCAGCTGTGAGGTATTTGCAGCTGTGTGTGTGTGTGTGTGTGTTGTCTGTAATCAGAACCACACTGCTGCAGTCTCTACTGTCCAAAACAGTCCAGATGAGACCAGGTCGTTACTGTCCTGCGCAGCGCGGTCAGAGAGCAGTTAGTCTTCTGTCTCTGATTCTCTCAGAGAAACAAGCTCTGACGTGAGAAACAAAGCGCAGTTAGGAAACGTGCACGAGTCACAGTTTACAGGAAAAAAAACATATCTCCACATTTCTTTCAGCAGCAGCTCAGTGACTCCGCCTCCACTGCACAACGAGACCACGTCCACACCACAGACACTAAATCTGAACACACACGTTTTTCACTCATTACAGGGCGACGTCACAAACGGCATGAAGTCCTCGTCCTGCTCATCAGTTTGTCATCCAGCTTGGTTCATTCTCACAGGCTCCCTGTTCAACATCTGTTCCACTGTCCTGATCCCACCTGCCCCCACCTGCCCCGACAGCACAAACCCTGCTATTCCCAGCTCTCATTACATCAGCCATGCAAGTGTTAAAGGCAACTGATCAGAGCTGCCAGGAAGCTAAAAGAAACCAAGCTTTGGTCATTACAGCTCAAAGTATTATTAATAACACAGAAATCTAACTGGCAGTTCATGTATAACAGAAAATAAGTGACAATATCAGTTTGAACTGTTGCTGGAATAGGAAGCATGTCAGTGTAAATATAACATACTGTGTGTTAATGTAATGAATTATAGTATTATTAACCCCCAATTTAGTTATTTCCACAGACGCTACACAGATGGCTGTGAGCGCCCGCTGTGCTTCTGCACAGGGAAAAGTGTCTGTCTGCTCCATACGTGCAGCTCAGCGTAGACACACTCCACTGTGACATCACATCGGCCTGATCAGAGTCCTGCATCCTAAAGGATGACGGCAGTGAGTGTGGCTTCAAAGCTCCCTGTCATCAGTCAAATGTCAGACCGTGCATCTTGTCCAGTGTGAGGATGTGCTGCTGTTCTTCACTGTGGGCTTTACATGTTTACAGGACGCTACATGCTAAATACATGGTGATGGAGAGTACACGCACTGCGTAACCATTCAGACACAAGCAAACATGTTCTCTCACCTCGTCATGTCAGTGCTTTCACTCCTGGAAACTGATAATCCTGATCATTTATTCACGGTGTCAAATACTGTACTCTACAGGGACAAAGACAAGATGGAACAGCTGGCCATCATTGCACTGGATCTTCTGGAAATCATCTTTAACAATCAAACATGTGGATTGTAGGTGTCTTCAGTTTTACAGAGCCAGAGCTCTGAACATCCAGCTGTGTAGTTCTGCATCTTGTGGTGGATTTGTTTATTGTTGGAACATTGAGAACGTTGATCAGTGCTCTGGCTTTAAAAGCCAGGTTCCAGAGCAGAGAACAGTTTGTCACACAGCAGTGGGATGTTTGGTCTTGCGTGACCTCTGACCTCTGTGGAAACTTTGAATCATCTCTTTCCCCCACGGAGCTGAAGGCGCCGTCGTGTTTCATACGAGTGTAAGGAAACTGTTTTTGTCCTTTTCGCTTTGCAGCATGAGAATATTTAACTTGCGTCTTTCTGCCATATCCTGCAGCAAGTTGGCTGCGTCTTCCCTCAGACAGGAAGACAGATGTCAGACCTGTCTCTCTCTCCTCTCTGTTCATGACTCTCTCCCTTTCTCTCTCTCTCTCTTTGTCCCAGCTGCAGTACAAATCCTGGCTTTCCTCACAGCTCTATTAGCTCGCTCCGCTCTACACAACTGCTCCACATTCAGGGACACACCAAGAACAAGACACACATACACACACACACACACGCACTTACAGAATCATCTCACAGCAACACGCACACACCTCTCCTGGAGCTCCTGTGGAACCAGAGGAGGAGAAAAGAGGGTGGAAGAATTTGGCCACAAGTCCTGCAACCGCCTTCAAACTGCTGGTAAAGTAGAGTTAATGTCTGTCTGTCTGTCTGTCTGTCTGACTTCAGCTCCTCCCCACCTCGCCTGTCTGTCCGTCTGTCTGTCTTTACGATGATTTGCAACCAGTTGCTTCAGACAATCTCCTCCACAGATCAAAAAGAAAAGAGAGAAACGCTGGACCCGTCACTCCCAGGGTTTGAATAAAATCCGATGAGGACCCAGAACTGAACCAGAAAGACCCAGGTTGTTTAACTTTAAGATACATGCACGCTTCTGTTCTCTTCCTGTTTTAAATGCAGCAATCCCAAACCTCCCCCTTAGCTCACCGTGTCTGCTGTTGTGTTAAAGAACATCAGAAACAAGCTCATGTGGCCTTGGTAGCCTTCAGCAAAGCAAAGCAAAACCTCTGAGTATCAGTTTGTTCTGTTGGAATAGGATGAGATTGTTGAATGAGAATCACAGAAGTGATGAGTTCGGAATGAGCCCACAGCTGAGACCTGGACCTGATCTTCTCCTGCATCTGTGAGACTGAACCTACTGCCATATTTAAAAGAGAAGAACCCAAACCGGGACTGAAGCTTCAGTGGACGTAGTCAGAAAACATGAAGGTCTTTGTTGGTGCTGGCTCTTTGAGATCAGCTTGGCCATGTTAGTACTTTCCCACTGCAGGAAGGTAAATGTGTCAACTGGCTCTGGATCAGCTTTTATCTTATTTTACTATTCACTGCTGGCTGTGGGAACAAGTTGAGTGAAGCTAAATCCTGGCAGGGTTTAGGAGGTGATAATGTTCCGGGTTCCTGGAGATTTGATTTGCTACATCATAACAAGGGCGACTAATACAAATGCAAGAGTTTACCCCACTGCCTTTGACAGTTCACTCAGGAAGATACTGAAGACGCTGGAGTCAGTGGTTAGAAATCAAAGGGTGGATCAGTGGATTTACCATAAACACACCACTGATCAGTTTAAAAAGAAGAACAATAAAGATCACGCGGCTTCAGCAGAACAAACATCAAGTAAGAGGGTTGATGGTCTGCACAGTAATGATCTCTGCAGTCATTAAGTTGTTGACCATGAGGAGCTTGAACCTTAAACCTTCTCTGAACTGGACACAGTCTGCAATGCTGAAGTTTTGCAAGTTTAAGTCCAAAACTATTTTTAATGGTTTGGTTGCTTGCATAGTTCATTTATCAGCAACAAATGTCAAATGCTCCTCACTGTGCTGAGGAGTGTGCTGCTTTTTTTGTTGTTGTACATTACTTGAACTGAATATTTTGGGGTTTTGGACTGTTGGTCGGAACAAATGGAGGCATTTACAGAGAGTGGGGTGAGCATTTTTGAGTTTTTCTGACTAGAAAAAATAAAGATAAAGTGATGATTTAAGGAACTGTTAGTTGAGGATTTGCGTGAGCTTCAATGCAAGTTAATTAAAATGAAAACAGGTCTCATCTCCAAGGCACCACGTTTGATTCACCAAATGTTCTTTGGCCATCTTGCCTCCATCACTGTGCTGCCTAAATCCTTTGGACCAGGCTAACTGAATTGAGGTGGAGCTGGTGGCTTGTGGACGCAGAACGACTGTTGAGCACTTGAATCATCAGTTGTAGCAACAAGCCAGTGTGAAGTCATATCATTAGTGTGAATGTTGTGAATGTCAAGTTCTGGATAAAGGTGGAGTTTCGGAGCTTTTGTTCCTGAAAAGTCAAACATGCACATGCCTTGAGGAAGTTGGTGGTCCAGCTAATCAGTGAAATAGTTCTGAACACAAACAGACACAGCAGCAGGACAAACTTAAGCTTAAACTCGGTCTGGGCTTCATTAAACTCCACTGAAAAGCCTCCAGGTTATTTTTATCCTCTGCTGTTCCTGCTGGAAGTCTCTCCGTCTGAGCCTGCTCATCCAGAAACTGTAGCGCTGAATATTTTCCATCTCTGCCCTCCCTCCAGTCACTTTCCTCTGTCTCAGCACTCATGAATTCTAGTTTCCTATTGGCTGGTGTTGGGTTGTGGTGGGAGGGTCTCCGAGGTAGCTGACTGTGTGTCCAGACCACCAGTCTGTGGAGCTACAGACTTGAGTTTTGTTTTCCTCCAAAAGAAGATGTGAATTATTAATGTGGAGAGATTCATGTAATTAATGTGAAGAGAGTGAGGGCGGATGTCATAGCTGGAATAACACCATTAGGGTTGTGACATTAATATCGAATGAATCATTGTTATTTATATTATTACAATCACAAAAGGTTTGAATTCTGTTATAAAGCAGACTCATTTGTCTTCAGTCTCCTGGATAAGACCCACACTCAAAACACGTTGGCTTGTAGCTTGACACTACTCCAGACCACAGACCAGAAGGTGGTGCTAATGCACCTGAAGCTGTTTGTCAACCCCAGCAAACACCAACACCTCCTGAGCTTTGGTACATTTAGTTACAAGAACAATAGATTAATGATGTCACTAACAATTATCCATCACCTAACGCAGAGTCCTGAATCATCCCCACAGGCTCCTGATGCTCCTTCACCCTCACATGATCAGAGCTGTAATTTCATTCAGGTTTTTGCATAGATTTAATTTCTATACAGTGGAAAAGGTGGCAAGGGAAAAACCTGCCAATACCAAATCTTCACATGATATCCTCTTATGGTTTTGGCTACATGTTAGCAAACAGCTGCTTATCTCTACAGCCAGCAGACACAAAGCAACATTATAATCTCACTGGAGTCATGACTGTGTCCAACGTTCACCCTTCTTTAGCTCTGATTTGATCTCCTCCTGCTCCTTTTACTGCTAAATGTTCCACTACAACCACCACTGAAGCCTTCCACAAGCTAAAAAGCCCCACAGGGCTGCAGAGACGGTGAGAACTGTCTGTATGTTCACAACACCAAGGGACAAAATAAGACACAGTGGGAACTGAAGCAGTTCTTCAGACTAACAGGACACTCAGGTGTGTTTAAACACCATCAGCATCAAATCAGAGGCTGCTGTGGTTCAACAGCTCAGCTGCAGCGCGTTTCTGATGTTGATGAGGCTGATGTGCACAGCCAGTTCAATCTGCCCCCTCAGAGGAATCAGACAGAAGAGTAACTATCAGGTGTGTCAAGGTGTGTGTGTGTGTGTCAGCCTCAGATCACTGCTTTAATAATGACAGGACAGCTGTGTATAGACTAGTCATTACACACACGCGCACACACACGCACAAATGCACCTCACAACCTCACATTAGGACCCCAGCAAAGAGCTATAACAGGACCAGCAGCAGCGGTGACAGCTCTTTTGTCTGAGGAGCTGCTGCAGGTAAAACCGTCTTTCTGCTGTCTAATCTCCTGCAGGTGGAGAACTTTGACTTTCTCATTAAATGAAAAAAAGGTATTTTACTAAATCAGGGTTTAGGAGTCCTGAAGTACGCGCTGGAAAAAGTATTGTTTTGGTGTCAGTACCTAGACACTTGCTGTCATTACTCAGCCACAGTGATGCCTTCTGCAGAGGTGAAGGCTTCTGTGAGGCAACCTGAACTTGGACTTGGTTTGTGCTGTTCTGCAGGGATGAGGTGGTGGCTGGTGGTGGTCAGTCTGTGGCTGCTGGTGGTCCTGACTGTCCCAGACGTCCAGGCCAGGAATAGACCTCGCAACCAGGACGGTGGGACCCGCCGAGGGAAGAGGAAGAGGGACGGTAAGGCAAATCTTCTTGTTAGCTACCAGTCAGTTGAGAGGATGATCAGTTTCATCCCTGTGTGCAGTCAGATAGATGCAGGATGCGTTTAGCTAGACTTAGCACAAAGACAGGATGGAGGAGGAAATGCAAGCCTTACTGCATGAGAACACCTCTAACAACATCACAACACACAGCACATCAACCAATTAGTTGTGAAGTGCTACAGGAGAGCATCTTGGGCCTGCTACTGCTTCTATTAAATGTCAATATTTGCATGCGCTTGCTGAAGATGTACTTTTATATGCAACTGACTTATTGTTATGCAAACATGTAAGCGAGTCTCGAGTGAGGAATGCAGTAAGATCAAGAACTGGCTGGTTGTTTCTTTATATGGCTAAAACAGAAATGTATTTTCTTTTTGGTTCTAATATTGGACAAATAAACTCTGTCCAGTGTGCGAGTCAGCAAAAGAGGGACAAAACATGTATGTTCTCTGATAATCCAGCCACTCTACTTAACACTGTGTCTGCCTTTTGGATGTTTCTCAATAAATCTACATGAAATTTAATGTGTTGCAGGTCACGGGCGGGCCAAAGCAGGGCACTCTAGACTTCAGAAGATCAGACTGGTTCCTGGTTCAAGCGTCCCAGTAGAGCCTACAGAAAACCCAGGAAAGACTCTGTTCCTGGAGTCCTACAAGGACCTACAAGAACAGCACACCAGCTACAATGTTATCCCAGGTCAGTGAGACCGCTAACCCAGCCTGATGAGAGCAGGGATCCAGTCTAATGGGTCCAGTAACATAGACCTTCAGCCATGTCAGTGACATGAGTAATTAAAGGTATAATGCAGGTCTTATTCGAATAAAACATCCGTTACATTCAGGCCAAACGTGTTCATATGAAGCTGCTGTAGCAACTAGAAACACAGTGGTGCCTGTGGAGTCCCAGTCATGCAGCATTGGTACAATTACTCTCACTGTCATGGGGAGACATGAATCCTATACTGCAGGTTAGTTAGGGGCCAGGAACTCAGCCCGGTGAGACCAGGAACTGGGCTCCTGGAGATGCTGTCATCAGATTTTAGGGTTGTACCAAGTACAATTTAGAGTCATTACAATCAGCTGATCTGACAGGGGCCACCTTATATAAATGTTAAATGTTTAACAGCTTATTTGCTAATTCATCCATCAATCCCCACGACAGTAACCAACCCCATGATGTTCAGTTCTGTGCATTTTCCGATTCATAAATGTTGTTTTATGACAGAATCATACCTCTGCAAAGACACACCTCCAAAATCGAGCTGTAACTGTATTTTCTTAAACATGGAGGTTTAAAGTTTCAGGCGCCATGTCTGTTTATCAGATGTGACCAGTCCAGGAACCCTCAGTGTTTGGATGTTTATGTGAAAACCGACATAGAAACAGGCAGAGTGTATTTTATATTTCAAGCTTTTAAGTGGGTGATTACATAACCGAGTGTTCAAGCCAATAAAGTCTTAATACAATGAAATAAAATCTTTATCTGAATGAAAACAGAAGATTTGGACCCAGTGTGTAAGTGCAGTGAGGGAAGAGCTCAGCTCAGCTCTGAGGTTTTGTCTTGTTCTCATAATGAAGCTGCCTGTTATTACAGCTCATTAATTTAATGACAAATCATCACATTCCACAGTGAACAGAAGGGAAAACCATCTGTGGGAAAAGAGCTCGTCAGAAAATATGTCCTATACAATCCCACACAGAGATGAGGACAGAGACTCCAGAGAGGAACCTCAAAGCCACGTGGAAGCCCCTCAGCTTAAAACAATAAGTCAGCCTTATGTAATTAAAAGGGAAGGTAGTGTTGGTTGCAGTCTGCGCTGGGAGCTGCGAGGGGGATTTACTTCTCATGTAGACTTAAACCACTGCTGTTTGGGATGAGGACATGCCTGTGTGTTCAGACAAGCAGGAAAAACCCACTGTACTGTAACAACAACCAAACAGATCAGACTGCAGTTAACAGAAACAGAAAGTTACAGATGTGGGGTCAACATGGGAGTCTGTGTGAATCTGACCTGAGAGCGTAACACTGCAACTGCGGGTGATATCACATCAACTTATGTTCAAAAAGTACTTTGTTCATCAAATTTACATTCAGAGGCTTGATACAGCATAAGTACTAAGATTCACTCTGCTAAGCAGTGTCCAGCAGTTCAGTGAATAACAGGACTGACAGTGTGTGACTTTACTGGACACTTGCCTTGAATTATGAGACCACACAGGAGAAAGTCAGGAGAGACTGTCGCCTGACTGGAAACACCTGCAGTGTTTGAGTAGAAGATTGTAGCTGCTCTGCTAATTAGAATAATATAATAACAATAGAGCTCTCGCAATCTGACAGGCGACTGCATTTAACGCCACAAATCAAGAGGGTGGGTCATCTAGACTCGTCCAAATGTTCTAAAGAACCATTTACAACCTAAATCAATTAATGGAGATACTTCTTTAAACATTCTTTTCAACCAGACCCAAAGAAATGCTGGAACTTGTTTGTTTGATCTCATCATGAGCTCTGACAACCAGCAGCCCAAAGTCTAACCATACTCAGCGTGTGTAAAGGAGGAAGGGCAGAACATCCTCATCCTCACCTGGGAGAAGCTGGAAACAAAAACTAATCAGTGTTTTTGCTTCACTGATGATTAACATATTATCATAACTGTTGTCATCCCATTGTTTTTCAATCAATAAATCAACTAATTGTTTGGCCGCTAGTAAAAACACCTGAAGTACACAGCGAACAGCAGAGGCTGATGGTGCCACAGCAGAGGCTGGTGTTTGCTGTATTATTTCAACAAAACCCTGCAATTTACCAGACAATCAAGAAAGAAAAGAAAAGCTCTAAAGTATGTGTGCTCCGGCAGAGATGACAGGGTGCAGCCTCACCGTTCACAGTCAAAAGGACAGAGATAGGACAGACAGTATTTAAGCAAAATAACCTGAGCCTCTTAACTACCTGTGTTTCTATGGATGTAACAAAGAGCATACCATTAGAAAAGATAGATGACAGGCAGGGCAGACTTAAAATAGACGCAAAGAGCCTCTTCCTGCGGTATCATAGTGGTTTACAGTCTTTTCTACTGACTCACTGCCAGTCACAGCCTCGTCCTGTCCCAGGTCTGATGTTGAAAGGTGGAGTTAATGCAGAGGGAGGAGTGGAAAGCTACAAAATCACTGCTTTGTCTGGTTCTGATGATAAAGTACAGGCTTTAGATTCGACTATACGTACACAGCAATTACTGCATCAGGGCCTGTTGCTGCTGCTGTGGTTGCGTGGCAAGGGTCAGCGTGTTACACTAAAACTGTGACCTGCGGGTGGCCCGTTTGAATTTGCCTTCTTCTAAACCTCTCATTTGATCAATTTCAGCTCAGGCTGTTCATGTATTGTTCTCATTAATAACTATTCCCTCTGTCAGAAAACCAACAGGCGATCAGAGTTTGATAGATGTGGATGAGACGGGGCATCCGAGCGTGTCGTAAATCAGCATTTCACTCAGCACAACAAACATTAAGTTAAGTGCTCTGTTAAAAGCCTCCAAGCAGAAAATGATGTTGACAGGATGGAAATATCAACTGGTCCTGACTGATCACTCCATCATTCTGTCAGGACAGGCGGGGAGCTGAAAACTGTTATAAATCAAAAATCAGCAGATGGAATTTACCACCTCACTCCCCTTTACTCCCTGTCACTGTGTGACCAGTAAACAGAGATGTTCAACTACAATGAGCAACTGAACTGACTGTACTATGTCTGTGTTGTTCCAGGTAAGCAGGGCCAGTGTGTGTACCAGGGCCTGACCATGTTTGACCAGGCTGTCTGGTCTCCAAAGCCCTGTGTGACTTGTCTGTGTACCAGAGGGAAAGTGGTTTGTGACGAGATCACCTGTCCCCAAATGCACTGCCATTTCCCTTTCACCCCGGCTGGGGAGTGCTGCCCTGTCTGCATGGAGCCAGGTAGACACGCAACATGTGGCAACGCCATGCTCCAACATGAGGAGGCAACAGAGATGAGCAATGTGTCAGACAGTCAGCACCAGCATTTGTTCAGTTACTGCTCCAAATGGTTTGGAAGCAACAGCGATGCACACATTTACGTTACTCCCCTAACTGTTCTGCTAAACATCCTGGTTCATTGCTGACTGGTACACTGCAGCTGTGCATGCCCATTGTAACAATTACTGCATCATTTTGAATGTGTTCACTTTAAGTTATATTCACATATTAAGGTAAGGATGACTCTGGCAGAAATTAACATTTAAACTTTGTAACTGAAAAATGTGTAGACTGAAAACAACTTCAGAGGAGCATTGACCTGAGTCAGTTACCTAACTTATAACATTTCTAATGGTACCATGTGTGTATAAAATACCGCAGAACAGAACAGGTTTAGAGTAATCAGGCCAATATGTAAATGGTTCACTCATGAACTGGAATCAATTAGAGACACAGTTTCCATCTCTGAGGCCTCAGCATGCTGTGCCTTGTTTCCACCATGGCTTTAAAAATGTGTTAGCACATTTTGGGTCCGATTAGCACATGTTGTGAAGGTTTAAACATGTCTCTATGTTGGGAGGTAGAGTACATCATGTTGTTGTCAGCATGGCCAGGATTTGTATTACCTTACTGTCTAAGTTTAATCTTAACAGATTTAAGACTGGATGCTCACATTTAGATTGACACTGGTTTGCCAACAAGCTGCAGAGCAACATTGTAGTAGGATGTTCACTTGCTGGAGGCAAAAAACAAGTTTATGGGATAGCCGGCATGAAAGGATGTTTTGTGCCTACTCTACACAAATGACAAAGGTGATGGGTGGAAATTGCTCAATATCTCAAGAAGGAAACCTCCATGTAAGTGAGTAACAGCTGTAAGCATCCAGCACACTATCAACCACCTTATTAAAGTCCAGGGCTCTGACCTTGGATTTTAATAAGGTGGTACGCAGCTTTGTACAAAAACAGGAGGAAGAAACACCTGTTTTATGCTCAGACGGCTCATACTGTTACTCTGTGTTTATTGCTGTGTAGTAGCTGAGCAGTGCAAGTGTTTGTCAAGCTGTGCTCCATATCATTTAATGCTGCAGCATTGAAGTGGAAAGGGCATTACTGTTTCATTTAAAAACAGCACAGACAGTTTGCTACAGGCTGCAGCCATCCAGTCTTGTCAGATATCTCACACACAATGTTTTATATCATTTCATTTATATTTCAATTTCATATTTACCTCTGGACCATTACTGCTTTACAGCACAACCCTTTCTTTTTAAATCATGAAAATGTCGACGTACAGTAACCACGACATTGAGTCTATAAGTCAGCGACTGGTGAAGCAGCAGTAAACCTCGTCAAGTTATTTCATCTATGATTTACCGCTCTATATAAAACTGTAGGTATCACAGCAATAAACATAGAAACATATAGTACATTGTGCTGCATGTTTGAGGGTTAACACTTAAAGCTGTTTTATACTCAGAGGAATACTGTTGGCCTATCTAGTACCACTGAGGTATTCTGAGAGTTCACGGTCACTATTTTTCATCTAATATTTCTTGATGACTCTTTATATATAGTGTGACTGATATCTGACTATAAAACAGCATGAGTGAGAGAAAGGTCAGCTAAGGTTGGACTTCATTCAGTCAATCCAGTATCACAAAGAGGACCAACGTTAACTGACTGTGCTCATATGAGCGGTGTTTAATTGGATCTGGTCCAGACTGGTCTACAGCAGCTGACTGCTCTGTAGTTTCAGAACTGATCTTGTATCAGTCCATCTGTCTGTCTACCACACTAACGCACAACCGTCTCTGTCCATCTCCTGTCTGTATGTCCACCTATCATTCTGTCTGTGTGTCTGTCTGTCTTCACCTCCTTCCCTTCTCTTTTAGTTTCTTTTTTCTCCTGTCCCTCCTCCTCTTGCTTCTTCCTCTCTTGTATTCTCTTCTATCTTATTTGTGTTCCCTGTCCTTTCTTCCCTTGTTCTATACTGTCACCTTTTTCTTTGGGGTTGACTACTACTGGTCTTGTACTGCCTCCTGCCCTCTGACTGGCTGCTCCCGCACCACCCTACACCCACACTAGAACCTGACCTCAGCCTTGAACTTTCTGGTGACTCCCCAGTTCCCAATGACCCCAGTAGGTCGGCGACCCCACTGACCCAGGAGGACATCCAGCGAATACTCTGGCGGGAGGAAGAGGAGCACCGTAAGGAAGAGGAGCGACTGAGGAAGAAGGATGAGGCGAGGAAAAAGAGGAGGAAGCAGAGGAAGGAGCAGGCAGAGAGACAAAGGAAAATAGCAGAGGAGAGGAGGAGGGAGGAGGAGAAGGCATTGAGACTGCAGGTGGAGAAAGAGGAGGAGGAGTGGAGGAGGCATGTGGAGGAGTTGGAGAGGAGACAGGAGGAGGAAGACAGAAGGCGGAAGGAGGCAGCGGAGAGAGAACAAAGGGAGAAGGAAAGGAAGCTAGAGGAGGAAATAAGAAGGCAAGAGGAAATTTTGAGGAAAGAGCTATTGACCCTGGTGGAGGAGGAGGAGGAGCGGCAGGAGGAGGAAGAGGAGGAAGTGTGGCTGAGAGGAGATGTGTTTCAGATGCCTCCAAAAGAACCTGAAGAACCAGAAGAACCCGACCTCCTCCCTGTCCCGATCCCAAGACCCCCTGCTGCTACAGAGGATGAGCTAAAGGAAATGGAGGCAGAGATGGAGGAGGCAGAGGAGGTGGAGGAGGAAGGGGAGGAAAGGGAGGTGGTGGTAGTGAACAGGGGAGGCCTCCCACCAGGCTGTGACATATCTGATGTCACTGTGACATGTGAGAACATCAAACTCGTCTACTTTCCTCCTCTGGCCATACCTGAGCTCAGATCTCTCAGTCTGGAGGGTAAGAACACAAGGAGCACAGATTACAGCCATTTAACTTTCAGACTGTGTAACTGCAGTTAAAGACAGCATAAACTTTAAGACTCAGTCGAGATCTGTACTTTTAGTTTATTTTTAAATTCTGATTCTGTGCAGCATACTAAATTTTAAACCTTATTTCTAATGATTTCTTCAAATCCTGGAAGTCCTTACTCCAAACAAATTCCCCTGCTTAAAGGATGAATCTGGCATTATTCTGCATTATAATCCATTTAAAGTCTGTCTGTCTATTCCTGCCTATTTATCCCATCTGTTGCACACCTGACATTTAGCTTTAGTATTTTAGTTTGTTGTGTGTGAAGTTTCTGCATTTTATTATCAGTAAAACATTTCTTCATAACATTAAAACTAATATTTTATATACAATACACCTAGAAAGTGCTTATACAACCTATATTATTCACAGCCTTTGTTTAGAACAAACTTAAGACTTGGCAGCTGATAGCTGAACATACAGACAGGCATACAGAAACAAACATTACAGCATATGCTGTCAGCCCCTTATTGAAGTTCTTCTGACCTGCAGGCAACAACATCAGCGCCATCCCAGCAGAAGCCTTTAATGGCATTCCCAACCTGGAGTGGATCAACCTGAAGAAAAATAAACTCACATCTGTTGGCATTGATGCCAAAGCTTTTAAAGTAAGACAGCAACGTTTCTTTTTCCAGCCATCAGCCACTTTATTATGAATGGTTTTTCAGGAGCTTGAGGATTTTAGAGCAAAGCTTCAAGGCTGGCCTGTAGAACAGACACTAGAAGGTCTGAGGTAATGCAAACAGACAGAAAACTAATACGTGAGAATTCATGAGACCCACAGACAGCAGACAGATCACAGACAGATCACAAAGTGCATGAGTCAGAAAGTGTTTTAAACACGTTTAAGACTTAGAGAAGAGAAAGATGCGATGAACAATAGGGGAAATCAACTTTGCACACACCAGCATCACCACCAGCACCAGCAATACATCCCAGTATCATCAGAGCCTTCTCTGTATGTGTGCTTCAGGGTCTGAAGATGCTTAGGCGCCTGTACTTGGATGGGAACCTTCTAGAAGCTGTGCCCTCTGACCTTCCCCCAACTCTGCAGGAGCTGAAGATCAATGAGAACAAACTGAGAGGAATCCATAAAAATAGCTTTCAAGGTAAAGACATGGTAATCCAAACTACCTCCATACTGACATCTGCTTTAATGTCACAAAATCCTCTGCTAGCTTTCAACAACTGCCCATCAAGCTGCCAACCAGCTGTCTGAAAATCACTTGATGTGACTGCAGCAATTGTTTATGGACTCACCGCTCTGTTCTTTCTGAACTGTGGAGTACGGTTTATTCACAAACATCAGTTTATTCACAAACATCAAAATGATACTGATTAGTCTGTCTTTCTGCAGGGAATCCTCTTTGGCCAAGTGCAGTAGTGGCACCAGCATTCAGACACATTACTCAGACAACGATAAGGAGTTTGTAGCCTGTTTAGCCCTACATTGTGTTGTGCACTGCTCTTCGATAGCCTCTAATGTTTAACAGTACCTTTACACAAGTATGTTATCCTTCCATGAAATGAGAATGTTCTGTTCTACAGAATAACTGACTATTTTAGACGGACAGATGTTCCTTTGCTGGGCTGATTTCACAACAACTTTCCAGTTAAGGGACACTGAAATCCCTTTATTTTCTATCTTTAAGATCTGAGCAGCCTGGTGATTCTTGAGTTGGAGGGAAATCTGCTGAATGAGGGGAATGTAGATCCTCTGGCCTTTGCTCCCCTAATCCAGCTCTCCTACCTTCGACTTGGCAGAAACTTCTTCCGCACTGTACCACAAGGACTTCCATTGTCACTGCTGGTATGTAGAACTACTATATATCTTTGGCTCTTCATACCCCACAGTAGGACACCACGCAGCCACACCATTTACTTTCTTCATATAAGATCAGGATCAAATGCTGTAGCAGGAAAACTAACTTTTTGTAAAACAGTGGGCATAAATTACCAGCAGAATATTACTTTAAATTAAATCAGGCATTCAGTCTCATTATCAGATGTGTTCTGAAAGGCTGGCTGCAGTCAGTCAGGAATTTAGGTTTGCTGATACATCAGCATTTTCGCTTTGGCTCTGATGTTTAAGACTTCTCCACTGAGTAAACTCTGCTTCTACCTGTGGGAAACCAGTCCACCCAACTTGTAATTACAGCCTCTGGTTAACCACAAACTCTGCAGAACACTAACAAAACACTGCTGCTGTAAATCCACCTAAAAAAACAACTTTACATTATGACTGTGGAGAGGTCCTATGCACTCGCTGCTCATCCAAAACACCATATCTTTTCTTATCCTTAGTCCTGGAGATGGTAAAATAGCTTTAACACGTGTTCTTTGCCAATTAGCTCTGGAGTTTCAGGATTTATCGGCCTTTTTCATCTTTGTATATCCAAGGATGGTTTTGGTCTTGATTCTTTATGGAGTAATTCTATTCAACTTAATTTCATTTGGATAGCACCAAATCACAACAGAACGTCTTTTAGGGCACCTTACATATAGAGCAAGTCTACGCCAAACTCTATACAATTACACAACAAACTTGAATTTTGCTTTGGGGTGGTTTATGTATTTAAAACTTGCAACAGTCCCAATAAACTACAGACCTGTCTGCCAAGACCTTTTAACGAAAAGCACTCACTTAACACAACTGGTTACATACCCGTACTGTTCCTTCAGTGTGCAACACTACGGGATCCTATCATGAATCTGACATTGAATTCTAATTGATACCCTCGAATTTTCACTAATCAAACATTTTCCTTTTCAGATGTTAAAAAGATGTCTTATGATGTCTTGTTTCCTTCTTTGTCTGTTGTTCAGGAGCTGTACTTGGAGAACAACCTGATAGAGGAAATTTCAGAGACAGTCTTCAATCAGACCCAAAATCTAAATGTGGTTTCTCTGAGACACAACAGGCTGGACGAGACTAGGATGGCCCCGATGGCTTGGATCAACCACAGGTCAGACAAAATATACCTGTACAATGACTTCAGTTCTCTAAGGTTACTGGAATTTACTAACAATGGATTTCACATGTTTTGGAGATTTTCACATGGTCTTATTGTTACCACGACTTTAGTTCAACAGTTTTCTTGTACCAATCACTTGTTTTAATACCAATCTTGTACATACCAGAATGTTACCATTCTGTGGAGCAGCAACACTACCTGAGCTTGACTAACCTGGCTAACTGGGCTAAGCCATTAGCGTGCTATTTTGCCTGAAATTTCCAGGTAACACTCATGCTTAAGAAATTCTGTTCCACATGTATGAGTAGCAGACATAAGGGGATTTTTTTGGTTCCAATAGTTTGTGTCACAGGGCAAACTGACCAGAGAAAGTTAAAAATCAACATCTTGTAACCATTTGAGTGGAATACATTCACTGGTAGCTAATTGGCATCTATCCTGATGCATTACTGAGTGTTTCAAAGAGCAAAGAAACACCGTTTTTGGCCAATTATAGACAGAATGACAGTGACATTTCATTTTGGGTAATCAAGTGTCTTCAATGGCATTTAAAGTCTCTTTCACATCCTTTCTCCTCTTATCTGTCTGTTTCTCTACAGAAATCTGGAATCCATTGACCTTTCACATAATCAGCTTTACCTGGTTCCATCCTATCTACCCAGATCTCTGGTCCACCTAGTGCTGGTGGGAAACAACATAGAAAGGATACCTGGTATGTTGAAAGTGTTGAAAAAAAACTCAAGGTCAAGATAGTTTGAGGGGTTGACTGCTGTGCTGGTGAACGTGATAAGTTGAACTAAGCTCACCATGTTTACAGTGCAGGAAATAAGCAACAATGGCAAAAAACAGAAAACAAACTGGCTTGTGCCAGCCCAAGATTAACCTGAATTCTCTGTCTGTCGCTAAATCTCATTTCCATGTAAATTCAAAAGAAAATCACAAACAATATCAGCTCTATCCAGAAGCTCTTGCTTCATCCACCTACCAAACAACAATTAGATACTGTAGATATGATAATGGGAAAAAAAGAATAATAAGTTGCAAACCAAGAAAACGGTACAAAGGCCACCCATAGTTTCACTGTTTCCTTCCAACACTTCCACAGGTTACGTTTTTGCCCACATGGACCCAGGTTTGGAGTATCTCTACCTCTCCTTCAACAAACTGGATGGGGAGGGAGTTGAACCTGAATCATTCTTTGGTACATACAACTCCATGGTGGAACTGTGTCTGGATCACAATCAACTGATCACTGTGCCATCGGGCATCAATGAGATGACCAACTTACACTTCCTAAGACTAGACAACAACAAGCTCAGGTATGAGGTCAACATTGTCAAGTATCCATTTTTATCCCGTATACAGCCACTAATTCAAAGAAATTCCAATGAAGCTGAGTTATGATAATGTACAAAACTTTCTAAGGATGGAGGGTGTCATATGCTGTTATTGTAAAGACCTTTGAAGAAGATTTCTAAATTTCTTTTTTGGGCTATTTAAGTTAACTACTGGGATATGACCTGCATACAGAAGTCTCAGCTATTCATTTGATGAGTACACTATAATGATAGAAATGATGAGGAAAAGCTATAGGGATAAGACCCAAGTTGTAATGGACTGTAATTATCTTATTAATTAATGTTTATTAATTAATCATTAATTCATATTGTTCTAACTAATCTTTTTTTATAGTATATTGCAAAAAATAGTTTGTTCCTAAAAATAAGCTGAAACTATATACTTCACTGTCATCTTAAGTAGCAGAATCCTCCAAGAGAAAACAAAACCAGGCAGAGCTCAAGGGAACACAAGTAAAAATTCAATACAATCCTGTAAGACAAACATCACAGAGTCCCCACAACAGACCAGAGTCTGACCAGATGACTGACTCATTCATCGCAGCCCGCCAGACAATCCTAAAGCTGAAAGTTCACAGGACGGAGAGTTGTCTTGACGACAAGGAACAAAACAAGTTGATTCATATTTCCACCTGAAAGTCACCCTGAATCACCTCATTCCTCACTCACTCAGGTCCGTGCATGGTACACACATTTGTCCAGGTTGCGGACTGGGTTTATATAAACATAACATTACAATCTAAACACTGTCCCATGCTTCATCTTCATTGCCAAGGTGGTTGAAACTCCAGTTGGGACCTTTTAACTAACAACTGAGCAAATGCTGCAAATTATTATTAGCACACCGTGTAGTACAAATAATTAAAATAAGCTGTAGTATATAGAAATATAAACAAAGACTAAAAACTTGAAAGCAAAAGAAAGCAGGGTTGCCCTAAATTACGAGAGGTTTTAAATAAAAACAGTCTGTACTATAAAAAACAATGGCATTCTCCTCAGGTGGGAAATGTGAGGAGCCTGTAAAAGAAAGCAGCAACACAGAGACTGAGAGTTAGCGTTCAAACACACACTGAAAACTAATCATGCATATAGGTAAGCATGGTGTTATGTAAGGCTGGATAAACAAGTCAGATGGCTTAAAAATGTGCTCTTGAAAAACACATGGAGCCACTGCAGTGCTGCGGGCGCACACTTTTCAGTATCAGTAGCATTTGGAATATTCAGATTTGTTAAAAGAGAATAGCAGTCATCTGTGGGTTCTAATAAAAGCAAGTGTCAGCATTTCAGCTTCATTCAGAATTAAGCACAGAATCTCTTCTTCTTTTATACAAACAGAATGTATGTATTTTGCTCATTTACAGTTTAACTGAACTTTTACACACACAAGTATTAATAGTAGTGAGGCAGACAATAGGAATGCAGATCTGAAGAGTTTTCAAGCAGAGACTTTGCCTTGATTCAGGATTTCACTTGTTTTGATGCTTTTATTTGATGGTACGCTGAAATGATATGGATTGTGGACTGTTGGGTGGACAACCATTGCAATCTAAAAATATTTACAAGAAGACTGATATTTCATAAACCAAATGATTAATTGATAAGTAATTACTCAGTATGAAAAGTGCATTTGACTGCTCCCTGATACTGTGTCTTTTAGGAGTATCCCCGATGAAGGCATCTGTGATCCAAACCACAATGGAGACGCCACTCTAGTGGCGCTGAGGCTGGAGAATAACTACATCGACCCGCAGAAGATCTCACCGACAGCGTTTTCCTGTGTACGCTCGTCCTCCAGCGTGATCTTAAAACCGCAGAAGATCAAGTGACCAGAGTTCACATGAAATGAAAAACTAAAGGACACTTGTTTAAACCATCAGAAACACATGGGCAACGATTTGGGTTTTTACTGTGCCAAGAGAAGTCAGAACCTAAGATACATTTTCCCTCATTACCCGTCTGATTCTGATGTTACTGAAATTACATGCAAAATGATTAGCAATTAATTCTAAAAAAAAGGCTTGCACGTGTCTGATGTACAGGTTGAACATGGAAAAAAAGGAATTTAACTGTCAAAACACAGTCACTGCTGATGTAATTTGCGTTATGGCAATGTCCTGTCCTGTCATATTCTTGGACTAAACTCTTATGAGCTTGGGAGCGTTTCGTCTCTGGCTCATCGTTTTAGGTCTGGTAAGTTGTTCTGCGCTGCTGCTTGGCCCAACCTTAACCAGTATGAAGGTGACAGAACACCTTCAGACTTCAAAATCAAACACATCTGTCTCTTTAGTAAAATGTTAAACTTTGTAAAATGGAAAGAATTCGTGCCCCATACACAGTAGGATGAAAATGCTAATAAAGAAATGGAAAGAATTCTATGAAGTGAAACCACAAGCCCAACACATTATTTTTAACAGCCTCACAACCGTCATGTTCCATCCCTCAGCTCTGTTTCTTCCAATACCCTCTTTCGCTCTGACACACACAGCACTGGGTGTAGTGAGATCAGTGTGACACATCCTTCGTGCTCTTTGTGTTTAAGATTAAAGATGGGATGACGTATAAGTGAGCACTGTTGGAGAACTATTGCCTCTGACAGATACAGAGATGGAGGATTTAAGCACAGGTCCGCCCGTTTGCGTCATCTTTACATTCTTTATCTGCGTCGACAGTGAGTGGACAGTTACAGCGCTGTAACCTCCTGTAGTGCAGTTAAGCCAGGTTTATTCTTGAAGCAATGAGTTACTAAGAGTTTAGATTAACAGTTCAGTGTCAGCAACACATTACCTCTTGATGTCCCTAGAACTCTAAACACGTGTCTGTTGTTTCACTCTGTGCAATAACAGTTCAATCTCACTATGTGATATAGAGTGATGATGGGCCACGTACACACTTCAATAACAGGAATTACATCCAGGTAATGTCCGTGTCTTCATTCATTGTTGGAGGGGATCAGGGTTAGCAGGGGTTTGTTATGGCGTTTCATGGAAATGAGTAAAGCAATTAGGATTATGTGGTCCAAGGACACACATCTCCTGGGAGTACCCTCTAACTCACGCATTAACCTTTAAGTTTCTCTCCTCAAGCCGAACAGACCTGGGATACGTGTGTGGCTCCAGAGGTATTTTCTCTACTTCAACTTCCCATTTCAAAGTTTTCTTTTAATATGTGCTCAAAGTTTCTCATTATTAAACTGTTTATGCCTCAGCTATCAACATGTGTAACTGTAGTGCAATGTAAACACAAGTTGCCATCAGCAGTGAATTAAAGAAATTCCTTTATGTATGAGCAGAGCTGTGGAATAAATGATCTTACAGTACTCAAAGAATGTCCAGTTGCTTTAAATAGCATTTACTGGAGGTACAGTGTGCCTCGGTTTTGAACTTTTTTGGTTTTAAGCCCTAAAATGATCATGATTCACATGCTTTTTATTTTAAAAATGTATTTGATTATTCTCATTGAAATCCTTGTGCCCTTCACTTTGCTCTTGGCTGGCCAACATGCATAAACTGTGTGTGAACAATCACATAATATACTTGTTACAATGTTATCTTACGAAATTCTAATAAACTTCTCTTCTTCCCAATGATGAAGTCTCTCCTGCGTTCACTCCTCATATGAAAACCCCCAGAATTATCATGTGACCTTTTTCGGTCCCTATATCACTAAGGTAATATTATAATCGTTATAGTAACAGTGCTGGCAGTCATTTCCGTTATGTTACAGGGAGCATATCATGTGAACTTGAATGCAATCAAGAGTCCTTGGAGCATTAAGATGCCTGTGACGTAAATGTATTCCCTGGACTTCAGCAGATGACTGGGACTGTGTGTGTCTACCTGCCTTCAGCTGCATATGTGCACGTTCTTGACAAAAGAATCAGTCCTGATTTTGTGTTCTGCTCTGTGGAACACACCACAGCATAACCAGGACTGGCTTTTTGAGTATGACCACAGGCATTGTTATAAAAAATCTGGAAACAATATATCAACCAATGTTACCAAGATATGTCGGGAACTGGGCATTTTTAGTGTTAATACGAACCTGTCAGTGCTCTCTGCTGGACAGATTATGTATATGACTTCTTTTTACTGCTAGCTGGTGATGTACCATATATCTGTGATGGTTTAGGGCAATCTATCTGATGGACAACCCGTGACTTCAATTTCTACAGCTGCAGATGTTGTAGATGAACATTCCGACTTCTAGTGTGTGCAACATGAACACGGACACCGATCTATATAATCTGGTTCACACAACCAAACTGCTCATTGCTTCTACTGATAACTGCTTTCTCAACCTTATCGTGTAATGAATCCTACCTTGCTCTAAAACAACAAAAGTGCATTCATGAATCTTAAGCCTCGGTCATATAATCTGCAACTTGTTGCCAATGGGCGCAACACCAGACCTTTTTAAATTAATGAAGGGAATCAGAGTGGTGATTCACAGGTCTGAAACCAGGCCAAGTCTCATTTTCCCATTTGGAACACTATAACAACTTGACTTTTTAGGGATGCCTGTTGACACTGAAGGCAATACTCGACCTGTGAGGTGTTGGATATGCGTCACACAACCAAAGTGGACTTTAGGTTATATTCCACTGGATCCCCTGAGCTCTTTTGCTGTCAGCACGTTCAGTACATTGAGAAGTGCGTTCATTTACTTTCTTGTTATCAAATTAACACCCCCAGGCTTCAGCAGGGAGGTGGAGCCATAATGACTATTTAAAAATGAGTCATGATAAATCGTGGTGCTCTTTGTATCACATGATGTCTTGCCTCATGCAATGCACATTCAGTGAAAGCTGTAATTATCAGAGGTGGAAGCCAACTTTATCATAATATTTTCCCCTAAAAGTTTTGAGGTTTAGGATCATTTTCTTCAGGAGCAGACAGATCTAAAGAACAATCAGGAAAGGAAAGCTCAGAAGTGATGAGGACAAAAACCTCAGCTCCTTCTTCGGTAAGACAAATTGGAAATACTATGTAATCATATTCAGACAAAAATAAACCTTAAAGTAGAAAAGCAATAAAAAAACAACAATCAGCAATGTCTGGTCAGTTTCGAGATGCTGGCAGTCGTCATCATACTTTAACTGGAAAACCTTCTTCCAGTGATCAAAGGTTTTCCTGCAGAAAAGAGAAAATTCGTCCTGTCTGCCAGCATGAACAGCTGCTGCATTCATCAGTCTCACAATTCCAAAACATGAAGGAACAATCTAATAGTCATTAGTCACATGACCTCTTCAGTGCTCCCCTGGATGAGGACATACAGCTGACAAATTCAGCCAGAGGCAGATATTTCATCAGGTACAGATCATTCGTATGAGGAAGGACAGCCGCCCAGCTTCGTAACAGGTTGAATTATTCCAGAGATAATCGGAGGAAGTTTGACCAATTTTTCCTTTTTCACTGTCTTTTTCCTGTGAATTTCCTGTGATATTCCAAAATGTGCAGCCCTATGAAAGGGGTTCAAATAAAACTGAAAAAATGATTTGACGAGTGGTCGTAAGCTGCAGACATGCATCCACTGAAAACAGTCACAACCACTACTATAGTCTAAGATGGTCACAAGCCAGAAAGCTAGGGCGCCATTTATATAATCCACGTTATCTGCAGGTAAAACACAGTGAGTGCACCTGACACTTATTATTATTGATTATAAGGTATTACTATATTTTATTCATTTTACATTGCTACTTACCAACTAATTAGAGAGGGCCGATCAGAGCATGTGGTAGATTTAGTTTTGCGTGTAGACAAAGTTTCCGTTTTTGAATGTCTGGCTGAGCAGCTGTGCACCAAATAAAATTAGGATAGGAAAGGAATTAATTGTAATTTCTATTGTTACTATATTACCAATATTATTGTCAGATAGCTGAAGGTTCTGAAACCTATACCCAATTATTTATAGTTATATTTTTTAAAAACACTCTATCAATCTTGCTACCAGCTTGCATCAGGTAACGGTGAAGGCCGCGGACGGAGAACACTGGTCAGCTGCGCAGCCCGGGTGGGTAACACTGCCAGCTGCAGGTAACACACTGGGTTGTGTCCCCGTCACAGCCCTATTGAATTGTTTCCTGGCAACAATGTTCCTGTGGCACTCAAGCAACAGCAGCACTGAGGCAACTCCTTGGCAGCGCCGCCCCGCAGGTTGCCCAGCTGACTCACAGCTTTAAAGGCTCGGGAAATTCTTTTCAGCATAAGAACACAACAAGCTCCAGCCAGTCCAGAGCTGTCAGACATATGATGGGCTGGAAACTATGAGATCCTGGGAGACAAGAGACATCCTGACCGCCTCCCATCAGGAACACAGACCATCTACCATCAGGAAATAATCTCAAACATCTAATTTGCAGTTTGAATGCTGTAATTTAAACAATTACACCACAGATTTCTTCACAACCACAAACCAATTTCCCTCTTTGGACTATTAAAGCTACTGAATTTAATTTTTCTGTGGCAGGGTAGACCAGTCAGCTGACATGTATGAGGTTATAATGCACAAGATCTCCCTGAAAAGTAGATGACGGCACGACAAACATCTTGCTCAAAACAAAATTTGTGTTTTGTACTTTTTAGACAGATTGAGAGGAAATGGCTACATAAGCACTGATATCCATGCAAACACAACACAGCAGGATTTACTGTTAGCCTGTGGTCCTTCCAGTGCAGAGCGCCTTTGTCCTCTCACAGTGCACAGAAGGGAGCACTATGGAATGGAAACAGTTTAAAGCAGGTTTACACCAGTGTCTAATCAGATCCCTGTAATGTTTCTGAAAACGATGTCCTTTAATCTTTAAGTCTGGCTCGTCACAGTATTGTTTCAGCAGAGCTATGAAAGTGTGATAACAAAGCACTGGAGAGTGAGCCTGGGGTCTTAGGAGAACCATTAACGTGGACCAACATATCCAGCTTCCATATCAGTTAATATGAGCAGTTAGTATGGGACTGAGGTAGTGCTCAGCTCGGTTGAGTGCAACTGGTAAGATGTTTCCCTCCTCAGATAAACAACTAACACAGTGTTATGGGAATCAGGCTGCTCGCTCACTACTTGCAAGGTTAAAATCATTATACGTTTTGATCATGACTTGCTGACATCATTAGTCTTTCAACCAATTTGTATTGCTTGGTGATAAAACGATAACTGTAATCACCTTGAAATAGTGTTCCTCAATAGAAGCCGAAATGTGATAAATGTTCCATTTTAAACTGATAGGCTGAGAGGCTGGGTTGTCTGACACTGGCTACCCTGGGCAAGCAAAATACACCAGTCACTGAGCCCCACCTCCATCCCAGCAAATGGACTACATTTCTTACATTTACCATCATCACTAAAGAGAGGCTAAACAAAGGGCACACTGAGGGAGAGCAAGGAGCCACTGCTAACTGCAAAGCTGAAAAAGGGTGAACGCCTTATTGTTTATGATTAATCATAGTACAGTTGACAATATATAGTGCCCAAACTGTGTAGGCAGTGAGTGGACGCATGCAAGGCTATGACAGTGTTAGGTATTTGTCTGAGTTTTACCTTGGGGGAAACAATAGTCAGTGCTACAAGTAAACTGAAACTGAAGATGTAATTCAGTCTTACAAAACTATTACTACTTTTCTGGGAGAGCTGGGAGCTAGGTGTGAAAACACGAGTTAAAATACTTAAATCGTTTGGAAATTTCCTTCAAAGAGTATGTTAAACATGAGCGAGTGTTGATGAAATGATCATTTTACCAGATCTCTGATGGTTTGGAAAATATGATTTCCCCATGGAGAAGATAAACTGAAACCAGAACACAGACGCGCTCCCAATTTGGTTGGTCTAACTGCCAAACCAGGGCATATTTGAACGGTCTGGCTCTGCCATAAGTTGTGCCTCAGAATGCAGTTCCAGCTAAGCTCAGCAGAAAATATCAGTACTGAATGGAAAAAGGAAGAGTGTAACACGTGAAGCCCTGAGGGAGCAAACTCCCGTTAGCTTTTCCATTCTTGGGAGGTATTTCTCATTTCTGCCTCAAACATAAAGCTTTAGACTTTCCTGTTGCGACTTGTTAAAATACACATCATGCAGAACACAACAGGAAACAAATAATCTGTTTCTGACTCTTTAAAATGGGACATCTATAACAAGGCAAGGAGAAAGCTACCGGTTCTCGCTGACCGAGACAGGGACCTGTAACTTGTCACTTGCCTATATGAATGAAAAATGTGATCATTTGCTAAAAGATTCCTCCAGAAATGAGCATCAGAACTGTGAAAGCAGACAGATTTGAGCTGTGATGGAACGTCAGAATGTAAAGACAGTGTTGCTTTGACTATGGATCCAGTAAAATCGAAAATATAATGCTGCAGAATCATTTTAACGGTAAATTGTAAAAGAGTCTGAATAATTATAGTTTTATTATTGACAACTAACTGATGACAAGCCTCACTGCATCTTAAACATGCTCCTGCTAATAATTTCACTGATGTTAATCTACTGCAGGCCAGCATGGCAGGCTGGGTTCTTTGTTTAGGGAAGTCAGTAACTATGGAGCCAGATGGTGGAATTCCTTAAACGACTCACAGATCCTCTTCCTGAAAATCCCTGGCAGGTTCGGCTCACCTCCGTCCTGACTGTTGATGTTTCAGTGAGAAAATCCAAACAGCTAGAGCTGCTGGATGGTTCCACTATCACTATCCTTTTTACAGACCTTAGTGTAGGACCCACTCATGCTGATGTAAAATACTTGATATGGCAGTGAGCTGTGAGGAGAGGGGAGGTGACAGGCCTACTAGTATGTTCTATGTAAGGACTAGAGCATTTTGGATTCTGAAGCCAACTATCCTGGCACCACTTCAAAGCTCCTGATGAAAAGCACATGACTAAAGTCCCAACAATGACTTTTCAAACCAAGTCCCTGAGACGGGTGTGATCACAGAAAGAGTCGAGAGCTCCTAACTGAAACTGAACCTCTCACCCTAACAACAGAGGTTTTCCGTCGGTGGGGGTGTTCAAGGGGACGTTTTTTTTTTCTTCTGGAGAGAGAGGGTGATGTTGTTCTCCATTCACTGGGAATGTATTGACTGAGGATCCAACTCTCAGCCTTCCAGCTGGACCCTGCTGCTGCTCTGCTCACTGCGTGGGGTTTATACCAGGACACAAACACACCTGACGGCTGAGGTAGGACACACCCTGGATTTATGAACAAATCACCAACCTCATCTTTTTAGGTTTTCAACTATTTGATCTGAACTGGTTTATTTTCAGGGAATGCAGCATCTCAGGTCAGTTTAAAAGACTTCTAGTGAATACTTTAAAGGTAGTGGAGGCAATTCACTTAAGCCACAGGACTAAGCTGCAAAGTCTTGTATGAAACCAGCTGATGTAGGTCTGTATTGTGGGAATGAATGTATTTTAATGGACAATACTATAAACACAATTATTTCTGAGTGAGTTAATTTCCATGCAAATTGTACAGAACAGCAAGTGTTTTAAGTGATTTTGCATAATGGGCAAATCTTAAGGGTAAGATTATCACGGCAGGGCTTTAGGCTGAATTCTATGGTTGTTCATCTGGCACTTGCTTGGAGTCTTGCTTCAAGTTGATCTCATTTGATAAAAACGCTAAGTGATTTTCCATGGAGTAAAGTCATAATGAACTCAAATACAAACACATGAGGCAAAAGTCTGAAAATCACTTCAAGGACAAAGCAGACGGACCTACAACAATATGAGTGCTGAAACAATTAATGATCATCACGAAAGAGTCTAGCAATAGTTTTTAAGATTGATCGTCAATTATAGGAAATTCTGCTTTCAAAGCAACAATTTTCAACATGCCAAACATTCTCTGGTCCCAGCTTCTCCAGTGTGAGGACTTTCTGTTATTGTTCTCATTATAAGCTGAATATCTTTGGATCGCTGGTTGAACAAGTTTGGTTACGTTCTGTTTAACTGGGCTGGACATTTTAAACTATTTTTGACCAAATAATGATAAAAATACCAGACAGATTATTTGATTGTGAAATGAATCATTAGCTGCAGCCATGTGGGTAGTGACACATTCTGTAAGTGAGTCCTGATGGAGATGACAGGAAACAGAAGAGGATGGGAACCCTTTGATTTGGCTGTTATATGAAATGCAGACTCCAAGACTACAATAAGGATAAGTGACCAAAACACTTCAGCTGCATCAGTCTGACTGGAGTGAGGTCAGATGTACTGCATTGTTTTGCAAGGCTGGTCTGATTAGATGGAAGGAAAACACAATAGTGGCAAAATTATCTCAGACTTACCTCCAAGTTACAAAACACACATCAAGAAAACAGGCTTTTCTCTGCTAAAAGAGTGCATGAGGAACAGAAGTCAGTGTGTGCGCAGAGGAAGGGTCTGTGCTGTGTGGTATTTGCTGTTGCAGCAGGATGCTCGACCACCACCACATATTTGTGGGTGGACTAACTGCTCAACTGAAACGCTCAGAATCCGTCAAGATTACGAGAAGCACGCAATCGGAGAATCTCAGCCTCTCTGCTGGCTGCATGAACGTGTAACAGAGGAAGATATATAAATCATTTTGTGAATCACCACAGATGCTGAATAGGTGAGAGCTGGAGAAATATTTATGTTGGCTGCAAGAACTCTTTCCAGTAGACGTTCTCAGAGCCTCATGGAAACACTGAGACAAAAAATAGCAGCAGTTACTGAAACGGACTACTCCAGGAACTCCGCATGCCCTTTCACCATGCTTTGGCAATGCATTCCTCAATCAGCCTGATTCAGGGCGGCGAAACTCAAGTGAATCACAAAAACAGCTGGTGGGTCTGAGGTGGCATTATTACGGTTTGCATTAAGGTTACTACAGTTTCATAGACTACAGTGGTAATAGGTCGACTAATGTTCAATAGAAAAAACAGCTACGGAGGATAAAACACTGTTGAAACACTTGCATCATGGTGCAAGACAATGCCAACCACCAGTGGTGGAATGTAACTAAATATTTTCAAGCTACACTCAACAATATCTATTTGGCAGCAACAAGTTACTTTTCAGATTGACAATTTAACAACAAAACGCTGATGAGCAAATCTCAATTACTGCTCTTAATAACTGTCACCATGACAACCATTTTCCCTTTGTTTCCCGTTTGTTTTTCTCAGGATAACTTTGAAATGTGTACACTACACATCTGAGTGATAACACATCAATGGTTACCAACTTCAGTAAGCCACATCATTTTCTTAAAAGTGCCATTGTACAGCTAGTGAAATGTTAACAAATCACAAACTTGTGACATTGCATAACCATGGGTCATTCAAGTGGACAATGTAAACCGAGGTAAACTACGGGGTTCTGCATCAATGCTCTGTTATGTTGAGGTTGGAATAAAACTGCAGGAAAAAAACAACAACAAACAAGCCACAAAAAAAAATATTCCACTGCTTGGTTATTTCCTTAGTGACATCACAGTCTAGGCCTGTCTATGAGTTTTACAGCTAACCTGACCTCTGTGTTTTCCTGCAGCTCTCCCTGGTTGCTCTGTCACTGACCAGTCTTCTAATAAAGCCATGAGGGTCCTCCTCCTGCTTTGCCTGCTGGCGCTAGGAAACGCCAAACCCTACCAACCAATAAATGTCATGGACTTCATGAAAAGCTATGATATCATGATGGCTGATATGGGTGATGATGACGACGACGACGACGACGATGATGATTATGATGAGGATGAAAATTGTCCAGCTGGTTGCCACTGCTCACCCAGAGTACTGCAATGCTCCGATCAGGGTTAGACACACAGTATGGATTCACATATTACTGCAAATACAGTGTGTTAAGACACCCTGAGCTGTGTCGTGTCTGATCATTGAGAATCACTGATATGCTGTTATTTGATTCAGGGAGACTACCTGTGCGTTTCTGTACTTTATATGTAACAAACTTTCTTTAATCAGCTTTTGTGTCTCTGCCAACAGGTCAGATCTCAGTTCCTGAGAAGATTCCTGAGGACACTGTGATCCTAGACCTCCAAAACAATGACATCACTGAGATCAAGGAGGACGACTTCAAAGGCCTCCACAAACTTTATGTAAGAGAAACCTTCAGACTGGTTTTTAGATGGTACAATTAAACCTGCCCACTGAGATGAACAGTTTCCACATATTAGCACAGTTCAGATCAGTTCTTTTTTGGTAGATCTAGACTCCAAACCTGACCAATTCCAAACCATCATGACAATCTCAGCGATATGCCGCTTGACAAGAGCTGGGTAGTTGAAAAAGAAACCCTGGGAGACTGACTTCCTCAAACATGATGGATGCATGTGGAGTACATTATGACTTTGTTGCTTATAAGACTGGTACAGAATCTGCACAGCCTGAGGAGTGAAAGCAGCAGGTCAGCAGCAGAAACTGCAGCTTCAGTCCTTTGTGTGTGTCAACACAGGATGCATTATTCTACACAGTCTTTCTATACCTTACTGACAGTTCGGCTTTCCCCAACACAAGTAGTTGCCAAAGTCATGTGAGTAAATGGAAACAAGTGAAGGAGGTTAACGAGTGAATTGAAGCAGAACGCTGCATTATTAAAGTAGGAGTGGACCTGTTTGGACAGACTTGTTTGAGACAAGTCAGTCACGCTGTAGCAAACGACAGTGGATCAGGAGCAGCCTCTGATATGAAGTGTTTCAAATTCCACCAAGCTGCCACAAAGCTGTGTATGCCTGAATTAAGGGAGTATGAGGAAGCATGAGAGAAACTGATATATTGACCTAGATAAAAAGTTAGGAGATGACTAATTAATACACTGGATTTTGTGGTTAGCGTGAAGAGCACAAACTTAGTGGGTAATTCCCCTCAAAGTGTAATTTGCTGATTTTATATCACTGGCTAAATGCCTTTGGTTTATGTGCGTTAAAGCAAGGCCTTTTCTGTTTTCTACCCTGTTGTGGCTAATGTTCTGTCTCAAGACATAGGGAACCCAGTTATAGTGCTGTGATGGTACAGTCTTTTTGAATAACCCTGGACAAAGCTTTTTCCATTATCCCTACACCCAATATTGGAGCTACAATTAACAACAAAGCAACATAAATCATCTCTAAAACCAACAACATGTTTGTATCCACCCTTGGTTCTACTGTCAACAATGTTTTTGTTGTTAATTCTTTTATAGTAAGAAATTAAAGGCAGTGAATGACTACGATCAAAATGTCATGGCTTGGTTCAGAACTTCATGTGAATGACAAAAGCATCTTGTAGCTTTTAAAGTTATCAGATGAGAGCTGTCAGTCCTGATGTGACCTACAGCCTCTGCAAGAAACACACAGTTGTTGAGCAGGGGCAGCAACAGCAGGTCTGCGTTTGATCGAGCTGATGTTTTCTCAGCTGGGAAGACCTCCAGATTATACTGTACTGTATATAAGCAAACGGTGAGAACAACATGCAGCCACATCTCAGCACAGTATTAGCAGTGTTAATACAGTGGCTTGTTATTGAGTACAACTGTCTCCTTCTTACAACTGCCATCAGAAATGCAGCTAAATTCAGTTCAGTCACTGCGTTTTATTATGATTTCCCTCACAACAGGGCCTGTTTCTGATCAACAACAAGATCTCCAAGATTCATCCCAAGGCCTTCAGAAACATGGACAATCTGAGACTGCTGTACCTTTCCTATAACCTGCTGACTGAGATTCCTGCAAACCTGCCTCCCAACGTCATTGAGCTCCGCTTCCATGAGAACAAGATTAACAAAATACAGAAGGATGCATTTAAAGGCCTTAGGAAGCTCCACGTGCTGGGTAAGACCTTCAGCTTTCTTTATAAGATTAGCAATAATCAGTGCTGACTGGCAAGGTCTTTTTTGCCAGAAAGTGTTGCTCAATTGATGATTGATTGGCAAAAAAGAGGTAAAGATAAATTTGTTACCATAGTTTGGGGGCTATTAACAATGAGTTTTCATGACAATGAATTGTCCAAACTGTGCAGTCACATCTGCAAGGCTATGTGACAGGAATTTTATATAGTTATGACAGCAAGGGCCTGCGTGAGTAATGTGCCAAAGAGTACAGGAGCATGTGTGCATACATGCAGTATGTACAGAACTGCATGCGTGTCTGGCCTGTTGTTTACAGGTTGTGAAGTGTCACTTTGCATGCAACAGTGTTGGGCCTCTCATTAAAAGACCGGTGAATCACATTCTGCCAGCAAACAAAGTCACCACAGAACTTCTTGTCTTGTATCACATTTAGCACTGAGCAAATAATTAACAAAAACAGACAATAGCTTATTTCAATCAAGCCCAGCTTTGATTTGTTATCAGTAGATCATTCTGATTAGTTCAGTGCATTTGCAGATGTGTAAACAGTTGACCAGCTCTCTGAAGTAACTAATAGATCTGCTGTAATTCACTGGATGTCCGCTCTCTACCGTAATCAGGAGATGTAACAGATCATGTAAAGGATCATTAATAATCAAACCAGATGTTTTGTGTTTGTCCAAACAGAGCTGGGTGCCAACCCTCTGACCAACAGCGGAATTGACCTGGGAGCTTTTAATGGCTTGTCAACCCTGTATGTTGGTATGGCAGAGTCCAAACTAACCGCTGTACCAAAAGGTAGAATATCACCCACCTCATGGTATGCTGATTTATAAAAATGAATGGTAAACTCTTTGTCCTACAGTCATCCATCAAGAGTTCTGCTTCACTGAACCTCAACTGTACATATAAATGAGGCATGAACAATGTTGGTCACTATGCTGCCTTGATGGTGTGTTTCGTCATCTACACTCTACACTGGTAATTGTTGGTCTGTTTTGTATCTCCCAGACCTCCCACCCTCCATGACAGAGCTGAGCCTGGACTACAACAAGATCTCTAAGGTGGAGGTAGAGGACTTCATCAGATATAAAAACCTGCTAAGGTGAAAACCAGCCACACTTCACAGAAACATTTTCCATTAAGCTTACATTTATCATTCTAATCTGACAAAGTATATGGTGAAGGTTTGCAGAAAAAATATTTACTGTTTATAGTCAACAGTTGAATGTATAATGTGTAATCTATTTTGATTGTTACACACTGTGTGATGGCATGTCCAGTCAACTATATTTGTCGTGTCTCCAGGCTGAGGCTAGGCTTCAACCAGATCAAATTTGTTGAAAATGGCAGCTTTGCCAGCATCCCGAACATCCGCGAGATCCACCTGGACAACAACCGTCTGAAAAAGGTTCCACCAGGCCTCAGCTCCCTGCGCTACCTCCAGGTGAGATGGAGACACTAACAAACAACATCAGCAATTTTGATCACTATCAGTGCATCAAATTGCCTCCCACTACGATCGCAGGGCTTCTGAGACTCTGTCATTAGACTTTTTAACTTTGTGCTACACTTGACTAAACACAATGTAGTTAATACCCAAAATTTATCATCAAAAGAACAAGACAACTAAATTTAAAACTCTGTCTTGAACCACCGATGTTCTGCATCACTGCTGACAATGCACCGGTACACATGTCAAATGCTTCAATTCATCCTCTCAAAATACCTCCAATTACTTCAGCAGCCTGTAGTTTGAAATGATGATGTTCAGCTTTTGCTCATGGAACTCAGACTGCTCCTGTCTTTCTTTCCTGGTCTTAATGATGTAATTTTGAGTTTCCAAGGTAGCAGCTGAGAAGCATTAGAACTGAACTCCCAGTTATGTTTGGTTTATTGACAAGGCAGAAAAATTACTGATTAAAAAAACAAATGTCTTCTGTCTGTTTAGGTGATTTTCCTCCATGGAAACAAAATCAGCAGTGTGGGAGTCAACGACTTCTGTCCCATTAGGTCCAGTATCAAGAAGAACCTGTACACAGGAATCAGTCTGTTTGCCAATCCTGTTAAATACTGGGATGTCCAGCCAGCCACCTTTCGCTGTGTGACCGGACGAAGAGGAGTTCAACTTGGAAACTTCAGAAAGTAGAAGTAGGGAGTGAAAACAGCGAGACATCTCAGAAATGGAGAACTGCCGATATCCTCACTGCAGTTTGAGGAATGAGCTGGAAATTATTCTCATAAAATAAAATAAACCTGCATTCCTTCAGTGTAAGTTGTTCAGGAAATGGGATAAATATTCATTATATTGATGTAGTAGAGAGTAGGAATGCCGACCACCAAGTGCCTGTCACAACACTCTGCAATACTGACCGTTTTTTTGTTTTGGTACTAGCAGCTGGTAGTAACACTCAGTGGCAGGAAGTTGACATCCACATACAATGATGCTGTCATTGTAATTACCCTTTTTTTTTTTTTTTTTTTTTTACTGCTGGCTAATCAATCACTGCATCCCTACCAGAAACTTTCATATGAAAGTTTTCAAAACCAAACCAAACCATTAGGTGATACTTAAGTTTGATCCCTGAACTTAAGCTGGTTAAACTTTCTCAGAAATACAGCGCCTCCCTCTGGTCATCTTTTGAAGTTTACCTTTGTCGTTTCATAAATCTGACCATGTTTAGTGTGATACCCTAGAAAAATGTCAATGTTGTTTAGTAATACTTCTAAACAACAACAAACAAGCTGTATCCCTATGTCATTTCCATACACATTATCTTTCCAACATTTCCAAGTTGAGACATTGTAATTTTCAATGAAAGGTCACGATAGGCCAAGGCTGTAACCTTAAAAACCAATCCCTCCCTGCAGAAGTCTGTACAGTCAATGAATGATGGTGGCATTATTTAGTGCAATAAGTCACTTTGAAGCCTGATGTCTGTCTTTATGTGAATGTTTTATATTATCTCACTGCATGTCTGTAATGTCTTTATTTTGTAGCTAAGAGCTACATGTCAGACTGGATTATACATCGTCTTTGATGTAAACCTAAGATATCACATTGTTTTCATGAACTATAGCAACCAAGTGAACAAAAGTTATCATTGAAATCATAAGCAGGTGATGTAATGCCAACCTGGAATGTCTGAGAGCATTGTCCATACAATCATGTTCCTGTTTTCTCCAGTGATCTCTCCTCTGAAATGGTGCTATATTTATTTAGTATGTGGTTAAATAAAACCTGGAACACCTCCCCATTCATGTCTTTACGTGTGTGTCAAAATGAAAGTGTGTTGGTGTTGGAAAGGTAACACTAGTCATATTCACTTGTTCTCTGGGAAAACGTGATTTGAGGCTTAATTAAGAAGTCTGACTTAACCAGTGTGCAGGATTCAGTGACAGTCAGCAGAGAGCTTGCAGATGACACCCAAGTAAGCACACCTTCACTTAGCATCCTCTTTAAAGCATGTAGTAGATCTATGGTAGACACAAAGAACATGAAAGGCCCTTTTAAGAGGCAGGGTCTGGTTTTTCCATTGTGGGCTCGTGTTGAAACATGCTGCTGCATCATGTTAGACACATTTTAATTAATCATGTGATCAACTTCTATTGCGAGGCAAAGTATTCTCTCTTTTTGATGATACCTTTGAGCTTACAGTAAGGGGTACAGTTGGTTTTGTCAAGGATTACCTTGATTAGTTTACAATAAAATATGATGGTTCTGCCAGTGTCTTTGTTTGTAAGTAAAAAATAATAAGTGATGAGTTTAAACCCAGAAAACGTCACTCCAGCTGAATGTTATTACTGGGACCATTGGAGATGTCCCTGAGAGGACGCTGACGGGGACCAGTTGAGCCGTTCCATATCCACCAGCAGATGTCACTGCACACTCAACAATTGCAGGGAGTTCTCCTGGTGTCAGTGGAGGTCAGGAGATAGAGCCAGAAAACTAAAGACACCCAGGAAGTGAGTGGTTCAGATTTCAAGTCTATAGTGCTGATTCACTGCTGGCTCCCTCCAAAATGTTCTTGTGTTTTGCCGTGAACAACGCTGTTTGGTCTTCTCTACCACTTCCTCTACAACAAGGAACTGTAAATAGATTTATCTGGAAAATAGTGAAAGGATGAGAGGTCTTGCAAATGCTTAAACATTTTCTATGATACAGTACGTTCACTGAATATTCATGTTTTTATAGCTGCACCATGGCGTCACATGGAAATATTGCAGAACACTTTCACATTATTTTATCATCAAAATTCAGGTCTGTGGTTTCTCAGAAAATGCCACTGAACAATCTGGCAGGGTTGACCAAAGCCCTAATCTAGGACAACTGTATTACAGTTCTGGATCATCACCACCATCTAAAAAGGAACTCGCTGCATGGCAGGACATCTTTTTAGCAACTTATAATGATGGTAAAAATCAGACATGGCACATAATAATAAGTAACTCCAACTAAGATGCTAATAGCTGATTGATCTGACTTGGATTGTATGGAATGTGGTGGCACGATGGCTTGGTGGCAGGCTGGGTTTGATTCCTGACCGGCTACCTTCTGCGTTGAGTTTGCATGTTCTTTCAGTGGCATCGTGGGTTCTCTCCCGGGAGCACCAGCTTCCTCCCACTACCCAAAAACATTCATTCGGTGAACTGGGAACTCTAAATTGACTGTAGGAGTGAATATGAGTGTGAATGGGTTTGTCTGTCTCTATATTTCCTGTGATCTGTCCTGAGTGTACCTCACCTCCTGCCCAGTGATTGCTGGGATAGGCTCCAGCAACCCTGCTACCCTGAAAGGGTTAAGCAGTTACAGAAAATGGATAGATGCAGGTAATATAAAAGAAATAGTTTGCCATTTTGGGATCTATCTGTTGGTTTTTTTCCTAAAAGTTGTTTTACTCAACAGAAAGCAATGATCAAAAGTGATACAGCATGACACTACAGGTTTTCTATACAACTGGAAGAACAGTGGTATTGGCTGTCTCGATTGTTGTGTTGGAAATTGAATTACGTTAAACTGCAGAAAGCACCCTGCAGCTCCTAACCAGCTCAGTTGATTTTAAACAGTTCCTTCCACCAATATTTCAGACTCATCCACATACTCAATAAAGTGTCCATGCAGACCAATTTTTAATGAACAGATGGCGCACAGGAATCCCCCTGAGCGAATTCCTGAGATCTGTTCAGAATCATCAATATAAAGCAGTAAAAGAAAAAAATCTTGTCAGCAGATTGGGCTGCACATTTTATTTTACTTAATGATGAGTATTTTTGTGAGCTGATACAAGAAGGGATTGGTTTTACTCTGAGAGCCCTGTACAGACTCATAAATTAAGTCATCTATAAAAGCCTATAAATTGAAGAGAATCATGTGTACTTATTATTGTGCTCTGGCTATGTGCTGAATTGGGCCAAGTGGGCCCAAATCAGCATTTCCATTGATGGACAGCATTATTTTCACCCATCCATCAGGTGAAACCGCTTATCATTAAGGATCTGAGTGTAACTTTCAGTCAGCACCCTGCTTCTTGCCCTGCACTGGTGTGAGCTAGCATCATGCTCCGCGTTGGTCAAAACAGTGGTGACACTGAGGAGACTGAACACTGGGAAACCAATTTGGAAAAGCATAACTATCACTAACATCTTATCGGCTTGGTCCTATCTAAATGCTTGCAAATCACTTCAACGGCAAGAAGCAACCTTGATCAGATCCAAATGGAGCTGCCATGCCACAACCAGCCAGCAAACCTTAGCTTAGCTTACTTAGATTACAGTTATCTATTTGGCCGGCCTTGCTTCGTATCACTCTTGGTTGGTGTTTCTTTCTCTCTCCCAGCTTGATCTAAAGAGGATCTATTTAGAGTTGTGCCTGTGTCCATCTAATGAAGTCCTTCCTTTAGCTTCTAAATGTTTTACTGTCTTCACTAGTTTGTCTCTTTAACTTGCTCTTCCTACTGTTTGGCGCTGTTGAAAACAAGGTGGTAAACAACAGTAAATTTTGCAGTTCATGATATTAAAACAACAAACAGAGAGACGCTAAGTCACTGTGCAGATCTGATTAGAACAATTAGAACAAGAGTTAGTGATAATTCTCTATGGCTGCAACACTAGAGAATACAGTAGATGTATTAAGTCTACACACCCACACTCAGAGTCTTAGGAACTGTTTTTATTAAAGGAAACTACAACACCCTGATTGCATAAGCCTGCGTAGCCTTTCATAATGAGGCTCTAGCTCTGTTCAAAGTTAACAAATCAAATCCAAAAGCATGCCCGTAGGTAAACAGCAAACACCTGCCATCAACAAAAGTGATTCTGATTGAAACCACATTAAAGTCAGCTGTTGCTGCAGGATTTACTTGAATGTCTGGGGTTACATCTTACTGGGAGAGTCATCAGCAGCAAAGAGTTACCAAAGACACTCTGAGATCTAATTGTTGTAAAGTACAAACACTCAGGAGAGGGGTAGAAAGAGTATGAAGGCTTTGGATGAACCATGGGGCTCTGTCAAACCGTCATCAATAAGTGGAGGAAATGTGTCTCCACAGAGACGCTGCAGAGATCAGGACAAGCGTACAAAGTTGATGATAAGATGATAAGAAGCTTATTGTGGAGGCTGTCAAGAGGCCAACAGCCATCTCCTGTATTCTGTGCATGTCTGGGCTGTGGGGTACGGTGGCAAAAGAACATCTAAACTGTGTAAATTCAGCCAGAAGATGCATTCAGGTACCCCAAACCACGTGGGAAAGGTTGCACTGGTCTGACAATGATGAGGATACTTTTGGCGCAGGGCCAAACACCAAACACAGAGAGAGAGAGAGAGAGAGAGAGAGAGAGATTTTTTTATCCACTGTACTTGTGATATCAGTTCTTCCAGGGATGTGACATGTGTGTGTTAACTGTGTGTCCCTACAGCACACATTGGTGATCTTGTGTAAAACAATGGGCTAAAGAAACACTGTGATTGAGCCGTTTTGCTGTGAATTCAGGAGTCTTCATGGTAATTTCTTAGAAATATATATTTTGGGAAGTGATGATGAAAGGACAAAAAGTTCCTTATTCTTGCCATGCTGACAAAAACAATCTGAACAGTAAAACACAGACAGGAATGATGAAGGCGATGAAATCAGTGTGAAACGTGACGGGCTGTGTGTGTTTTCTTTGCCCTCAGTCTGTTTGGGAGGCCCCTGTCAACTAGCAGCCAGCTCCCTGCAGACTCCCAGAAACCCAACACCTGTAAAGCTGCCTCTGTCAAAGCCATCTTGAGCTGAAACCGATATCCACAGTCTGCACAAAATGGGCCGCCGCTGCATTATAGTAAAGTGCAACAACGCGGTGCTGCGAATGGTTTGCTTCTTAACTGTTTTGTCTTTTTAAAGAAGAATCGTACTGCTGGTGGGCTGATGGGGAGCTGCCTCTCTCTCTCTCTCTCGCTCGTTCTCCAGGAAACATATGGAACAGATCTGCCGGTTGGCCAGGCCTCGTTCTGCCACGTCTCACAGTCACACACACACACACACACGCGCGCACGCACAGTCACACGCACACAGATACACGCACGCAAACAAAAAATGGTCCTAACTTCAGGGCTTTTACCTCTCTTAAACCCTCTGCTTTCACTCCTCATGCTCTTCCACTTCACTCTTGTCATTTCCATCTTCCACTCTGTCCTCCATCCACAAACTCTTTCTACTGGTTTCCTGTCCTGCACAAATCAATCTTCACTGACCTATGTTAGTTAAAAAATTAGCTTTATCAGTGATTTGACTAAACCCTGTGTGTTGAAGTATTAATTATGTTCCATGTCAGTGTGCAAAGCATGAACACAAAGGGTGGTACAGCCCCTGGTCTGTCCCGTTCCACAGCCGGCACAGGGCTGCAGACCCTTTTTTGCCTAAATTTAAATACCCGGACTACAACAGTCAGTGCCCAGCATTCCACAGTGTCAGTCAATATGCAGTCAGCCATTGTCAATTTAAAGTCTGACACATGGTCACATGACCAAGCTATAAGGGGGTTTCCCACATGTTTGATAGTGGAAAGAAAACAAGCAAAAGCCATTGATTAAAACAAGTGAGATGGGTTTGTACAGAGTCACCTGGTAAGTAAATGTACAGAGAGACGGGATGCATGAGGAGCTTCCTGATTCAGCTCAGCAGGACAGTGAGTGATAGAGCTCATTGTACCTTTGTGTGTTTGTGCTGTAATCAAAGCAGCACGCTGAAATTAATAGTTTTTACATGTCGGGAAAAATCCAGACAAACGGCTCAATCAAGAGTGGAGGTGTGATCAATGACTAACAGCTGCAGTGCAGCTCGATCAGCACTGAGCACAACACTTCATCCCACATCACATGCAGGATACTTCAGTCATCTCCACCTTTCACTCCACAGCCATGCTGTATTTCTCGAGCTTATTCTGTATTGGTGAGATGATGCAATATTCCCACAAAGACCACGGGAGCGTCAATCAGTCTCACCTTCTTTTCCTCTCCCAGTCAACTCCTCCAGCAGACCTCAGCACATTTTTTTCAGGTGAAAAGCTGCTGGACACTTTTGTTCCTTCTTTCTCTTTTTTTTTGCAGGAGTCAAAACTGTAAATCTGTGATATGTGTTTGATTTACTCTGTCTTCTCAGGAACGTGTCTACTTTAAAAGCCGTTTCACTGCCTGGGGAGATAAATCAGCTGTCCCTCACATATTTTAAATCCTAAAACTATGAATTGAGATCATTTGTCCAGGATTCTACTCTGTCCTCCTTGTTCTTCCTTTTCAGCCTCCCTCACATGACCAAGAGTTGTGTGTTGTAATAATAATAGCAATAATTACACCAAATTAGTATTACTATTATTGTTATTTGATTGACTCAATAAATGATCACAGGCAGACTCGAGAACAACCAGCCAACCTTGTTTGATAGCATCAGGAGCTGTGCTGTCTGCCCCCAGGCCTTCTGTTTAATGCTGCCCTGCAAACTGTGGATCGACGTGGCTGTTGCTCTTAATTTGTGTTGATTTAGCGTTAATTAAACAAAGTGATCCTGTTTTTTGACAACCCTAGTAATAAGACCACCTCAGACAACTGAACTGTGGATTGGCAGACCACACCAGTGAGAACTTCAGAGTTTTATAGTTCCATTCCATCAGACATTATAAAGCAGTCAATAATCAGGTTAAACTGATACCATAGTTTAGTGCTATTTAAACTTTGACATGTCAGACGTGTTGTTTATAAAGTTCATAATCCAATCTGGATTGTCAGAATGAATTGACTTTACACTGACATTTGAAAGAGTCTCATTTTCAATCTTGGCAGTATGTTTAGGTTTGGTTGGAGAGAAAGGAGACTAAATCTTGCTCAACACACGTTTGATGATAATTAGGTCTTTGATGCCCAGAGTGTCAGAAATGCTTTCCATCAAGGAAACACTGAATTTTATAGTTTATCATTTCTAACAAAATCTTTGACATGAATGTCTCAGATGCAGTGAATGACCCTGGTTATACTGGGTGCCTGGAAGAAGCTGGTTAGAGGCCAACAACAGAGGCAGAGGAGGCACGGAGTGAGCTCAGGTTTCCAGAGTAAGCTGAGGACAAAGTGGGCAATGGTAGAGTCATTAAGCAGCAAAGGGCCACTGCTTTCAACCGCTCCTGATTGGAGACCCAAAAACCTCATCCATCACTCCACAACTGACAGATGAATTCAAGGCTACCATATAATCTATAGGACTCGACTTTATAGTTGTTACTAACATTCCAGATAGATGAATGTCTGTTTTCAAATCACATGTTCCATTTTTGAAAATTACAGCCCCAGCAAGTTGACAGGTCTCCTAACTATGCTTCTATCTGTTTCAAGCTTCCAATCAGATAGATAGATAGATACTTTATTAGTCCCGAAGGAAATTCAGGATTAAGCAGGACCCATACAACGTCATCCTCCAACAGCTGCTCCAGTTTACACCGATATTTCAGTTCTAATCCCTCAGTCCCTCACACACAGCCCTTCTAAGTAAGTTAGGTCAAAGTTTAGGTAGGAAATGGATCCATCAACTGAAATGAATGTCAACAATGTTTAAACCTCTCTCTTCTTGCTTACAGCAGGGCTCACTTTAAGATGCATTCCAAACACACAATAAAACAGAGCGTGTTGTCAGAACAGGCCTGTTGTACATCTCGGCCTCACTGAAATTTTAAATGTCATTGACCAAATACGCAAACTAATGTCACATGCCCCAAACTTTGAAAGTTGGACTATGATCTAATAGAACTGTGCAGTTAGAAATGATCAAGTACATAGAGAAGGTTATTCAACATCACACATTCTACGCATTGGTTTGCAGTTGCAACAAAGTGAACGTTCATCTTAAAATTCACCACCTGCTTCAGAGGCATGGAGCACAGCAAGAGAGAGGCTCAGAGAGAGGAGGTGCCCCCCAAAGGAAGCCAGCTTTCACCGACTGTGTGGACTAAAACACACGAGAAGCCTAACTAAACCAAACTTTACTATACGTGGAAAATCTGGGTGGTAATTTCATTAAATTATGCCGTTATTAGGTTTAATGTCTATGATGAGAGAGTGGCCGGAGAACGTGCCGGAGGGCTGGATTGAAAATGCGATTGTAGATCCATTTGTTTTAGCTTGTTTATGTATAATAAACCGAGGCTGCACCAAACTAAACCTGCGGTATTAAAAATGTAATGATGTATTGGTGCTTTTGACAACCTTACTGTGGATGTACATGTATTTCTGCTTTCATCATCCAATTTAGCATTACTTATGCACATATGGTCATGAAGAGTTTAGTTTTTAGCCCTGCTTTGAAACACTATCTCACATCGTCATTAGTTTACTGCGAAAGTTCGTCCAGTAATTGCCCCTCTCAAATAGCACATCATTGTTTTTAGTGAACAACAAATCCTGCGTGGTTACTGCCAACAAAACTAAACAACTAATGAGGCACGTAGTCTCCCCAGACTGTAGAGGAGGAATCAAACACTTCACCGTGCCAATATCACAGCAAAAAAAAGTTGGAGAAGACTGCACATTTAGGCTGTCAGCGCTCACTCAACACACATTCACTGTCCAAAAACACACGCACAAACTAAAAACACTCTACCAACTCATCCAGAGCAGAGCCCGTGCTAAATGAGGCCAAGGAAATTAAAAGGTTTAGAGGCAAAGACTGAAAGGTCTGTTTGTTCATGTGAGAGAATCCTAGCGGTGATGCTTTCTGCAGGGAAAAGACTGACATGAAAAATGAGCAACGAGGACGACGAGCCAATTGCTGTCTGGCTCTGGAGTGGAAAACTCTGGCCAATGATGAATGTGTGTGAGAGAGGGTTTGTGTGAAAGAGGGTGTGTGTGAGAGGAGTGTGGGGATGTAACTGGGAGCATCAAAACAGTCAAAATTATAAAACTGCACTGTGGTAAAAGCATACATGTAACTACACCGTTTTGTCATTCAGCACAATAATGTGCTGAAAACATGGAAAGTGTTAAGACATACATGCTCCAGTGACATAGACTCCAGTTACACAGATTTTATCTTAAACTTGACTTTAAGCTAACACTAAATGTCATAAACAAAAATCGCACCAGATCTCACTTTGTCACCAGCACTCCTGCCACGCTTTGATCGCATTCTGTAACATTGTAAAGCAGCGTCTGTGATGAACTTCATTGTTGAGAAGACAAAAAAGTGGTTGTTGTCAAATCGGGGAGGGGGCATGATAACAGGGACACATCACTACAAGTAACTGCCTGTAGCTACACTTCGACTGGTGATTTAATGTGACGTAACTTACCATACTGAATCACAACAGTTTTGATTAGCAGTTTATTCTACTTCCTTGTTATTAGGCCTGGCTGCGCTCAGGATCAGCAGACACCTTCTGCAAACATCTCAATCTCACCTCGTGTGAGTTTTCAGTCTCTGATGCCTGGGTGGTTGATTGACGTTTTCTTGGCCTTTACAGCTTTGTCATACTGGAATTTGTTGTGATTTTTAGGGCAATGATAGAAATTTGTGGTATTGCCCTGCAGGGCTGCTCCAATGCTGCAAGCAACGTATGTGATTTTAACTTTTATCTGAATCTTAAAAACCCCAAAACGTAAACCTATTCACTACAAGTACAGTGGGATTGATTGGATTCCTAATTTTGTTTTCTCGGCCATCAGCAAGGCTTTCTGTCACTGGTATCTCTCACTGGGTTTGTTTTCCTTACAGCCAGATTATGCTGCTCTGCATAACTTGGTGTAACACCACATTGTCTTTTGTTGAGGGAAACAGTAAGAGCGCTTGTTTAAATGCAACTGATTTCACTCATGAAATGCATCAGAATCACTGTCAATAAGAGACAGAGGTTGTGTTTTTCATGTAACAAGTCCTAATGTCCCATCACCATTTCCTTTTGTGGTATGGTGGCTGTTACACCTGACAAAGCTTTTTTTAATGAAAGGTTGTTTTAGAGGAGTTTGTCAAGCATCTCTGAATCAACTACAGATGACGTGAGTCAGCTTCTGCGAGTTCATGTGATCAATGATAATCCTATCAGCTCACGATGAGACCACAGCTCAGCTCATAACGGTTAAGACTCACGCTCAGTCTTCAGTACAGATTTGATCTGAGCAAATGAGCTTGATAGATTTTCAAATGCTTGATATACAGTAACTCAAACCAATGCACGGAAAAGCTTTTGGTGGTCCTCAGAAAAAATACAGGATGATTTGAGGTTTCTGGGATTAAATTTATGGACAAACTCGCTTCCCTTGTGCTGAGAGTATTCCGTTGAATAAAGAAAGTTACTGTACAGACAGGAGACCAGAAATGAGAGAGACAGAAATACAGAGACAGTTAGACAGTCATCGCCAGAATCACAGACACTGTTATTTTACCCAGTAGCGATCTTAAAGCAAGAGCTTTTGAAGAGGAGTCCAATAAAAAGAGATTTTAACCAGATGGAGTCTACTGCTGAGGACACAGCCATGTTCTCCTCATCACAATTAGCACAGAGGGAAACATTCAAGACCACAATGTCCTATTAAACAGACATAATTACATTAACATGGGAACTTCCCAGAAGTCCCTTGCCTTCAAAAACACATGAAAAACGCATTGACTTTAACCACAAACAATAATATAGATGGACTGTAACTGGAGAGGGCAGAGCAAGCTACTGTACCAGTAGACGTGAGTGAATCACAGACTGAAAAATGACTACATACTGTTTTTACAGGCTAATGGTACTACAGTACACCCCAGCCTGCCTCTAACCTCAGAGATGAGGAATAATTAAAACTGATTAGAGAAACCGGTGTTTCCAACAACTTAGGAATTTCAGGCTAGTTTATGTTTTGCAAGCCTTGTGCACTGTGCTGAGGAACTGATTGATTGATCGATGAATGAATCAACCAAACATTGACAAGTAACAAGGTTTCCATGCCGTAATTTTAGTTTTCTTGGGTTTGGGACTGTTAGTCAGTTGTCAGCTGCTTAGTCAAATAAAAAAAGATTTACTGGCAGGTCTAATCCAAGGCAATATGCATATTTCCATGTTACCATTTTGCTGCGTTTGTATTTGTGAGGAGCTTAAATCCAGCTAGTTACTCCCTAAACTGTACTGACAAATGACAAGTGTTCCTCCATGTGACAAATGGTCTTTACTTCCTGTACCTCTGGATTTACACCTGTGTTCGTGCCATGGGATTACAGTGATGTTGATGGATTTCAAGAATATTGTGTACAGATTTAAAGACAAGGATGACAGATAAAACCACCTACAGCAAATCTGTGAAGTCATCTGAATCGTCACAGGAAGACCAGGGCAATGTCAGTGGAAAATCTCTGTCACCCGCCCACTTAAACATCGGAAGACTACGGAGGCTAAGGCTTATTACCTAAATAAGCCAAATATATGGCTCCAATCAACACAGCAAACAGAAACATATGGAATCGGATGCGCCTGACAGGTTGTAATCATTAGTAATGACTTTATCATGAACTGTCTGAGCACACAGACTGTTGGGATCCTATAGGACCACAGGAGATGGAAGCAAGTTTACGGCCATAGTTATGGTTTGCTGACCACAGATTTAACATGGTGAAAGATTTTTTTCTTTCTGTTTTAAAAAATGTTTTAAAGAGTAGAGATCAGATTTGTTTGATTTTCCTCTATTGAGTGCTTCAGCAGTTGTATATGAGCTGTTAAAGCACTGTGTCTTCTCCCGGCAGCTAATGATCATATTCCTTATACTTTCTGCACAAAAACAATTTAAAAAAAATTAAAAAGTATCTTAGAGTGAGACCTAATACCCTGTGTTTGCTAATTATTATGGAATAATATTAATACTTGTTCACAGACATAGGCACACTTTATATTTTGGTTCACAATGCCCCTCTGAAAACAATGCATGCAATAAGCAATATGGTGATTTTAATCCTGAGAGGAACAACACTGGGATTCTCTCCTTTTTGCAGTGTGGTGATAGTACCTGGCATTGTTAACAGCACTTAGAACCAGTCTGACCTGGTTTATTTAGTCTAAACCTGCCACCTGTCTGCAGGAATGTCTGCATAACAAATCCAGTAGTTAGAGAACAGAGAACAATCATTAAATACCACCTAACACTGGAACCCACTCAACAAATAACACTCTCCATATGAGCCATTATGCTTTGGTCCACACACTGTGTAGATCACAGGCCTACAATTAGTTCCATCATGCTGTACTTGTCACTGAAGGCTGTCAGCCTGCCAGTAGTGTGGCTCATTAGTTTTAATGAGGAGCACCAACAATGTTAACAAGTTGCTCAGTTTGGATAAGTGACAAGACAAGACTCGTCAGTATTTTAGATAGCAGAGGACTCAGCGGTAATAATTACTGAACAAGTGTTCTGTAAAGATTCAACATCAGTCATTAATTATTGGTAATAAGGTTTACAAAGTGAAACGCTCCGTTTGTGACATTCATGTTTCACATCATATTTCACATGGGTCAGTAAAAACCTTGTCTTCAATGCGCTTAGTTAAGTTTTGATGTTTAGATCAGATTCATTCCATCAACGCGGTTTCATTTTCAGCAGACTCAGGTCCAACACTGACGTATGGTACCTAGAAACACATGCTGGCCGCACGCTCCCTCTGTTTTTAGCTTTCTCAGCAGAATCCAAGTCACAGTGCCTTCTAGCTACAACTAAGGCTTTATCTTCTGAATGATAATGACAGTAAATGCTTAGCTGAGACACACAACCTGAAGATAAATGAGTCTCTGTGTGAGGACTTTAAACACTGCAAGATCACAAGAATAACCAAGGGCTTGATTGTGACTGATATCCATTATTTCAATTGAAATTCAGCATGAATTGCTTCTGAGCCAACACTTAATTGTCTCTCAGTTTCTGTCTGGGAGAAGTAAAATGCCAGGAATGCTGGGGTAACGGATCCAGTAGTCATCAGCGAGGAGAGGACAACTCTCCAATACCACTGCACACTGAAACCCAGTCAACCAGTAATACACTCCATATGTCCCATACTGCTTTGTTCCAAAACGTCATGTCTCAGTTGACAGTCTAATCAGACTCGTTCTCCTGTCCAGTACCAACAAAGACCACCATCAAGACGCTAACGTAGTCGACAAAACACAGCCCCAAGACAGCGAAAGAATGAAAGATTTGATCAGAAAGAACAAAGCAAGTGTTTTACTTGCCTAAATCTCACTTAGACTGTTAAAATCAGTTTTCCACCTTTTTAACCCAATGTTTTGCTGTAAAACAGTTGCAATCGCACTGTGGTTTTGGCTCTTTATCACTAAATTGGCTTGTTTTGTAAACTGAGCCTTATGGTAGTAACACCTACTCAGAATTCTTGTGTGTTAGATTCCCAGTTTGTAAAGTCATCTTAGACTAAGCATTATAGTGCATCTAACTCTTTTTATATATTAATGGGGGGTTTGCAAGGAGAGCCACGGTGCATTCAGTTAGCTAGTTTTGTCCCCTCATTTAGCAATGTATGCATCTTGACTTAGAGAGAACACATTATAAACAGGCCAAGCTGTATTAAAACTTGAAAGTACTATATCTTGTTCCCATATGTAGTGTTCTTGAATCCATCCTAAGAATCATGTTGCAAGTGAAACTGGGACTAAAACCTAGTCTGGCTGGTTTGCTACATCAACTTTAAGTAGGAAAAGGTACATGCTGTAGTTTACTGACCGTTCCTGTTTGGAATATCAATGAGAAAATTGTGAATATAACCTAATCTCCAAAGCACCTGAATATACCTTTCAACGAACATAAAGCAATATAGATTAGGAAGATATAGTGCCACACAGCCGCTGATTGTTTTTTATGCTCTTCTATTCAACTGCCCTGTCTTTCAAAGACACCTATGTCAAGGTTTTGGCTGCTTTAGTGGGAAGGAGGGTTTGATTGTTATTACCAGTGACGAGCACAAGTAGGTGGTGGTTGTTAATGACTGTTGTCACACAACCAAACCTTAACCCGGCGACGGTCAATTTTAGTGACCCTACGATTTACAAGAAAAGCGTGAGAGCTCATTTTCCCATCTGAAAGTTACATAAATGCCCCGGGGGATCTGTTTTTAATACTTTCTAATTATAAGAGCAAATAGTGCATTTACTCAGCAATGTACCCATGAAGTTTAAAAGAAGCCAATGACCAATGAGAGTTTATTCTGACTCTGTAGGTATACTGACCAGCTTAGATCATGACAAAGGGTACATTTTGAATTATAGTACCTACATATGAGTCTTCGTCTTCTTTCTATCCTTTCCTAAACAACATCAGCATTACAGACCTGGCCACCCATTCCACTCACCCGTGAAGGACCCCCCTCCCTGGTGCTGTAGTGTTTTGTTGGAGTAGAGAGCTGACAGTAAATCTCATGCTGAGATAAGAACTTCCAGACTTGGAGAACAGTGAAGGGGTCTTTACAGTAAACAGTTATCGGCTACAAACAGCCAACAGACCCTGACATGTCCACAACATGAAGTGAACCACGGATCCAGCGTAATTCACCACAGCTGAATTCAATGGCTTTTGATGAAGTCTGAGGCGAACAAACCAGTAATTAACCAGAGAAGAAGAGAACTTTCTACCCTGAGATTGCAAGGCCTCCCCTTGGCCTGAACAGAATAAAAAAAGGCAAGTAAATATCTTGAACTGAGCAGGTAATCTAAACAAAACAGGAAAGAGTGCACATTCAACTCAGCATGTGGATTTTCTTCAAAATTCAAACAAGGAAAACATTCTGGCATGGCGCGCTGGTCATATCATACTTATTTTGGAGGTAATTGAAAGCATGCTCCAATCCAGATCTGACATCAATTCCTGAACCTGCATTAGTCTCAACTTAAGAGCAATTTATCAGATGTCTTACAGAGAATTTGTGTTGCATGACAGAGTCGTATGTGCAACAGCAACCTTTAAATCCTGGCCTTCCTCCTTATGCATCTGCTCTGCATCTGGCTCTGACAGGAACCTTGCATAGACAGTGGGTATTCTGCAGTTTCCAGGAGCAGCTCTACAACACTCTTGAACACAGCTTCACAGTGATGCGCCAAGCAAACAAGCCATAAAAAGCAATCAGCTAGAAAAATCTACACATCCATCTAACTCAACAATAAAAAAACTGTTTTAACAATTAGAGCTCCCGTGTTAAAATGGTTATTGTATGGTTACGGATATGATATTGGGTTAAAATGGGCTTTGGTTATACCTACTCAGACAGTTATTGACAGGAAATGGAACACTACTAATTTATAATTAGGGATGATGTTAAGAATACAAAGTGAAAGTATCAGTTATCCCTTTACAAAACCACTGTCTGATGGAAAATCCAGTGTAATAAAGGCATAATGTTAAAGAATACATTCAAACTTGCAGGAAAACAATACCGCCTTTGTCTTTAACTGGAAAAAATAAAAATGTAGAAATCTAAAATTGAACCTGTTGTTTCTTAAAACCAAAGTGGTGGTCTCCTTGTGGAGGTTTCACTGATTCTGTTTTAACCATCATGTCGTCCTCAGATCCTCTGGGACTGAATTCCAAGGCTGAATGCCAGTATTTCAACCAAAACACGACATGAGGAAAAATACTCAAAGGAAGACAGCCTGCCTCTCCTGGACAGGGATTTACTTCCAAAAGTAAATCTTAGGTCTATTGATTACATGGTATGGCATGGTAATCAATAGGACTACCTTCACTTAACACTGTATAACAGGCATGTAAACGCTAGGATCAGCTTCAGGAAAAGGCTGTTATACTTTAGGAGGAGTAATGTCTATGAAGCTGGAGATAAGAGATGAATCATGCCTGCACTGAGCTAGAGAGTTTTAGACTAAATATAATTCCATTGCTAGTGCAGTCACTTTGTCAACAAGAGAAAGGAGCAGTCTGATGGTGTATGGGGTAATAGCTGAATTACTGAGCTCATTGTTCCTGTTTATCATTGTTTACATGACATTAATTTGGATAAAATGCGACCACTAAAAAGTAAGAGACAGTCAGAGATTAATTATAGGTGAGGCTCAAGGTACCAAGCAGTCAGGCCCTTATCCAAATCTTTTAATGTGACATATCTGCTGATCAATCCAAGATTTGTTTATGCTTATTTTGTATTTTATATTAGAGCCACACAGCATACTAAGAACATGGTAACATTTAATCATAACCAGGGATCAATGAAATGAATGGACGACTCATTCTGCCTCGTAAATCACAGCTTGTGATGGTTTCCTATAATATCTTGAATGGTTTGATGTATTTAATGTATAAAATCTGTAAGTGTTAGAGTGGATCTGTTGTGACAACATTTTTTGTAAGAGCAGTTTTTAACCTGAGAACTTGGAGGTTAGAATGCTCCACTCAGTCGCACGGTTGGGCCATCTCTTTCTACAGGTCAGTCTGATTCTTTTCTGCATAGTTTCACACAATACGTGAATTGACAGTAGAGGTTTCGTATCAACAATTTAATTTGAAAAACATGTAACACTTGTTACATAACAAGTCTCTGAGCTAAAATAAAAAACCTCACTGTCAGGTCTGCAGCTGCGGGCGGTATTTGAGAGCTAGCGGGTGGCTATGTCAAAGCACCAAAACACACAGCTCTCAGTGGTAGGTTAATACATCATGTCAGTTGTCAGCGAGACCCATGCAGACCAAAGGCTGCTTGATGCCTAGCCAGATGGTCCACAGTGTCGAAAGCCACACTGGAGTAAAATGGGCATCTGTGTGAGCAGTGAATTCACTTATGTATGTTGTTTTGTCTAGGCTTGATTAAGTCTACCATTAGGTATTGCTTGCTTACACCTGTCACCTTAAAACACAGCTCACCGTCATGTTGACCACAACTGTCAGAAGAAATGAGCCAGACAAAAAGTTTACCGTTGCAATGTTTGTGCTTACATGGGGGAAAAGGGCTGGGTTTGAGGCAGGAAACCTCAAGGATTACATCAACATAAGTTGTTTTACCAACTGCTGAAAAATAGCATTTACTCAAACCAACTCTGACGAAAAAGATGTATTTTTATTTTTATTGTGTCATTTTCTCTGTCTTGATTGGGGGTTACCTTTACACCTTTAACCTTTTTTAAACCGTTTTTTTTAAGCTGTATAATTACAACTTGTCTGGAAAGCACAGCAGTATGGTGGCTGCCTAGGCAAACATGCCTAAACCATTTCCATTAGGAGAAAGGAAAACCAAGAACAAATACAACTGAAATGCAAACGGAGAAAGCGTGTTGCAGAGGAACAAAACTATTACATTAAAGTCAAACATGCTGCGAATACAGAAATGATGCAAAGATACACAATACCTGAAAACAAATGAAACTGAAAAACACTGCATACCCAGTCGACACAACAGTAGTTCTCTGGGCCTCTAGAGGGAGCACTTTGTGGAGGAACTTGATTATTGAAATTGAGTGCTGATAATTATCCCTTGTCCCATCTGTAAGATAAGAGCTAGGAAAACACTCAGTTGGCCAGTCAGTCCCTTTTTGCACTAAAAAAAAGTAAGAAACATTAAATAAAGGGTCCCAAACCCTCAAATGTTCATAATGTGTTTAGGTTTTGTTATATCGTTATGTGTTACAATCTTCTCTCTCACAGCCTCATGCACTCAAGCACTTACTTAGTGACACTGACTAAGCTCATGTTGATTCAGGGTGAGACTTTAGGTGGGACACTGGGGTCGGACCATACTTTGTTGTCTCTCTGGTGAAAATCAAGCTGTTCCACATTGAGCTCCATCTAGAGGCTGAGGGAACTTCAGCTGTGTTGACTGGATATGCAGTGTTTTTCTGCACATTTAACTTAGCAATGTTTGTGTATTTGCACATAAGGTATTTGTTCTGCAGCATGTTTTTTCATTTACAGCACATTTTCATTTGTGCATTTGTTTTGGAAGTGTTTTTCAAATGGCATTGTGTCTTAAGCTGCAGTAAGTTTCTCCTTGTAGAAATGATTTGGACTGTTGCAACACATTTGCCCTCGTTGTCCGCTGTAGAAAGTGTCCAAATGGAATGAAAATAAGATATCAGAAGCTCTGATATGATACAAAACCTGAATTATTACCAAATGAGCAGGTTAACCTGCTTAGAACCGTGGTCTTTAGGTTGGATTACAGCACGTACATATAACAAAAACCCGTCAGAAAGAAAGAAAACAATTCTGAATATTGATAAAACATTAAAACCCAGGGTAACACGGTTGGAAAACTCATCAGCCCCCTGACCCAATACTTAGTAGAACAACCATGTGCCATCAGTCTTTTTGGATATGTTGCTGTAGCTGGCACATCTCAATTTGGAATTATTTGTCCTTACTTCCTTCCAAAATTCATCTTCAGTCAGATTCTGTGGTGACGATAGGCTGCTCTCTTCAAGTCCATCCACAGATTTTCAGTCTGATTTACAACAGTGCTCTGATTTGGCCCCTGAAGGACCTTCACCTTCTTATGCTTAAGCCACTGTGTTGTTCTTTTGGCGGTACATTAATGATCTTTTTTTTTGTTGGAAGATGAGCAACCTGCCCGTCTGTGTGCTAGGCTGCATGTATTTTCCCTTCAATCGCCCTGTCCCTGCTGAAGAGAATAACATAACACAATGTTACCACCACTTTGCCTAACAGTGGGCAGTGAGCACTTTGTGTGGTGTCTCATCTGACCATAGAACTTTTTGCCACATGGCATCAGAATCTGCCAGGTGTGTTTTGGCATAACACATAACACTTAATATTGCACTTTTTCAGAAAAGGCTTCCTTCTCACCGCTTGGGTGAAAGTTGGGATATTGTGGTTACATGCGGCGACCTACCAGTCCTAGCCAAAAAGCCTTGTAAGTGCTTCTAAGTTGCCTTTAGCCTCTTAGTTGCTTTCCTGATCAATTCCCTTGTGGCTCAGTCTTACAGTTTGGATGGACGGCCTGACCAAGGCAAGGTGGTCATGGTGCTGTATGCTTTCCACTTCTTAATGATGCTCTGAACTTACAGAGTACAGTTGCTGTTGCCGCTCAACACTAAATGCACCCAACTGTTAGAACAATTGGTGAAGCTGTTACAGCAAAACAATGTATTATTACAGAGACAAGCGCTGACTGTGAATGTTCATCAACCATGCTTTTAAAAAACAATATTTGGTCATTTCTGGCATTTTAGCCAATGTCTCAAACCCTGCCTGGAGTAAAGGACTAGGAATGAACAGCCACAGTGAGGTGTTAGATGAAGAATTACAGACGACAGGGTGCACACCTTCAACCTTTCAGCAAAGTAACCAACTACTGTTCCTGTTCCCTGTTGCTACACCATGCCCTGCATAGAATCACAAATCTTTCACTGCACCACGCAGGTTCCTGCAAGCAACTGCTCAGGGAGTGTTGATTTCAAGTGAAGAAGGACAGACTTTGAGACAGTTGCTCCTTGGGATCATCGATGGAAAACATGAACAAACAAAGGCAGTGTAGAAGATGACTGCAGTATAGTTAACATAAATCTGAACATAATATAATATAAAAAACAAAATCAGCTTGCAAATGTTTTATGGAGAGGAAAATGCATTCAGCATGTTCGTTACACCTCAAGGATACTGTGCTCTGGTGCAAAACAATGAATGTAAACATAACTTTTGTTGTTTACAAGATATCTCCACAGGGCACTGTAAGGGGAGCACAAACATTACAATTCTATTTCAGATTTGGACCTGATTGCTGATTTAATTTGGGACTGGACTAAGTTAGACCAAGTCCAGGCTGGAGAAGTTGGTCTTGACAGTCAGGGGAAAAAAAAAAAAAAAAATTTTTTTTTAAAAATAAAAATCACACAGTGTGGTGAAGTTCACACTAATAAGGAACATCATGGACTGTAGACTCGTTCTTGATGTTCCTTACTTATCCATTTGGAGTTTTTCTCATGGACTGTTTTAGATATATTTTTCCATACAAACTAAAACATGCAGGTTTTTAAGTTCCAAGCTCTAAAAAAGCCTTCCTGCTGCCTTACTCACAAACAGATTGAGCAAGCCAACATGACAAGAATAATGTGTGTTTAGTGAGTTGTTATGGGTGGCTTTCCTCATTGACTTGCTTTATTGGTGTAGCGGATCGGCAGTGAAACCACCCTGACAGCCGAAACTCTGGTATAGAAAATTAGTGACAGTAAAAACATTCTCCAGTTGCTGGCCCTCTTCCCAGAGTCGTAAAAGTTTAAAGGTGTTCATAATTGCTAACACACCTGTAACAGTCTGGGCTCATGTTCCTTGGATGTTTTTATCTGGGCCCCTTTCTTTTTCCTTGTCTCTTGAAGGCTGAAAAAGTCACATGTTTTCTATTTAAGTGTTTTGCTGTTACGCTTCAGTCCTCGCTCTCTCACTCTAGTTGTTTATAGAAAAGGACTGTCTCTTTTCATTTTTTTTCATTTCACGATGTCTAGGGACAACAACAAAAAAACAGCAAATTCTTCAGAACTGCTCTGGGGAAGCCCAACATCTCTCTGGTTTGACAACCAAGGTTGAAAGCAACCCAAGAACAGCTGAACCTCAGCAGCTGTTGAATAGACTGAGTGAACAGTCTCTTCTTTTTATTACTGAGAATCTTTTGGCCTTTCTGCTTTGGAAACTTCTCCTGTCCTTTTTTTTCACTGTTTTCCAGTAATCTCTGTTTTGGATTCACTTCTGGCATTTTCTTGGTGTTTATTATATTAGTTGTAATTTATTGATGTGTTATTGCCTGTACAGCACTTCATAACTCTTTGGGAAGTGAGCCTATAGAGAATTCTGATACACATTAAACCATAGAGATGCACTGATCAAACAGATAAAAAGCTAAGATATGACTTCTCCAGAATGTTTTCACAATATCTCCAAAGATCATTGTTCTGGTTAGAGTTCATTTAAATCAATACGAACTTGTTCACCTTTGTCATCATGAGGAACATTTTCATTCATCAACCAAACAAGTCAACAAGGACATTTCACAGTTCAGCTCAAGTCTTCCTAGGTGCTAAAAAAAAGTATTTTAAAAAGCAGCAGTGCTAGGACAGCAAAGCACTCTTTATATAAAGGGAGGCAATTCACTGTTTTACAGCAGGATGCCATGAGCTTAAACTTGATGCAGATTCTTATCCCAGACTCTCAGTACTTGGCTGCAAGCTGCTGCTGTGTGTTTCAAAGGTTTGGGGATCTGATATGAATGCCTACTAGACACCTCCTCCTAAAAGTTTCCTGGACACACATGAAATCAGAAGGAAACTTCTGAGGAAACCCAGAAGATGCTAAAGGGACTATAGCCCAATATATAAAATTAAAGAATAGATACCTTGAAAGATAGATATACTGATAAAATTGTAATTGATAAAATTGTAAATCTGTAAACATACATACTTTTGTATCAGTGTGTGATGTTGGTATTTTTTGTGAAATTTGTGTGCTAAGCCAGCAGACTTGTGAAAACAATGCTAGACTGGACCGACTAGAAGGTCTAAGACATTTTCACATGTGAGCATTATTAGCTTTTTACTTTGGAAAATATCCAATGTCCTCCCAGCCGTGGAAAATTTTAATCTGTTTTGCTTTCAGGGATTAGTGCTGATGGTGATGGTGATGGTGATGATGATAAGTTTGCGCACAGTTACTGCCAAAATCATAATTGTCCAAAACCATTAGACCTACATGTGGTTCAAATGCAGAGGAAAACTCTTTATAATGATTCTTTACCTGGCATGATAGAAGACTGAGCAACAGTGTGTCAGCAAATCAATTCCCATATGTAACGGGGTAACTTAAGCAGATTATTAACACAACCAGAAACTGAGGAATGAGTCACCTTTTCATAAAATTGTCATTAATCAGTTTATAGCTGCCATACACATTCAGAAAAGTCAATTTCACATAACTGAACTTTTGAACATCATTCTAATTCAAGATGCCTCTACATCAGGAAGGAAACAATAAGGCCAACCAAATGCTGCTGCTGGAGGGACTGTCCTGGCTCCAGTCTCATGAATTGAGTCTTAGGCTGGTTTAGATAGAGCACCTTATGTCAGAAAGACAGATTTAGGCTAAGCTTCTGACAGAACATTCTAAAGAGGATGAAACAAAACTTCATTTAGACCAAGCCTGAACTCCTAAAATGAAAAACTTGAAATGTAAATTCATGAGACGAAAAGGACACACTTAATCTATGCATACATAACTAGAGAACAGAGATCGCCAAAAAGAACCCTAAAATGTCAGAAGAACCATCACATAGAACCTCCTCAGTGGCTATCAAAACCTGATGAAATACTCAAGAACGACCTTAATAATCAATTAAACCTACTGAGGGAAAGAACACAATACAAACTACTTACTCTAAACTTCTAGTTTGCTGTGAAATATGAAATACAACATTGCATAATTCTGTCTAAGAATTCTCTTAGATCTCTTGATTTGAAAAAACTTGCTTAGTGCTTATATGATAAAAAGTACTTAGTTAAACACGAGTTTTATAAGAAAGAAAAGACAGAACTCACAAGAAAAGCCACAATAACGCATATGAAAATGGAACAAGAGCAGGACAAAAGTGGAGTTAATTCAGCAGCTGCAGCATAGAACACACTGCTGGTGTGTCTACAGCTGCAGGACAGCAGAGCTCCACGGTGGTTCCATTGGTTCCATGTCCACTGAGGATACACTATGGACTCAGCTGGCACTCTGGCAAACATGGACAGATGCACTACAGTGCTCACACACGTCGGGGTTAGCACATTTTGGGTTAATATCACTGTTACTGTAGCAGGGCAGACTGGTTATAGTGGGACAGAGAAGCTGAGTGGACTGGTTATAGTGGGACAGAGAGGCTGAGTGGACTGGTTATAGTGGGACAGAGAGGCTGAGTGGACTGGTTATAGTGGGACAGAGAAGCTGAGTGGACTCATTATAGTGGGACAGAGAGGGTTTGTAGACTGGTTATAGTGGGACAGAGAGGATGCCTGGTTTACTGGCAGACTGGTTATAGTGGGCTCAAGTTTTTGCTTATATAACAATAACTTTGTTGGCTGCACTCATGTTTTGTCTTTAATCATTGTAATTGTTATCAGCCCTGTTGTTGTGTTTTCCTCTGTGGCTAATTTCAAATTACCCACACAGTAGAAAGGCAGATGCACATGTATAAATAAATATCAATAGTCTGCAGAGGTAGGTAAGTGTAGTCTATAGAGGAAACGTATTGTTGGTTCGGAATAATGGCTCACATCACATTTCACTAGTGTGGACTTTGACACTAAATGCAATATATTGTGTAGGCTAAAGATGTTCCTTGAGTCGAAAGCAGTATAATATCATCATGTAACATATGTAATGCAGTGACATTGACTCAGAGTACTTTACTTGTGTCTGTATAACTGTGTATGCACATTACATTTAAATGTATTGTCCTCATTTGAGCTGAAAAACTGTTGCCCTTCCAGAACAAACTTCGTCGATTGATCATTTGAGTATGATCAAAGCGAACATGCAACCACAGTCGCTCTGAGAGGAGTCAAGAGAACAGATTCAGCCATTTAGAGTAATCACATAAATTTGGGCCTATAATCAATGTCTTTGTAATTGCTGCAAAATGTGTTGTCTGACCAACGGCTGGGAGAAAAACAGAGCCAGTGCAAAAAGAAACCCCACTCATCCAGCCTAATGAAGGATAGGTTGGTTATTACGAGTCATTACGGAGTGGCTGGGAAGAGACCACAGACATTCCTCCTGACAAAACGCACTCACACTGCGGTTGTCAACTTTCAATTTTTCTGCTTTCTCTGCAGTTTTCCTCTGTTTTTTCTTGTACACATTTAATGGACATTTAACAGAAAACTTTAACACTTAATTCTCTCTTGACTCTTCGTCTTTTTCCATACATGCCTCTTTTGGTGTGTGGATGTGTGTGAGTGTGTGTGTGGTGCCTTTTTCTGTACATCTTGTCTGTGTCTCTGGCTCTCTCTGGCTGCTAGGTGGCCAGGGAAGGGTTAAGTGCTCTGCTCTATAAACTCTGCTTTAAGAGTCTGCTGGAAGCTACTGGTTCAGCCTTTAAATACAGTCATTTGACACATCCCAACAGGGGCTTGTAGCAGAGAGCAGCTGCTGACCCAAACTCAGGCTTTGAGGCGAGCTGGTGTGTCAGTATCACACTGCTTTGGACAGCATGAAGGCTCTCTTATTCACCTGTATGCTGGTGCCATGGCTCGTGGCAGGCTCAGCAAGGAGATCTGACCAGGACTCACAGCTGATACCGGGATCTGTACCTGACAGGGACCTGAATGGATACTTCAGAGACCACTTGAAATCAAGAAGGGCTAGGGTAGGAACTTATTATTTACATCATGCTTCTCTGCCTAAAATGGGTCTCCTTAGTGACTGACAAATGGATTTAATTAACATATACTGTGTAATTTAAAACTTGCTACTGATTTACTAATTTGCCTCTGCTTTAACAGATATTAGTAGCCCAATGTCAGCAGGTAGTTCATGTCTGCTGCTCTCTTGCAGCATGACTTCAGAGGACCTTAGACTTTTTGGTTATCACTGTAACAAAATAATATAAGGTGATTTACTAACATAATGAGGATGCATTAGATAACAAATTAAAATTTAATTATTGAATGAAAAAAATTCAATGAAAAACAAACATATTACTGTTGTTACAGTGAATATGAGTGTAGAAACACTGATGGAGACTTTAGTAGGAACAGCCCAATCTCAGGGTAAAAAAGGGGACTCAATTCAAACACATGAAACAGACAGAGGACACAATATAAGACAAGACTATTCTAATCTGCAGGGGCATGTCTAGGATCTATTAATTATGTTTTTGTGTATTAATGTGTTTATTTATAACGTGTGTCTCCAACTTGCTAACAAGCGAGCCTGTCAGCACTTGACTTCCCCATCTAGTCTGCCTGTTAAGAGATAGTAATTCATTCCACTTGCTCACTCCCAAGAGCATGCACGCACACGCGCACACACACACACACCCTCCCACTCAAAAACACACACACTCCCACTCACACATTTGCGCACATTCTCTCTCTCTCTCTCTCTCTCTCTCTCTCTCTCTCTCTCTCTCTCTCTCTCCTCTCTCTCTCTCTCTCTCTCTCTCTCTCTCTCTCTCTCTCTCTCTCTCTCTCTCTCCTCTCTCTCTCTCTCTCTCTCTCTCTCTCTCTCTCTCTCTCTCTCTCTCTCACCCACCTTGCAGTGTCTAACTTGTTCCTCCACCAGACAAACCAAACCCTGAATCGACCACATAAACCTCCTCAAGAAATATTTGGACAGACCAAAACCAAAGTCTGGTCAGGTTCATCCTTCGGGAAACACTTGCAAGCCCACAAATAACCCAAAGGATGAGAGGGAAAGAAATCAGTGAGCAAATATGGCTACGAAACTTTTTTCACTTTTAACGACTAAAAACTTTATTTGGGACCAGCTGTTTTTCATACAAGGTTCCTTCAGTGCCAGACCCTTCTGTGACAGGCCTAATACCCTTTACTGCTGCTTCAATTAACCACAAGCTTCGTTTAGGCAAACTTTTTAATGAACAATGTGGAAAGTTTGGTTTCCGTCCTTTCATTTGTCGGTGGGCCAGTAACTTAATTCAGAGGCCCAGCAGCAAGTGTTGGTATTTTGCTCCGGGATAGTTTGATTGGTTACAGCAATTCAAGGAGACTGAATCCTGGCCCCGACAAGGGGATAAACTAACTGACAATTGGTGATCACCAGTGGTGATGTAGGATTTGACTCAGTTGGCTAAAGGTGGTTGAATGTTGGATGTTTAGAAAGATGGCTTTTATTCTTTAATCAGTCACAACCTCCAAAGGATGGAAGACCTTGGTGTTAAAGGGCTAAGAATGTATTAAACTTTGAAACCAACCTCTTTCACAGGACAGTGTCAAACTTCATACAGCCCGACCTCATGACAGCTACGGAAATCAACAAGTTATCACCACAAAACAAAAAAGACAATTTTTCCAAAACTGCAGCATAACAGTCATTACAGTCATGCATACAGCAGTAGTTTAGGATGTGGCCAGTTGTCAGCCAACAGCTGGCAGAGCGTCACTAACAGGGCATATTTGAGACCAATGCCAATTTTGGGAAAAACAACTCACCAATTACCAGTATAGCAGCCAGTATAGTGAATTTCTGAGTTGGAATACAATTCTGCACTGATATGACTTTATTATCCAAAGAACTTTAGAAATATATTTCAGCTTAATATTGTAATTGAACTTTGAAGTGATTAACTACCTAGCTATTTACTATCACATGTACTTTTCTGTATTATATACTGAAAAAAAGAGTTATATGTGTATATGTGGAACACATGATATAATACACATATAATATAGATATGTCCACAGTTGGAGATTATTGGCCCATAATATAGTTAGGCTCTAATAGCCAGCTGTGGGATTTACTGTGGAAACAGAATAATCTACCAGCCAATATACTGTCAAATGTGGGAGGACTGTAATGTGAACAGAGTAATTCTACTTGTCACTGGACACTGGAAACAAAGACGAAGTGGTTATCGTCAAAATTAGTTGCCAGAGTCCAAACAATCTGGCTCATATAAACTGCTTTACAGTTTCTGACGTTAAAACCTCATGGATCTTAACTTAACTTTATGGATCCTATGTTGTCTTCTCACCTCTACTTAATCCCAGTAGTATCATAAGTTTCTAAACTGTAGTCAGCAAATGAAATAGTGGCTTCGTGCTGCTCTTCATGTCTCTGCATGTGGGAGAAAACTGTTGAATTGTGCATTAGACACAATTTTTATGTATTATTATTTATTTGCTTTCTTTACAAATGTAACATAGTGAACTGTGTCGGCATATTCCTAACCCTGGCAGTCTCAATGTTCTGCTCTAGCCAATGAGCTGGCCGGTATATGAACAGGCCATGTTTTCTCCTGCAGAGGGCGCTGCCTCCTGCCGATGACCCTGACGACAGCCCAATCCCAGAAGGAGGAGATGCCTCTGGTAAGACAAAGATCTGTTTAGTCCACCTCAAAAACATCAACCTTCATTTAAAGGCGGACTTTAAAACTGCTGATCTGTTTACTGGTTTCATGGTGTGGGAAAGACACCCGAAGACAAACTACAGAATTCTCGTAACAAATTAATAAGGGCCATGCTGAGTTTGAACTCAGGAACACATGTTGGAAAACATTAATAAAACAGCTTGATTGGTTTTGGATAATATCTACATGTGTCAAAGTGTGGAAAACTTTAAAGTGTAAGCTAACGTCCCACTTATAGTCAGGTCAAATTTAGAGTGTTGTACAAATAAATCCAAAACATAAAAGTTAATCAAAATGAATTAAGGAAATAAGTGTAAATGACTATATTAAACCAAGTTTATAGTTAGAATGATAATTAAGAAAACTGAGAAGTGAGAGACACTGAAGTCCATCAAAGTCAGCCACAGCTTTGCAACCAGAAGCTACAAGTCCCCATTGATATACTAGGACTCATCTAAAGACATCCTGATGTTTGTTTCATACCACTGTGTTGCAGACCTGCCCACCTGCCTGCTGTGTGTGTGTCTGACTGGCTCGGTTTACTGTGAAGAGGTCAGTCCTGACATGACTACTGTTCCCACCCTGCCTAAAGAGACAGCCTACCTGTACGCCCGCTTCAACAAGATCAAAAAGATCAGCACCAGAGACTTTGCTGACATTGGTAAGTCTTTAAGTCCATCACAACCTGTTAATTGCTCAGCTGAGTCTGTCCAGCCAGCAAACAACAACAAGGACTTATAGTTAGAGGTGAATCCTTTGTCATTTGGATTGATGTGTATTTATTTCCTGATTGAAATCAGAGTAACTTAAGTAGCTTTGGACATTTTATGCTTCAAGTGGAAGGCAGTGCTTCCAAAGGTGACATCAAACAGTTTCATTGGTGGAGTGAAAAATCGTACTTTACTTTGGTTAGTATGTTAATTATAATAAAAAGGATATCATGTAATGTGTCTAATGCCTCCATGTCTGTGATGACTGACAACAGAATCAAATGTGACAAATACATCACAGATATCAGCCTCTGTTGATGGTTTAAAGTCGTTTCAATCTCACTCCATAATATCCCAGTAGCCTGAGCTATTATGGTGTGCTAGCGCACGTGCTTGCATTTATGTGCATGATGTCTAGTTCACATCCATAAATCTACAAAAATATTTTTGAGATGCTCAACCATTTGGGTGATTACCTGGTCTGTGTCTTGGTCTTGGAAGTACTATATTGTAAGGAATCTTTGTGCTGGCCTCCAAATGGGACAAAAATGAATAGAATAACCCAAAGAAAAACCCAAACAGATCGCTCAAATCTAAAAGTGCTACAGTGAGTGACCAAACAATTGTGTAAAAGTGTAATCTGTATTGAAAAAATATCAAATGCCAAACAAAAAAGCAGAGGAATGTAATAACAGATGTGTTTTCCATCGGTCAACAGTGACCCTGAAGAGGATTGACCTGACCGGAAACCTGATCTCGGAGATTGAAGATGGCGCATTCTCCAAGTTAACCCTACTCGAGGAATTGTCTCTGGCTGAGAACAGACTGGTCAAACTTCCCATGCTCCCTGCCAAGCTCACATCCTTCAATGCAAACAACAACTTCCTCAAAACCAAGGGTGTCAAAGCTAATGCTTTCAAGGTACACATCATAACCTCTGCCAACTTTTAAAACTAGGAATATCCCAACACAATCTAAGGAATGTGGTCAATCAAGGCATTTAAAAAACATATCAATAATAGAACGATTTCTCTATCACTGCTGGGTGATTTTCAGAGAGATACAATCAAACAAACTGCCACCTCTATACTGCAGCTTAAACTGACAGTTAGCCATGAGAGCTCTGCAAGTAATGTTGTAATGGCAAACATCTGTGTCCTGTGAATCTCTTCTCTGGGCAGATATTATACAACACAAAACAGGATACTCTGCAAGCACACTTTAGGTTATTTAACAATATATTACAGAAAACCACTGCAGGAACTCCTGGGTGGGGCCTTGATATTCTTAGTGCTGAGCTTTCCTCAGTCAGTTCAACAGTTCCACAAGTGTGAGATGTTTTGTAGAGCGAGTTTATTGTTAAAGCTCTGGGTGAGTGTCTATGTAGGAACAATGGTGCCACGCCTGGTTCAGAGTGATGACTTCAAGGTGCCCTGTCATTACACCAAGCTGCAGCTCATAATGCCCCTGAAATTCACAAATTGTTATTTTTACATTTCATTTTATGTACAGATGAAGTGACATACAGCAGTAATGCTAGTTCTGTTTATGCTAAGCTAACCACATCCTGACTCCCACTACATCTTCAATTTACAGGCATGATTGGTATTTAAAAAAAGAGCATTTTCCAAAATGTTCCTGAAGTCTGTATCACTCTGTCACAGCTTTGCTCTTCCTGAAGTTTCTCTGGTTCATAGCCTGATATTCTGTATATTGTGTATTTGCAAGGAAACCCTTACTTTCCATACACTGACAACAACTCAGCTGAACCTACTGAGTCCTCATGGTGTGAATTTGTTTCCCCAACAGAAAATGACCAGGCTGGTCAACCTGTTCCTGGCTGACAACCAGCTGGAGGCTGTTCCACACATCCCTGACAGTGTTCGGATCTTACATCTACAGGTCTGTATATTTTGTCACTAAAATATACACCAAGTAATTGGCCTAAGAAACCTTTGACACCCTGTAATAGCGTACTTACACGGTACATTAAATAACGTTTTGCCACAACTTACATTGTAGCCATTTTTACCTGATCCTGAGAAATTTGACTTTTCTTCCATTTCCTCCAGAACAACAACATCACTGAAGTCAACATTAACACCTTCTGCAGATCCAATGACACCTACTACCTACGACCAAACCTCAGTGAAGTCCGTATGGATGGAAACCCAGTGGTGCTGTCTAAGTACCCCGACAGCTTCACCTGTATGAAGGTACTGCCTGTTGGGCGGTACCGCTGAGGAGGCTGAAACTTTACTGTAGCCCCTTTGTTACTCTGTTTTCCCACGACAGAGTGCTTGGGGGGAATACCTTGACGTTCTGGATTTTGGGGTGCTGGGCCCATGGTGGGGGTAAAGTTGTCAATGTTTTTACTTCAGCAAACCTACAAACAACTTGTGACATTGTCAGGCTGAAATGAAACAACTCACTGAGCTAAAGTTGTAGAATTGGAGGAATTTCTCCGCTCTGGTCTTTTTCAGTTCTAATGACAGAGGAGTAACCAAGTATTTAAACCAATCAAAACCCACCTGAGAAGGGTGTGAAGGCTTCAATCTGCTTCAAACCATCTAGTTTGTCAGTCCAATTCTAAAATCACTGTTTACACTGGTTATGAACGTCCTCACAGACAAGTGGGGTGAAAAGCTTGCCATCATAGCCTCCATGTGGCTCCATGACATTGCCTCCCAAATCCTTTCACAACATATGTGTCTTTTGATTCATGTAGTGTTCTTGAAGCACTGAATGCTAAAAATGGGACACCACACTTTCAGACTTTTATGGTGGTTTTATGGTGTTTACACTCAGATGTTCACAAGTAAAAGTGATGGACAACTTCATTAAGAATTTCAGAACCTGCCTTCATTCACAGTCCAGCACATCTGGCCAATCAGTGCGCAAAAACGCACTTATGAGATTGTCTGCTCCAGACAAAAAAGCTGTTGAACACAGCTTTTCATTCTGCTGTTAGCAAGGAGGCTTCAGGTGCTGTAGGTACATTACTCTCTGTTTGAATCACACAAAGCCTTGACAACTGGACTACAAGAGACAAATCCAATAATTTGGGTCATCTTTACTGAGCCAGGGGGACTAATGAAAGTCCTTTCCACAGTTGACAGAATGCAAGTATAGCTGACGTAACCTCATGAGTGAGTGGAGAAGCATCAACACCTCTACAACGACAGTCCATTTTATTGTTTCATTTTGACCTGACGCTGTTTTACCGAGACGAACGAATCTACACAAACTGCATCAAACCAGCACACATGAGCAGCCACAAGCCAACAGACTTACTCCTAACTTTCTGTAACTATTAGTTTGAAACGCAACAAGCCGATAATCTCACATTCTTTGTGGAATAAATTCTAAAACTTAAGCATTGTTACTATAAGTAACTCTAAGTAGCTAATATTACAAAATATTGCTGCAGCCCTATGGATATCTGTGCCACTTTTACAACTTTAACATGTTGTACTAGTGTAAACTCTCTTACTGTGAGGTTTTACATTAATTTAACAATAAACTATTTCAGCATACTACTAGTAAAATGTCCAACAGGTGCTTTTAATGGACCCACAATCTTTTCATGCTTTACAGAGTCGAATCACAGTTTCCATCTTGTTCTTTGTGGGTTATCGGGAATTTAATGTGGACAGACGTCATTGCAAGCTACATGACTGAAGTGCAGTTTTTGATTATGTGTATTAATGCTGTTGCATGCTTCATTTTAAAAATTCACAGATTAAAACTGTAGAGAAATGAGTTGGTGAGATTTAGGTCGTCCTTGAGATGAAGATATTGATAACAAATAATAAAAGTTTTGAAAACTGAAGTTTTGTCTGACACAAGCGAACTAGAATGTTTTGTTAAAGAAACAGGTTTTTTTTTGGGTTCAAATATTCCAATCTAGACTAATCCAGCCACAAAGCCTTGGCCAACTGAAGGTTTTCCTAAGCCTTTTGTGACTTAACTTCACTTTGGTTTTTAATTTATAGACTCCAGTTAAAGTGAACTGGGGAACGATGTATCTATGAACTATAGTAATGTGAAAGTTACTCCTTTTTATTTTTTTGTCTGCTTTAAAATGTCTTGCTTGTCTCTAACTCTTCCCATCCACTTTGGAAATTATTACTGATGTGAATAAGACAGTGGTGTACAGGAAGACGTCTATGTGACATGGCTGTGTTTTAAGATGTTTTAATAAAGTTAAACTTTTTTAATTAACGTGTGTTTTGAACTGTACTTCAATTCTGCTTCACCAGTTAGGGATTGTTCATTGTCTGTGATGTGGGATTCTTTCAGTCACTTACATACATGCATAAATACATATATAACGGTCATCTTAGTACAACTGCAATCAAGGCACAACCTCCAATATCACAGCCAGCATACAGGTTGTATGATAAATACATAAAGAAGTACGTCATTAAACTCTCAAATATAGAGTTAGACTATATCACTAATTACATTGTTAGGTTTTATGTTCTTGGTACTTGACCAACTGATATTATCCTCGAGCCAACAGGTTGCAAAACAAAAACACTGACTGCATAACACACTGACACCATTCCCCATGGCTACTACAGACTCTCTGCATGTTTGTGCATCTGTGTGCAGAGACACTGAACACTGCTATGTCCCCAATGGAGGAATGCCAATCAGTGATTGGCCACATGGTTGTAAATGTCTGTGGTTTGTAAGAGCTAAGTAGCCAACCATCATCTGCAGTCCTCTAGACCTACAATGACTGTCTGGTTAATGTCGTGGTCCACTAGCAACAAAAATGTTGAGATTTCTGGCATGAGCATGTAAAATCTTTGTGTTTCAAATCTTTATTTGTTTATTCCTCTAAATTTACATCCAAGTCTGTGCGTCGTTAAAGTATGGAAATCGGCACTGCCCACATTACAGTACAACAGTTACGATGGGAATTACATTTTTCCATAATAACAGTGAAGAAAATGCAACTAAAGCAAAATAAGAGTTTAGAGCACACAGGCCAGTATGGAAAATGTGGGTTAATCCTCCCTCGGCCCGGCCAACTTGGCAGAACGTTACATTCTCCAAGTAAACAGGAGAATAGGTTCCATATTGCTTCTGCAGCTTGATTTACTATTTGACATTTTACTGCTACCTCTTCAATAAAGTCCCACCCTGACATTTACCATGCCCATGCTTATTCACACCCACTGCATTAAGCTCCACGTTTCTACACTTTCATCGGCCTAAATGGGAGCTGTTTACAAACAGTGCCTGCAGAACAGACCGTTGTTTGAGGCCGTCATGGTTGACATGAAGGCGATGACCGTCTCAACTGGAAAACACCGTTCTCTGAAAGGGGGATTACAGAAGAAATCCCATATGCGCAGGCCAAAGCTTCACTCACCTGGAAGTGCTGGAAGGTTCTGCTCCGGTCATCACATCTGTCTGAGAACGTCCTGAGAGTCCTGAAGAACAGCAGAAGATCTCTGTTCTCCTCCACCCTGAAATGACATTGCATACATCATTCAAACATCTCTAAGGGAATCTATTGGTTCCATCTTCTCTGATTTGAAATGTCAGTGAGAAAGGGTGTGACAAAGTATCCTCAATAAAAATGTGACAATATGCATCATTCAACTGAAAACTGAATTCAGTACATATGATCAGTTATGATCTGCCACGGGCAACAACTTCTGTGTGAATACAATAAGTCCCAGAGGATGCAAGTGAACACACAGTGAACTGTCAGAGGTCTCAATGCAGCCTTACTATGCTGAGAGGTACCATACGACATTTACTATCTTCAACAGACCAGCACTGAGTCAACGCTGAAGTTTAGCAACACGTTAGCAAAGCAGCCGCAGCAGATTCCGTCCTCCATCTTTGTCTGCACAGGATGTGTTCAGGCACAGTATTGAGTGCAGTTAAAGCGTGTTTTAAAAATATGCATGTACTGCACAAGCTGCATTCTGTAGAGACATCTGGACAGATTAAAAGAAAAGTTTGTTTTCAGTCGACCGTGACTGTGGCTGGAAAACACAACATGTTCTAAAACATTGTAGTCCGCAGCTCTAAGAAGTTGGATTATAATGCTTTGAGCTAAATGCTAATATGAACATATTAATATGGTCTCAAGTCCAAAGGACACACTACTGAATGAATGTCCATACAAAACTCTGGTGCTCTTTGGAGCTCCACTCAACAACAAACACAAAAACTTTATCTCATTACTGGTTAGTTTTCAGTTATGCTATCTGGACCAATGTGCTATTTTCAGATAAACTTCACATCAAGCTTCAGATCAGGTTCAGTTTTAATGACTCCTGCCTCATTATTCCAGCATTATGGGCAAAGAGAAGGCTTAAGAAATCCGTCTTAATGGCTTGGCAGCATTGTGACTTAAATTAGCAACAGAATGAAAGTTTCTTTAAATCATTTTTGAAATATTATTATAATGAATACAATATGAGCCAAAAAGCATAGCCTGTGGTCTACCATTCGTACAACAGCAGACTGAGAGTAAAGCCTGAACTATCCACCCGAAAAGGGCAAAAGGTAGGTTCAAAATGGTGCTTCTTTATATACAGCGTGCTGCATATCACAATGGCAATAGGAAAAAAATCATTGTTTCGGTCTGGTTTGCTCTGTCTGAGTGAGGCTGGGACATTCTTTGAAAGGCTTTCCAGTGTTTTCCATGGGGGCCCAGGGCTAGACGGCAGCCGGGTGAAGTTTCCAGATGACTGTTATTCCACACAGGCTGATGGAAACATGGCAGCACCCTCTCATATAATAGACCACTACAAAAAGACAGAGCCAGACTGATCCCTGGTTTGATATTGCTGTAATGAACAGATTTGGTCCTCCTGGTTCTGAATAATACAGTCTGAATACAAATTAAACCATACCTCATCATGTCATGACGTTAATGACATATAATACAGATATGGACTTTTTGGAATGTTTGGAAGTTTTAGTCAATTTACTTCATCGTCCCAAAGAAGCAGCAACATTTGTTTTTGCGGAAAAAAGGCCCATTGTTTAAAAAAGAACAGTTTGACTGGAATAATGAACAATATTGCTAAGGATGCATTTGATTTGGTTAAAAACACAAAATACCGAAGGCAGCACCCAGTCCTACAGACAGCACTGTCACTTTGAAAATGATTTAAAAATTCAAATAAATGAGAACTAACATGCAACTTTATGAAATGAACTCAAACATAAGCTCCTTGGCTCTAAGCTACTCTGTAAAATTTACAATTTACATCTCAGTTCATTTGAGGAACCACCACGGCTGCATAAAGTGATGATGAGATTGGCGATGTGATTATCTGTCACCTGTTGTTAATGCACAGAGCAACAGTAGTTTAGTTTGATGACTGAGACGAAGACGCGCATGAGATCAGATCATTAATGCGTTTAGTCTGGTACCCACTGTGTTAACAGTGTGAATTTTAAATTTGATCGATTGTTACAGAAAAATAAATAATATTTTCATATTAATTTAAACTTACTAAATAAAAACAGACGGTAACATCTCTTTGACAATAACAGAAGTGATCTATGTTGACAAATACTTATTATACAATTACACAATACAATTATATATACTCTGGATGTTCATGGTCCCCAGACACAAGACGATGATTCCTAATGTTTTTCTCATCCCAGGACATTTTAGCATTGTCGTCAGTCTTGAGCAGACAGTCAGTCGGTCAGTCGGTCAGTCAGTCCATCAACCACTACAGCTACTCTTCCACTACGCATCCAGTGTCAACACTTCTTGTCAGATTCTCTGTCTCTGGAACAGAAAGACATCATCCCACTGACAATGAGATAACGAGCAATCAATCACTGAAACTGAGATGTGAGCTGCAGTAACTAAAAAACCACATCATCATGAAGAACTATCAGCTTAAATATCCAGAAGACCTGTGTGTCTACTGTAAGTGAAGTGTTTCCATGTCTTCAGAGAAATGTTTTAAACCTCCCTCATAGCTTAGAGCTGACTGATACTCCTGCTGCTGGCCTGACCTCAGCACAGTTTGGCTTTGCACTATCAGCCAGGAAACACAAGCTGTACTTTAAACCTGGATCCGTGTTTCTTCAACTGCTTGCGAGGAGTCAAAATGGTGACAAAGAGCTGTGTTTTAAAAACACGGGTTGATAATGAAGTTTGACATAAACCAGTCTGCCTCGAGCCCTCTAAAACCATCCCACAATGCAATGCATCAAGAGCTGGTTGTTGGACTGCAAAACCTTTGAACTGTTCTGTTTACATGTTTTTCTGTTTCTGTTGACAGCTCTGAGGTATAAATAGGTATAAATATAAATAGTGATTTAATTACAGCTTATATTTACTGCATGTTAATCAGTCTCATGTTTTGTGTGACATGGGCAGTGGCCACAGTGTTATTTCAAATACCATCAAAGTCAAGAAACCACTTTGCAGACTGATGAGGACAGATGTGGAACTGGCATGTGTCTGGTGAATAAAGATAAGCCATAAAAATCACAGTGTCAGTGATCAGCTTTAACAGTCCAGTATCAGTCTGATTTAGACTGTAAAACTATGACTCTGCCTCTCACACAGACTCAGAGAAGGCTGCAGTGTGTCTGAATCATTATCTCCAGTATTTTTCCGTCTGTCGTTTGCCAGATTCTGCAGACTGGACCATACAATCCAGATGTGGTTTGGCCTCAGATATAGAGCAAATCAGACTCCTGCTCGGTGGTGCTGATCCTCTGACAGAACAGAGGCTAACTGGCAGTCTGTGGTTATCAGCACAGATAATGCAGCTCACCACATAAACGCAACATCCACAACAAATTTTGCTCAGAAACACGATGAACGAGCTTCACTTGGATCTAATGAGACCAAAGAACAAAGCAGGTGCTCCTGATGCTCGGGTGAAGACAGGAGAGACTCTGCCCCTGACCGTGCTCACCAGCTGTGTTTCTCCCTAACATTAAAGAGCACTACACACAATGTTTTCTTCCAACAACATTCCTATGTTTGCTTACGTTTGAACGTTTATCTCAGCCAAAGGCTCTGGCCCCCTTCTTCCATGACAACAGGCAGGAACTCTGCGGTCTATTATGTTGACAGGACTGTGACTGTGGTTTGATCAGATTTGTTTGACACTAGCATCTCTCTGGAAACATCAGCAAACAATCTCCTCACTGTCAGAAGATTCAAATATTGCTGAATCCTGATTAATATACAGAAATACATGACATCACCCTTTTCCAACTGAGTTCCAACCACTGCAAACCAGTGAGAGGAGCACTGAGGAAAAACACTAATACAGTAAGTGGTTCTCAGGGTCATTAAGCCAACTGGATTTTGAGTCTGTGAAACAAATAAAACATGACAATTACAATGTTCTGTGTATGATTGGAACCCAACTCAGGAGCAGAGGAACCACACCAGGTGGCACACTTGTATTGTGTAAACTGCATGTAAGCTGATCAGTAAGCAGATGTTTGAGGTAGAAGCTGTGTCTCAGTCACATGGGTTGTCCTGCAGAGAGAACTGCTGCTATACTTCAGAAACACTGACTTTGTTGAACTCTCCAGCATTAATGACACAGATCCAGTATCAGTTGGGCTCTATGTATTCTCAGATGTTTTGGTATCGGCACAGCTCAATAACTCCCTCCACTTTGGGCTTAAAAACAAATAACACTGGGGAACACAATTTTTGTTGAGTTAGGTCTGACAACTGTTTTTAACTCGTTTTTGGGTGCGGAATCCAAAACTGATCTCAGTTTTTCTCTATCACGTCAAGTTTTTGAACTATAGGATCCCCGTTTTCTTAAAACATATGAAAAATACTGTACTTAACAGATATGTGCTTGTTTTATAAACATTTTCAAATATTGACATACAATGAAATATGACAGAAACAGGCATGACTGCAATGTTTAACAGTATTATGTTTTTACAAAGGATATGGCTACTGTAATTAGAATTGTGTGCAAGTAGTTAAGGTAAAAATGTACCTTTATAGCTCTTTCTGGAGTGTTCAACTTGAGGACTATCGCATTTGATGCTCCAACAATAGTCAGCCATCACATGCACACTACTACTACTACTACTACTACTACTACTACAGCTAATCAGTGGAATTTTGCTTATCTGGAGGGTAAGCTGTGGAGAAACTTGACGTGCTAGAAAAAAACTGACTGCAATTTTGGAATCAGCATGCCAATTTTAGTTTTAATCAGCATAAAAATCTAACTCAACAGAAAACATTTTTCAAATTGTTCCCCAGTGTAATCAATGGCTTCCTGTGAGGACAACATGCAATCAGCCAGACAGCTCATCAGGGTATCTGCAGCTGGAGCACAAATGAGGCCTGTTGTGTTTATGCACTAAGGATTCTGACTTCAAACTGATTTTCCAATTCCTGGCGATATTTATTTTTCCCGATGTTCAGATGGTGGTTCGATTATCACGAGTAGTGACCCTGTCACAAGCTCACAGCATGTAACAACTAGCCTTTCAGCTGACCTGTCCCATTTATAGCAATTTTGATTAATGAGCACAGTCCTTGTTAAATACATAAATAACAAATACACTCTGTGGCCCTGCCAGACTACAGTTTCTGTCCAGGCTGGGCAGCTGACAGATGCCAAACCCAAGGTCAAACCTTACTCCACATCCATTTTTAAAACAGAGAGTCTGTGCTAAATGTCGTAAGTAATCCACCGGCTTTGATCACAGTGAACACTTTGCCCTGCAGTGTAAAAAGCACCTGGTGGGAACGAAACAGTGTCTAAGGCTCCAAACACCACAGAGGAAATCTCAACAGCCCGACTTCAGTTCAGATATTCTCGACAGTCGCAGCAGGAAAAAAACAGGTGTAACTAATATTAATGATGGCCGAGCTCCATTTACAGGTAGGTTTGCCAGTAAGCCAGCACACCTAAATGGAATGCAGCCATTATGAATGTAATGAGTTCCACCTGTGTTTGACAAGTCAAAATGTCTGCCGTGAGAAAGGCTTGTTGTTTGTATGTGAAGAGCAGACAGAGTGAGAACAAGTGGATGTTTGAGCGAGGACGTTCAGCGGGACCATGGCCAATTTCAGTCTGACATCTTCTTCTACTTTAATAAACACTGCAGTCCAACTAAACACACAGTTTGATCCTGACGGGACTAATATGCAGTGTAAGGTGTGTACAGCTGGAACAGGCAGACAGTGTAAATACATGACAAACTGACAGGCCACTGGCTCTCAGTCCAAACACACCTGTCACGCACTAATTGCTTTTCTAAAGTCAGCTCCAACACACACGCAGATTCCCATTTGATGCACTTCAGTATAGACGTTCATCGTAACAGACTGTTCCTTTGGCTGCTGCTCTGTGTGAAAATGCACCACATGGCCAAAAGTATGTGGACACAGAAACATCACAGCATCAAGATTTCGCCACTTAGCCAAAAGAAAGTGCTGTCTTCATGTGTCTTGTGTTCACAGGCAGAGAAGTCATGAGTCTAGAAGTGTGCTGTCGCCCAGTGCAGTAAGATGTTACAGACTGCAAACTACAGCATCACTGTCATAGACCTTTCACGCTCTGTACAGACCCATTCTTCCATCAGTGAACCCTTGACGTCACATCAGGTTCAGTGCTGAGTGTGGGAGGACTTCACTTTAGTGGGGACAGAATGAGCAAACCCTTGATTGGAGAATTATTAACTGTGACTCCTGAATCAGAGACAAACAGGCTGTATTTTTCACCCTTCCTGTCATCAAAATCATAACATGTCATCAGCCAACACTGAGGTGAAATCTAACCCTGAGTAATCTGAAAATCTAAACTACCAATATCCTTCTGAAAGTTTTGCTGTATACATGTGAGACTGACAGAAAAGCCACTGGAGATGATGTAGCAGGCCTCCACAGGGAGGACAGGCGGACACATTTATTTATCAGGTCAGCTTAACACCAATCCTTACCCAGACAGGAAAGAGCTGAAGTTCTGCAGGTTACTGGCGTCCATCACCACGTTCAGACCGCTGATGGTCCTCTCAGATCTCTCACCCTCCTGCAGGACAAACACCATCAGTTACCGTGTTAAATAACTCTGTCAGTGCAGCGATGAGCGCTAATGTTTTAATCAAATGAAGCCATTCCTTTCTGTATACAGGGTTGTTTCAGAGTGTCAGAGGCCATTCGCCTGTTCTCAGAGTGAGCAGGAAGAGATGTGAAGGAGCTGCTCATGCGTGGTGTATGTAGGTCCATCAAGGACAAAAAGACAAACACTAAGTTAAACTATCATGAAGATGAATCAACACCTCTCTGAAACAGTCCAGACTCCAGCTTCACATTTCCAAACACTGTCAAACTGTTCCTTTAAACATTCATCTCCATGTTAAGGACAAAGGTTGTCCATATTAGGGGACTATAAATCATGTCTGTGAATGGTTTCACATGGGACACAACACTAACAAAACATTACTGGAAGTTGTACAAGCTTGCATTATGTTGTAAGTATTAATCAAACTAAAATGGTGAGAGGTGCGTGTTTACAAAATAACTGTTTCCAACTTACACAGCCAAATACTGAATGTCTTTATCAACACAAGTTAAAGCTCCACAAGAAAAACTACAATTTTAATGGCTCTTCATGAGCCAGGCAGGAGTGATTCAATGAAACCAGCTGTTCTGACGGTGAGTCCAGGGAGAATGAAAACCAGAGGTTTATTAGACCTACATGAAGCAGGTTTACAGATCACAATAATACAGAATCTTCCTACAATAAAATTACAAGTGCTGCTGATTTTACGTGTACAGTTGGCTGATGTTAAACTGTGACAGTCCAAACTGTTCATATCAGGCCTGAAGGTTGGACTGTGCTTTAATCCTCAACTCTGCTTTGGTGAAGATCAGAATGCCTCTGAGTACCAAAATCTGTGCTGACAGTTGGCATCAAATGTGAGGCTGGATTAAACCAAAGCTGTGCCAACCATTACAGACTATATGTTATTTGGACATCATTTACAACACGCAATAAAAAAAGAGTTTTGTTGAAATATGTTAATATTTGTCAAAGTCGGATTCAATTATCATCTCAGCACAGTTCCTGAAACCCTGGTATCAAATCAGCAGTAGAATCAAAGGAGCTCTGTCTGGAGGAGGGATTTGATTTCTTGTGCACGAACGTTTAAACTGGACCTGCAAAATGTCCAATTTACCAAGTTCTTTGATCCAACCATCCTTCAGTTAGTGGGAGAGACCAGGAAATACAAAGAAAGACTACTTTTATTTTGAAGAGATGACAATCAATTCTGAATTGTTATTGTTGCCAGGAACAGGACTTTGCCTAAAACCACCTGACACTGCTTCTTTCTCTGAGGCGGTTTTGTCTCGCGTCTGATTGGATGACACTTAAAACCTAAATCCAAACTGTGCTCTCAGTGCATCAGCAGTGAAAGCCTGAACATGGACCTCTGGCGCTCTCTGCTGGCTGAACCCAGCACCAGCACCCACTCTGGTGTGTGAGCATCAGTGTTAACTGTTGTCAGATACCAGAATTACATCCAACATAGCTCAAGTCTGTCTTAAATGTGTTTTGTGTAAATCCAAAGATTTCCAGACTTATCATGCAAATAAAAGCCTTCACTGTGCTTGATTCAGAAGTTGCTGTTCTCTGTTGATCTTCACCTGACTCAAAGCCAGACAATAAATTGTGCTATAACAAAAACTAAAGCAGAAGTATATACTAACAACTGTATGAGTGCGTTAATATCTATAAAATGTTATGCATCAAAGACAACGCTGAATAAATCACCTCTCAGTCTGGAAAACACAAAAACCAGACAACAGTCCATGACCTTTGTATGCAGAACATAAAAAGGAAATATTTTCTAAAGACATGTGACGCATTTCACTCTATCTGAATCATGGAGCTTCAGTACTATTAATTATTAATATTAAGATTGGCTGAAAGCTAAACTCAATCACCTAAATGTCCGATGTCTTGGGGGAGACCTGTCTCTTCAACATACTCACCTTGGTCTCAGAGAGCTGGAACTCCACCTGAAAGACCAGTTCAGAGCAGTGGCCTGATATACAGAGGTGCTGGACCAGCTTACTGCCACCTGTAGACACACACACACACACACACACAGAGTAAATGTTTGTAGATTCCATAAATGTGTTGTTTACATCCATGTTTACGTGTTACGTGTGGTAACACTGTGGGTAACTAATCCAGCATCTAAGTGAATATAATGAAACAATAAAAACAGAGAGGGCTGTGGACTCAGACTTTACTGTGCTCTTACTGCTTTGCACAGTCTTTGTGGTGCAGCTGTTCAGACTGACGCCATTCATCTGGGTCTGTGTCTTCAGGTCCTCCTCCAGCTCCTCCAGCTCCTCCTTCAGCCTGGACAGCAGCTTCTCCTTCCCTTCTCCTTGTCTCTGTCCACACATATACGACCTGTGAAGACAAACCACATCCTGTTCTTTTACTGTCACAACATGTACGTGGTGTACTTTAAGGTAAGCTTATCAGCAAACAGTCAAACAATTCAAATATTAAGTCATCTTTGTGAGTGAATGAATGGGCAAGAGATTTGGAAAGTGAATGTTTAATGAAAAATAAAGCTCACAGGGCGTCCCGCATTTGTCCCCCAAGGTTGAATGTTATGTCCTTCTGGCAGTCCAGATGTTGGCTCTGCAACGCTGCAACTTCAGCCTGGAGACGCTCAAGCTGAGCCTCCAGCACCTTCACCTCATCGATGTTCTCCATCCTGAAGAAAACACACAGACAGACACAAAGTTTTTCAAAAAAGGACATTTCAACAGGCAGCATAGAAAAACACATACACTGATAAATACAAATGAGATAGAGTCTACACACGCCAAGTTTTTGAAATGTAAAGACAAACATGAAAAATATAAACAACTGCCTTGTTCAATCTTTAATATGATTACAAACAAAAATTAAAAAATAAAAAGGTAAAGGTAGTAAAACACCACAACTGCATGAGTTATGAAGGAGACGGGTTGTCAGACGGGTTAAATTTAGTTTACGGTGACCTGCGCTCAGCAGTGGTAAACTAGAGCTAGTTGTCGCTAACAAGGTGACGCAGACTTTAGCAAAAACATTCCACTAGCCTGGTGAACTTAGACAAGCTGTTATGTCAAGTTCGCTTACACTTTTCGTCTCCGTTACACGTTGAATAACTTCCATAAAATTGTTTTAAAACACTTAATATACGCATATAAATGAGCGTTATTGATTCTCATATATTAAGACTCTGTTCCTCACCTGGTTTCTCCTTTCTCCACCGTCACTACCCAAACAGTTTGGAGCCTCGCGCCCTCCGGACCGTACCACTTTTCATGTGTCGGAGGGGGAGGAAGTTATGTCTTTGAAGAATGGTCAGACAATGTGCGTCTCTGAAGGTACAAACACTACAAATGTTTATACATTTATAATGACTAAATGCATAAAATCACTTAATTACTGGTAAGAGCCGAGACCTAAAAATATAAAAAGGACATGGAAAATGTGAATGTTCCCTCTACATGTCTGTAACAGATGACGGTAATCCATTTTTTGCGGCATTGCGCAAATCAAGAGAAACATAATTACTTCTCCGCCATCAACCGTAATAAAAAAAATCATTTTCCTAGATAAACGGACCGATGTCCGTTCCTGGCGTAATCCCCGTTTTTCTAAAGCAGTTTTTTGTTTTCATCACAAGTAATTCACAGTGGAACGTTTCGGCTTGTGCTGAAACAACCACGGAAGGAAAAGTCAGCCGGAGCCACGGACAGAATTAACGGTAACACCAGCTGGATACATGTGAGGTAAACATTTGTTGTTTTTTTCTGTCGTTATAATCACATGCTTAACTCTTTTAACTCGGCTCTAAATGAATTTATTTAGAAATCTGAGTGTTATTAGACTCTGCGCGCCGCTGCCCTTGTTCCTCCACAGATTCAGTAAAGATCCACAGGCTGAGCTGGTGGGATCCACTAACAGTCAAGAAATGTATATTTTTGTGGTTTTCTGCTCTTCAAATGTCGTCTGTCTACTCAAGCAGTATGGTTGTTATCATGTTATCTTATTAGTTTAACCTATTAATAAGTTCTATGTTCTATATTAAAACTTTTTAGAGAGGTGTTGGTTCAGTTCCATGGTCATTATAGTTTTTCACTTATAAGGGTCATAAAGACTTCAAACCCTTTCTAGCTGACAGAAATGATATGATCAGTGCAAATATGAATGAATGAACTCCTGTTTGACTAGAGTCTCTTTTTCTCATCTGACATTTAGTCATGTGAGGTTTTGTACATGTTGTATGAGCATTGGTGAGTGGAGAAAGGGAACTGGGATCAAGAATTTCATTGCCAGCTGCTTGAATGGAGCACTAAAATGATTGTGCATGACCAATACATTTATGTTTGTATGTATTGTATTGTATTTTGTCTCATTTTAGGACGTTTTGTGTCAGTAAACAGTAGATCGAAAGAAAAACAAGCACTAAAATTTAAAATAGGAATTTACAATAAATTTAAACTATATCTGTTTTAAGAGAGATGTACTCTGATGATTGTTGTTTGTACAGTGATAGCGTTGTCGTGGAAACGGAGCGATGCAGCGGCTATATGTCGGTGGGTTGAGCCACTCGGTCACTCAGAAGGATCTGAAGGATCGGTTCGGGAAGTTTGGACAGGTGGAAGACGTGGAGCTCAGGACCAGGAGGGACGAGGAGGGTAAGGAATCCAGTACCCACTCTGACACTGTTGTCAATAACGACAACATTGTTTGACTTTTAAATTAGTTTATTTTACCTAAATGTATACATTCAAAACTCAGTTTAGTATATAATCAATCAATCATAATCAATCATAATCATTATGATAGTCACAACAGACGTCGCAGCTTGTCAGTAATGCCACTGGACTTACCAGAAATACTTTTGCAGTGATTGCTGATGATTAGATATTAAATGAAATTTAAACTTTTATCAGGACCGAATGTCGGATTTTGCTTTCACATTAAATTTTGACTTTGATTAAATGTTGACTTATCGACTTTATGATTCTTTTTTAATCTTAGTCATTAATACTTATAAATGTTTTGTTTGTTTAATTCAGACCCCTCAGTGACCCCTGTGTGTGTGTCTGTGTGTCTTGCTGCACTGTTGCAGGTGTTCCATACAAAACCTTTGGCTACATTAACATCAACATCTCAGACGCTGACCTGAAGAAATGTGAGTGAACTGAACTCAGCAGCCCTGTGTGCTCTGTGTAGCTGATGTTTGTTTTGTTTCACACTGTGAGTGAGACATGTCAGCCGTCATACAGCAGGAACCCTCAGTGTGAACATGTCATTTATTCTTATCTTCAACATTTGTTTTGCTTTCAAATAGAATCAAATACTGCGGGGAGATCCTGGGAATTATTCCAACAGAAAGAGTTGTTGTTGTTGTTGTTGTTGTTGTCAGTTTCCATTAACTTATGTTTACCACAACTGACATCAGAGCTTTAGTTGTATCCTCATATGAGGCTGATGTGTTTGCTGTGCAGGTATGACGGTTCTGAACAAATCCAAATGGAAAGGAGGAACTCTGCAGATTGAAACAGCCAAGGAGAGTTTCCTGCACAGGTACAGTCGGTTCACTTCACTACGACTGTCAATGGACAGTCTGATGCTAACAAATGTTATTATCAGCCCAGAGGAAGATGAGGGCTGTAACAAACAACTAATTCTAGTTTATTTTCTAGATAATAAATAAACTTCCCTTAAAAATTGACCACAGTGAGGTCTGCAAAGGTCTTGATTTATTCAACCATCAGTCCAAAACCATAAGATTCTCCATTTATGGTGATTAACACACTAAGGAGAATCATACAAACCGTATGTTTGAAGATTTATGAATTTTAGGATCACATCAGCAACATACACTAAACAACAGGACTCTGTGCCTACGTCGGTTTCTAACTTCATAAGAAAACTGAAACTTGTCTCTTAACTTGTGGAATGATAGCAGGTGATGAAGTACAGTGCAAGCATCTGTGCTTTAAAAGCTTTTTGTTGCCATGACAATCTGTAGTTCTGTGGGCATTCGGGGTCCTGGAGTCTCCTCTTTCAAACAGATTCCATGGATTATTTTCTTACAGCAGCAGAGAGCATAGAAAGTTGAAAGCACTGTGATGACAGATCCTAGTGGGTGGTGTGTGACTTTATGGTGTGTGTGTGTCTCAGACTGGCTGAGGAGCAGCAGGCGGCAGCGGAGCAGCGTCTCCAGCAGCCTGTAGCCGAGGACAAGAGACAGAAGATGCTGGACTCCCTGAGCAAAGCCGGCGTGGACAACTTCACCATGAAGGCTGCGGTGCCAGGGACCGAAATACCAGGACACAAGGTCCCGTCATGTCGTCACCTACTGCTTCCTTCTGTTTTCAAACAGTGTCCTAATACTAGTCAGTACTCTCTGATGGACAAACTACTGAACAGAAAAAATGCTGAATTCACCAAGGCAACAGGAAAACACAAAGGCAGTGTTAAGGCTGCAGGTGATATTAGGAATAAAAGTCTGTCTCTAATAGTAAGAGGTCAACAAAGGCCCGGTCCCTAATAGAGAGCCATCTGTTTGTGACACGCTGCATCATTTTGGGGTAGGGAGGTGCTGATGATCCTCTGGGTGCTCTTCTTTCAGGACTGGGTGGTCAGTAAATTTGGACGAGTCCTCCCCATCCTGCAGCTCCGATGCAAAAAAGGCAACAGGGCTCGGACCCTGAAGTACGACCCGTCCAAATACAGCCACAACATCCGCAGGCTGGAACAGGGCACTGCAGATGAGTTCACGCCTGTGACCCAGCTCACCTGGGAGTTGCAAGGAGGGGACGATGACATCAGCAAGAAGAGGCGGGGAGAGTTCCCTCCATATGAGCCGTCAAGACCCAAGAAGAGTCGGACAGATGTGGTCAGCACTCAGAATGCTGTGGGCCGGAGCAGGTAAAGATCTGATGTTTCCTGAATACTTTTATATACAAAGCCACAGATGCAGTACTGTGTGTACGTAGTGCAAAGTGGTGAAAATCCAGCACAGACACCAGAGGAGTTCTCAGGAGATCTCACTCCAGCTTCAGGTTTGCAGCAAATAACGCTTGGTGCTTCTCCTCCATTGTTCTCCTCTTAGATTCAAACAAACCGCTGACTCTGTTGATCGCGCCGAGGCCCATCGGTTCACCAACGGATATGAACAGCCAGCAAACCACAGACCGGCTCACAGGAGGGCGGTGACCGACAGCGACATCGATTCAGACGAGGAGATCCGCAGACTGGTGGCGGCTCAGAGCACGTCCCGTGTTGCAGTGCAGCAGGAAGGGGGCGAAGATAACCTGGAAGTGGTCGGACTCGATTACTTGCCAAAGTCCAGACACTCCCGTCAGCAACAGAAAGGTAAAAGCCTTGTTTTGAAGATCAGTTGCATTTTTTATGAGTCATTATTTGTATCACAGCGTTGCTCTGAAAGCTTAGTGTTACCGTTGTGAGGACGAGCTCACACTGCTAACAAGGCTCTGCAGCCCTGAGTTAAAGGGCCAGTTCACCCAGCAGGAAACAGTGGCTGCAGTGAAAACATCTGTGTGTGCGTGGGCACTATCCAGAGTAACAACCTGTTCACACATCCACAGTCAAAGCTGTGTTACCGTGTTACATCCCCGCTGCGATGGCACAAACAGTATCATTGACTTTTCTGCAAGCTCTGCTGTAGAGAAGCAGAAACCATTGACGCTGATTGGTCGACTTCAGGCCATTGTTGCGGTCCCACATGTCAGAGGGTCTTTGCTCAGCCCTCTCAGGGCTCTGGGGGCCTTCAAGTCTCCAGTGAAGAGTCTGTGTGAACATGCGGTTACGAGGACGCTGCTTCTCTTGTATTTTACTAAATGTTCTAAACTGTGACAGACGGAGCAAAAACAAAGTCTCTTTGGGATTTCAGGTGGTCCAGATGATGAAGAAGAGAATGACTACGACTCAGCAGACACGGATGAACTCTTCGCCTCCAGGAAACCACTGCCCGCTGCAGAACACCTGTCGGGAAACAACTCAGACAGCAAGAGGAAGACAAAGAGGAAAAGTAAAGGTGGAGAGGAAGGTGATGATTCGGCAGATGGTGAAGATCACCTCACCTCCAACAACGGCCCAGCACAGCAGAGAGACGGTTCTGATAAGCTGAGTCAGTGGAAGAAGACAGTCCCGCCTGTTGCTAACCCCCTTTTATTGTTTTGTCAATCAGAAAGTGATGATGAGGATGGAGACGACGAAGATGAGGAGTTGGAATCAGCTGATTACAGCTCAGATTCTGATTATGAAGCCATGTTTTCTAACATCACCCATCTGGAGATCTCCCTGGCTGATCTACAGAGGATAGCTGAGGAATCCCAGCAGACCTGTGAGACTACAGCTCCCAGCAGCCCCAGGGCCTCAACGGAGCAACAAACTAACCACACGTCTGGTCCTGCTAAACAACCCGCTCCTAAGAAAGGCACCACGCCAGAGGAGATCCTCGCCGCCCTCATGGAGGAGGACAGCAGCGAGGACGAACAGAGGAAGAAAAAGAAGAAGAGAAAAGCCGTCATGTCAGCACCCCTGCCGGCCTTCCAGGGGACAGGAGCTCTGAGCAAGGGGTCAGAAACACAGGAATGTCAGAGGAGACAGGAAGAGGAGGAGGGAACAGGAAGTGAGGTCAAAAAACAGAAACTGGACTCTGAAGCTCCTCAGCTGAACCAGAGAGGAACAGACAGCAGAACCAGCAGGACTCTGAGCAAGAAAGACACAGATACAGGCAAGACTGCAGAGAGCAGCGAGGAGGAGGAGGAGGAGGAGGAAGAAGACGAAGAGGAGGAAGAAGAAAAGGAGGAAGAGGAGGAGAAGAAGGAGAGAGACATGGCTGCTTCAAGAGTTTTAAAAGTGCCTGCAATAAAAACTGACAAAGCAGAGACCAGTTTGTCCTCGAGCTGTGATGATGATGATGATGATGATGATGATGATGAGGAGGAGGAGGAGGAGGAGGAGATGACTGTTACAGCTAAAGCTACGCCTTCATCCTCCGACTCCTCCAGGAAACGAGAAGAGCAAGAGCTCATTTCTGCCACAGATGCTGTGAAAGCAGCACCTCCCCCTGCTCCTCACAGCGACTCCTCCTCCAGCGAGGACGAGGAAGAGGAGGAGGACGAGGAAAGGAAAGCTCCTCCCCGGGTGCCGCTAGGTGCTGAGGAGGAAGAGGAGCTGCAGAGGAAGGCCAACATGAGGAGGCTGGCCGCTCTGCAGCAGCGACAGAAAGAGGCAGAAGAACACAAGAAGCTCATCCAGGGAGCTCTCGCCAAGCTGGTAGGTGCAGAGAGAGTTCACCCAGATTAGACCAGGTGAGACGTAGGCATGAGTCACAACATGTTAGCAATATGAGCAGAAACTATGTCAATTAGCTTTTAAATCAAAGTTTTACCAAAGACACATATTTATTACGTTTCCATGGAAATGATTCATCGTAAAGCTCTGATTGGCCAGCTGTCAGACATCTGGCCAATCACATTTCTACACATCACACAACTGTAACTGACAACAAGTAACTTACTATAGTAACTTGTTAGCAAGTATTCATAGGTGCAGCAGATACGGAGCAATGTTCATCTGCTGCCTGTTAACACAGAATATTGATTGTTATTAGGACGCACCGGCAGCAGGAGCAGGGAAACACATCATCTTTGGCTCTGATGAGGATGATGATGATGATGGTGATGAAGATAAGCAGCAGACAACCTCAGATGTCACAGCATCAAAGAAGACACTGTTCCAGGACAGCCAATCAGAGGAGGAGGCCAATGAGAATGACACAGTAAAAGAAAAGGTGAGAGAAGAGCAAAGTGTTACAGTTACTGTACCTCCACTACTAACTACAAATGTAACCTATTACTTTTTCAAATTAAGTAACGACAGTACAAAGACTGACCTAAATGGAGCTGTGCTGATGATCTGATCAGTCGACCTCACTGTGGCACCAAGACTATGCTCAGACACTGTGAGATCGCTTTTCATCACAGTGATTGTTATATTTCAGATCTAATTCATTAAACATAACCATGTAATCACTACTGCAGCAAAGCCCAGTTACCATCCACCCAACACTGTGGCTCATCTGATCCAGATCATACAGTCTATGAGACTCCAGGTGGAGCTCACAGGCAGGAACACTGGTCATTGCTGCCCCCTGCTGGTCAGGAGTCTTAATAACTCCTATCATAGTGGGAATGGCTAGATGATAGATAACATGAGTGTGTTTGTGTGCTCAGGTGCATCTGAAGCGGTCGGTCCCTCAGCTGTTTAACAGTGATGATGAGGAGGATGGTGATGAAGAGGAGGATGGCAGCAGGTTCGGCATCAGGCCTCAGTTTGAAGGTGAAGCAGGACAGAAGGTGAGGACGGCTCACACAGCTCTGCTTCAGACACCCACCTGCACATTCTTTTGCACCCGCGCTGTGCGTCTGATCCAGCACTGCGACTGGACGCCTGCTGATGACATGTTTGTTGTTGTTTAGCTGATGGAGCTGCAGTCCCGCTTTGGGACGGACGAGCGTTTCCGCATGGACTCCCGCTTCCTGGAAGACGACAAGGACAAAGAGGAGGGGTCAGGTGAGGCTGTGGATGGCGGCGTGGAATCGATGATGGGATGCTGAGATGATGCTGATTAGTGCAACAGGTCAAACTGCTGTATGAGATCAGATGAAATCAGATCAGTGCAGGTCTTTGTTGGACTGTCTGTCAGTCTTTCCCATCAGTTTGTTTTTAACCAGTATCTGATTGCATCTCTGTAAACACATATCTGCACATAAATGCAGAATATGGAGCAATGGGAAGAAGGCTTGTAGTGGAAACGTTGGCAGTCTAAATACTACTGACCAATCACACACAGACTGGTGAACATGCAGGTAAACAGTCAATGTGGAGGGCACCCAGAAAGTCCATGTTTCAGCCTACACTCATTGAGCAAAGCCCAAATAGTTACATTGAGGTCCTGCAGAGTCTGATGCACATTGGTGTTGATGTGATACGATCATTGTGGTGTTCAGTGTGTTTGTTCTTGAGTGTGATCATCTGTTCCTGATGACGTGATTCAGAGAGAGGGAGGAGTGTGACGGAGGAGGACGAGACTCTGGAGGACGAGAGGAAGAAGAACCTGTCCATCCTGCAGAGCGTCCTGGGCAGCAGCCAGCAAACCTGCAGCAGCAAGACGGCTAGCAAGGCCAAGACCTTCAGGTGAGCCTCACGCTCACATGCATGCATGCAGTCTGGACCACAGCAGCTTCTGAACAGGAGTGCTTGATATTCAGAAGGGCATTAAATGAAATCAAATGTGTGTTTGCAGAGACGTCTCGGCGCTGCATTACGACCCCAGCAGAGAGGAACACGCCGCGTTTGAGACCAAAACAGACGAAACCAAGGAAAGGTACAAACGCAGAAACCATGAAAGCACCATCCCATCTGTGAACGGGGCCCAGGACTGAGCCTGCAGGCAAAGTGTTTACTGATAGAGCTGATTTTTATTGATAGACAGAACTTAGAGTTGAACAAACTGATTTGGTTCCAGATATCCCCCCTGACTCCTTCATAGCATACTCATGTACAGTTGAATCTGACATGTCTCAGAATCAGTTTAATGTAAAGTCCTCCAACAGAAAAACCACCAAGCTCCCTTCACATCCAGTGCTCTCAGACTGAGACCTGTTCTCCTTATCCACTGTCTTCACAGCAAGGCGGCCCGGAGGAAGAAGAGGGAAGAGGCTCAGAAACTTCCAGAGGTTTCTAAGGAGATTTACTACGACGTGTCTGGTGACCTGAAGGCCATGTTTGGTGCGACGAAAGATGATGAAGCTGAAGGAGAAGAGAAAGCAAACTGGGACCAGGAGGAGGAAGAAGAGGAAGAAGAGGAGGAAAGAGTGAAGGAGGAACCACCGGCTCCGCTGTCATCTCTCCTCTCAGCTGATCCCGGCCAGAAAGAGGAGTCATCTGGATTTAAATTCTCCTTCTTTGGAGACGACACAGAAACAGGAAGTGGAGAAACAGGTGGGTTACATCAGAGACAGTCCCCTCAGACTGTCACAGGGAGGATCTGTTTTCCCACTTTTTAAATATTTGTATTTCTCTCTGCCAGCAGAGTACAAGGTGGAGAGCATCCAGGCGCCAAAGGTGTCATGGCAACAAGACCCACGTTTCCATGACAGCAGCTCAGAGGAGGATGAGGAAGAGCAGGAAGATGATGAGGAGCACAGCAGCGTTGTTGCTGAAACCACAGAGTGAGATAAATTCAATTTACTCCTGCTCTGTGTGTTTGAAAGCCTCCGTTAGCTTCAGAGCAGATCGACTCTGCGACCTGTTGTCCGGCAACATCGCTTTCTGCAGGGACTGCACCTGTGAATGTTTCTGACATCTTCGCTTGAAAAAACAATTCATCAAGAGATAAAAAACTTGTCAAAAGTATTATGAGCGATATCAGTGATCGCTGTCTGAATGTGTGTTACTGTTCACAGAGAGGAGGCTCCATCAAGGACAGATCTGTTCTTCTTCTTCCCTAAAGACAGCAGACTGACAGGTAGGACGAGGATTATTACTTCAGCATGCTGTGCGTTACTGTGTCGTTTGATTATTTAGCATTAAAACATTCAAGGTCAAATATCACAGAACAACATTCAGTGAAATGTTGAACTGTTTATTCAAAGCTGATGATGTTTCTGTGTGTGTGTGTGTTGTGAACCCTCTCTTTCCTCCTTCAGAGGGCCCCCGGTTGTTCTGCCGGTCGTCTCAGCTGGAGGAGCAGAAGGAGCAGTGGGAGGAGAGGAGGAGCGCACTCAGACAGGTACACATCAGTTTCCATGCACTTCTCTCAGGAGTCAGACTCAGACTCATGGTTATCTGGTCGAGATCTGAACCAGATGGAATCCTTCTACACTTTCAGAAATGTGTGAGGGACTATTGAAATAAGTTCTGGCAAGACAGTCACTAACTAAACACCAAACCTACTTTCAGAGTTTAAAAATTATGCACATTTAAAGGGCTTGTAGTTGATTCAGGTCCCAGTGGGCAGTGGGCCTGAGTGGAAACGTAAGGGAGGACAAGAGAAATATGGAGGAAGTGGAATTTCAAAATAAAGGTCCCAATTTCACAAATGATTAATGTTCTTTCAAATGTTGTGCTGAGATGTGTTCAGTGAACAAAGAAAAAAGCTGGCACATTACAGTGTCTGCTAGGTGCTTCAGTAAAGTCATTGGAGGCTGAGTACTGAGGCTTTTCCCTTTAGCCTGTACATGTGACCAGTAGCATGCTGCAGTATGAAGGTGTGAACTGACATGGGAACACATGGTGAGGGTATTTCTACTTCCCTGTCTGTTTCCACAGGAGTACCGCAAGAAACACAAAGACGCAAGGAGGAAGCTGAAGGCCTCCCAGAAGAGCTGAGGATGATGGGAAGTGAAGTCTCTGTGTTTGAGTTTGCAGGCTGGTCTGGACTTCAGAACCAGGGTCTGACAGATTGTTTCTCCCCGTTGGTGCCATTTTGTGCCTCAGACTGATTCCAACAGCCAGCGTGTGGGAGACAACAACATCCAGTGAAATTTCATGATCATCAGAGTGGCATTTATTTTTTCATTGAATGCTCAGAGATATCATGTGCTCAGAACTTCCTGCAACGACATGTCGTCAGGTCTTCTCATTTGGTGCCATGGAAACAAAGCTGCAAATGAACTTATGGACAGTCAGCAGCAGCCAATCATTCAGGGGACCAAACCTGTACCGAAGAATATCAATAAATAAACAGACTGGACTTGTTCATTGACTCATTTTTCTTCTTATTAGCCAGTTTTGATCTGTCATAGCTCACATCACCTAACTCCGTTTCACTTTTGGTGCCACAGCTGTGAGCCAGTGGGCTACGAACGGCTGATGAGGCTGTGATTTGATTGACAGTTCTGGGGATGGTGCAGGGTCGTCAGGCTGTTGTTATCCCATGTGTCACTTTGTGCTGTGCTGAAATGTGACGTGAAGCATTTGTTTATTTGAATCTGAAGAATGTTTGAGTGAATTTGGGTCCACTTTATTGGGTCCAGCTGGTTAATGCTCATGTTGTCCCCACACAACAAATCCTGCCTTCATTAAGGTTATAATGCTCCGTCTTTTAGAAAATGTGCATTTTGCTCATCATATTATCCAAGAGCTTAAGGTGGAATCATCAAATGTTTTTACTTTTCTGTCCAAAACTCCAAAGCACAAGACTATTAACTTAGGATCAAACACAGGAAGTTCTCACAGTTGAGAACTTGTCACATTATTATGCAAAAAGACTATTAATTACTGAAAGTGGTTACAAATAAAAAACAACATTTTTTTGATCAATCATCCCGCTGATAAAACTGATCATTGCAGCTTCCATCTGTACACATGGTGATATAAAAAGAAGAGCCAAAATTAAAATCTAAAAATATTGAAGGTGCTCTTGATTTCATTAAACAACAGATTTCATGTTTTGGGGGTTGTTCCATTGCTAAAATCGGGATAAAACTCTCCATTCTTTACCTGGGGGCATTAGCCCGCAGATTCCCAGCCCCGCAGAATTCACTGTACCTCATGCTCTTCTTAATTATTTTGAAATCTGTAACCGGAAGTAGCTCAGAGTTGGGTTCATTGCGTCTTGATGCTGGTGAATAACAAGTGCTGAAGTGCGCAGCAGGCACAAAACTTCTCCATCAGGACCAGAGGGAGCTGCGCAGCTGATTAATGGACATTTTATTTCAAGAGTTAAATGTTTGCTCCAGCACATGTCTGTGAGAGACAGATAACACGGACCATACAGTTCAGCGGTAAACATGAGCCCGATTCTGTTGCTTTTGCTCGTCTTTGTGCGGCCCGCGGTGCTGCGTCATGTCCACACGGCCCCGGAGTTCCAGCCCGGGTCAGCGCAGGAGGTGCGGCGGGTGGAGGATGCTGAAGCGCCGGCCGTTCACGCAAAGGAGTCTCTCTCCTCGGAAAGGACCTCTCTGGACCGGCTTCACAGTGCGCAAGTTCCCGACCTGAAACGAGTAGCCCGAGGGGCCAAGGACCGAAACTTTGGGAAAAGAGACCCGCACACACCGAGCAGTTACGGGCATCCGCGGCGGTACGACGACCCGAGCGGTTACTTCACCACGCCGCGGAGCATTCGAGACGCTTCAGCCCAGTCAGGTAACTCTTCATCAGGCCATGGGTCGGGGCTCCTCAACCCGTTGTTCCCCGTTACCGACGGCTCCTACTGGGCGTACGCAGTCATGCTCCTCGCGCTCGTGCTCTTTGCCGCGGGCATCGTGGGGAACCTCGCGCTCATGTGCATCGTGTGGCACAACTTCTACCTGAAGAGCGCGTGGAATTCTATCCTGGCGGGACTCGCGTTCTGGGATTTCCTCGTGCTCTTCTTCTGCCTTCCTGTGGTCATCTTTCACGAGCTCACCTTGAAGAGGTTGCTAGGAGACCTGTCCTGTCGGCTCGTGCCCTATCTGGAGGTGAGGAGTGAATGTAGCAGCGCATGTGATGGAGAGATCTACCAAACATTAATTAGTGAAGGATTTTATATCATAATCGTTTTCACTTAAATATTAATTCATAATAACAGAAAAAGGCCAAATAAATATAAAATATGAAAACATATACAATTAAAATTTAAAACAGGCAAAAACTATAATTAATGTAATATTTAAAAGTGTTTAACCTCTCTAAATCAGTGGTTGAGGTGAGCAACAGGTAGGACTCCCGTAGCAGCAATCACCACTGAAGTTTTACTAGTTAATTCCAAATGCAAATAAATATTTTATTTCAGTATTATTTTAATGAATATTTAATGAAGATTTTCTTTTTTTACTGGTTGCTCAGTCTGTTTCCCACATTCCACAGGGATGTCTAAAAGTCCCAAACCCAAAGATATTTAGTTTTCAGTGATATCAAAGTGTGGCAAAACAGCAGATCCTCAAGTTGTAAAAGCTGCAACTAGGGAACCGTTGGTGTTTTTGATTGATAAGGAAATTACTCAATGAGTAGTAGTAGACTACAGGCAATAATTCATTTTTCATTTATCAGCTGCTTATTTAGCACTGACATATTAACAAACGATGAGTTACCAAATCAGGTGTCAGCCACAGGGAGGAGATGTCAGCCCATTAAAACAAACAGCTTAGTGTGATATTTAAGTCAGCCTTCACACGGTCAGTGTTGTTTTTACATGTTTCACTCATTGCAAATATTTCCCAGCTTAATAGAGAGACATCCAGTTGTGTGATGAATGGCCTGTTTGTGTCGCGTTGCGGCGGCACAGTTTCAGACTGAAAGCAGTCTTTAATGAACAGACGTGCTGTTATGGTCTGTTTCTCCAGCTGTCTGCGCTGGACTATCAGCGGAGGCCAGCGGGCCTGGCATGGAGCAGCTCTTCTTCTGAGACGCAAAACAGTGAAACACAGAGACGTCGTTATCAGGACCTTATTAACAGGTTCACAGAGCAGAGCGGAGGTCCCAGTGGACCTGGTCCACAGTCCCCACCCTCACACTGAGCTGCTGATTTGGACAGCTGAAATATGTAATCGTATCATATCTTTGGACGCAACTAGTGCTTATTTTGATGATCAAATAATCTGCCTCTCATTCGAATGACTTATTGATTCATCATTTGGTCCAATAATCTGTCCAAAAAGATATAGTGATACATTGTATATGTTTAATAAAGTATGGAATCTTTCTCAGCAACAGGAAAAATAAGTAATTTCCACTTTACATTAGAGAAAAAACAGAAATCATTATATCTGAGAGCTGAAAATTGCCACTTTTGGTGTTTTTTAATAATATTTCACTGATCTCCTGTCCCTGCGATCCATTGGTCACTATATAAAAGCTGAGCAATTAAGTTTTAAGCTCAGCCAATCAGAGGCTCAGTCTCACAGAGTAATAATGTGGAGCTCTCACAGCTGCCGTGTTGTTTCTCGTTTCTTTGACTTTCTTTGGTCTCGTCAGTCCGCTGCTTCAGCGCACTCTGCCGGCGTGTGGACTTTGTCTCTAAACCGGCCACAGAGCTTTAATCACTGAAGCAGAGCTCTGCTCGTTTGTAATAACAGCTTGTGTGCAGCAGTCTTTAACAAGGTCAGGCTGCCGGCCTCCTCTATCCTCTGTTCACCTATTCTCATGCTAATTAATGAATGCATTTCTTGCTAATTAATTAACGTTTTTAAAGTGCAATTTAGCAGTTTGTGCTGCGCGCGTCGTGTAGAGCTGTGCTGAAAGCAGGTCAGGCTGCCAGCTGCCCCTGTGCTGTTAGTTAAACTATTTTCATGCTAATTAGAGCTCTGTGTTAATTATCTTGAGTCGTGCCTTAACTGTTTGAGGTCATTAAGCACCCACAGAGGGAGGACAAGTCTCTGTAACGATAGTCTGTGTTTTTGGCCAAAAACACCGGCTTTAATGTGAAAAGGCCCCAATAACTGTCCCCAGTCTGTGGGCTAAGCGCTGTTGTACAATAATGGCTCTGTGTTTCCTCAGTGGCTGCTTTTATTTCCCTATTCCTGGATTCCAGAGCTGTTTTTTCAGAACCAGTGTCTTATTGCTGTAGTTTTAGCTAATTCACCCATAAGCTACAGGCAGAACAAGGCAGGGGAAAGCCTTAAATCTGCTCTTTAAGCAATAAAACAAGTTCCTGTGCTCAATTAAACCCTCTTGGTGAAGTCCTATTAAGTCTTCTCAGTTGTGCTAACAGGTCACGTCTGACTGGAATGTGTAGCATGAATGAGCACGGTGAGAGGGACAACCTGCAAGGTTAACCTGGAAGTGGCTTTGCAAGTTAGAAACAGTCGTGTTGGATCAGGAAAAACAGTGTTTCATGGTTTGAATTATGACGTGTTGTATTATCAGAGCTGGGTATCAGCTGAAGTGTTGATCAGTTAGTCGGGCTCAGTGTTACAGCTGATCAATGTCCGAGTTAACCGTGTCTTTCACAGACATGCTGGAACAAATTACCTCCTGAAATGAGATGCCCATGAAACAGTGATGGACCTCTGCGTCGATCCAGCACCACAGTGTCAGCGTGACACAGGCAGCCGGTCTGAGTTGTAGCTATTGGCTCTAGACAAAGATACGTGATTCACAGTTTGATCACTTCGCCGGTGGACATGAAGCTGTCCTGGTCCAATCATCGGTGTTCTGGGTCAGTTTTGGATGAATTCAATAGCCGTGGCCATGATTTACACTTTAGATCAGTTTCTGTTTCTTAGCAACAGTGGGCGAGGCTACGGGAAACAAGAATGAGCTGAAGTGATTAAAACTGTTGGCTCTGGATCCTATGGGATCGTTGGGCACAGCTGAATTTTCAGATGTTTAGTCATAATGAACTGTAACTCCATTAAAACAAGACTCTCCAGATAATCTCCAGATATCAGACTGAGCTTTATTTACCTGGATGTTGCGTCTCAGGCTCAGGACGAACACAGTGATCAACACTGTCCACTCACAGCAGAGGGCTCTTTGATTGACTGGACTGATGACCTATCAAGGTGCTCCATCACCACCCAGAACATAAGCATTAATAGATTATGGGTGGATGAATTGAATAGATCATCCCTAAACTAATGACCTATGACCCTTCTAATTACAGATAAATGAAAGCACAGTGGTGTGGGAGTGGGATTCACAGCAGCCACAGACCTTTCTCAGTCCTAAAGAATCTTTCCGACAGAATCAAATCAACCAGAATCTCCTGTTGACCTTCATTTCCACACCTCTCTGTCATTTCTCCGTCAGGTGACCTCTCTGGGTGTGGCCACGTTCAGCCTCTGTGCTCTGAGTATTGATCGCTTCCATGCAGCCACCGGGCCCGGCCCCCTCCAGACCCCGAAGGTGGAACCCTGCCAGTCCATCCTGTCCAAGCTGTCCGTCATCTGGGTGGGCTCCATGGTGCTGGCTGCCCCGGAGCTCCTGCTGTGGCAGCTCCACCAGGAAACCGTCAGCCTGCCAATGCTTCCCTCAGACCTGCAGCAGAGCCAGCCGGCAGGCTCACTGATGGCTGCCTTCAGGGCCCGAGTGGACAAGTTTAAGGTGGACATCTGTGTCCGGGAGCCGTCCATGGAGCTTCCAGACAGCATCTACTCTCTGGTGCTGACCTACCACGAGGCCCGCATGTGGTGGTTCTTTGGGTGCTACATCTGTTTGCCTTTGCTCTTCACTCTGGCCTGCGACCTGGTGACGAGACAAGTGTTAGCACAGCGTCTACCGCAGAAACCCGGCAGGGACAAGGTGACCAGCAGATGTTCCTCCTCCTCCTCTTCGTCTTCTTCTTCCACAAAGAAGAAGCAGCATGTGAGAGAGCAGAGGCTGCGCTCCACTGTGATGGCGCTCACCGTCTTGTACATCACATGCAACCTGCCGGAGAGCGTTTGTAACATCACCCTGGCGTATGTCTCTGACCATGTGTCCGCTGCGCTCCCTGCTCTGGCTCTGCCAGCACTGGGTCTGATTGGACAGTTCCTGCTGTTCATGCGTTGCTCGGCGACGCCGGTGCTGCTGCTCTTCCTGTGTCGCTCGCTGGGTCAGGCCTTCATGGACTGCTGCTGCTGCTGCTGTGAAGAATGCCTCCCTGACGGCAACTCCTCGTCATCCTCATCTGCATCAACCACTGCCACCTCCAACCTCTCCTCACCCACGTCACCCTCTCCATCCTCACTGTCTCCCTCCAGCAAAGACGAGACGAAGAGCACGTTGACGACAGAACCGGCAGTGTGCTACGACAGAGTGAAAGACTCTACAGCGGGCCTCGGGACGCCGTGCTGAGGTCCAGGACTGCATTTTACCTTTAACTTTGGGTCTGTTGTGTCTTACTGTCATAGTTTTGTCCATCATTTCTATCAGTAATAATAATATTGGACTCAACAAGTTAACAAGTGGAGGTTTGCTGTGGAAGAGCTGGGCACTGTGCTCTGACTCATCCTGCAGCTTTGGGATGAACTGGACTGAGAGCCAGACTTCATCAGCCAGCGTCAGCGCTGAACCTCAGCGAGGCTCTTGTGGCTGCATGGGAGCAAATCCCTGCAGCTGTTAGCTTTTTGCGTTTTACTGATGAAAATGCTGCACAAACCTGCAGAACGAAGCCCGAGTTAATACACACCGGAACAATTGTTTAATCTCAGTCTGTATGAACTGATGCTGTGGGGCCTGTGTAGGAGCAGAAACCAGTAGAGCTAGACGATGATGTAGAAACAGTTTTTTTAAGTTTAGTGTCGTCCATCTTTGAAAGATTTAATCCCTTTGTTTTCAGACTTTAGATGCACTGTGTAGTTATTAATAATGGTCTAATGTTCACTGGGATTTTAGCACTGTGTTCTCTAAGTGCTGTATTAGAGAGAGACACTGGATAATCTGAGTTTAAGAAGGTTAAACTGAAACTGAGAGCCTGAGACTTTGGTCAGCAGACTGACGGACTGCTGTGATCGCTGTGAACTGATTTTACTTCCTGTCACTGCTCCTCCGCCTGACGTCCACTGTGACGCAGCAGCTTATAATGGGGTGATGTCAGAGATCAGTCTGATGCTACATCAAACAGCTCAGTGTGGAGTTTGACTGTTGTTTTTACTTTTTTTTTTGTAAAATTACTTTTGGTTTAGTAAAGTTTAGAAAAACTGGTTCGTCTCCACTGTGAGTAATGTCTGGTATTCACTTTCTGAGCTGAGTTGTGGACCAGTCTGAAGATGTTCTACGTTTGTCTTCTTGTCAACAGTGCAGACCAAACCAGCTGAGCTCACCAGGTTCTGCGTGTGTCTTCTTCCTCTGTGCCACAGCGTCAGTGCCCAAAAATGTATTAAAATGATAGAAATGAGCCTCACCGTTGCACTGGCTGACATGTTCCTTCATTAACACGAACACTGGACCCGCTCACTGCACACTGTCCTGCTGCAGGACGTATTCACCAGGTCTTCAGGGGTTCAGCCGGTGGTGGGCTGATCCCTGTAACTGCACCATTCAGTCTGTTTACTGCACACTACAGCGACCAGCTGAATTACAATAATACTGAATCTATATTTACCGAGATTTATAAGACATATGTACTGGCTGGTGTCTTTAGTGGGAACCAGTGAGCTCAAGGCTTATAACAGACAGATTAACACACTGTTTGTGCTAAACTGCACATGGGACTTGTTGACAATAAGATGAAAGAACAATAACTCAGAACATATCCTCTCTGGTGGCTCTGCTTTATAATTGCGGTGTCTCTGAGGCTGCCACTGAAAACAAGAGTGAAATGCTGTTAAACTAAACCTGCAGACATCCAGGTCCAGCTCAGAGTTAGACCAGACGTTAAGCTGCCGAGCACCAGCACAAAGAAAGTGAGAGAGAAAAGGCGCAAAGAGAAAAGAGGAAAACAAGAGAGACAAAGACGGAGGACGAGGTGCACACGGAGAGGAAAGAGAGAGAGTGTTCTGCAGTGGTGAGTTTGTTTCCGTCAAACATCTGGACTCTGTAGGAGAATCCTTATAGAGATTCATTTTATTTGGAAAAACATGTTAAGCTGTGATCTGCGTTGGAAGGAATGCTCCACAGCAGTGCTCCCAACACCCACTGTGGGAGGAAGCTGTTCATGCCTGACTGTGACGCTCCTTTCTGTCATTATTCAATTACTGAAGGTCACAGCTTCACAATAACAGTTGGCCTTTGAGTTTCTGCAGACATAATAAGCAGCGGCTCTGTGACCAGTTGCTGGGGAGAGCAGACAAGAATCCCCTGCTTACACCAAGCAGCTTCAGACGTTTCTCAGCTTTCTCTCCTCAGCACACTGATGTGAAACGACTGACTTCCATCTCCTCCAGCACATAATGTTTACAGCCCTGTGCACACACTGTCATACACAGCCAGAAGGATATCACGTTCATGTAGGAAAGAAGACTTGTGCAAGTTGCCTTCCACAGAACCCCTGGAGTCCCTAAAGGTTATAGATTATAAAAGATCATATTTCTATAATCATATTAGAATATGGGCACAGGATACATACCTTTATTAATATATTATATTATCAATTTACCAGTTAAACAAGGCACATTTCAACAGAGGCAACACAGTAGTTATGGATAATGATATAGACAGTATGTAGATGATTTTAATTAATGCCCTAATATCTCAAGTTATACATTATTGTGAGCACATACAATGTGGTAGATACAGAAGATGCGTCGTCATGCATGCAGAGTGATGCAAACAGTATATGAATCTAAACAAGATGTTACAGGAAAGCAGCAGTTTGGTTTTAACTGCAGCTTTTCATATGTCTAGTATTTATGTTTGTTCATGAGTACGGTGATTTGTAGCTGTTAATCATGTTTTATCTCAGCCAGCAGTTTCCCCAGGCTCTCAGACTAACAAAAGGACATGTGGCTGAGGTTTAACACAACCAAGAAAATAATGTTAGATCTGTCTTGAAGCTCAGAAATCCTATGCTCCTTAAAATATCCTAAATATCCTACATCAAGACAACAAACAATGTTTAACTTTGAACAATATTTAATACTTTTAATGAACACAGTGAAGACATCACCTGCACCTTGGCATTGCTGGTTGCTCTAATCCGTCTAAAAGTTCACATGACTCTGACCGAAGGCCTGCAGTCTGGTTCTGAGTGCTGCCCCCCTAAACCACCCCCCTAAACCTGAGCCAAGTCTGGCAGCTGTGCTTGGACCAGAGCCACATCATATTTGGTCCTGTGGGTCCAGAAAGTGTCACTCCATTGGCCTGAGTCAGCAGAAACTCTGAGACGGCTAATTGCTCTTAATTAATAATAACTTAATAATAACTATAACTATTTTTGTTCAGTGTTGCCCTTCTAATCCAAAACTGTCCAAACTCTAATTCAACATCCCTCACTGTGCTGGACGCACAGAGATGAAACTGATGTCATCGGTTCACAGAATGCTCCTTTATAACAGACGGCGTGGGAGTTACCTTTGTGAACACATCTGAGCTTGTCATTGACTGTACATTGAATTTGATGCTTCTTACTCAATAAACTGTAGAAGTTCAGTCTCAGGTCCTGGTTTCCGCAGCTAAAGATGACACACAGCCCTAGAAGAAGCACCAGATACACAAACACAACACGCACGAGAATGGATGACGGGGGTTGGAGGTTCTGTCGCAGACACAAAGCCACACATTTTATCTTGTAAAGTCCTGCGAAGCAGCGGGGGAAGGTTTTACTTGTTGATTAGCGGCTGAGAATTAAGAAGAAGTTCGCAGCACATAGGGAAACTGTAGTTCAGATACTCTGCGGGCCTAATGCTTCATTTTTCTGGGGACACCTGGAGGCCCCTCTCAGATGCCGGCAGCCACTCTCAGAGCCACCGTGGTAAGTTTGAGTCCCAGTTCCTTTGAGCTGAAATATTTGTCCTCCCACGTCGCTGTGCCTGGGCAAAGAGAAGAAGGAGGGGAAGCTTCAATAAGGCCTGCTTTGTTCAGGCGTCCCCCTCTCTGGCTCAGAGAGGGAGACACTTGAACAAAGCTGCATATCAATCGCCATCCACCAAGGGAGTTGCTAAGCTACACAACACCCACCACCTCCCACCAGCTGCCCCAGTCACTAAAGAGGGAGAGAAGAAAGAGGGCAGAGATGCAGGGGAGGAAAAACTGCTGCGCTCCACCCAGATAAGCCAAAACCCAAACTCCCCTCTTCCTGGTTGCCTTGACGACCAGCTGAGACGCTGCAGCATGGTGGCCTCAAGTTAGCAATATGGACTAAAACCAACAAGGTGCTGAGACTGAACATGACCGAGGTCTGTGTGGACTCTCTGAGGAGCATAAAGACATGTTATTCTGGCACAGTTACGATGATGTGGTGCTGATTATGGACATTTAGAAACTCTTTAAATAATAATCAAGTTAAAAACACACAAGCGTCATTTGGACTCATGATGATTAGAGTCATAAATTACTGCTGAGTGCTCTGACTTCCTGCTGCAGATTACAGACCCATGTAATCTGATTACAGCTAGTTTGGCGGCATTTAAATTGTTTGTTAAATGTATTAAGTGACTGAATGTCAGCGAGCATTACATTTAATTGAGTTATTGCCTGATTCTTTTCCTTGATGCCTGCATGGTGTGCAGGAAATAGGCTAAAGCATTCAAAACACTGGCAGTGATCTCTGAGCTACAGGTTAACACAATCAAACACAGCTCCGAGCGATAACATGTGTCGCTCTGCTATGGATGTGCTATTTCAAAATAAAAGTGCAGGCCCTCTTGTGTTCGGCCTCTTTGTGTTGAGGTCCAGGCTGTCCTCTGTGTGCTGACAGTTATTTGCTCTGCCTCCAGCCTCAGCAGGATCAGGAAATCCACAGCACCATATCTGTTAGCAGCAACCATTACCAAGGCGACGGCCCACTGCTAATCGGCAATGCCACCAGAGTCCTGTCCACATGTGGAGCTCTCTGTTGACTTGATGCAGAGCCAGCACGAGGCATCAGTAAACTGAGTGGTTGCTTAGGACCGCGTGGACACCCAGGAGCCTTCTGTGTGTCCAGTTTTCAATATTCAAAGTATTAAAAGTATCCCGGGTCATAATGTCTTCTGTCTTGGGGACACTGTTGGATTAGGACTGTACTTAACAAACAGACATGAGACTGATTTCATCTCATTTACAGAAAGAATGAAAATAAAAGTATTCTCAAAAATATTACTTAAATTTCATTTATAACTTTGTTTGTATAAGTTTGTTCAGAACTAAATCTTAAAACGTTTGGTGTAAATTAGCTTTGGAGCTGACCATTGCACTTTTATACTGATGTTTTTAAAATGTCGGTGTGGATTTAAACGTATAGTCCCCCATAGAAACTACAAACTACAAAAACAGCAAACTAAGTGTAATGTCCCTGGATAAATGAAAGGAAAGCACAACACACAGAGCAATTAATGTGGAGAGAAAGGACAGTTTACTTAATCAAAACAGCAGGCAGGGGTCCAAACCAGATGAGCAAGCACCGCAGGTGAACGAATCCAATGAGAGCCAGGCGGTAAGTTCCAAAACAGCCACACCAGGCAGCCAGAAGGTGGTACACACACAAGACAATCAGGAAGTGGACCTGTGGAACTGGGCTGGTAAATACAGTGAGAGAATAAGGTGCAAGAGTGAGGATGGGTGGGGAACCTCAAGTGATGGGAGTGAGGTGGGTGCAGGGCAGGTGGGAGGGGCAGGATCTGAAATGAGTATGATTTCTGCTTAATGACTTTTGATAGTTCAAGTACGTCTAACAAAACTTCCCATGCACTCTTACTGGAGTAAAATCCAGTGTGCGATCAGTTGCGTGGAGTATTTCCACTCTTTGGTTTTGCTTGTGTGTGACCCATCCACAGAAAAGATGCAGAAGTCCTGCAGAGAGCTTCCCATCAGGACCAGAGGTTCCGGATGCCTCCATGTCCTCCGTCAGCAGAACACAGAGGAGGTTTGTTCTGCAGCCACATCACTGTGAGACAGCAGGCAGCGGAGCCCCACCAGCAGGCTGGGGTTGGACTGCCCGGACCACTTCCTCATTGAGTTCTTTAAGAGGACATGGGAAACATCAGTGAAGCCTACAAATAAACTCTGGGGTCCCTTTCAATCCTGAGCAAACAGTGCTTTCATTAACTTGGCAAAGCTCAAGTGGGGGAAAAGCACCAAATCTGAAGTTGTTCTTTGAAGAACAACAAACCGTTTAACCCAAAGTAGATGTTTCTTCAGAATCACAGTCAGCCTTATCAGTCATATACCAGGAATATGACTCTCTATATGGTGTTAATCCGCTCTCAGTGTACTCTCTATACATCTCCAAAGATTAACAGAAAGATAGAAATAAGTTTACAGCTAAAATCAAAGAAAACTATCAAAATGTACATTGAAACAACACTGACCAGCAACATACAGTACCTGTATGCGTATGTTTAATAAAGGGGTGGGCGGTACCTTAACATTTGGTCAGTCTGATGTCAGATAGTTATCAGGCCGGGGCTTTTATTTCTGAGGACATTATTAAAAACTAGACACAAGTTATACATTGCGTCAGTCTGCCGGTGCTGGAAGCTGTGTAGCTTTACGCTTCTGTCCTGTGTCTCCAGCGTGGTCAGTGACTCATCAGGTCACACAGTCTTTGTCTTTGCAAGGAGTGCATGAAGAGAGCTGGAATATCAGAGCGATGATGGTGGTGATGGTGATGGTGGTCCTGACACATTTAAACGTGACGATGACAAATTCATCCGGAGCATTTCCTGCAAGCCCTGCTTTAACCACACAGAGGCAGCGTTGCTTCATGTAAGAGGTTCTGACACACACACACACACACACACACACACACACACACACACACACACACACACACACACACACGCTGACAGGCAGCGATGAGTATATGATTATTATTTTGATTGAAACCACAGTTAAGAATAATAATTTAACATAGGCGGCAGTTCTGCAATGTTTCCAATCAAAATCTGTCTCAATATAACCCAGCATAGAAATAATGAATGAATAAATAAAATGAATGAATAAATAAATAAATATTAAAATGCAGTAGAATACAGCAGTCCTGCAATAAATCCTGCTCAACAATAATTTAATAAAGTAATTCAGTTTGAAACCCCTGCACATCGTCTCTGTCGTATTAATTCAGACCTGTTAGAAGATGTTTCACTATGACTCTGCTGTTGCACCAAAATGTAAAACGTCTGCAGTTTACCGGTTGTGACGCGACTAGTTTTTATTGCAGACCAATACTACTGAGGGTTTTCCATCAGCCGTCTGAAACACTGTGCAGGGTTCCTCAGTGCTCTGTGTGTGTGTGTTGGATCTGAAGGCTGGATGTTTGTACAGGAGGCCTGCAGCTTCCAAACAGAGACCAGCTCACAACGTCCATATTTAGACTCTTAGCATGTCCGACAGCTCCGCTTGTTTATGACTGCGAGACACAAGACACAAACCAGCATTTCATACCCGCATATGGTGTGTGTGTGTGTGTGTGTGTGTGTGTGCATGTGCATTGACACAGTCACAATGTTCACAAGTTACTGTTACTTCCATCTCTGAGAGGGCCAGTTAGTTTTAATACATGGGGACATGTTTAAACGTGAGGACCAACTCTTTCTTGTATGATTACCAGGGGGTTTATGGGAGTTTGACCATTCACAGACTTGGAGAATGCTTATGGCCATTGGGTGCTGGGGCTGTTCAGGCCTTATATGACTGGAGTGAGAAGTGTGTTCTCAGCAGGAACTGAATAACTTTCAGTGGCTGCTGGGCTCTGAGGGTTGTCTCTTCATGGCGGGCGTGTCAAGGTGAAGTCAGGGCGAGGAGAGGAACTGCTTCTCTGCTCTTTACAAATGATGTGCTTCTGTTGCTTCATCAGACTGCGACCGTGATATCTGCATGTGGTTTGGGGTTATTTGCTGTCAAGTGGTTGGGATGTGGTTCTGTGCTGGAATATGATTGTTCCCACTGAGGGTAACCTGCCGTACCCAGTGGAGGAGTTTGAATATCCCAGGACTGTGCTGATGAGTGAGGGTAAAGTGAATGTGTGCTGTCAACAGGTTGATTGACAGCAGCAGTGTAGTCACTTGGCAGTTTGATGTTCGTGAGTTGATCCACTTTCCAAATCTCATGTATCATCATGTGCTCTGAGAAATGAGCAAAAGAGTGACAGGAGTTCAAGATGAGTAGGAGTAGAGGCGCTGCTTCCTCATCAGCCTGTTGAGGTGTTATATCTGATAAAGATGCCTCCTGGGTGTCCCGACTACTCCCAAAGTCTGCGAATACACAAGCGCTCAGTTCCCCTTTCTTCTTCTCACAAAGCAACATGAATAATGTGAGGGAGCCTCTCACGAACCACAGACTGTGTGTCACTGACTCTGGAGCTGGATCCAAATGCAACAAACAACCGCAGAGTAGCAGAGAACGACCCAGACTAAGACAAACAAAAGTAAATCAGGCAAAAAGGCTAAAAAGATTAAAATGGTGAACTCTAGATGTATCACCATGACCTGGTCCTAGAGTGATGCAAACAAAAAGGGAGACAAGAAGGCAAAACAACTATTTTAATAAATAGTATTGTTTGAGCAAAGACACCAAATGCAGTGGGATGTGGTCAGATGTATAGAAGGTGCATGAGTGTGGAGGATGTTTTAGGATGTGAAGACATATCATCGGTCTCTGAAGACAAAGAGAGGAGCTTCATCTCTAATGAGAACATCAGATTAATGCAGAACCAGATGAATATCGTCAGGAGCCACTCATCCCACACTGCACCCTGACTTCTGTTCTTCTGTCTGTGTGCCTCGAGCACTTGTTGCTGGAACAGTAGTCGCATTACTGTTATGCGTTACTGCCCAGCACTGAGGAGCGAGTGCCTTTGCCTGTGTGTGTGTGTGTGTGTGTGTGTGTGTGTGTGTGTGTGTGTGGAGGATAATGGTCCATCTTCTTGTTTTTGATTTGCAGGAATCAAACCGAGCAGCTGCTGCAAATCAGCGTCCAAACCTCCACACGGCACAGACAGCAGCTCTCTCTCTCTCCCTGTCTGTCTTTCATTCAGTCTGTCTGTCTCTCCACCTTTCTGTTTGAAGCCGAGCTGTATTTAATTCCCAGTTTCCCTCCCCCTCAGAGACTCAACACTCCATCCCATCCTGTCCTTCCCTTTGTTTCTCTCTCTTCCTCCCACACCTTCTCCCCCTCTTTCATTCCATCTCTCATCATCCGCCGCCTTCAGCTAACCAGCCTCCCAGCAGAGAATTATGAATAGAATTCAAATCAGTTGAGCTTTACTGTCTCCCACCCCCTCTCTACCTGCCCCCTCCACGTCTGTCTCCACTTTCTAACTTTCTCCAACTGTTTCGTATTGATTATAGCTGTGACCTCACACCCACACTGCACAGCCGCCTATACATTAACCCTCTCCCTCTCCCTCCGTCCTGTCTGCTGTTAGCTTCTCGCTGAGCCTCGGCACTCAGCCAGTGCTTCAGTGATGAAAAAAAGAGAAAAACACCACCTCCTCCATCGCCGAATGTGGTGATAAAGCTGAGACCATGATAAAATGCTGCGATGCTCGCTGTCAGATGTTTTCTGACGAGAAAGGGCGGCCCTCTCTCTCCCCCATGTTTGACCAGGAAGGACTGGTTCAACTTGTTGGGAGGTACACTTCTTCACTTTGTTTCTGAGAGCGCGATGACAGCGTGAATCTCTTGCATGTGTTAAGCGTGGAAAGCAGGCTAAAACATCTCCCCTGGCTGCGTGTAGCGATAAAACATACACCTGGCAACACCTTTAAGGTCTGTTTCACATCGTATAGTTTGATTCATCTGGTTTGGAAAGAGAAAACAATCTATTGTCGCTCTTCAGCTGTCGCGTCTTTCATATTTACGCTGACTTTGCAAATGAACCGGCGCTGGGTGCTGATATTTATTAATGCTCAGCCTTACAAACGGCTTAAACCTGTGACATTATCAGCCTAATCGATGCAATTGAGTAATCAGCTGGAACACCTGCTATTGATCAGCTGTTGTTTCCTGACAGCTCTACTGGCTCCTGGAAGGCCTCAGTCCTGTTTGGAGCAACTCTGCTATCATATGTTATAAACACAAGTGCATCTGCAGTCTGTACTGAGTTTTTATGCGCGATGCCTGTAACCAGTGCCGTGCAGAGGCATCGTGTATATTAATAATCAAACAAATTCAATTAATCAATCGACCCGGACACGTCTCACGCTGCTGGTGCCGCATTACCAGCTGCTCCGCTGCTGCTGATTGCAAACAGGATCCGGCTGCTGGACTTTGTTTCTGCTGCCACTTGATGAAAATGCAATGATAGGGGGAAAATATGCACGTGAGAATAAATATGTTGCATAATACATGTGTGTTAACACTCAGTGGAAGTGATCACAGAGAGCAGGAGGAGACTGGATGGAGGTTTAATGGCTCCCCTTGCTCTCTCTCGACAAACATGAGAGAGCAGCTTTAGCGTGAAGGCTCAAACACATCACAAATACACATTAATACATATTAAGTCATTAGTAAGAGGTATTTACAGTCTATACATTCACAAGTGAGCTCCATGCTACAGAGACGTGAGCAGCAGCCATTAGCTATGTTTCAGTGATCAGGGAGGCACGACTCCTGCTCAGCGCTCACAAGGAAGCTAAATTTGAGAAGCCCTGTCTGAGACGGCCCCGAGGACCGGCAGTACCTGTCAAACACGGCAGCTCGTGCGAACTGTTGTTTTAAACGTGCAGCTGAGTCGTACATGCGGACTGGATGTTATGAATCGAACAGCTTCTCCTCAAAACACATTCATGCTGTTGCGCCCACTCATGTGAAACCTGGTGCGGAATCTCTAAATCTGCCTCTCTTCCCACCTCCACACCTGGTCGGTCGCTGCGTGAAGCGGGCCTGATTGTTACAGATACTGACTGATGTCTCAACCCTGAGCTGACAGGAGGTCTCAGCAAAATTGGGTCCTCTAACTGAATCAGAGCTTGTACCTTTAAGTAGATGGAAAAATGATTAATTTTTCCATGTGGAGGTTGATCTGCTAGATTTAGAAGAACAGCCACCAGTTAATCAGTGTCACAGCTTGAGCACCATGACTGCAGCACAGAGCTGGTTATATAATGTATGACTGTGGGATTCCCAGCAGCTCTGCCTCCTCCACTCAGCAGTCTGAGGAGAGGAGGGGGGCTGCAGGATGGATGGCAGCAGAGGGAGGAGGGTATTGAGATTGTGATCATGAGTGTGAAAGGCTCAGGTTGGCCACCAGCTCCTCCGCTCTTCAATAATCCAATAATTACAGGCAGCATCTTAACGGGGGATCCCTCTGCTGCTGCAGGCAGGCTGAATGCAAGTCATCCATCCTGTGCGGAGTGTTTGGATTCAGTCTGGATGCTGGAATTATTATATTTAGGAATTTAAACTGCTAAAGTGTTTATTGGCACTATTATTGCAGTAGAACGACCCCTCCCCTTCTTCCCTGATATTGTTATCCTGCAGACTGTACCTCCTCAGTGTAGGCGGGATTCTTCGCTGAGTGTCAGAGCGACGCCACGTGAAACAGCTGTGACATCATCTTCAATGCGACACCAGTACGCTAATACAGGAACACTGGAGGATACCGAATGCATGGTGGCATGGTCCTGCATCAGAGCGCAGAGACAAGACGACTCAGCGCAGCACAGCTACGGTTCTCTCGATTCCCGGCCGTGTCCTTTCTCTGTTGAGTTTGCAGTTCCCTCTGTGTTGCACTCTGGTTTCCTCCCACCACCCAAAAACATGTGTGATAGGTGAACTGGGAACTCTATATCGACCGTAGGAGTGAATGTGAGTGAGTCAGCCTGGCGACAGACTGGCGACCTGTCCTGGGTGTACCCCGCCTCTCGCCAAATGACTGCTGGGATAGGCTCCAGAACCCCTGTGACCCCCAAAGGGATAAGCAGTAATAGAAAATAGATGGATGGATGTTTGTTGGACCTCAAGGATACATACCCAGCATGCCACTGGGCAGTGTAATAGGCAGTATTGGTCAGGTCTTAATAAACTGCAGTGTGTGTAGTTCTGGTGGGAGTAACAAACTACTAACAAATGTATTCTGCAGCTTTTAAGATCTTACACTCAACACTGCACTTCCTTAGCTCCTCGGGAATGTAAAACCCAAGCATGAAGTCGATCTGATGAGCGATGGTAGAGGAAACTGTCAGCACAGACAGACAGCGAACAAACAGACAGAGGCTCAGAAAGGTCAGAACTAAAAATGGGTCTGCATCTCTGGATTTCTGAACCGCCTTACTCCGTGGTTTCAGTTCTGAAGACGTAAATCTTTGACAGCTGCTCAGGAATAAAACATGAAATTTAAAACCGTTACTCCAGCAGGAGGAAGTATTGCAGTTTCAGCAGTGGTATTAATACACATTCATAATCTGGTGGGTTTTCCCAGCAGTACGCTGGCGTGTCTAAATAAACTCCAGTGTGTGTGTGTGTGTGTTCACGGCGTTAAAGGACATGTCAGTCGGTCCAACAGCATGTCTCAATGGATCAGACTTTGGAAACACTCAGTATTTGTGAGATGAATCCACTGCTGGTCTTTTGAATGGGTTTGTTGACAATATAAAACATTTACAGTGTAGCTGGATGTATGCTTTACAGCAAGAATTAGGTCAGAGCAAGGGTTCAGGTTGTAGTTGTGATGGTTAAAAGTACAAACATGAGTGTGTGTGTTTGTGTGTGCGCGCAGATAAACATATACATACTGCATGTTGAGTGCTGCGTGTCCTCTCCGCATCATAAAACCAGCAGGTTTGGTCAAATATGCATAGCCATAAGAGCAAACCCGTATATGATTTATACATTATTCACACTGTGACATCAGTTTCTCACCGAAGCCCAGAGGAGTTAAAGATGGCTGCCCTCCTCCTCCTCCACATGCTGCAACTCGTCTTTACTGGGAAGTTGAAGAGCCAACTAGTTTCTCTTCCTCCTGAAGGCGACAGGCTGACAGCTGCAGCAGAAACCAGTCGAACCACCGAACTATCTCCAAGAACACTGAGCTCATAAGAATCATGATTATGTTTTTACATATAACATCTAATACCAAACGCACGCAAGGCCATTATTTGAGGTACTTAACAGAGCAACACTCTTTTATTCTGATTCTGTTGTATTTCTGCTTTTAAAAGATCTGAATGCTTCCACGGCCGCTGTCTACATGTTGTTTAATATATCCAGGGACACTGTGTAACTTGACTTGTGTTCATGAGCTGATGAATCAGAATTGAATGGATCATGAACATACCTGCAAACTGAGCCAGTGGGTTAATGTCGGCTCCTTTCTGACAAAGCAAACTCAGCTCAGGGCCGATTTAGTTGCTGTGATGGAGCTTTAACTGGCATCGTGTGAACTTCCTCAGTGAGGGATTGCACCTGTTTAAATTTTCATTTCTCCATCTGCTGATGAAGATCGTGTGATATGGTGGAAAGCTCCAGAACGGCCTCTGATTGGACTGCGTGGTGAGACTGTTGTTTCCCATGTTTAGAACAAACTTTCAGCTTTTCAGCTGTCACTGCTGAAATGCCCAAATCCCTGAAAGATGATCTTATTATTACATTAAGTCCACTCAGCAGTGTCCGCACAGATTTGTGCACTTTCATGTCTTCACAGGAAGTCACACGCATGCACACACACACACACACACACACACACACACACACACACACGTAAAGAGCTGTAAGCAACACAATAAGACAGGGATACTACCACAGCACTCCTCCTCCCCCTCGTTTCCATCAGTTTGACCTCCTTTCTCCCCTTTCATCTCCATCTTCCGCGTCCTCCGTCTCTCTCTGATGGCCTGTTTCCCTCCCCACCCACCTCCCCCACCCCTCCACCCGCTCTCTCTCTCTCTGACCTGCTGACTGATATTGCAGCTCTGAGTGTTTTACTGGTCCATGGGCAGGCGATAAACTGTGGATTTACTGCCCCCCACCCTCTTGCTGTGTGTGTGTGTGTGTGTGTGTGTGTGCGTGTGTGTGTGAATGGGCGTCAGGAGCTGCTTGAATATTTACAGCCTTCAGAGTCTGAGCTCACAGAACAACAAACCCACTGCAGCTCCAGCCTGAACAACACGCTCTGGAGTTGGAACAAGGAGGGAAAGATCTGCTTTGATCTGAGTCTCGCTTTTGTTTTACTGATGGATCCACGAGGCTCCTGTCAAACACATCCACCCACGAGCCCAGCCATTCATCCACCCACCCACCAATCATCCATCCACCCATCCACGAATTTGCTTATCAATCCATCCATACATCCATGCATCCCGTCATCCATCCATCTATCCACACATCCATCCATATATACATACATCTATCCATCCAACATCTATCCATGCTTCAATGTGCCCATCATCCATCCAACCACCCATCCATCCATCGATAAATGAAGTTATCATCCGTCTGACCATCCATCCATGGATGAACTTTTCATCCATCCATCTATTCATTCACTTATCCATTCACTTACTAACATATATCCTTCCTATCCTTCATTCTTGCATTAGATGATCTATTCATTTACTTATTCATCCATTCATCTATCATCCATTTATTCACTTATTCGTCCGACTGTCATTCTAGCCCTCCATTCAGCCATCTGCTGTGTTCTGCCTATCTGTTCATCATGCATACACTTAACCATCCTTCCCTTTATTCATGTGTACGTCTGTCCCCCCATTTTTATATGTATCCATCCATCAATAAACACACACACACACACACACACACACACACACACACACACACACACACACACACTGGTATCCATCGATTCACTCACTTCAACATTTATTGATCAGTAATCCATCTATGTGCCAGTCCAACCATCTGTCCATCCATCTACCAATTTATTAATTCATTTCTCCTTCCATCTGCTTATCTATTCATACATTGTTTACTCATTTAACCTTCTGTCCATTGATCCAAGTACATAAACAAACACCCAGTAAACAGATCCCAACAGTAGCTGACTGTAATGTTGCAGTCCATCCAACCAGCAGTGTGTCAATATATTCATCTGCTCATCTGTCCATTTACTCATCTGCCCATTCACTTCACCACCAGTCCATCCTTCTATCCATTCTTTCAACCATTTCTTCCATCTTCCATCCATTCAATTACTTATTTATGTTGAAACGGTCATCTATCTTTAATATATACATCTATTCATCTATCATATATTCATCCATCCCTCCATCCCTACATATATTCAACTATCCATCCACCATCATCCTTAAGTAGGAACTATAATGTATAATGATCTAACAAACGTGGGGCTGTTTCTTCTATAAGGACGTCCCTTAGGACATTTTTCTGATATTACTACTAAGTTTGCATGGAGTTCCAGGGAAACCACGTACCAAGGCACCACCACTCTGCCATCTCAGCTCCTCCCTGCCTCCGTGTGCAAAAATCTGTGGCTTTTCTTCCAAAGATACCCTCCCTGATTTGGTTACAACACTCCCAGAAAAATCCCAAAACCTCCGCCCAACCTTTCTGTTGCTATGTTCTGACTTAACACTTTTAGAAACAAAGAAGCTGTGAGTGAGAGACACTCAGAGGCACAAACATCAGCTGATGGACACAACGGCCCTGAGTGTTTCCCTCCTGGGAGCTGTTTCCTCTCTACACCATGAATCAATGTGGATTATAGGAGCTGAGCCCTGACACATGCAGCGGCATGCAGTGCTGATCGCATGACCGTGTGCTCTAACAAGGGGCTGTGTGTGTGTGTGTGCGCGTGTGTGTGTGTTTTCGGGAGGGAGGGCTTAAAAGTGACTGCAGCACTTTGCTGAAGCTAGATGCCGCAATGAACACATAAATAAGTACTGCACCATTCTCTCCGTCGTTCACACACACATACACACACACACACACACACACACACACACACACACAGGCAGGCTAGAGTCTCCCCTGTGCAACCCGTCCATGCTCTGTAGCAGAGCTGAACAGGGCCAGCAGAGGATGTGGCTTGGTTCAGTGTTCCATGCTGATTTCAGTTTGTTAACATGAAGCCTGCTGCCAATGCAACACCAGCAGATGTACGTACTGTTTACTGACGGGCGCACTAACAGGTGACCACAGTCAAGCCAACATCGGTTTTATTTCAATATCACCGCAGCAAACAAACTCTACAGTATCTATGAGTGTTAAATCCAAGTGGTTTCCCACTGTTACAGCAGCAGATGTTTCGTACAATTCATTTTTATGGTTTCAGGTGGATTTCATCAATAAAATCCTTTTTTTTGTCACCATCATCCAGATGAGGCAAGATCCGAGATGTTAACTCTGTTGATGTTTTCATCTGTGTTCAGCCCTCAGTTATTACTGTGTGCTCAGAACAATAAGCTGGTGGAGCAGGAGCGAGTGGAGCACAGAATACTTTGTTGACTTTAGGTTCTTTGTTTACCCTCTAAGGTTGCATGCAGAGGGTTTTTGGGACCTGTGGGTATGAATGAAAAGGAGGACCTGCAGAGTCTGCTCAGGACTGAACAACATACTGCTGATGGTGTTTTATGTTTAATATTTATTTTACAGTTAATCTCTGTTCTTATCCCAGCATTTACACCCATCAGTGATGACATTAGATCCACGACAGGTGAACTGAATAACACTGATCATCTCAACACTCCTCTCAGTGGCTGGGATACAATAAGCATCAGGCGTTCACCTCTGCAGCTAATGTGTTAGCATAAGGATCAGAGAGACTTAGACGTGCGCCATAGTGTGATGGATAGATGGCTGGATGTGGCACGTCTCGTGGGGTGTTCCTGATTGCAGTGGTTGGGATTTAACAAAACTGGTCCAATGAAGAACAACTGGGGGAACCTGGTGACGGGGTCAGAGTGAAGGCTACCCTGGTCTGGTCTGACTGTACAGAGCAGTGATTGTAACACACACCGGCTATGGCTATGACTGGAAGGTATCACAGTGCACCGCTGCTCACTGGGTACAGAGTATTTTATTATGGGTGGCTGGGTGCAAGGCTGAAGTTTACCTGGGAGAGAGATGGTACCTGAATGCACCATTGGAAAAAGGTAAGCTGGCAGGGGCAGGGTAGACATAATCTGACACATGACCCTTGCTGCAGTTGTGTATAAACATGCACGTGGATACACTTACTGAACGCGCAGGCAAACACACACTGTGGAAACCCTGGGAAATTCCTGACCTGATCCTTCTTTGTGCAAACTCAGCCGTTTTTAGGCCAAAGAGTCAATAGAGGAACTGAAAACAGCTGAGGGGGTGGTTCTCACAGGCTGAACGGCCGTCCTGATGAACGAGCGATAAGTTGTCTGAGGGAGTGAAGTGTGTGAATGTAAACACTTATCTAGCAACAGCCACACGGAGCACAACAGGAGGTTTTGTTGGCTGCTTTGTGCCCGACGGACTGTTGGTGACCCGCTGACTCTGGTACAGCCAGCATTGCACAAATTTGAGCCCTGACCAACAGCAGCAACTCATCACTTGTGTCAGTGAACGTCACAGCCACAGCCCTCAGTGCGACACACGTTTGGTTAAACCTTGTTGTACTTTGTTCCATCAACTCTCCTCTTTGGAAATGTTGTCTGATCTCCATTCAGCTGCAGAGCTGTCCCACCTGCGGTCTCTAATGATGCTGATGTGATATTTCATGTAAAGGCAGATGCCATCCTTTCTTCTACCACATGCACAGCACATAGGAGGAGCTGTATCTATGTCAGAAAGGGTAAGGGTCATTATGTGGTGAAGATGTCACCTTGGATTCTGGGAAAGTATAACAAGAAATAATAATAATGCTAAATAAATATTATAAAAAATAAAAATAAATAATAATGATGACATGTTAATGAAGTTTTAGTTTCTTGTCAATAAAATGTCATCATAACATTAGAAATAAGGTGAGTCCAAGGTGACATCTTTAATATAATATAATATAATATAATATAATATAATATAATATAATATAATATAATATAATATAATATAATATAATATAATATAATAGAGAGAGCTCCCAGATTTTCATGCACAATATAAAACATTCAAGTGTGGGTTTGTTTGAGGTTAGTTGGGATGGTAGAGTTGGGGTCCACAGCACTTAGATGTGCATGTGTAAGAAGGGAGAAACAACAATCCTCACACATTTAACCCCCAGTGTTTTCAGCCATGTAGATATGAATTTGTAATGAGAGGGAGAGAGAGAGAGAGAGGAGAATGGAACCAGAGAGAGGTGACATGAGGGGGGAGGGACAGTAAAATGTGTCCTGCTGCTGGAAGACTTATGGCTGCCAGTCAGCATTTCATCACACACACACACACACACACACACAGATTTCCAAGACATTAATAGTAAAGGCCTCTCCTGCCGCTGAATTCCTCCCTCAGACCGTGTTTGGAGATCGGCCTGCTCATCTTCTCCTCACCCACCATGGAAGCGTTTCTGCAGAATTGTGCTTTGTTTGCAATATCGCTCCCCCGTGGTTTCTGACAGGACCAATATCATCACGGGTACCGAAGTGTTACCAATTTAGCCGATGACCTTGCATGTTACCCATAATACTCCTCCCCTGGCGCTTATAAAGACGATCCTCAGCTCATTCGTCTCACTGTTGTCAAATGAGACACCAGGATAATGACTTCTTCTTCAGGAGCCGTCCTCTGTTTGCTCTGTGTTTGTTTCCCTGCTGTGTCTGCTTCTTCTGTCTGTATCTCTTAATACTATTCTATTAATGTTAATACAATGCAGGGTGGTCACAGGGGTGTCTATGGTGGCTGTCGGGTCATCTGTTCACACAATACTGATTAATTCCATCACCATCAGATGAAGCTCTCTGTGTTTCACGGAGTGTCTGGTGAGACATAAGCTTGTTGACATTGTGTAATTACTGTCATGGCCAGAAGGGGGAGACAGGAGTCCTGCACTGAAGCTGTAGCTTTAACGTTGGTGTGGGGGGACAGATGGTGGGTTTTACGTGAATTATAATTTTAGTGTATCTGTCTTTGAAACTAATGGTTAACCCAGTTTATTAAGTCAGAGAGTGTCTTGGTTACAGGCTGTAAACTCGTATAAAATGGTATTTTACATGTGTGGTGAGCTCCACCAATGGTCGCACACTTCAGGTTCTCCCTCTTCACATGCTTCTTCTGTCCTTTGCTCGTTCCTCCTTTGCTTCTCTCATCCTCCCTGTATTTTGTCTCACGCTCTGTCGCAAGAAAACATTAATTGATGGTCATCTATTATTGAAGAGCCCCGGCATTTAATTATAAATGACTGTGTCCCTGTGAGAGTGCTAATGAATCCCCTCTCACACAGCATATTCCCACTGGCTACCTTCGTTTTCCTGTCAGTCAAAGCGTGTGTCCACCCATCCAGAGAGAGACAATGAGTTAAAAATAGAGCCTGCTGTCCGTGGAAAAATATCCAGATGAGTTTTCACTGGTTTACAGCACATCACAAAGTAAATCTGGTCGATTTGTTCGACACTGGGAGAGCGTTTTACAACATTTAGACCTACCTTTTCGCGCAATGTGCACATGCAACATTGTGCATACGGGACCATTATTTACACTTGTGTCTTGTTGTTCTCCTAGACAGCAGCAAAAGACACAGCAGCTACTCCAGCATGCAAAAATAAGACTGGGTGGAAAATGAGTCGACCTCCTCAGCGGCGCTGTTACACTGTCAGGAGATGGAAAAAAAGACAAGTGCTGCAGTGAAGACTGGATGGGAAGTTAATGTGTGAGCTGTGAATTCCTACAGCATCTCTAATCAGTCAGTCAATCTCAAAACAACAACGTGTTAGAATGGATGGAAACATATCAACTCATTGTTTAAAATAATTCAATCATATCATTTATCTGTTAATGTATTCATTTGCAGTGCTTCTTACAGGAATTGCCAGCGGCCAGTGAACAGTCATTGTCATGGTAACTTAATAGATTTTAAGGGTGATGTGCAATTGTTGGCAACAATAAAACATCAATATGCACCCTAATGGTGTAAGCTAACTTTCTTCCTGATTACTGATCACATGACATAATGAACAGAGGCAAACAACATGTGATTTGTAAAGTGACAGCAACAAGATGGAAGATGGAAACAAGACTTCCAACGTATGAACAGTGATGGACGAAGAGTCACCACCTGAATCTGCAGCTTAATGAAGTTTTAAGGTGAGTTTCAGTTCATGCTGGACTTATCACTGCAGATGAATCACAGTGTTGCTTCGTAACAGCTCAGCATGTTAATAATACATAATGTAAATTTAAATAATGACCAAAAAATGCTGAGTTTATGTGCGGAGCTGATCAAAACAGCAGCAGATCAGACGGCGGGCTTCTGAGTATGATTCCGTTCAGTGAAAGTTAAATAAATGAGGATATTCTGGATTTATATAAGGAACTTGAGCAGTTGAACGGCTCGGGTTTTAGTTCCACCTCATATTTCTCATTATTAAGAACAAACCGGACCAGATTTAATTTGGCCTTTATTAATTGCCATGTGATGCTGCTCCCTGACACACAGAATAAGTACGTCTGGAAGGGCACTCCTGTCTTCCTTATGCTGTTCTACTGCTTTTTCTGTCTTTCCATCCTCCTCCACTCCTTCCCCATCCTCACCCCCTCAACTCCCTTGATCTCTCCTTAGTCTCTCTTTCCTTCATCCAGAGAGAATCATTAAAGCTCAGATATGATAGTTGGGATACATCAGAGGGAAGCTGTACCCCCACGGTCTGCGGCTTCACCTCTTCTTTTCAACTCTGCCTTTTCTAATCTCATTAACATTTCACGTTTACATTCCCTCTTCATCCTCCGTCCCATCTCACTTTCTGCAGACGGGTGTGTGGACGAGTTCAACAAAAAAACCTCAACCAACTTCTCGACCCGACATGAATAACTGCATTAACATTCACTCAGCTGCGGCAGTGATCCTGTGCTCTTGTTATTGGTCGGGCGGTGGATGAAATGTATCACAAAGTATGGAAAATAGTTTGCACTGCTTCAAACTCATATAATATTAAGAGACATGTAGAGTCTGAACATTGTGAGTGATGTAACAGCTATAGCAAGAATCGCAGCTCAGTTGTGGTGTTCAAACGAATCAAAACCTGCACACAATGCTCTAATAATTGAATATGACACACATATGTGTAACAATATCTAATGTAACATCCATCCATCCATCAGCTCTGCCATGCAGGTCCTGACCAAGATAGAAATATCATAATGTTACATGTTGCTAGCTGCTAAATGTTTGTCTGGAAGGTGTGGATTGCCCAACAAGTCCAAATATTAAGTTAATTTGAAGTTCGATGATGCTTTTCTGGAAGGAAAACATGTCTTCACACAATCTGAAGGATGTTTTTTCAGATTATTAAGGTTGTACAGGTTGGTGCTCCAGCCCGATGGAGGTGGAGATGTCACAGAAGAGTGACAGGGAACGAGAGACAGCTAACATGCCTGTATGTAAAGCAGAGCGCTATGGTTCAGGTCCTACCTCTAGGCCCTCCTTACTTCCTTTTGTCATTCACATCGTCTCCCAGTTCACTTTGCGCCACTCTTCCTCTTCCTCCTCATTCTCATTCTGCTTCATCCAGTCAGCTCTCTCTCTCTTTTTCTCTGTCAGTGTTTCTCCCTGTCTCTCGCCCAGGCCCCCTCTCTCTCGCCCTGCTCCCACCCACCCCCCTCTCTCTGACAGGTAATCAATGAGCAGGCAGCCTTGGGGGAAGAGGCTTCGCCTGCATGGATTTCCAATGGGACTGTCGACCCAGTAGGGGTGGGGGGAGTACCACTGGAGCGTGCCACAGACTATAAAACGTACCACTCTGTTTGCGCAGATACACACTCTCACACACTGCCAGTGTGTGTTAGGACTGCTGACCCCAGTGTAATGTTTAATGTGGAATGGATGTGCTATAACCATTAGCATCTTTCTGTGCTAATCTGATTTCTTAAACAGCTGTGTTGTTTGTACTTAGGCAGTGTGTTCTTACTGAATAACAACTGAATAACAGTGATATCTGAAGTTATTCTGCACCTCATCACAACAGAGGAGCTGGGGTTGTATGAATGAACTGCTCTAACAAACGAAGGGCCCTCTCACGCGTCCCCTGAGAAGCCAAAAGTAAATACCGGCTTATTTTAAGTCACGCCCACAATAAATTTACATCATGCACATAAAGTAACTTCACACACTTGATCAAACAGATCACGCTCAGTTCATCAAATCCCTGCAGCGTGTGAGAGCAGCAGGACAGAACTGTTGATAAATCTGCAGCTGCATGTTTCTCTGAGTGCAGTGCCATTACGCGTGACCATCCACTGTGTTCATTTCAATTAAATTATATGGAAATGACACCAGGCTGCTACAACATAACCACACACACGTCCACACACATCAGACTGGTTGGTTGTACAGTATCTCCACATTGTGCCTGTTTATGTGCGGGACGACAGATTAACAGCGCTCATTAATTCTGTTTGTATGACACTGACGCTGCGCACCACTGAGCGCAGTCATTGTTAAAGTCGAGTTGAAATGAAAATGTCTTTTCAGCCCTTTTAGATCACATCCACTGTCATATCATGCACCTACTTAACATTATACATGCAACACAATGTGCTTCTATAAGCTTGAAAGAACAACATCATGACAACAGCTAGCAACAGTTTAGCATGTCAGAGCATGACTCTGACATGTTGCTCTGGCAACATACAAGTCTAGAAGCTGACACCGAGCAGTCAGTTCCTCTGACCAGAATCTGCATATGTCATATTAAAATATGATGGCTCAGCCAGTCTCTGAACAGTCCCTCCCCCCTAAGAGATCCTCTCATGATCCGCACCTGAGCAGGATCCTTATGAATAATGATGCCATTGTTCAAGAGATTTGATTGGTCAGTAGGGGGTGCTTTGTGCAAGGTTATCTCTTATCTTGGATATAACCTGTTTTGGAGCAGGTAAGGCGTGTAGCATAAGTTACCATGGCGATATACTCGGGTAAGAAGGGAACAGCACTGTGACCCTTCCAGTAATCTCATGTAAATCTATGCCTCCTTGGTCTGCACATTTGCTTTATATGAATATTATTTGAAAAGGCCAGCATTGATCCAGTTCGCTTGTTTCAGATCCACCTGCCGGACATTTAAACAGACAGAGCTGCAGCAGCTGCAGTCAATTTAGACTAATTAGAGAGCAGAGTGACGAGTCTGCTGCTCGTCCTGCAGGTTCTGGTCTTTACTTCATTGCTTTACTCTCTCAGTGTTCTCTGTGCTTCCAACAGCTAACTGTGAAGAACTGATGTCTAGTGACAGAATTACCAGGCTGTGTTTTATTGGTTTTTAATGAGTCTGTGACACAGATTAGCATCATGGAGTTCTTACCTTTTGTTTATGTGACTGTACTGTTGTAATGTGATTCTACAGGTGACGTAAGCCCGTTTTGGTTCAGTCACTGGGTAGTTTGGCTTCTATCTGCAGAGGATGAAATCAGCCTACGTGTCTTTTAGTGGACAGTATAAACTCTTCATCCATCTGGAAGCAGCTCGAGCAGCAGCTTTAATGTGAGAATTGTCTGTTTACATAGGAACTGGTTTTGGTATTGTAATAAATGCATATAATGAGCCTATGGGAAAAAAAATGATTTCCAACATTTTAAGGGATGTAATGTAATCCAGACGGCAGAGTGGAGAATCAGTTTGTTTCACATAGATGATGTGCAGCAGGAACAGCCAGTTCCGTGTTGAAGGCAGTGACGACATGATTATGATTTGTTGTGGCATGGGGATTTAACAGGCGTGTTACCAGGCAGATGTGGCAGGATGTGGATCAGCTGCCCCTGTGAGACCTGAGAAGGAGGTGGACATGAGGTCATCCTTCACTGCATGTAAGTTGTCCGCATGATGTGTTACTGTTTTAGGTTGCTGAACGTTAGAAGATGCCGAGTCAGCTCCTGTTAGTGTTTCAGTGTGCCGCTCAGAGGCCTGCAGAGCCTGATAGAGGTCGAAGGCTGTCTGATGTACAATATGTCAACACCTTTGTCATATTTCTGTAAGTGTGATGAAGCGGTTCACAGCTCCGTCACATAGCTGACGGTGTTCTTTCAAACATCAGGAAGTATAACATCAAAGACGAACTGTTTTAGAAAGTGGTTAAGAAACTCATCATTGAGGTCTGAAGGATTCCTCTTTCGTACGACTCTTTACCTCCAAGAAGAAGAAGAACTAAAGTGCTGCTCAACCAAATGTCTTAGAGAGAGCTTTTAACACAACATGTGCTAACTTATCAGTAGCTAAGACAGAGCTCATATCCTCTGGAGTTTGATTGATGGGGAGGTTTTAGCAACCTGCTACAATGAGTAACTTTGATATGGCTGGAAATCTGAAGTTGAAACATTTATCACATGACCACATGACTATGTTGACCTTTTAATGGTTCTTTCTGTACAATGTATACACCATAGTTGCTGGGAAATAGTCAGAATGTATACTCAGCTCACAGCAACAGGTGGCCCACTCATGATCTAACTGATAGTATAAATGTATAGTCTTTGGTTCTGTGGTTCTTGACATCCTCTTTGATCCTTTGATTCATGGTGGACATTTCCTCCAAAGAGATCAAAGTGAATTTCTCGTGTCCTGCTCGTGCTTCCCTCAAACTGACTTCTGTCAATATGTTAACACATGTATGTAGCTGTGTATGTTGGGCCTGTGTGTATGCAAAATGACAATCAAGTAGGCTGGTTTCTTCTTCTTTTGCACCTCTGAATGATTGTGTAGCTTAGCTTGGCCATTGATCCCTAACCTAAAGTCTGCAGTATTGTTTATTTCCCCAATACTCTGAGCGTCACTTTTTCCAGTTGCTTCGTTGTTGATAGTTTCACCTCCAAGTCCTCTCAAAAGATGACACTGTATATGTTAAGTGTCAGATAGTGACTGCTGGGAGTTGTTTGCTTGGTCATTGTTGAATGACAGATTCCATATTTGGACGATTCATTTCCCTGGGATGTGTGTGCAGCAGAAGCACCAACAACAGTATCTCAAACAAATGAGCAGAGAATAAAAGCCTTGTCATTAGTGTGTACTGCAGTGTTGGAGGTGCTGGCAAATGTAGGATCAACACAGTCTCACTCCTAACGTGTCACATACTGACAAGGTGTCACTTTTCAATGCACTGGGAAGACCTTTAGTATCATCTTCCAATAAACAAGTCAGGTCAAGTTATACAGAGAGTGACAAAGTCTTCAGGGGACTCTGTGAATCCAAATAACCAAGTGGTTTTGGTTCCTAAACAGAACCAGACTGTGATCGTTTCACAGCATTAACCACGTATATGACAGGCTTTCTGGTCTCGTCCCATGTCTGTCAGCAGAAAACTAGCTGAGATCTGCTTGACACCCACATCACGTCGCATCACGGCAGGGAACATCTGACGACGGACTCATGTCGTCCTTGTCTGACATCGAGGGAGTTCCATGAAACTCTGTTGGTCTGACCTGCATTCGTCGACAAGGGGTCCTCACTGAGTCCAAGTCCTGAGCTGCAACAGAGGTGATGTGTTGATAAAATCAATGTGCATCTGTATCCAAACTGTATAGTACATACTAATTATGTATAGTATGTCATGCATATTAATTGTCATATTACACTATTTTAACAGGTAGTGCACATAAATATCAACACATCAGCTGGTTGTCTGTGAAACTGTGACTAAACTTCTACTAATTACTCTAATAGAGACACCATATTGTTTTAAATGATTCATGTTCATTTTCATTGTCCATGATTTCTGCTCATTACATTATGAAAAACAATATTTAGCATGGATGATCAAGAAATGCCTTAATCTAATATGGACTCATGACACATTACAGTAAAGAAACCAGTATGTAGTTTGCATTTGGAACACAGTAGAGTCTACAGCTAACATCAGCATGCTAAAATGCTAATGTAAAGACATCAAGTGTGCTAGCTAATATTTGCTGAATTGCCTCTCTCACTGTCACCTGAAGGCAGCAGCTACTTGTTCCATCTGTGGTCTCTAATCGGGGCGATGTCGTCACTGGCAAGCCACAGTTTGGTTTAACCAGCTCCAAACTGTTGCAAAATAACCACAGAAATGTGCTCATCAGAGTTGGTGGGTATAATTATCTGACACTGTTTCAGCTGCAGTGTAAATCAGCAGGTGTGTTGAAAACAGTCCACATAGAGCAAAAATGTAGATCAATTACAACTTTTTCCTCAGGGGCTAATGTTTCCACTAATCCTCTCTGCCGTCTCCATCTAAAGCACCATCAAGACGGTCAGAGGACACAGGTAGAAGAAGGGAATCCCACAGATTTATCTGCAGCTGGAACAAACTGATGATAAGGAAGTGAAAGCTGGCTGGATGTGGTGTGAAACGTAGCAAAAAGCTATATTCTTTGCTTGTCATCTCTTATATAATAACTAGGAAACATATGCAGTACTTACATAGGACCTTTCTAGAACTCCAACCACTCAAGGGGCACCCATTCATAAAACAGACTGATGATATAGATACAGATACATCAATGTAACTGTCATTCATACACTGATGGAACAGCTGCTGGGAGCAGGTTGGGGTTCAGTGTCTTTCCAGAGGAGCTGGGGATCGAACAGCCAATCCTCTGATAGGTGGATGACCTGCTCTACCTCTGAGCCCCTTTGTTCTCTGTGCAAATGATTAAACTAAGTAGCATTAACACAGCAGTCTGCCTTATGCTAACTCAGCCTCAGGTTCTCTGATGTACTGACTTGAGACCAGCGTTAACCACCAGAGCTTGCTGCACTGTGTGTCTTTAATTCATAACTGAATATCAGCTGCTAGTCAAACTCCTGCTGTAGCTGCAGCCATTTGAACAGAGTCATGGAGAAAAATGGCTGTAGTCCAGTAACAGAGCAGGAGCAGACCTGGGACCAGCTGCCTCTTAATGTGCGTGAAGGTATAATATCATCAATAAATAAATATGGGACAATGAATGCATCTTAATGTAAGGACTCTTACTCTGAAAAGATCTCTTTTATCTTCTGAAGTAACAGTAAACAGGATGCTGCATTGAAACTAGTATTACAGATACAAATTACTCAAAAACAGACTTCTAATGGAGTAAATGCAACTCACTTCAGGTAACAGCTCAGGTAAAGCCATGTTCTATAATGTAATTTTTAATGGACCAGGCACTGACCACTGTGGCACCACATTACCAATGACAGTGATGACTCAGCACCAGCAGTGACAACTGTGGGAACTCCCGCTGTAATGTTACTTAACACTGACACTGCTGAGGTTCACTCCCCATAACTGATCATCAGCATGTTGTTTGCTCTGATCATCAGTTCATAATGTGGCTGTAATGAGCACCGCTGCCTCTAGGGGACACTAGAAGGACTGTAGACTGAGTCAGCCTGGAGGAGGTGTTTGTGTGAATGAGACCCTGTAAAGTGGAAACTGAATGGTGTTCAGTCTAGAAAGCTTACACATGCGCGCGCACACACACACACACTCAAACTCTTGACAAAGTTCCTCGATGCTGCAGAGTGCAGATATGATTCCTCTCAGCCTCACTCGTCTGTCAGCTCCTCAGGCTGTAGATGGGTCTGGTGGGCGTTATTGATCGAGGGAGCATCATCACCCACACTCAGCAACATGTTCACCAAAGGTCAGCAAAGGTCACAGAATCAGCTGTGAACCCTGAATACTTTCTCTTTTATTGACTTCCACTCTTTTCTCACTCTTTCCACAGGTCACTTCACATTCAGATGATGGAACGTTCCGCAGGACTCAGCAGCATCGCAGACACGTCAGAGAGGGAACGCTACTGGCAATCAGGTACGTAGTGTTGATAGATTAATGATCAAAAGGTCACTAAGCTACAACAACACACCAACTCTTTTGAGATTACAATGGGGCTGTGGTGTTTGAGTCCAGTCACAGCGTGAAGTTCAGTCTGGAGAAGCTTCATTTGGATCAGTTTGGGTCACATGGATTATGTGTTCGTGGGTGTTGTGGCTTGGACGCGTCTTGACATGAAATGTCTCTTTGTTATGTTTGACTTGTCTCTGGCTCTTAGTTGTTTTCACCAGGACTGGTTCCAGTCTATAGAATTTAACAGTGTTAACTGTTAAAGGCTGACCCGTCCAGCCTTTACAGGATTTCGGGGTCAGATGTGTGTCAGACTTGGGGATGTTCTGACTGACCTGTTGACTTGATGCGTTGCTGGCGGTCTGAACTCTGAACTATTCCAGTCTTGTTGGTGTTTCACCTCTGACTTGTCTCAGTCAGGAGCTTTGACTTGAATTTGATTTGGTTCCCGAGGTGTTCTGACCACTGCCTGCTCACTTGTCGATATATTCTTTCATAAAAATAACGGTTTGTTTTAAAAACCAAACCAAACTGTGGAGAAATGGGACACGCCATGACAGAACTCTCCCATGGATTTAAACAGATGAAATGACAAATGAAACAACCGTCAGCTGTCGTGTGTGTTTTAGTTCCGACTTGACTCTGAATTGCCATAAGTAGTCTGCATTCTGAAAACATCCTGAATAATACATTGACGACTTTTCCTCTCCTGTTACTGTATCAACATTAAAAGGGACCAACTGCAAGAAAAACACAGAATGTGTTAGAGTTGGACAACAGGCGTATTCACATGCATATATATTCACACTTTTGCCTCTGGGATTTAGTTCCGGCTGTATAATAGCATATTTTGTTTTATTTATTTTTATTTTTGAGCAGAGCTTTGATAAACTCTCCGTCAGCAGCAGTGAACTCTGTTGGAGAATAGGAGATGTCTGTTTTAGCTCCGGGGGAAGAAGAAGCAGCATCATCCGGACGGCTGCGAACCCCTGAGACGGTGAAAAGCGAGCGGCTGCAGAGACTGCTGGGCAAAATGTTGTTCGTAAACAAGCAAACAGCATAATCAGGCCAGCTCCCAGGGTCTGTACACAGCAGAAGCGTTTGAGAGTTTGGAAAGTGGAAAATAATTATTCATGAGCTCTTCCCTGGAAGCAGGTGAGTCTGCTTGGATGCATGCTCTGAAAAACAGGATTTACCCATAAATGTTCCAGCAGAAACACAGACACCAGACGCTTTGACACCTGGTAGAATACTAAACCCTCTCTCTAGAAATCTCTATTGTCCTATTGGAGGAGAGTCAGCAAGGCAGCTTCAAGGCATAATAAAAATATGATGCCAAACTGGTATGAACACATGATGACCTCACTCTTCCTCAAAGTGTCCCAAATGGACTGCCAAGTGAAACCTCAAGGACCTGACTTGCAACTTCCTGCTCTGTAGTTAGAAAGGCCTGCAGTCTGTGCCCTTTATTTCTCCTCCAGTCTTTGGCCTTTGTTGTACAGTATACTGCCTTAATTTACATCAAGCCTCAGTCTTCTGCCAAACGAACCGATAAATTCGGGTTCCTTTGCTATTATTGTTGTGCAGCTGTGGCTCAGAGCAGGTTTTCCACCAATCAGAGGATTGGCAATTTGATCCTGGCATCTCCAGGCTGTCCTTGGGCAAGACACTGAATCCCAAATTGCTCCCCATGGCTGTTCCATGGTTCTATAAATGCAATGCCACCTTGGTGCTTCAGTTTCCTTTTGTGTGAATGGGTAAATGCTGACCTGTAGTGTAATAGTACTATAAGTGGTCAGAAGATTAGAAGGGTGCTATATAGGTACAGTCCATTAATTATGGATGATTCCTGAAGATGTAGCCATGACAGTAGACACAGCTTCAAATACTGGTGTTGCTGCACAGAAACTGCAAACACTAAAACATGGACGCTTCATAAAAACACGTTGAGCTCAGCAGCAACATTAGCATAGACGAGCTGTACAACAGGCACATTTTCAACATTAGTATCAGATTCAATGTGAAAAGTTTTCTGAGTGTGCCCTTTTGTTGTGTGATGTTGAATAACGGCAGAACATTATGATGTGATGTGCAGTTGACCTTTGACCCTTTGAATATAAAATGTCATCAATTCATTGTTTTTCCCCTCCTGGACATTTGGATGGAATTTTGCCATCATTAGTGTTTGAGTTCTTGGCCAACAATATCTTTGTGAGGTCACAGTGACCTTCAAAGTGAATCTAATCGGTTCATGAAGTGAATTTTTGTGCCAAATATCCTCAAGACGTTCCTGAGTTACTGCCGTCATGAGAATGGGATGGACAAACTGAATTCATACCTCTGGTCACGGCCATTTAGAGGCATAAAAATCAGACTTAATGCATCAACCAGTGGGTGAAACAAGCTGGAGCTTTTAATTATTCAGTACCAAAATGAGTTGGTGAAGGTGTGGAAGTGACAAGATGATGCAAATGCTAATGCAAATTTGCACGAATCCATTTGACTGATGTTTGACAGCATACTGGATTCTTAGAGAACTGTCCTTCAGGTGTTTGATCAGCTTGAATTCACTGCATGAAGAGTCCCTGTAGACACTGAGAACTTCAGATGGTTTGGTGGTGTTTTAGATTTTAAGTAGTTCATCGGCTGAAGAGGCAGATATAGTGGAAGTCTCCATCATTGTTTATGCTTGGGCCACAGCCCAGAAACTGAACAGCACATTACTGGGTCAGCTTTTTGGCTGTTTCCTAACATTTAATTAAATTTTCAGCAGTGATTAAGTCCCGTCACTGTTTATGCGTACGGCTCATTACACTGAGGGGGTACATTTAATTTGTGAATGAGAGGCTGACATGACAAACAGTCCTGCTCTAAAGATAGAGAGGAATTTGGGTGATTGAGGGACATTTGAACCAGAAACACAAAACCAGCTGAGTGTCACAGTAGTCATCAGTCACTGTGTTTCAAGTGGAAACAAGTTATTTTGTCTTTTTTATTTTTGCCTTTTATCATTTTTATGAAACGGTTACGTATGTATTTCTATTATCATCACCAGCCCAAAAGGTCTGCGTTCAGATTTGTGCATCTAACACGTTTCAGTCATTTAGATTTCTAGGTAAAAAGCTGGTGTTGATGATGAGTCTGTGTTCAGATGGAAACACCCCTGTGTTCAAACATCATTAGGAAGTCTACAAGAACACTAGTCTGGTATGCAATCCATTGGACCTCCTCCAATGGATTGCTCCTCAGAATGGTGACGCTTCAGCTTAAATTTCATTTTAGAGAAGAGGAAGAAGTCACTGTCAGCAAATCCGTTGAGTTGGGTTGGTGGGGAGAGATTATTGTGCTGGTGCGGCTAAAAACATGCAGTGAGTGGGCTGTGCACACACTGGGATGGCAAACCAAAGCTCCAGCGTGCATATCGTTTGTGCTGAACTTGCTCCCTCAGAACCTCAGAGCAGTGCACTACGACCATCATGTCCTCCTGATCTGATGCACTGATTCCCCTCTTTGAAACGGCAGCTTCCCCACTGCTCACACTGCTGTTTGCACTCTGGTTGAACCTGATCACTCGCCACATGAAGCTCGACATTGACACAGATTTTGATATTTGCTCAAAATCGTGATATTATCCTGATTTTATAACAACAGGGGTCGTGTATTGCTTTGTGCAAACAGGTACCTACAGCAGGGGTTGATGTCAGGGTGATGGTGGAGTGAGAAAATGACCATTCAAATGAACGTTGGGGCTGCTTTATTCACGCAGTGCTAAAATGATTTCTGAGTTCTGGAATAAGTTCTGGAAGATCCTGCAACTTTTTATTCAAGCTGCTCGTTGTGCTTGTTAATGCATGGATGCTGCTTTTAATGTGAGAAATAGCTGGAAGTGATTGTGTTGAATCTGTAAACAGTATGCTAACATAGCGAAGACAGTCCAGATACAGCTCCAAGACAGGAGATAGACAAGATCAGATGTGTTGGTGACTCCTGATGTGGAGGCTACTCAACAGATCACATACTGACGTAGTTGGACTTTGTACACTTTGCAGACATTATCCGTTCATGTTGCAGCTTTAAACGTGTTTAGATTAGGTCTCAAACACACACGTTTCAATTTTTCTGATTTGTCTTGGATGCATTGGTCTTTTTAATAATGGGTTTGCCATCTGATCACTCAGGACACATGAAGGGGCTGACTGGTTTGGGTCAGATGAAGGCAGCAGCTCCTCAGGTGAGTCTCAGTCTGGTTTTGATCAGTTTGTCTTTTCACTCTGAAACTCTGATCATCTTTATGTAACCACACAGCTTTGTGTTGTTGCCATGGCGTCGATATCTGACACTTTGCTGCAGCGCCTACATGATTTAGGTGGCACAGTCACATCTGAATCAAACACACACACACACACACAGACTATATAACTGAAGTGTGTGTGTTGCAGGCTGAGGGAGGAAAGAGAGAAAACAGTATTTAGTACCAGCTGCCTTTGTGAGCTGGCAGCATGTTTAATGGTTCCTTCTTTTACATATACGTACATGGACACACACACACACACACACACATATATATATATATATATATATATATATATATATATATGTATGTATATATGTATGTATATATGTATGTATATATATGTATATGTATGTATATATATATGTGTATGTATATATGTATGTATATATATATATATGTATATATATATGTGTTGCAATACACAATAATACACAGTAATACAATTATACCACAATCATTTGGTAGTATTTTATACATGTCTCTGTTTCTTTTTTCAGACTGTTGTGCTCTTGGTTTTGTTAAATTCAAACTTGGGTTTGGCTAATTGGCTAATAATGAAATAATGACATGTGCAGGCTCTCAGGGAGCTTCAGGAGCTCAGGGTGCTGCAGGTTCCTGTTGTAGTCAGGCCAGTTTTAAAGGGGCACATGGACTTTTAGCTCGGCGCTAACAGCCCTGCTACCGTCTTGCTGTAATAAACACACAGCGAGCGGTTACAAACCCAGTTGTCGGTCCTGCGGTTTGGTCTCATAAAATCTGAAGCTGCTTTTACTGGATTGTGTTGCTATGGAAACAGCTTGGGTCCAAGTTCACTTGCCGGCAGCTGTTGACAACAAACAGTCAAACATTTAGAAAGTGGATGTTTCTGTTTGAAACAGTGAAATGATCCACAGTTGTGACGCCACTCATGGGGCCAGACGAGCTCATTGACACCATCCAGTTCAGTTCATTCCAAATGCATCCAATAGATATAAAACTGGGTGCTGTTGAAGTGGGTGAAGTGGTATGTTTCATGCAACACGTGATCCATGAACAATTGATGTGTAGGTTTGGTCTCAGATGGTCTCAGTCCGTCTGGTTGTCCTGCATACTGTTATCATTTAAGGTTACAGAGGTCAGCTATGTGTTAGCACTTTTCTGTTTATCTTACCCATAGGTAATGTCAGGCGACTGACGCGTGGAGCTCTTCTATAGCTTTAACTGGCATCAAACCCTCCTGATTAAATCACAAGTCCATGAAATTAACGACTGTGTTTGAAAATAGCTCCTAGATACAGGGCTTATCAACACCAATCTTTGGATCTCATTTCAGTAAAAGAGCAGCTTCCATCTGAACATATCTGCTAATTAATGCACTTTGCTCTTGCTCCCACCAACCCCCCCAAATGCTGAGAATATGTAATTAAAAACTACCATCTGTGTTGAAGCAGAGATCAGTCCTCAGGTCACTCACACACCAATCCATGGGTTGTATATGATTAGCATCAAACTGCACGCTGCTCTGTGTTGCACTGGTTCCCATCCCGTTACTGCCAGTCTCATCCCATCACTGTAAGCTCTGGAGTTCAGTTGATTACAGGAACCACCTTGACTTGTGTCTCTGCTAACTGCTTTGGAGACGTGTTCCTGGAATGAAACACTCTGCCTGTAAAACACAGTGGTGATCCAAAGCAGAACCTACAGCTGAAGCCTTACAGGTTCCTGAGAGTTCAGCTTATGTTACATGACTGCCTTCTTGATAAGTGTGAATAAAAGCTGTTGGAAACGTTTTTATGATGAATTGTCTACAGTGGGCTGTACCTGAGCTTCTACCTGCACTGCCCAGCAGCAGCTCCAGGCCCCATGTTTGATTACATGTCGGGTCAAGTCGTGTATTAATGGGTTGGGTGGTGCACGGCACCATTCTGATTCTGAGCCACTGGCAGGTAAAAGATTGCTTTGTGTTTCCTTGATTCATGTTGAGCTTTTGCGCTGCAAGACTCTAGTCAGGAGATTTGAAAGTGTTTCCAGCAACATATTTGTTTCCCGGCGTGTGTGTTTGGAAGCAGTGTGGCTTCCAGCTCAGCTCACTGGGCTCTGTCAGCCCCTCGAAGCAGTACGTACCACTGCAGATTCAGGATACACCAAAGATTTGCTCATTCATATTTTGCTTGTATGCGCGGTCCCAGTGTGCTAGTTAGATTTTTGAGGAGGTGCAGGTCAGCGCTGCTGGAGGTTGTGTTGTAGCTGCAGAGCCTCCTGGGCTCTGTTGCTATGCTGTAACCTCCTAATGCACAGGTTTAAATCCAGCTCAGCACTCAGACTGAGGCTGTTTGTAGGTGTACTTTGGGAAGAAAGTGAAGAAACAAGAAAACATCCTGAACAGCTGAAAGGGTTGTGCAGGTTAGCACTGTGTGTGTGTGTCTGTGCATACAGGTGTGTGTATGTGTGTGCAGTGCTCATACTGTGTGGGCTGTTAACTGTGTGTGTGTGTCACTTACTGCGTGGGTTGAATACCAAATGAATACATCTCATTGACATGTACAAAGTGCTTTTTCTTCTACTGTTGTGATATATGAACTGTACTACATGGTCATAGTGTGGCGCTGTGTGTGTGTATGTGTGTGTGTGTGGGAGCTGAGGTTGTGCTGCTGTTTGAAGTGAGCAATGGGGTGCAGCGCTGCAGCTGCTGTTTGCATGCTAATGCTGCGGCAGAGCTGGAGGACGTGGGAGAGGAGGGGAAAAGGCCAGAGCCCGCCCACACACACACACACACACGCACGCACGCACACACACACACAATCCCAACCTGCCATTTCACACTTCTCCTGGTGGAGAATCAGAGAACAGACTGGATGTGTTGATGTGTTACTGCCTCACTGCAGAGCATCAAGAGGAGGAAACCCACAATCACATGAACATTAAACTCAGACGATTAAAACCTCCGTCAACCATCAGTGGAGGTTTGAGTCTCTGTTGCAGAATAAGAAACTTAAAGCTGTCTTTGTAGGTGTGTGTCTGGACATTTGCTCTTAAGTGCCTTGATCAGCGAGCCTTTGAAATGATTAATTACTCATTAAATAATAATTTAGTTGTTTTTAAAGCCAAAGTGCTTTAAAAACAAAACACCAAGACATGTGCAGTTAGATTAAATGAAGCAGATCACAAAGGCTGAATGGAATGGAATGGAAATCAAAACTAGGCCTTAGACATGTGACATGTGTTATCATTTGTCCAATGATAACTATGTACATAGATGATGTGACTCTCCAACAGCAGAAACACTCTCCCAGCTGTCTCTACAGAAGCCCCCTCCCAGTGCCAGCACTCAGTGTGTTTCAGTGTGTGTCCACAGACTGTTGGACTGTCTGTCGCTCTGCGAGCTGAACGCTGCTGGTAGCAATGTGACTTAAATTAAGGCAAGTGGATGGAATTCATAGCGAGCCGCTGAGCGAAAACAACATTGATCTTTTGTCGTTTGCTGGGTCTCAGCTGGGTGACCAGGAAACACTTTCAGTTCCTGTTCACATGCAAGTCGCTGTGTTATTGCCTCGCAGTGTCATTTATGCTGGGAAGCCGAAGATGTTGGTGAGATCTTCAGTTCAAGATACTGAATGATGATGATGTTCATCCCTCAGGGGGAAATTCAAATCAAGCTGGCCTGCGTAAATCCACAAACACGTACTCATACAGATAAAAGTGGTGTGAAGCCACAACCAAGAGTGTCAACCATGAGGCTAGATGTGTCAATAAGTACAAGAGTATTTATTAATTCATACACAACTGAACAGACGATCTCTATTACCACAGTTCACAAGTCTGACAGCTTCTGGAGTAATTTGGTTCCCGAGTGAAGAACCAAATGACAGAGGGGAGCACAGGGCTGAAGAGAAGAGAGTGAATGAATGTGAATAGGGACAGGCTGAGGGAGGGTAAACAGCCTCACAGAGATGGATTAAAGCCCCCCCCATCCCATCATTCATCCCTCCACCCACAACAACACTGTGCAATGAGTCAGTGGGTTGCTTAACACCAGCAGGTGCAAAGACCTGATGGTGTCAGTAAATGGTGTTTCAGGGTGGTGGAGCACACCGCAGTGTAAATTTGATTTGAAAGCCAGAGCTGCTGATGAAAAGTTAATGGGTGTCAGTGAGCAGCCCCTCCCCCCCGGGCAGCAGTAATGACAGGGTTGGACTCCATGTCAGGGACCACCAGTGGAGTTTCAGGCCAGGAAAGAGGTGTCATCCTGCTGCCCGGGGCGGGGAGTCCTCTGCCTGGTTAGCCATCAGCTGACTGCTGGCTGCAGGAGCCGCTGCCTTGAGATGATGATGGGAAACTCCCTGAGCAGGTGACGGGGATTAATGGTCGATCTGGAACGTCATCGCCTTGTATGGATTCTCTCCTGACCTTTCACCTCGGCTGCTGAAGGCTGTATTTCTTCTTTGTCAAGTGCGGGAACTGCTGACGCCGTGACTAAAATGCATATATGCATTTTAATGTTTACATTAAAACGTTTATTGCAACCGGCAGTGCAGAGTGGCCTGGTCAAGCTCGGCTCATACGCAGCTTTTTCTAGTTGGAATAAGAATCCAGAACGATGTGGGTTAAAACTGTGAAATCACAAACGTGGCGCGTGTTTCATCACTGCCAGTTCATTCAGAAGCATCGTCATCATCACCTCCATGTTTTAGTTATTAATATTCTTTTTTGTAACGAACACTTTCCCATAATGATAGATGGCAGTTTTGTGTTGTGACCTGTTAATAATGAATGGCAGGGAACGTGGCTCCGTTTTCATCGCGTCCCACTTCATAATCTCTCGCTCCCGTCTTACCTCTGACATTCAGATCGACCTCTCTGTTTTTCACTTCACGAGCTTTTTCATCAGCTCCTTCTCTATCAATCAGTTTTTTTTACTTCCACTTGTCATAAAAACTCTGCTAATCTGTTTTGATCCACACTGTGAGGTTGTGTTGGACAGATTTGACTGACAGCACTTGCAATACAAGCAAACACCCAGTGACTGTCATCACGATTTAATTTAAACTGTGCTGCGTCCTGGTTGGGAACCAAAACTGTTCCAGCTTTGGCAGAAATGTTGACGCCTTTTGGGAAAATTAGTTTTCAGTGTTATTAAAGGGGAATTTTAATATTTCAGGCATTATGAGCATTGATGTATTTAGATTCTCTGCAGTGATCTGCAAAACTGCTCCTATGATGTGATTGTAAAACAAAATTCTAGGTCATTATGCAAACACGGTACACAATCAGTGAGATATAAGGTTTGTTAACTGTTAGCTTGGTGAGTACAGTATATACATTACACAAATACACAAATAAACCAGAATTGTCCTTCAAATCAGGAGCTTCCTCATGTCACAATGTCATCCTTCATGTCTTATAAGCTTAATGAAAACACAGTGGGCTCAGCACAGCATTTCTGTGCCCTGTTTTCAGGGAAGTCAGTGTTTGTGAGGCTGAGGTTTAGATGAAGCAGGGCTGGTATTACTACTTATTTTTCCAGCTCTCTGCTGGAGATGAACAAGAGGTTTGAGTCCAAAAACACGACTCTTGGGACCAAGCCGGTGGAATAGATTTTTAGTCAGGCTTCAAAACAGGCAAAAGTCAGAAGCGGGCAGGCAGGAGAACTGAGGGAAACAAAAGGGGTCAGACTGGAGGAGGGGTCAAAAGGCAGGCAAGAGGTGTAAAAGGCAGACATATCAGCTGGACCACTGAAGCAGCAACACAACAGGCTTTAGGTGGAATGCTACTCTGATGCAGGTAGGCGAGGGAAGTCAGGTGGCGGGGATGGTGGGGGCACAGGGGTTACTGCAGGGTTGGAGTGGGAGCCTGGCCCTGAAACGACGGGAGAGCTAGCAGCAGGACAAAAGAAGCAAAACGTGAGAATGGAAAATGGACGAGAGTTTGACCGGCTGGCTTAAAACAAATCCTTACACCTTTTCCTGCTCTGACTGATTGAGCGTTGCATTGATGAGAAAAATTCTTTCCCATCTTTTGGTTTCCAACCTCTGACTGCAGCCCGCTGTGTCTCCCTCTCTACTAATACCGATGAAGGCCTGGACATGTGCCACAAGTTCACTGCCCCTCTTCTTCTTCTTAGACGAGCCACCAGCAAAGCTCTGTGAATCCCAACCAGTTTGGTCCTGGGTGAAATAAGAAACTGAATAATAGAACATGTGTTATGATAGATATGTTACACTAAGATGGTGATCATGGCAAACATCATACCACCTTAAGATTAGCGTGTTAACATTGTAATTTCCAGCATGGGAGCATTAGCTTAAGGCACTGCTGTGCTTAAGTGCAGCATCACAAAGCTGCCAGACCTTTCGTGATGTTTAACGTATTGGTTGTCCTGCTCCGCATGATAATGCATGATAGTGTAATTACAGAACCACCTGAAGGTACCTGGAACATGCACTTAGTATCATCTCCACAACACAGTTCAAATGTAATTCCAGGAACGGTCCACGCAGGTGAAGAACAGTTTAAAGAGATGTTATGTCTTGGAAAGGGCTGGAGGTGAAGCAGCTCTATGTCTGTCTATCTTCAGCGTTTATGTTTACATCTGCTGCCAGACAGAATGAATGGAAATCATCTCACTGACTTGTACGCCAGTTAAAGTCAAACAGACTGCGGTCCAGTTCATACTGCTGCGAATAAAAGCCTCTGCGTGTTATTGAGCCTGTTTGCTTTTGGTTCCTTCACATATAGAACTGAATCTGTGTATATCATGTTAGCAGGAGGCTCGGCAGAAAAAACAGAAAAGCCTTTGTGATAAAAATAATACAGATTACGTGAGAAGGTAGCCATGGATACAACATCCAGTCACCCTTGTCAGTGCATATATGGAGAGATTTATGTTTCCACCTCAAGTAGTTGTCTAAATGCTGTGTGTTGTCAGATAGCTGCAGTGTAGGTGGATCCTGACCCCAGGAAGTCACAGCGTTACATAAGCCTGATGGATTTGAATCACAGCCTCCATTTCATAATTAACATTAATGCAGAAAAGTTTCTCTGGAAAACTGCTCCGCATTTGAGCAGGACTGCTGATCAATGATTTCAGGATTAAATCACTGCTCTCGATTGGCTCGTGCCCGTTTCGTATAAAAACTCCCACACGCTGCAAAAGCCTCCAGTTGATGTGTTATTCTGTTATTTTAAACCGCGGGCACACTGCAGGACGGATCTGCTTTCTACAACCATTTCAGAGTTTGGGCCAACATGATGAAAATCTTTTACTCACCAGGGCTGTGTCCGAACACACTGCCTCGTTCACTCATCCACTGCCCCTACGTGATGAACATTCAGCAGTTCTTAAGTGAGCAGTATGCTGAAATTTTGGGCCATGAATCATCATCATGACATCAGCAGTGAGACCAGTGAGTCCAAACCAAGGGCACTGCTTTGCTTTCTTCCATTAAGGGTTCTTTGAGTGGACCAGTTTACATGTCGTAGACTTCAGACATTCAAATAGAACAACGGGTATTTGAGTTCAGGAAGTGATTCTGGACAAACCCTATGTGCCACGACAGACATCACGAATCATTTTGCTCATTCTTAATATTTTGTTTAATTTGTTTATTTTTTCTGTAATGATACGGTAACGTTATTAACTAAATGCAGTGTGATGAATGCTCAGTTCTGCACAATATTGGGTCTTTACAGGCAGTTTATAAGTTATCATCATGATAATCAGTCAGTCAGCATCACAGTCTACTCAGTTAGCTGTTGTAACATTGTGTGTATCACAGCTGGCCTGACAACAGCAGCTCAGCGAGTCCAGTTTTGCAGAATTCACACGTGCTGAACCTCCAGACATCATCATCATCATCATCATGTGCTGCTCAACAGCAGCAGGAACACACAGACCATCTGAACAGACATATTCACATCATCAAAAGGATGTGAAATTGAGAATGTATGCATACAAAACGTTTTAAATGGTTTTACTTCATCACACACAAACGGTTTGTGTACATGTAGGGTAAGAAGACTTTCTGGCAGACACAGAGAGCCATTACTACAAAAACAGTGAAGCTGCTGTTGCTCTTCTATGGACATGAGTCATTTTGGGAATGTCTGCCTTATAGGGATACAGACAAATCTAATAAAGCTACTTCAAATTTAGAAGGCTGATATCGAGCAGGCTGAGGGTCTATCTTCAAGTTATGAGTAAACTTTCCTATGAGTAAATAGCGGCAGCTGAGGGTGTGGTTTAGGTGTGACAGTGAGAAACAGCTGATTTGCACACAGTAAAGGCAGCTCCTGAAGAGGTTAGTGTAGATGCTGCCATAGCATCTGTTATATCAGAAGAAGTTATTTCACTGAAAGCAGAAAGGAGGCTCCTGCAAATGTTTTCCTCCTTCTCCTGACTGACAGCAGTTAGATTCTGATTTACCAACTGGCTCTGCTGGTAATGGATTCTTCTTTACAGTGTCCATTGATCTGATTGGCTATAGTAAGCCCTTGATGGACAGTGACAGACATTGTCATTTTTGAGAGTGACCTTTTCCCAACATTTTCCAAAGACGACTTCCCAGATGGCTTCTTCCACAGAACCATCTGGAGCGTCAGGTTAGTGTGCCCCTTTAGCCACACAGTTAAATTGGTCTCTGTGGTATGGTTGGTCCGAGAAGTCAGTGAGGAAACTGTCATGGACAATAACAGGTTCAATACAGTCTGGTGGTGGTGCTATGAAAAGGTTTATCCTCTGAGAACCCCGAACATCCCAACCAAGAGTTATCATCATCTTTAACTCTGAAACAAAGTGTTCAGAGCCCTGCGGCTAAAAATAAAGCAGAGAATATAAAGTTACGTTTCCATGAAATTCAACCACAGCTGCTCAGTGCTGCAGTGCAGGACCTCTGAGCTGCAGGTGAAATCAGTCTTTAGTATCAGTGAAACTGCAGGGCAGAAGCACCAATAACACATTGCACGGTGATGTATGATGCTATTACACTGCAGACAACAAGATCAGTCAGCAGCCTCGCTTCACTCTGCACCAAGATTTCTTGACGAATGCAGCTACAGTGATTTCTACCATTAACACCGTTCTCTAATGAAATCATTCAGACGTGTCCAATAATATTCTTCTAATAGTGTCGGTGCTGAAGGATGAGTTCAAGCAGCGGTAGCAAGTTTCATTTCCAGTGTAAGAAGAAACCGATCTGATCAAGCAAACGGCATCATGCAGGACTGTTATGAGACTGGGACTGGTCACATGTACTGGTTGAACGGGATTTAAACTGGTCTACAATAACAGCTGCTCTTTATGATGTGAGACTCAGATGTTGATGCTACTATGGCTGCTAAATTTGGGAAATTTCAAGTGATCGCTCTCCTTTTCTTCTTTGTGTATGCGTGTGTGGTGTGAGCCTGTGTGTGTGAGCCTCTTGCTGCTTTTGGAGCCATGAACAGATGGAGAGGTGACTTTTTTTTTTTTACCCTGAACTGAGTCTCTCAGGACACTCTCCTTCCAGGCTCTGGAACGCCTCCAGCAACTAAGTAAACGCTTAGATGGTTTATGTTGTGGATCAGTGGCCCCAGTCAACATACAAGAAACCCCTAGTCACATGTCTCATGTCAGGACAAGAGTAGTGTGTGTCACTGAAACCTTTCAAGATATCTTGGCATTATACACCAGTGTATTATATAATATAAATAAGTTATGATACTTTGTGCTTGCATGTATTAATATAGAACTCTAATAGAACTATAATGTTACATATGAAACAGGATAGCTGGCGGGTCACAGTGACTGGAACAGTCTATGGTATCTGCTAGAGTCTGAGGGCAGTGGGCGCAAATAAGCACCTTTCCATTTTGAATCTACCTGGTTGATGCAGAGTTTTAATGAGCTGCCACAGTTTGTCATGGAGAGGGTGTGATTGGCCATCAAGGGTGGTTATGATTTTGACTGTTATCTTCCTCTCTGTGACTGACTGCAGGGCTGTGCTCGAATAGTCTCTTTTGCTCAGGAAGGTTCCTAACCGAGTCAGCTGAGTTGGAAGTAATTGGCAAGCGTGATGAGAACTGGTCAGATTCTCTAGATATCAACGAAAGGTGTTTCAGTGCCTCCTTTGGGGTAAGATAAGCTGGAACAACCAGTACAAATGGAAAAGAGTACATTTTCCATCACGTCTCGACTTTGACCTCCTGATGTTAAAAACCTCAGAAAGTTTTGTAAGCATCAGCAGCCGGAGGTTAAGCAAAAGTCTGAGGTGAAGAGGAAAGGTTCATCCCATCCTCAGACACGCTGCCATCCACTGTGACATACAGTAGTTGGCCAGTTAGGTAACTATGGGTTGTTATTTGGTTAACATTCCAATCTGCTGTCTCAGAGTCTGCGAAAGATAGAGACCGGCTCCCAGTCAGCCAGCCTGCTGCTGATAACGTGCTTACTTCTGCCAGCGTCTTAGAAAAGTGATAAAGAGCTTTTAGAAAGGCATCAGCTTTACCGTGGGAGCTGTAGGGATCAAATCATGGAAACAAATCGAAACATTCCAGCCGCACCAGAGATGAATGTGTCACACCTCTCCACTGCTGTGACGCTGCAGAAATGGACTGATGCAGCCAGGATGCAATCGGAGTGTCTCCACCATCTGTCTGTTGCATTCATCCGTCCAGAGCCACCATTACTCAACAGTTGATTTAGTTTGCTTTAATTAATAACCAGCTACAATAAATGAAAAATTAATCTGATTTGGTATGCAAACCTGGTATCATTTGGTGCTAAAGAGCATATGGTGTGCACCAAACTGTAAACCCTGATCCTATGAGTTATCTATGAGTTATCTCCTACACTTTAGTCACTGTCTCCGGGTCCTCCATGTCCTCACAGATTCTGGCCTTTGCGTTCAGTGTCCCTTCAAATTAAATGTCCGTCTCTTCTCCCACCTGTTCTGCCATGGACAGTCCCTGCAGGATATATTGACAATAGATACACAGGTGTGTTGTGACAACAGTGTGTTCAGGAGGGGAGGAGAAGGACTGCAGCGAATCAGGCAGGTGAGTCCTGACACGGTGCATTCCTCTGATCTGATCCACAGCAGGGGGATGGAGAGATCTGACATCAGCAATGAAATGTTACGTGAACATAAGAATGTAGATACCAGACCAATAGGCCACCAACATGATCAGGTGACCTCAGTCCACAACTTTTGAACAAATAAAGAATCAATATGTGCAAAACAGCAGTTTTGCTATGTTGATCTCATCTGTACACATCTATTGCAACATCTATCTGTCCATTTACTTCCAGTTTTGGGAGTAAATGGACAGATAGAAAAGCTTTATGATGCTGAACACATGATAAAGCTCCTTAAGGACAATGCGTGATATGTAGTGGAATGTGGAACAGTGCTGGAATGGTTGGAGGAGCAGTGATGAGAATCAGGCATTCTCCTTCATCTGCAGTCAGTTTCATTGAAAGTGAAGCAGTGTACCACACATAGCAGTGTGCTGTTAAATGGCAGCTTTAACTACCTCTCTGCCTCTCTGTCATTAGCATAGCGTAGGAGGCAGAGCTGATTGAGTGGCCAGTTGGCAGTCAGAGAGAAATTTCTTTTCAGATTCTTTGTTCATGTTCTGCTTTTGGACCAGAAATATTCACCGTACGTGAGCACAGCCTCAACGATGTGCACCTCCATCTCATATTTATAATGCCAATATCACTTTTCTTAATAACAAATCAAACAGATGTGCACAAGGGTCCTGTCACCGCAGTATTTATAATGGCAAAGTTAGTTCCTGAATCAAACTATTTAGATTTAATGGCTGCAATCAGTAGATTCACCAGTAGGTATACGGTTTACAGACAACACACAGTCAACACAGAGATCACATTCTGATTTTATTAAAATGAGATGCAATCAGTTTAGTCATATCTGAGATATTATCATGTCTTATTTTACTATGTGTGAAATTTGACTGATAAAACAAACTCATACATAAAACTAAAAATGTAGCAGTTATCGATACTTTCCACTTTCCTAACTGTCTCCTCAGTACACCATGAAGAAGCACATTAGGTAAAACTTACTGTATTTATTACAACAAACACTGTATGTACCAAGGAGCAGAACACAAACTCAGGTTAAATAGCACTAATTGTAAGGGTAAAGATGACTGAGTAGGCTAAGGTGCTTAACAAGAGGTGGGCAGGCTATGAGTGTCAGAATGAAAGTTAGTTGTAGGTGAAGCCATGGAGATGAGCAACAGGCATGTAGGCAAGATGAGGTTTGATTCAGCAGCGTTAGAGACATAATGATGGTCACAAGGCAAAACACGAGGGAGCAGAAAACCTCAGCAAAGTGAAACAATGAGGCTTCAGTGTTGTACTGCACTGGTTGACTAAACAATCTGGTGATGAGCGATGGGGGAACTAGGGTTTCAACAGTGCAGGCTGATGGCCTCGTGAGAGTTGGCTGATCTGGGCAGGTGAGGTGCAGAGATCATCTTGGCTATAGACAGACCAAATACAGACAAACAGGGAGAGAGAGAGACCCACAAACACAGGAAACACAAGGGAAGAGAAAACAGGTGAAACACATAGAATAGGCAAATCCAGAAGTCTTGTCCAAGACCATGACAATAAGTCACTCTCAATGGGAGAATGAACAGCAATGAACTGGTGATCGAGGACAGGCTGAATTACAATAAGGGATGATTCTTTAGATGAGCAAAGGTGATTGGTTTGAGCCAGTCTCTTTCAGTTTGTATTGACCTGCTGTTATCAAACATGCAGCCACAAAATCTGACACCATTGAAGCAGAATTTCCATTTTTCAGCTTTGATGAATGGCTTGTTCTCGGGGAGTCTTTAAAGAACCCAGCAAATATGGATGATGTGCTCAGGAAAAGAACACAGAATGGGAGAAGACGGGAATGTCATCCAGATATACAAAAGAACAAAAACATGGAAAAAGGCGTGACTTAATACTCAGAGTGGCCAAAGGGACTCAAAGGTTAAATTAAAGGCAGCTTCCCACAAACGGCCTTCTCTTATTCTGAGCATGTTGTTGGCATTCATCAGGTAAATCTTGCTTCAAAGGCCGAGTTGATCAGAGTGTGGGTATTTGTCTCTTATGGTTACAGGTTATATTGTTAAAGCTATGGAAGTCAATACAGGGACAGAGAGTAGCTTATTTCTTGCCAACAAAATAAAGGGCAGACTGCAGGCAAGAGGAATGACAAAACAAATTCATGTTGATTGCCTTCTCTCCTGGCCAGTCAATGGCTTTTGTCGTTTTAGCCCAGAACCAAAAGGGTAGAAAGAGAGGAATATAAACTGAAAACAGGACTCACCCATGATGGTTACTCTCTGATACTGCTTAGTAACTTCAGCAAGGAATCTATAGCCAGCAATGGGTGATACCAGCAGTTCAGCAGAAATACCTACACAGACTTACACATGGGATAAAGAAACAGAAGAGGTGATATTAGAACTCATCAGCAGTGGGACTCCAACCAACCATGGTGGAGAAGTGGGCTGGAAATGACCACGTTGTCCACAGTGGACAGCGTTTACCCTCCTCCATTCTCCTTTGGCATTTTGCTAGAGTCAGCCAGGCCCAAATGTACTGCATGGGTTCTTCCCAGATAAATTGAGTTTGGAGAAGCTCAAGAGCTGGATGACTGCTCTGACACCGTTTTTGCTGGAGAGTGGGAGTTGGGGGCAAAACAAGAGGTGGGAGCAGAGTGAGAGTGACAGGATTTCTCTTGGAACTGTTCTCACAGGTGGTTAACTATTTATATGGCAAGAGAGATTCATAGCGGCTTTCACCTCGCCATTGACTCACTGCAATAATATGAAACACCACTGAGCTGTCAGCAAGACTAGCTGTTTGGGACCATCTCTTCTTTGAACTGGATGGTCAAAAGCCTCTCTGACCTTTCTATCTTCAGCAGTGAAGGAGGAGGAAGGAGCAAGAGGGAGATGGTAAACATTGGACATAGAATGCAGCTGCTCACAGTGGGTCAGTTTTGAGTGGGGGATACTTTGCAAACAATTTCCGCGTCACGTTTCCCAGACAGAGCTGTCAGTAGAAGCTTGCGCAACGTCATGTTTTTATGTGCATTATGAGGTATCTTGCCAAAGAGGACTGCTGTTATATTAGGTGTCAAGACTTTACAAACCACAAAGTGAATCTAGTGTCCACAGCAGACCCACTTGTTGGACCCATGTGGGCTTGATGTTCTGTCTGTAAAACTGTATCACTGCAGTGGACTGATACTGCTGCTGGGGCTGTTGAAGCTGCAGCTCCTCCAGAGTTTGCTGCTCCTGGTGACTTCTTTTTACCACTGAGGGCTAAGTGTAAAGCCCTGGTCCAGTCCAGGAAGCTGGTTGGTACCACCTGCTGTGCTTAAATGCACCTCACATCTGAGTGGACACAACTGACCACGATGTTCATATAAATTATCTTGAAACTCTTTAGCTCTTTAGAACAGTTTGGCTGGTTCCAGTTCTATACCCCTGGAACAGAAATTGTTTGTTATTACTGGGGATCATATATTTGGTGTTTTTCAGTGAAGCCTGTTAAAGTCTTGGTCCATTCCCCTTTTCATTTTATATGCTCACTTTAGGTAATATCACAGAAGAGACATTTATTTTTTATTTATTTTTCATTCTATATTCCCTGACTGTCGGAGAGGCAGCAGTTTAAAATGGATGAGCAATAACAATTAAACTTAAAATAAGAAAAAACTGAAACCCTTGTTTGTGGCCCCCCAGTCTGAAAGAGATTTATTCTGTTGCTCTGCCTTCTAAATTAGAGCTAATATGACTGTGCAATGTATCAGAGGTACCTTTTAATTTACATTTAATACAGTTTTTGTCATTGAAGAAATATTCCCTAAGTATGGATATTTTTATTTTATTATGTTCTATAAAGATGGTGAAAATTCATCCCTTCTAATAGATTTAATTATTGCAATGCTTTTTTTGGCAAATACATTTATAATGAACATGAAAAATAGGCTATGCACATTTTTTAAACTGTGCTCCAAAACTGTGGAATATCCTGATCTGGATGCCGTGATTTGAATGACAGCTGAAAACATATTTATTTTGCTTTTATTAATGATTTTTTAAAATGACGTTTTTAATAATACTCTACGTTGTTTTTATTCCTCATGGCTGTCTTCACTTTCACTTGTAACACATACTGTCCATTTACAGTCTTTATTCCTTCCCATTGCAAAGCATTTGCGTTACATTCCTTGTATCTAAGGTGCTCAATTGATAAATATATTATGATTATGACTGTAAAGGTAAAGATGGCTGAGTAGGCTTAGGTGATTCATGAGAGGTGGGCAGGCGATGAGTGTCAGGAATAGGAAGTCAGTGGCAGGTGAAGTTAAGAGATGAACAACTAGCAGGCAGGCGAAATGAAGTTTGATGCTGGAGCAAATCTCAGTGCACGACGATGACTTGTCATCAGGAGGTGGAGTTGTTCAGAGCAGGTGAGGTGCAGGCATCACCTTGCCCACAGACACACAGAGAAGTACAGACAAACTGGAAGTGAGACACACAAAGACAGGAAACAGGAGGGACAGGAAGATGAGAGACACAAGGAAAAGGGAAAAGACAACACTCTGTATCACAGCAGTTGGCAAAACCTACTTTTACCTCAAAACATTACAACTTTATTATGTTATGAATTTAGGGTTGACTTAATCTTGAAACATTATAAAACCTTTCACTAAATATTACAATATTTTCTATAATTATTGCAACCTTTTTCTTGAAATATCAAAACTTTATATTTGGAATATTGTACTCTGCAGATTGAAAAGCTGAATTTCCCCCAAACTATATTCTCTCAATTTCAGTTTTGCCCCAAACGTGCAATCCTCTCTCATGATACGTATATAGCTCATATATTCTAAAATAACATTTTTCTTTTTAAATATTATGGCTGGCATCTTTGAAATACCATTTGCAAAATATTAGATCACTGTTTCCTCATTATTATTTCTATTTTTCTAAAAATATTGTCTCCTCTGTGAAAATATAACAACCAGCCTACTTTTAAAAATGTGGAATTAATAGTTCATAGAATTATTCCTTTTCCACTTTTCGACCCGTTTCTTCAAATAAGACGACATTTGTTTGAAATATTATGATGTTGATCTGTAAATGTTATGGCTTCATGCGTGATATATTACAATTTTATTATTTATTTGTTGAAATATTGACTTTTTCTTCAGTAGCCTGCATTTCGTCTTATTTCTCGAAGCAGTGGCTCTCCATCCTAATGTTATATCTAAGAAAAATAAGGTAGAGGGTACTCTGTTCATAACAAATGAGATAGCATCACATCATTTGATTCTCTGCCATGGGCGGAAATGAGCCTCCATGCATCGCTCCAGAACAGATCCAGATGTGGATTTGTCCTTCTTCCTCTCGTCTGCCTCTCAGGTTTCCAGGGATTCAGCCTGGATCTTCCTCCCCGGGGCTGATGTTCTCGATACCGCAGCTCTGTTTCTGCCTGATTACCTAATTAATTCATAGATCCACCTTAAATACAGGGTAATCCCGGGCTGGTCCCTCCCTCTCTCGCGTTCTCCAGCACCACTTCACCTCCCTCTCTCGGCTCCCCAGCAAGCCAGGAAAGGACGCTGATCCGGACGCTGGGTCTTTTCTCTGGTCCTGTTTGAATGTGTCGGACCCTTCCACCCCCCACCCACCCCCCCACAGTCCCACCCACCGCTCTCCAACACAAACACACCACCAGTCCTCATCTGCTGGATCTGCTGTTTGTTACCAGCCTTTCCCACCTCTGCTTTTACTTGAGCAGAGAGAAGGGGACTTTATTTCTTCCTTTTGACGGATTGATTTCTGACTGAATCTGGATCTGCTTCGTCCTCTCTTCCCGCGGCTGCCGCTGCAGGACCTCAGCTGAAGCCTCCACGAATGTAATCAGAGTCTCAGAAACTGGTTTACACGGCGGAACAAAGGGGCGTTTAACATCTTTTCTCCAGTCGGTCTGTCAATCATTTTCACCACTGCAGTTGTCAAGTTGGAGCCCTGCTGGGAAATGGAGAAACCCCTCTAAACTGAAGACGCTGCCCTGCCTCACCAGCACGCGCACAGGACGTTATTTGGACGAGGATCCCGAGTGGAGGTAGGGTCTGTTCTCTGTGTTTTTCTATACTTTATTCGCCACAAGTGCGAATTCTTTCAATTCACTTGTGGCTGTGGACCGAGAAAAATGACGTTGTTGGCCTGCCGTTGCCGTTAAAGTGGTTTTAAAGCGTGTTTTACGGAGTCTCTCGTGTCCCCAGTTGTCCGCACTGCTTAGCATCCGGGTAACGTTCACAACGTTTGTGTCTTTACCTTGACACCCACTTATTAGCAACTACTGGCGAATTTGAGATTTTCCACAGGTGTGAAAGCACAACTATCCCGTTCGGGGACATTTAAACCTCGGTTTTATCGTATTTTCCCGAGACTAATCTCAGCAGTGTCTCCCTAACTCTCGAGGCACGTTTTCCACCCGTTTCTTGTCGTCAAACGTCCCGACAGTTAGCTCGGTAACAGCCCCGATACGTGCTCCCCTCTCGTCTGCAGTTAACGCTGTCAAGACTCCATTCAAAAAACGCAGAGGTTACGCGTCAACGTCCATCGCTGTTCGACTGAGCAAAACGGGTGTTAAGACGTTCCCCGTGACGGTACACGGTGCATTACGAATGAACCCACCGACGGCAGGTCGAACAGCGGTCATATCTAATAAAATACCAACTTTTAGACTTGGTACGCAGTGCTCGCTTGTTTGCGTCGCCCGCCGCTGTGTGTTTTTTTTCCCCGCTGCGTTTCCAGCCAGCGCGTTTTCACTTGGTAAACTTATCGTGTTATTCAAATGACCTGTTTGTGCACACACTTGAGAAACGCCGAATGGAAAGCCGTCTCCCGCTCTTCCGAATAAGCTTCATGAATTTCATTGAATCTTCACTTTGATCACACGGCGAGTAAATGTAAATGGAAAGGTTCAGATTCTGAATGGCGCTGTTGTGACGGGTCTCCCCGGGAGACAGAACGGCACGTATCGACTGTTGCAGAGGCTGCGAGGTTGGAATGAGACCGCCCGCGGATGTCTCCGACTGTCTGGAAACACTTTGCTCATTCTCTGTGCCTGCTCTGTTTTGTTTCCGACTGATATTCCCCTTGGTAACCAAAGCAGGCTTTTATCACGAGTGAACGACCCGCTCTCTGGCAACTTGCTCAGGGGGAAAAAGCGGTGTATTTCAGCGAACACTGGTTGCTGCGGCCGTCGCTCCTGCTCGGATGTTGAGGTGTGCGTGTACCTCGCACCGCGGCGGTGTCCCCGCGCTGTTGTCATGAATGCGGCGCCTTCAGGATAAGCTCGTTCAGCTTGTTGGAGTGGTTTACCCACATTTAGCGCTCACATGGTTAACAGTACTTGTGCTTTTCGGGCTGTTATAACGAAAGGCTGCAGTGAACGAAGGTGGGAAAAAAATCGTTACCGAGCTCCACAAGCTCGTTTTATTTTAATTAACGGGCATTCAGCTCGAAGAGCCGTCCTTACGTCATCTGCTAAGATGGGCGGATGAGCAGCGCCGCTTCTTTTCCTCCTCTCCTCTCATTTCATCCATCTCCTCCTCCTCCTCCTCCTCCCCTCTCTATCTGGGTGTGTCCTGCCTTATTGCGTTAGGAAGGAGGGGGGATCCCACATCTTGGCTCATGGTAACTCCTCCTCAGCTTGTGACCTCCAAACGAGGGCATTGCTCCTTCTGTTTTCCTCTGCTAAATTCACCTAAAGAGAAGCTCTTTGCAGAGACAGTCGGAGGGAAGGAAAAGTTTGGTGTGTGTTTATAGACGTGAATGAATATCAGGTGATCCCGAGGAGATCGATGGCACAGTGGCTCTGTTGTTTACCGGATCCCAAGGGGAAAAATGGCTAGTTTGAACATCCCATGCTCCCTTTCACTGATGGATTTCATCATCTGTCAGTCCATTGTCTGTCGTAACCTGTTTATGTTCTTTTGATTTTAACACAAAGAGAGACAATTAGCAATGCACTGGTCTGATGCAGCTGATCATGGAGCTGACACCTGACAAATCAGCATGCCTCGGTTTCATAAGGCCTGTAAAGCTGTATATACAATAGAGTCTTAGTGAGAGGTTCACTGGATCAAAAACTCAAATAACAAGTTTAGATAATGTAATGGCAGTGGTGCTGTAGTGCGGGGTTCAGCCGGCGTCTTCACACGATGATGTGTCAAAATGTGCATAATCTGATAATGAGCATTCAGAGTTTAATCCATGAGATGGCTGAGCTGAGGTGGTCCGCCACACACACACACACACACACACACATATCCTTGTACATCTAGTCGTGATATCTGAGCTTGATTACATGTTAATTCATGCAGTATTTAACATTATAAGTTTAGATAAAACGTATATATTCATTTGCTTCACAGACGTGGCATGGTCTTTGCCATTAATTGATCAATGGACTATTTATGTAAATTTGAATTATTTAAGTATTTTTTTTCCATAAAGCCAAACTTGTGCTACCTCCAGCTTGTCCAGCATGATGATTCGCTGCTTTTCTATTTTATGTCTGGTTAAACTTCCACTGGTCTTTGAGTCTTGGAGCCGTTAGTCCCCTCTTCGTCTTGGTGTAATTAATTAAGCATAACAGACGCTCTGCAATGGGGCCGCCGTCTCTTCTTCTGCCCTGATCTCAGAATTAACAAAATCATGAACTTGTTGAGTGTTGCCATGTTTATTTACAACATCCAGAAATCCTCAAGTCCCATACAGCCTGCTCTCGTCTCTGTGCCCCCTGCTGGTGTCCTCCAGAAGCACACAAAGTATTTTGTTACGTATTTGAACTACTTGGTTCACAGCGCAGCCGCTGTCTGCAATATCAATATCCCCGGCCTGAGAGTTTGGGCACTGTTACACTTGAGCATGCTAACAAGTGATCACCTTGCCCGTCCTTTCACTGCTCTGCCTATTTGCCTTGATAAATCCGAAGTCTTTCAGGTTTGTTTCATGGATGAGGTGGTTTGTTTACACCGTCACAGAGCTGAAATCAGATTTATGTGTTTTTATTTTAGCGTTCTCCTCACAACATGGTTTTCTAAATGTGACTCTTCTTCCTTGTGGACCACACATACATTTTAGTCTATCCATGTGGAAAACAAACACGCCTATGCAGGAGTCTGAACAGCACCGTGTGTGTTTGCCTACCTGCAGCCCGGAGAGGCAGAATTCCAGTTTAACACTCTGTGGGAAAACCCAGATGTTGAGGATATGAGCGTCTCCTGTTACACTTAATAAGCAATGAGCGAGTGCACTCCAAAACCAAAACCAGACCAGCGCAGTTGCTGGTTTGAGCTGATGGGTGTGGTTTCCACTCCAGCTTTTCAGCTCTCCATTAATTGGTTGTGTGAAAATGTGCAGGAAGTGTTAAGATGCGTTGGGAGTGTATTTCTGCATTAACTGGGGAAAAACTACTACATGCAAATTCCCGGAGAATGGAAAGAGTGTTGGTGTTAAAAAGAGACAGGAGGTGCAGCAGAGCGGCGGGTGACATGGTGTTGGAATCAGGGCTCTCAGGGCTTCATTTGTTTGCACTGCTGTTATTTGGATACAGGCCTGTATATGAGAATGTGTTGTATATATGTCAGCCCTGTGATAGGCTGGTGACCTGTGTTCTTTACCCCACCGTGCGTTGGGAGTGGCAGCAGCCCTAATGGACAAGTATTGATAATAGATGGATGGACAGAGCCAGCTGTGGTCCACAGCAAACACAATGTACCTTTCACCACATGCGACTGAAATGGTCCTAATGAACATAATAAAATAATACAGCTCTCACTCTGAATGTTGCCCCTCTAACCTCAGACTGGAGCCCCCTCCCAGCAGAGGACAGAGTCAGGTTTACCTGCAGACACATGGGTGCTCTGCTCTGTCTGCTCCTGAGGTCCTGATGACCACAGGAAGTGACATGTGCTGAGTCAGTGTGTCTGTCCTGCAGGACGTTAAGACTCCTTCTGCAGCAACAAGAGGAAGTTTAGGTTTTCACTGTGACGTATTTACAGGCAGAGTCTTTACTGCAGACAGCTCCGGGTTCATCTCAGGTGTGTCTTTGTCACTGAAACTCACGAGGGTTTCACTGAAGGGAGTGTGAAGTCTGCACTTTTAGGCAGATGTTTGCCTTACCACCAAGCTCCTGGTCTGTTGAGTATGAGTATTGATTACAGGTGCTGACCACAGCGCTGTTAATCTCCTGAATGACACATGCTGTACATCAGGTTGGATATCAAACAGATGATGTCTCACTAGCTCCTGCTGTTTGGGTTCAGTCCACAGTGGCCTGTGAACCCCTGCTGTCCTCTTGCACTGTAGACATTTTTATCATTTAAATCTTGATATTGGTGCCTCTGCTCAGAGTGTATCATCATTAATGTGTTTTATTCTATTCTATATCAGTGTTTTATCATAAAGCAGTGATTTTCCTACACTTCCCAGAAGCCTGTTTGACAAACAGGAAAAAGAGATCAGGTAGAGAATGTCTGTTATTCAGTTTTGTGTCTCGCTGGTTGTAGAAAGGTGCACCCAGCCCAGTGTTTTACTTGTCCACCATAGACTGCAGGTATTGGATGTGTGGCAGCAGTGAATTGTGGGTGACTGAGTCTTTTGTCTTTGAAGAAACTGGCTTGGTCCCTGTGTTTCCTCTTCGCTGGTGAATTTTCCCCTTCTGATCAAATGTTAGTTTCAAAGTGGCGGCTCTATTTAAAGCGCTGACGTGGGGCTTCAGTTATTACATTACATGTCCAGGCTCAGGATCAGTTGATTCTGGTCCCAGCAGCATAGCACTGTAGTCTTTTTATCAGTGAAGATCTGGGGACAGTATCTCTGACATGTCAGTGCATTGGCTCGACCTCCTCAAGGTACGCAGCAGCATCACACTGAAGGTCCAACCCTAAGCCGTCACACGGCTGGTTTGGATGTTAAGATGGCAGTAATGTATGTGACCACATGCTTCATACACGTGTGGTTTGAAGTGTGACGCCTCAGACCAGCCTGCTGCACTGACAATGAGCCTGCAACCAGGAGTGTTACTGTGAGCTCAGTGACTGAGAGCGAGGGACCCCAGATGGAGCCTGCACCATGTGGGACTTGATTTACAGACCGCAGTGATTGGCGTCTCCCAGAGGCCCAGCGGTGTCCTCCTTCACTGCTGAACTCTGAACTGACAGAGTCTTCTGCCACAGTATGGCTGTTTAACTGTGGAGTGATGACATTCATGACGGAAGATGCTTAATGCCAGCGCACAATACCATGCCGCCCAGTTTTCAGTTCACATTAAAAATACAGTAGGTGCATATATTCATTTTATCGTCTTAATTTTAGATCATTTGAATATTTCACAATTTTAATTTGAATACTTGCGAGACAGTCAAGTCCAATGAGGTCCCATGCAATGGCTCCACGGTGCCTTATCGTCTCCGTGTGGATCAGAGCGGAGTTCACAGTTGAGACCTAATGGACCGGACACACGGAGACCATGTTGGTGTGAATGGTGGTTTTTTTTAAATGCAGTGAAATGTGGAAACCCCTCTGCAGACGGAATCCCTGCCCGTGAACCAGATCCAGCGGCGCACACTTTGTCTCTTATGTAAGTTCACATCAATTATGAATGGCTCCGTCCTATATTTAAGATATCGAGGTTCTCTGCTCAGCAGAGCCTCAGTGTTTGTGGTTATAATAGAGCTGTTGGCCTTTATCATTATTTTATAACCCCGCTGGCAAGAAAGCGTTCACCCCACAGCAATGAAGATTGGCTCAAATATGACTGTGTGTGATATTTTATTTATTTATTAGTAGATTTAACCTGCAGTTAACATGAGGCAGGTTTCTTTCCAGGTCTTCATGATGCTGATGATGTCAGTGTCTCTAATGAGAGCTCAACCTGCAGCCCAGCCTGAGCCCGAGCATTCTGACAGGTTCATGCCAAGCTTGGTCAAACTGCAGCTTCAGGTTGTTTCCTCCTGGCTGTGATGATGCGACGTGCACTGATCGTTCTGTCTGTCTCACTCCATCTCACAGGGCCAGCAGAATGCACAAATTTAAGACCTGTTCAGTGCTACGCCATATATTAAAGATCATGTAACCATAGCAACAGCACTGATGCTGCAGGGTCTCTCAGCAGTTAACTGAGTGACACTAACCTATCCATGAACCCAACTGACTACACAACCATACAGCAGCATTTGAACGCAGACTGCTGTCGTTCCTCTGGTCGGCGGACAGGCAGAAGTGACAACACTGGATCTCAGGTGTCCTCACAGAGACGATAAGTCCCATGGAGGTGCTGGACACCCCTCCTCAGGACACGACGGCCTCCTCTTGTTGCTGTGGGCTCACGGCGCACCTGCTTTTTGGAAATAGCCACGCAGATGACGTGGAGGCGTCAGCAGGACTGATGATTGTAACTGGACCATCTGAGAGTGTCCTCCTGACACACACTTACATAATGCCTGTGTGTGTCTGCGTGTTGGTTGGCAGGTGTTCAGTGGGTGGGAATGTGGGAGTTTGTGTCTGCGTGTGTGTTTGTGTGATAGACAGGAAGGTTAGAGCAGCAGCAGGAGGAACGCTGAACAGCAGCGTTCTCCTCGCCACGGTGTAAAGGACGGACTTCGTCAGTGAGTGTGTTTCTACCTGCGCCATCAGGATTTTCAGCTGATGAAGGTCCGGGTTCAGTAGCGTTCCATCAAAATCAATCATCAAATCTAATTAGACTCAGCTTTCATCATCTGCCGCTAACTGTTATAAATAACTTCAACTCACAGACTGAGTTGAGATGAGTAATCACCTTTGTTGGCTGAGAAAGCAGACATGTTTGTTTCTATTGGTGGCCTAATTAACAGTGACAACCTGAAGCTCCAACCTGCAAATGAGATGAGTGGTAGAAGATATCAAACGCCAATTAAATTTGTGTTGGGCGGTCCTGACTCACGACCAGGTAGCTGCCGGGCTGAGAGACGCGACGTTAGAACATGTTCCCCTCATGGTCGCCCAGTGGCGTTACGGAGTGATGTCTCTGTTCAGGTGCAGGCAGCAGCTGCACAGTGTGCTAAACAGGCCGCAGCCAAACATTTCATTTTAACCACTGTGGAACTGAGGTTAATTATCTAACACTAATAAAATCTGCTGCCAGTGAGGAGAGAGGTTTTCATATGAGATCAGAGACTCTGCATATTTAGGGAACTGGGAACTGGGAAGTCTGAGATGAAACCATCAGAAATCAACCTTTGTTTAATGCGTTTCCAGTCACTGAGACAGTGGAACTCAAATGTCCTGTTGTATTTTCATATTAACTTCAGCAAAATAGGATCAAGCACAGTCGACTTACAGTAAATCATGAATCACAGGGGCTGAAGGAGGAATCCCAACACGCCACACTGTGATTGGTCACTTGTTTTTCCATGCAGAGAAAGAGGCCTTTTTGAATAATGGAAACATTCAGAGATGTGGCCAGTGATTCAGAGGCTGCTGTTTACCATCCATCATGTGGTTTATTTGACATCAATGTAGGTCAACGCAGTCGGCATGTCGCTGTTTTGTTTACAACATTCAAATGAAGTGGAAACCACGCCCGTGTGACGCAACTGCTCAGGCTCTGAGGTGTGAACGTGAACGCGGTGCCCAAACAGACGAGCAACTGTTAACCTTCCTGTAACAAACCAAGCATTAAACTGAAGTCATGCCGCAGCCTGATTCTTCCACATATCATCGAGACACTGCTGCTTCCTCCCATCTCCAGTATGTACTGTCCAGGTCGAGATCACGGGAATATACTGAACTCAGATCAGTGTTTTCAGGGCGGAGTGAAAACAAAAGTGTGTGCTCACTGTCAGCAGCTGTCATTATATGCCGGTGTTCTACATTCCTAAACTCAGGAACGTACGCCTCTCTCTGCTCATTGCTCCCTCTGCGTGCTCTAACTTTAATTTTTATCACCTGCTGGAGGTGAAGGTGCTGCTGTGGCATGTTCTCGTGTGTGTGTTTGTGTGTGGCTGTGTGCGTGTGTCTTAATCCCGATGAAGCCGTTGGTGCAGAGAGGTGTTGAAGCTTGTTGTGAATGTGATGAGCTGCAGTGAGCTGAGCTTTGTGTGGGTATGTTATGCTGTGTACTAACACATGGATGTGTGTGTGTGGGGGGGGGGTGTTAAATGCGAGTGTGTTGCTGCTCTGTGGGTTGTAACTGTGTTGATGTTTGGCAACAGTTGCTATGAGGATCAATATTCAGTTTCTTCATCAGCTGACTCTTGTATTCAACCACAACCACAGTTTGCCAAGCACGGGATCTAAATGTAGGCACTTTGTAGAAATGGAGATGCAGAGGATCAGTTCCTCGGGGAAATTTCCAGGAATTATATCTGTACACGTTTGAAATGTCAGACAGTTTCAATCTAAAAAAACATGAGCTGGTCCTGAAGCAGTGCGAGATCTTACAGCATGTTTGGTTCTAACTCTGATCAGTTAATTGAGTCGTAAACGGTGCAGTCCGTTCAGCGTACCCCACTGCATAAGAGTTCAGGTTGCAGCCCTCTGCATGGTCGGTGCATTGTTCCATCACACACGTAGCCCACAGCGCTGGCCAGTTTTCCAAAATCTGAAACAGAATATGCAAATGAATGTGTGTGGTTGCACACCGTCTGAGCCAAGAGTGACAGGAAATATTTACAGCTGTGTCTTCTAATGATGTGCTGAGTGTTCCTGTCTCTATGACAACAGATATATGATAAACACAGCCTGACTAAGTCATGACTGTATTTCCTTTTCATTTCTGTTAATCCCTGTCAGTGGCCATCAATTGCCATTTGACATTTCCACCTTAAATATTCCCGGAATGTTGCAGCCCTGCATCAAAGATGAAGTTATATGGATAATTAAATACTAAGATGTTCACACTTACATCTCTGGTGTTGTTGTGATATCAGACAGCACCCGCCTGCTGTCTCAAAGTTCCTTTATGTTCACCCTCATGTATTATATATTAAACACACTGACTCAGGTCCAAGACCGAGCTGCTGTGTAGATTAGACCAGTGTCTTTCACATTCTCTGTTCCAGTGTGCGTGTGTGTGCGTGTGATGCTGGCAGCTTAGTTGGCATCCCTCTGCAGAATGTTAACAACTGATAAAGATGAGAGAACAGAGAGGGGGATGCTGCAGGAGAGAGTGTGGATCAGAGCCTGGAGAGGTTTTTACCGGTCGGCTGCCAGAACTGAAACGCACAGAGCTGCAAGTGAACTCGCTCACTCAGTGGTTCACGATTTCATCACCGTCTAAGCGTGCATGTTGCATTCAGTGCCCTACTTTAGTGATGTGTTTTGGGGTTGAGTGTAGTCACTTCGTTAGAGTTTAACATGTGTCTGGAGTGATGTCCCGTTACACGTCATACAAAGGTGTGCTCCCACTCTCACCTGTATCTTAAGAAGACTGTCTGTGGTCCAATCAGAGGCAATCCATGTAGAGTCAGTCACGAAGAGACAGACGGGGGAACTGAAGGAACATGTATTCACTATATACAAAGTCCACACTGTGTACCGATCTATTGTGTCAGCATGCGTATCCCTCTGGGTATACAGGGAAAGGCGTCGGTCAGAGGAGGAAGTCAGCAGATGGAGGGCGGATGCACAGCCAACAGGAAGTAAGGGTTTGATGGTTTCCTCATGTTGTGTTGGCAACAGTCAAGATTTCACTTCCCTGTACTCACACGGGCCGTCAGGTGCTGCGTGAGCATGTGCATGCGTGTGTCACGTGTCAGTCCAGCTCGACATTCTCTTTAAACCTTTACTGATCATTTAATAGTGAAGTGAGCTTCAGGGACGATGATCAGCTACAACCGTTTAACAAGCGAGATGAGGGTGTCTGATGTGTTGATTGATCACACGGCCCGTCCTCGTCCCAGCAGTGTTCAGTGCGAGCAGCGTGTTGTAATGCAAAGGAAGCGGGGATTTAAAGATGAAATGATCCGTTTGGGACAATGATACAACACTCAGTGATTTGACAACGCTGAAAACAAGATCTGACCCGAATCCTGAGCCAGACTGAGGACAAAGGAGTGAGACAGAGGGGGAGACGCGCCCCCTCCCCTCGTACCGACCCATTTTAACACATTTGTGCTCCTCAGTTTATTCGGGCTAGCCGCAACATTGTTACATCACAAAAGTAAATGCCAAACATTCATCTGAGTGTCACTATTGACATGACAAGTGGTCACGAGATGAGGTGAGTCAGGATCTTGGTGTCTGAGCAGTTTAGTGGGGAAGCCCCGCTGACAGTCAGCTGTGGTTCCTGCTCAGGCTGCAGACGCTGCAGAGAGTCCCCCCGCTGAGCTTTTTCTGTCCTGTCAGTGTGATGTTGAGCTGACCGGGAGCTCTGCCAACAGGGAACTCTGCAACACACACACACACACACACACACACACACACACCAGCAGGTCTGAATCGTGGTCAGACCTCAGTCCTGGTCGTGCTCACTGGTGTGTGTGTATGTGAGGAGTGGACTCAGTGGAATGCAGTGTTTGTGTTGGAGAGCTAGGCGTGGCTCTCTTTGGCCATGGTGACTGAACACAATCAGCACGCAGCCATTCATCACAGCCTGTACACACAGAAACGCACAGCACAGATCTGCACACACACTCCGTTGTCACAGCCAAGGCTCTGAAAACTGGGACAAGATGAAATCTGTTAGACACAAAAAACATCAGAGAGGAGCAGGGACCTGCTCGCTCTGCTGCTGTTTGGGGAAAATCTCAACTTCAGAACAAAGGCTGAGTCTATTCTGAGCTCCTCCATTCTCATGAACTCAGAGCGTCGTTCTGACTCTGACGTTTGACGTCCGAGGACCCGGAGGAGCTCTGGAGGTTTTGTTTGTCCGACCTGCGGTTGTGTTTTCACGGTCTGACCCTCAGTGCTGGGCGGCGAGCCTCTGGCCTCAGCTCTGTGAGATCATGTGCTCGATGCAACTGAAGTGGCTTTTCATTTCAAAGTTCACCAGAGAAACACGAGCAGGAGAGGGCGGAGGAGAGGCCCGTGAGAGCTGTGCGTGTGCGTTCGTCCATGCTACATGCTTTCACAGTTTTCACGTGACTTTGAGTGTGTCAAGCTGTGGTGTTTCAGCGGCAGGGTGGGTGATCAGACTGTCTGTAGAGATGGAATTCTGCCCTGGTCTTTGCTTTTTCAAAGGGTCCTGTCTCAGAGTAACATGTAACACACACACAGCATTACTAGTGCAGGCCGGCGCAATGGCACCCGTGTGCTGTGATGGTCCAGGCTCACCCATGCACACCTCTTCACTACACAGCTTTACCTCATAACTCCGTCTTCTTCCCCGGACATCATCCAACTGGCTCCCAGGTGCTTCATGAGGCGTTCTCTGTCAAGGGCGTTGTTGATCATGTCATGAATTTGTTTTGTCCAGGCATCAGGACATGAATGTTCTGTTTTTCCACTTTTACTAAAGATTTTTCATTTTTACGTGTGAATCAGAATATTTTTCTTTCCTGCACTTTGACTGGACAGCGCAGCATCCTCAGGGCTGAGACGTGTAGCGTCTCTGGTCTCTGACCGAACACTGGGACAGGAGCAGGTTCCTTCTGTCACCTCCTCACACCACATTCCTCGCCTGAATACGACCCTGTCACACTCTGCTCCTCTGATTGGACTGTTAGATACACCCCGCCCACCCGCCGCCATGAATGGCAGCTTGTGTTTCGGCCTGTGCTCTCTATCAGCTCGAACAGTTGTTTCTCATGAAACCCAGAAATGTTTGGTGTCACATTGTCCGACTGGTTTTCAGGCCAACAAACAGCAGACTGTGAAGCTTTTTTTCCCACCCTGCTCCCGGTCACAAGATGCTCCACCAACAGTCATCTGAGGCTGAATAATGTGCTGTGTCACTGCCGAGGACTGCAAGAGGCTGATAGATGTTGGGGTAACTTCGCTGCACAACAGGGAGAGAATCGTGTGCACAGCAGAGCGTGTCCGGGCTCCGGTCAGATCCCTGCCTGTGCCTCTGTGCTCTCTGCTTTACAGTAAAGGCATAAAGTGGTGTGATCCATCAGTCACACCAGTCTCATGTCACGATCAAATTAATAACAAGATGACATTGTTTACCATTGCCTCATTATAAATATGTATTTTAGCTGTGTGCTGTAATCCCTGACGCACCAGCAGCAGGACAAGTGTTGACTTTACCGCGCTACCTTGATGATGGTACTGATGGTCCAGAGCCGTGCGTGATGTTAAATTGATGAACTCCCGCTTTGACTCCGGGACTGTGAGGAGTTTGAGCTGAAAGAGGTTTCGGTGTGCGTGGAGCCGCAGCGGAATCAATCAGTGAGACAGGTGGACCCTCCCCAAGGACTCTCCTGAGACAGCCGGGTAGACCACCGTGCAGATGGGTCATGTTCATCATAATGAGTCCAGCACTCAGATGGAGACCTGACCTGCTCAGCTGACGGCCACATTGTTTTTCTTCTTGGCCCTTTCATTTATTCCTGTGATTGGCAGGAACGTTGCTTTTAATATACTAACACAGCCTGGGACAGTGTGGTTGTGGGTGTGTGTGTGTTGTTTCCTTTGTAGCCTGACAGCCAGGGTCATCACTGTTTATTCCAGGCACCTGGATATCACAGAGTGGACAGCAGACAGTGTGGTGAAGGTGAGGGCCTTCAGGCTGACTGCAGGGCTGGACTAACGTCACATCACATGTGAGGACATGTCCGCATGTGTTTATCCACTCAATCCACAGTGACACCGGCCTCCACGTAACACCAGCTGCTGGTGGACGAAACCACTCCTGCAGCAGGCTCCACGAGGAGGTGGAGGAAGAAGGCAACGTTGTTTTTATCGACTGATTCATTGATTTTTATTTCCCTGTCCACTGAAGCTCCACGCTCAAACCGGAGCGCTCACAGTAAAACTGAAGGTCTTGATCCGTCATTGCACTTGATGGGACAGCGAGGGATTTGTGAGCAGCTGTCTGCGGAGATTACTCTGTTTCACACATCACAGTCAGATCTGTCAGACTTAGGCTCCACTTTAGTTTGTCAGTTGTACTTAACAGGACTAAACTCAAACTAAAGGGAGGAGGGTGGATGTGCAGTTAAAGTTAAGTTTAAAAATGATTTAACAGCGTAGTTTCAGGCTGCATGGTCCTGTGGAGGATGAGGATGCTCTGGTGCGCACAGAGCCAATATGGCTGCTTTCAAGCCAACTTGAGGATACAACAAGTTTCTTTAAAAGTGACGTGTTTCTGCAGATCAGACAGTGCTTCCCTCCACATTTCCACCTGACTGAGACTGACAGGGCTGGGTGGCATGACCTTTCTGACCTTTTTAAAAACCCTGAAGCTTCTTCCTCCTGACATCGCAACGTCATTCTCACTCCGGCTCATTAAGTGCCGTTCCTACGTAGCCTTTCCTGTGCGATGTCGGGTCTCTGCTTTTGATTTCCCCATGAGACAAACCCTGTTTCTTTGATGTTCTCGGAGGAGTAGCTCCTTATTTCCTGCTTCATTACACCGTGGGAACCCCCGCACATGTGCGGCTGCTTTTGTAAGGATGGTTTTGTTGCCTGTTGTGTTTGGATGCCGGTCAGCCGCAGCACAGGAGAGCGGGACGGGACAGCAGGTCCCAAGTTTCAGAAAACAACGATAATGCGGACACAAATAACGGACACTCAGCACGGACAGCAGCCAGCAGAGGGGACATCCTGCAGCCTGAAGCAGCTGTTTGCTTCACAGCAGCAGACTGCTGATGAAACACTTGTGTCAATAAAGTTTAGTGGAGACGTGTAGACATCTAACCTGCAGACCGTCGGCTGTAGCTGCTGGCCGTGATGACCGTGGGCAGGCTCGCGGCTCTGCTCCCGTGTGTGCATGCGGCAGCTGTGTGAGAAATGACAGGCTTGGGGAGGGACTGAGAGTGAGATTGATGGCAGTTTGTGTGACATAAAACAAAGCAAAAGAGGAAGGAAACAAACTGATTGCCGACATAACTGCTCGACATTTCCCTGTTGATAAGCAGCAGGAACGCAGCGGCTTTAAATCAGGGCCGCTGCAGTTGGCGGCTGATTTAGAGCAGGAAGCTGCTCACTGCTCCCAGTGTTCCCAGTGTCCAGCAGGCCTGAGATAAGATGCTGACTACAGCTGCCGAAGGAATGACCCGCAGTGCTGTTCACATGCAGTGCTCATGAATCAGACAAACATGTATTCACTCAGCTGTCACGTCTGCACCTGCTTCTGTTTCCTGCACTTCCTCACAGGCACCCAGAGCTTTCTTCTTTAGCTGAACTAGAATTAAATAAGGGCTGCGTTCAGCCAGCGCAGTGTGTATTAGACATGACATGCTGCATTATCACAATATGTGTTATGATAAATTCAACGACCATCACACCTGCATTTGTATTCATCACAGTTCCAGCAGAGGAATGAACTCTGCATGTCTCATGCCTGTAAACTGTGATACATGCAGGCATGATTTCACTAGTGTGTGGATGCCTTCTGGCGCATACAAAGGAGACGTCCCAGTCACAGGTGTTCAGACATGCAGAAGTGCATCTGCAGCGTCGTAACAGTGACTGCATCAGGTCCAAAATAAGCAGCCTGAAGGCAAATGAAGCGTCTCCTGGTGACACCTGCTGCCTGTGATGTCACAGACTGTGTGGCTTCGGAGTCAGAGGCCGCCGCACATGTTGACGTGTGGAAACATGACAGTGGGAGGAAAGCTGAAGTGTGAAGCTGACCGTTTGTAATGGCATATGTACACACCAATCCTGACTTCTCTAATATCTGCAGGGTTCTGTGATGTCATCAGGAGGAGGCGGCTCCTGGTGTTTGACTCACATGATGTGTGGTTTTCGTGTTGTCTTGTCAGGATGTTTGCAGATCTGTGCTGTCATATTTTTAGCTTCCTCTTCTTCTTCATTTACCTCAAATGGAACATGCTGCCACGTCCCGCTCGGTGCGCCCTGCTTATCGCCGAGCTGCAGACAGACAGATCTAATGTGTTCGAGTCTCTCTCCGGGTCGCACAGCGCTCACAGCACTCCTGTAAATCTACTTTGCAATGTTCCGAACAGGGAAACCATTTATGTCTCGATGATTGCGATGTAAAGTCATTTCAGTCTGTGTGGCTGTCTGCTCTCATGCACAGTTAGAATACACACACACACATACAGAATGCTGCAAATCTTGTCGCCCTGCTCAGTTTATTGGACTCAGGCTGAACAGTGCTGACTCTTCAAATGGACAGGAAGAGGTTAATCTCTGAATGATGTGCATCACGGTTTCCAAAACCAAAAACTCTTGTGTGTAATTGCGACTGGCCGCGCCTCGTACCCTGCGTGTCGGTCGTCCAACCGTTTCCAACGCGACAGCCTACAGGACGATTAGCTTAGCCGACCACCGCACAGACCAGCGAGCCAGCAGAGGCTGAACGGATGAGCAGAACATAACAAAACCAGATTCCTCCTGGCAAACAAATCATGTAAACATAAGCTGTGAGAGCTAACATGTCTAGCGTGCTAACCATAGCAGTCTGCAAAGTTGACAATTATTCAGCGTTTTAACACCTCATCGTCATTATTCTGTGTCACCGTCCCTGCACTCGCTGCAGCCAAGCTTCTCTCCTCCGCTGCCTCCATGGTGTCACCTGCAGGCCTATGCAAAAGGCTAAGAACAGTCAGTACTCACCCACTGACAGGCCACACTGGATGGACGTGGGGGATCCTCTGAGGGTCGAATCAGCTGAGTCTGATCGATGCGGGGGTCTTGATTCATCAGTTACCACAACTGTCTGTCCTCATGGAAATGACTGCTCAGCCACGGTGCTGCTGGACAGCTGATCTGTGATTGGAATGACTTGTATTTCAGAATGTGGTTGCACGTGATCTTTTGAAAGAATACTAAAATACTGAGCAGATGGATGAGGTCAGAAGGAAACAGGAAGCACACGCTGGAGCTGGACCCCCATGCGAACTCCAGGTGACATGACCATTCATACAGCAGAAGTGTGATGGGATGCTGACTTTCTCTGCAGTGTTGCTGCTCGGCGAGCCTGTTTTGTTACTTATTAACAGTAACAGTCATAGTTCAGTCCTCATGTGGTTGTTTCATATCCTCTTTGAGCACTGTGTCGAAGGTAAATGGAATAAAAAGTTGAGTCAGTGGAAAAAACCCCAGCTCAGACCAGGATCTGAGTCAGAACTGATCAGTGTGGAGCACTGAGGCCTCCACCTGTTAGTACGCGACCCAGAGGAGGTCAGCTGGCTCCAGGTACTTTCACCTGGGCCTAATCAAAGCCAGGACGCCCCACCCCCCCAGCTTGTTAGCTGTCGGAGCTAATTGGGAGGGTCTCTGCACAGATGCTGACGCACTTCAAAGGAGTTCCCCTTCAAAGAGCACACAGGTCAGAGTGGGAATAGGAGGAGAGGCATGAATATATGTATGACTCATGCTAAAGACTGACTCTGAGGGTTCTCTTATAGAACGACTTTAATACATTTGTGGATCTTCATCATACTGTATGACCCTATGTGTGATCCCATATTCTTGCCAGTGTGATGAAACGGAGAAAGATGTCCGGCCTCCGCTCCTGTGGGAAGTCTCTTATTCAGGTTATGGACTCTGGATTCATTTAGGATGCACTGAGGATGGAGCTGAGCTCAGGACTGTGTGCAGGCTGGTACAGGTCCACCCCCTCAAGCTGGGACGTCGGTGTCTTCATGGACCTGGCTTTGCACACAGGTTGATTACTGTTAAATGAACAAACACAAACTCCTGACACAGACTGTGTTAAATGTCATTTCATGATGCGATATCAAAATGCCAGTGAAAAGGCAGTTAGAGCATCTTTATCTCCTGCAGTGTGATGTTTATCTGAGTCAAACAGAAACACATGTGGGTGTGTAGAGTTGTCCGGTTTGGCTGGAACGCTCAAAACTGGACATGACTTATCAAAGACGTCACGCTGGCCTCCGCCCACGCCTCCGTCCCCACATTCTAACAGCCAAACACGATGTGTGACTGGAGCCGCTCCACCAGCCTCTCTGCAGTTTTTATATTAGATGGGGACCCCCCCCCCCCCAGTCATGTTTTATTAAATGTCTGCTAAATGTCTGAACAGTGCTGTCTACATACTTTTGGTCACATAGTGCACCAGTGATTTTTCGACCCTGCACGTTGCTCAGTGCGTTGTCATTCCAGTGCAGTTTACTGTTGAGCATGCAAATCCACACACATGCAGATCTAATCCACACGTGGAGAACAGCGAGTGTGAAACTCATCGTTTTACCCACACACAGTGAAACACACCCACACCTGTAAAAGCACTAGAAGGTCAGGGTGTTTGGATGAAGTTGTGGTGCTTGTTGCTGTAAAGTTAGGCAGCGTTTACAGTAAACTGGATCCTGTGAGAGCAGACAACACCTGAGACCTGCTGACTCTGCTGCTCTCCTGTCATTAAACACAAACACTCTGTTTGTGTGTGACACGGCACAGCAGCGGCTTCTAGCCGCAGCGTTCGACTGATGTACGCTGACGATCACACTGGATGTGCTTTCAAGATGAACGCCGTGTTCATCTCAGGCGCAAAGTAAACCTTCCTGCTGATGCCGTTTCACATTAAAAGCTTTGTGCACCAGCTGGGTGCTTTTATTGTGCAGATTAGAGTCGCGACCGTACACAGAAGTCACATTGTTCATAACCCAGTTTGGGATTCACTGTTATTTTATTTGTTTCTAGTTGCGCCCAACAGAAGTTTAGATGTATTACATTATACTCATTGTAAAAAACCTCAGAAACAGTGGGAGCCCCTGTGAAGATGTTAGCTGGGCTTCATTCAGTGGATTTATTCTTCAATAACTCCAGGTACCAGTAACCAGATCTGGACATGTTCTGCGCTGTTTGATTCATCCAAGCGGGTCATTCTCAGCGTGGCTCGGAGCGACTTCCTCCCCGCTGTGGAGAATCCCTAATGGACAATATTGTTCCATGAAAGCCAGCAACATTAAAGGGACAGTGCTCTGAATCTGTCAGCCCCGCTGGGTGTTTTGATTTTCCTTGCCCATTTTCCTTCATCTGCTGCAACAATGAAGGCTTTTATCAGACTGCTCCTCATGCACATTCACACCTGGACACCGACCAGTACCACCAGTGTCTGACGTGTCCCACACAAACACGCACGGGTTGCTGCAGGTCTTCTCTGGCGTAATTGGGTTATGATCAGTGTGGATCAGGACTCTGCGGCGATGAACAGGCTGAGCTTCAGGCAGTAAACAGGATTATTGAATCTCTGGGTGCTCTCCAGATGTTGCTGCTTTGTTTGCTTCAGATCTGTCTTCTCCCCCAGTGTCCTCTTTCTCTGTGAAGGACGTGTCCTCTGTGCTGCTGTCTGCTGAGCTCTGGCTCAGTCTCTCCATCCATGTCTTTGTCTCTCTGCCGCCGCCCTGTCCACTCACGTCATCTGACGACAGGGATTCAGTGTGAGAAAACACTGAAACTGCTCGAAAACACAAAAACTGCAGGTGGTAACATACAAGAGCAACTACAGGATTTTGGCCTCCTGGCTTGCCGTAGATCTGCAGCAAAGATGGACGGACTAAAGACAGGAGACAGTTCAGCTTTATCTGTACTGTCCACTGAAACAGTCGGTAATCAGACGCCCACACAGTAACCGTGGTGAAACCCTGATCACTCAGACAGGCTGGACCTCAGACACAGAGAGCAGCTCACCGGTGTTCACCGAGGCTGCAGGCTTCAGGCTTTCAAACCATCAGGAAGCAGAGAGGAGCTGCTGTCATTGGTGGATTTATCAACGAGAGGCTCAGGCCTCCTCTGAGTGTTAGACTGATTTCCACTAAAGCAGAGTTGAACTTCAAGAGCACTTCAGCAGCCCCGATGCAGCCTGAACTTCTCTTCATACTCAATAATGCATTCACACCCACTCATTTTCATTTATGCATCACAGCCAGGATTCGTCCTCTGGTAAACTCTTTGTAGGTATAATCAGAACTTCCAGGATTGGTCAGGGCAGTTCACACCTGTCTGTCCATCCCACTGCAACCAGAGGATTTAATTTTGTCCTAAACATCCTGTAGAACTGCCCTGATGTCTTTGCTCTATCGACTCTTCCTAGATGTAATAAAAGCTGTTTGGAGGGCAAAGCCTTCACTCCGCTTCTCTGAAACCATCTCCCACTGCAAATCTGGGAGGTTGAGATCTTTAAACTATCTTTACTGTCTTTGCTACGGTTCCTCCTCGTTCCCCTGACTGTGGAAACATTTGACATGTTTCTGCTTGTGCATCATTTTCCAGCTGATTCAGTGTGACACATTTGGGCATCGTCATTGGAAACTTTTTGATTTTCATTAGCTTTTCAGATCGAGTTCTGTAGGTTTGACACACAGCAGGAGTTGGCACCGACTGCTCTCTGAGCTTGGTTAAGAGATCAGGTTAAAATTAATGAAGAGACAAACAGGAAAGTGGCAGCAAGTCCCCACTGGTTCTGTTTCCTGTGATGAGTCATTCACTGAGCAGCATGTGTGTGGGTGAGGGTCATGTGTGTACAGAATTGTAAGATAATGTTCTGTCGTTGCCCAAACTGTGTCACCTCTGAGTGGAGAAGATGCCTGCTCTGGTCTAGGTGTGTGTGTGTGTGTGTGTGTGTGTGGGTGCGGAACATTACACTCCCACACAGTCCAGACCTCTGCCTCCTCTCTCTGCAGTGTGGGGATTTCCTTTTTCCACTCTGGTCACATGACTGCAGATATGGGTGTGGTCTCCTGCATTCTTGGCCTCTCTCTTTTCCTCTCTCGCTATCTTGTACTCTGTCTGGCATGCTGCGACACTCTCTCTCGCTCTCTCTCTCTCTCTCTCTCACTCTCACTCTCACACACACACACACACATCATTGTCTAGACTAAACACACACACCGGCTCAGTGTCGGCTGTTTGACGTGCCCTGCATACAGAAATGTCTATGTGAAGACACTGTGGCATGGTTCAATAGGATTGTGTGTGTGTGCGTGTGTGTGTTCTGTTGCTGGGTGCAACAAGAAAAAAAGTTCCTTTCTGTGTGGAGGGTGTGGCCAGCAGCGAGTTTGCACAGTGGGATCGCGTGCGTGCGTGTGTGTGCATGTGCGTGTGCGTGTGCGTGGAGGAGGGCGGCGCAGGCTGCTGGTTTAGTATGCAGAGCAGGTGTGTCTGCAGAGGCAGAGCGCAGGGAGGAGGAAGAGGAAGGAGGATACCAGCAGGCGAGCAGAGGGACGGTCTGATTGAACAGAATGAACAGAAAAGAAACGGAAGCATTTTTCATGAACTCAGACCCATCCTGTGACTGTGTGCAGGAGAGAGAGGCTCTTTAGACTCCAGTCAAGTAGCTTTCTTTGATATTTCGCCGTCTCCCAGCAGAACAGACAGGTGTCAGTGGCAGCAGCTGGACTGTTGGCTCTGATAGCCTCAAATATCAAACCATAGTCCAGAGAGTCCAACTGTTACGACGCTAAAATAATCTGAAGTTGCTGATTAGGACCACCTGACACCTTTTGAATGTTAAAGGGATAGTTCAGGCTTTTTGAAGCCGGCCTGCATGAGGTATTAATTACAGGAGATCCCCGGTTTGGAGAAGCTGCAGGAGTCATGGTGTAGGAAGAGCCTAAGAAATCAATACCAGTTTAAGTGCACGCTATATTTAGAATATGCTCTGCTTTGCTGGTGGTGACGGACAGTGCTCTTCTCTGACACTGCATTTTCTTCACCATAGAGCGTCCATATTACCGTGCATTAAGAATATTGCTATTACGGTGTGCACAAGTGTAGTAAGGTGCTGAGAAAGGTTCCAGTGTAACCATTGGCAGGATAGCAGCATGTATCTATCAAACAGAAAGCTACCTGGGGTGGAGCCGGTCGTCCACTGAGTGGAAGACAGTTGGATCCTTGGGCAGGACTCTGAAGCCCACATTGCTCCTGCAGAGCATCGATGTGTGCATGTGCATGTGAATGAGCTAGCTCCTTCCGATGTGCAGTTGGCCCATGCATGACAGCCTCCGACACCAATGCATGAATGTGCGTGAATGGGCGAATGCGGGCATGTAGCGTAAAGTGCTTGGAGTGGTCAGGAGATTGGGTGGGCGCTGTATTAATGCAGTCCATTTACCAGTCCATTTATCACAGACCCAACCGTGCCACTCACTGTATCACACTGCAGATCAGCTGAGACAGCTCCGTTTGCAGTGATCGTGTCTCGGAAAAGGATGATGGGAAATCACCAAACCAGCGCTCGCTCTCATTATCACTCATTCCTGTATTTGTTGTCTCGCCTATACACTTCTAAAAGTCTGCAAACTGTGGCCCTGCTAAGTGCTCTGGTTTAGGAAATAATGCAAGAACTGTTGGATAGGAAGGTCACATGAACTGAGAATGATCCAAATATAGCATTCACTTTTGTTTTTATTCCTAAGGGGTCTGAAATATGTCTCCATCGACAGCAGAACACAGCTGTGCTTCTTACACCAGCACTGCTCTAAACTGACCCCCACCTACTGCAGGTGTTACACTGACCTTTAAGCCCTCTGAGGCTGACAGGTGAAACACTGATGACGTCCAATTTCCAGCCAATTAGAGGGGGAGGGTGGGACTGACGTCTCATTCAGGTAGCATTGTTTTATTACTGCGTGGATAAAAGATCCAAACAGCAGGGGCATGGCCAGCTGATTGTAATCACCAGGTGTAAAGGCATGGAGAGATGAATGACTGAACTGATAAGAGGCTGCATCATTTACAACTTGGTGGAATGCTGAGTGGCAGAAATAATCTCAGCGAGGCCACCAGACTGAAGCAGGAGCAGAGTGACTGCTCAGCTCAGTATCACGCGCCCGTCTTTTCATTAAAATACATGAAAACATCTTTTTGCTTGCTTGAGTTATGAGGACATCTCGATAAAAATCTGAAATATAATTTGTCATCGTGCCATCTGACGTTGCTGGATTTGTGAGTCCAAACCATGCAAAAAGCTGGTAACAGCCGTGAGTTTGGAGTCAAATGCGCAATGGCTGACAAAAGGACTGAAGTGCACCCATCAGAAGACACCAGCTCCTTCATCCTGCTCCTTCACCTCAAGCTGCCCCCGATCCCACCGGCGCTGAACGAGTGCATGAATGAGTTCCTTTCTGCTGTGCAGTTGGCACCAGTGTATGAGTGCATGGGTGGATGCTGTTCGTACAGTCCATTTGCTATTCATCGTATGAGAGTATGGAACCAAATCTCTGGGAGGAACATTTAACACAAATCAAACACACTCTCTACATGATATGACACGAACGCATGAGGCCGGATGCTCGCCATTGTATAATAAAATGTGAAATGTATAAATGATACAAATAAGAGAGAGCGACCGTCCACAAACTGATCCAGATCCACCAGGTCCAGGATTACAGACTGTGCCCTGTGCTAGTTCACCCACACATAAATTGGTTTGTTCAACACACACATTCATTTTCAACTTGTCTAACCTGTGCAGCAACCTCAACCGCTGAGGCCAGAATCAGTATTTTCCCGTTTGGATTAACTGGCCTGTGGTCTGAGATGTGTCCCCGAAAATAGGATGAGTCAGAAAAACATACACATCGTATCTCTTTGCCCATTGCATCTTACACACACACACACACACACACACACACACACACACGCCAGCTTTATCTCTCTCCTTCTCACTCTCTCACACACACACACGCCAGCTTTATCTCTCTCCTTCTCACTCTCTCACACACACGTACACACAAGGCTTATGGTATCTCACAAACACATACACACACATAAGCTGAGTGCCTGGCAACATGGTGGCTGCAGCTTAATTTCATCTGGAGTCAATAACAAACAGATAAGATGGACGAAGAACAGACACACTGTCTCTCACGCACGTGGACACAGACTCACTCACACACACACACACTTAAGCATTATCTATAAATAGTGACAACTGGAGTCCTGACATCACTTCCTGTTGAGCTTCTCTAACTCAATCCAGTCTCATTGAGCCGTGCTCCCAGTGATCTCTGAGGAACATTAACTGTCACAGTTACACCTTTGTTTACCTTCACCTGTCAACTGGCTCACAGAGATTTACTGAATCAGGTTCCGTCATGAACGTGAGCCTCAGCAGTGTGTAAGCGGGTTGCTAGGAAACATCCATAGCAGCATCCAGTCAGAAGCAATCAGCTATAAACAGGAAGTCACTGCATCATTAACTGTAAGAGCTGATAAACATCTGCCTTTGAAAAGCAGGAATGAGTTCAGTTCAGTAGCAGTGCAGATGCATGTTTGTGAAGTCAGTGTCAGACACCATCTAACCAAGGTTATCTGGACTGTTAATGCAACCTCTTTCCTTTTTAATCCGCTGAGTTGATCTGCAGGAGCGGCCCAGTCACATTCTCAGGGCTGTGCTCTTGCTCCGCCTGCCTCTGCATCACCTGAACGGCCCATGTGTTTCGTTTGGTCCTGCAGAGTTTCCTCTCGGTCAGAGGTCGCAGAGCGTCTGAAGGTGTCCGACTGTCGTCGAGCCCCGATCAACACGTCGACCGCATGTTTTTGTTCTGGTTACGTAATCTGCCGTGAGTATTGACAATGAAACATTGGACTGCAGCTGTGCCGGACCTGTACGACGGCAGCAGCTCGATAACATCGGCATCACTTTAGTCTCCGTAGTTTCCTCAGCGGCGAATAGCACGCCACCACACCTCTGAATAAAAAAAACAGTTAAGATATTTGCACCCAGGCTGACTCTGACAGGGTTTGATGTGAGTGAACATAGAAACAGTGAACAGGAAGTAGCGTCTTCAGTAAGCGTGCTGTCTCCCTCCCCGCCTTAGACTCACATCGCTTATTATTCTCTGCTCTAAATAGATTTCTACTGCTATGTGTCAAGCAAAGTGCTAAGTAACAGTGTGGCAGAGCTGCTGGGGTTTGTGTGTTATCAGTGAGTGTGTGTACCTATTGGTCCGTGTTAATCAAACACATGCTCCTCAAAGCATAAGAGCCACATGCACAGTCAGCCACATGGCAGGTGAAGGTGTGTGTGTGTGTGTGTGTGTTATCTGCATGCCAGATAGGAGTGTTCACCTTTGGACAGCAGTGAGTGGAGTTAGCAGGCAATAAAGGATTATGTTTGTGAAGCTCCACCAAAGCTCTGTCAGTGGAGAAGCATTTGTCATAACTTCCATCATAACTTCCTAACTGGCCTAAAATATGACAGCGTTACATTACGACAGCATTAGCACACAGCAGCAGTGCACTGCAGCCCAGTTCTGTGCCTGTCTGCACACCATCTCCACATCCCTCCAAACAAGATCCACAGCCGCAGTTAGCACCGACCCGCGTGGACTGATGTAATGTCATGTCCTGTCTTGCCACTCTACTAAAATGCATTTCCTCTCCATGTTATAACTCAACACCCACAAACTAGCTGCGCTGCAGCAGGCCAACCGGCAAGTCGCGGCCACAGCAGCCAGAGCTCCGACACCGTGACGCGTTCACTGAGCCCTCTGAAAACAGCGACAATCAGCCGAATGGCGGTCACAGGAGTGGGTGCTTTCATGAGGATGTGGAAATGTTTCAGAAAGAGTGTCAATCCATTGCAGGGAGGGTGGAGGACAGCTTGAAGAGAAGCAAGAAGACCTGATTTGATGTTTTCCACTGCTTACACAGTACCATCATGAGAGCACGCTAACTGCTAACTGCTAGCGCTTTAATCTGTCATGTTTCTGGTCTGTTGTAACGAAATACTCTTCTTAGTGCCAGTGTAACTAAGCATTCTCATCATGTGTAATTAACACGTTCCATCACAGTGACATCAGCAGCTCTCTGCAGTAAAGCAGAGCAGTCATCACTGCAGCGAGGTCTGCGGCCACTTGATTTCATTTTACATTACAACAGCGACTGGACTTCTGGTCAGTGAGCGCACGGATAATCACTGAACACACAGAGAGAGAGAAGGCATTTGTCATGGTGTCCTCCACATAACACACACACAAACACACACTGATATAACACTCTGCTAAACCTAATGGAAAAATAGGGTAAAGGTTAAAAGGTGGATGAAGTCAAATGAGCGTTGTGTTGTTCTGCACCTTCAGACATCAACAGGAAACAACAGTAAATAAAGAACAACACAGTAACTCTGCACCAAGCGCTCATGTTTCCTTTGATGCTGTAGGAGAACCAGCAGGAATGCGCTGGAGCAACGTTTGGTCTCCATGTCTTGTTTATGGTGGTTAATGAATAGTTAATGATTCTTGACTTTAATTCCCGATTAAGTTCTGGGGATTAAGCTTCCCGCGAGACGCACGGACCCCCCAGTCTGAAGTCCCGGTCTCGTGATGGGGCTGGATGTGTCAGCGCCCCCGATAAATAAACGGCGCTGCTCAAAAATGGAAAACAACTCACTGTACGTACACTTTGTCTGAGGTGCACAATAATCAGAGGCGTGTCGGCGTCGGACAGACTGAGGCTCTGTCACAGTCAGCGGACTTTATCATTTCCAAAGTCATTACTTTCCACCACGCTTTAAATCCCTGTTACGTTTCTCCGATGTGGCGCTCCCACAGCCTCACGGTGCAGTTCACCTTCACGGCGCTGTCGTAAATATGGGCGGCTGCACACGTGCACGTCCCGCTGCCAGCAGCACAAGACAGAACTCAGCAAACAAGCTCATATCACTGACTAGTCCAAGTGCAAGTCCAAGTATTATTCCTTTATTATATCCTTCTTCAGCTGCTAAAGCGTTTCCTTTCATGTCAGAGTGAAAGTGTGAGGAGCATTTACATTAACCTCTGACTGAGTGACAAACAGAAACCAGCAGCGTCTGACAGACTGAGAGCCTCTGACCTGTGCAATTTCCTGTGTCACCTACAACCCCCCCACAAACCACACAGGAGAACCCAGCAGCAGCGAGTGCTTTAGTGTGTGTGTGTGTGTGTGTGTGTGTGTGTGTGTGTGTGTCCATGACGGAACACTAAACAGTGAAAAATGGAGGACGGGCTTTGATGTGCACTTACATAATCTGTGTTGATGGGTTGGAATGCCACACACAACCCGCGCGAGCATGCACTCGCACACTGACCTAGTGGTGCGCGATCCTCTCCTTGGTGTTGATTGGCTACCCGAGCTGCACTGAGTTCAGCCGTGAGCTCTGGTCCGGGCGCAGGAACGAAGCTTCCTGTCGTGACCGTTCAGGTTTCCCGCACCTTTGCTTTGAGCGTGTTCCTCATCACTGCGATTGGACGTGTCGCCGATGCTGCTTTGGTAGTTTCACAGTTGCTTCCGGTAATGAAGTGAAAAGCCGCCTCCTGCCTTCAGCCTGTATTGGCGGCGTGTTTAGCTGTGACAGCAGAGGGGGTTTATGGATTTACTCAGGTGCTGGTGCGATGCTGAGCTGTTACCACTGCTAGCTTTCGTCCCGGGTGTCAGTGAGCGTCAGATGACGGCTTCGGAATTACTGATTACTTTAATCTATAAATGTCAAATCACACTTACATCAGAGTCCTAAACTCCGCAGACAGATATTGCTGATATTTACCAACCAATTATGCGTCTCGGAGGGGCAGCGCACGCCGATAATCAGTTTATATCGTAATGACCCTGGTGATTCAGCGGACCCCTTTAACAATCTGAGATGAGGAACTGTGCACTAATTGGCCCAGTTAGTCTCCGTGCTTTTAATTAGTCAGAATTACGGCGCGGTGAACTGCTCTGTCTGCCGCTGCCGACCTGTAGCTGCCTGCGCTCTGCCTGCACCTGTCTCTGAACGTCTGCTTTCTGTTTCCTCCGCAGAGACAACAACATGTTTACTCCCCTGTTTCCATGGTAACCCGAGAGGAGTATGCACGTCCAGGTCAGGAGTTAACCTCAGTGCTCTTCTCCTCTACCCGCCTCCCGTGAGAGCTACACTACCCACAATTCCTGCGAACTGACTACCTAGTCTGACATTCACATCAGTTTAACAAAGACACTCAGAGGAAAAACAACTACAACAACAACAACGACAACAACACTGCTGTGAAGAGGGCAGACATGGCCAACAACACGGCAGATCACCCTCCGGGGAATTCGGTTGCAGAGGGCAACCATGATGGGGACTTTGGGGTGACCACGGCGGATCTGCGGACCCTGATGGAGCTGCGGAGCGCCGAGGCCGTCAACAAGATACAGGAAACGTATGGAGATGTGCAGGGCATCTGCCGCCGTCTGAAGACGTCGCCTATAGAAGGTAAGACATGTCAAACATTCAGCATATCACTGAGAAGTGACTGAGTTTGGCCTTTATTCTGTGGCCCTGTAGGGTCCACACACCAGGGGTTGGGAATCACAGATTTTAGTGATGCCTTAGTTAGTCAATATTAAAATCAGTGGTGTAGATCATCAGTTGTTTGAATCTCAGTCAGTCATGTTGTTCCTCATTTAATCTAAATCCAGCTGTAACTCCCTGACTACAGGGTCCAACAGGCAGTTCTGGGGCCGCCCCAGGAGAGGCCGAGTTATACACAGAGCAACATGAGCTAACAGCATGGCAGCCTGTTACCTTTCACAGATGAAGGCGCAGAATCAAGGTCTGACTTGTTGATGGAGGAGAGCAGAGCAGCCTGAGCAGCACCGGACTGAAGGAACATGAAATACAAAGAGTAACGATTCTGGGTTTATTTGGACTGTGGAGTGTGTGAGCCGTTAAACACAGATTATTCATACAAACAAACACACACACACACCTCATATTGTGGTGATAGATGATCAGGTTGGATTTCAGTCAGCGCCTCATGTGAGGCCAGAAAATGGCCGACATGCTGCTGTTTGTTGTTTCTCTCTCGCTCTTTCATCTTTTGATCCTTGTGAGTGTGTGTGTGTGTGTGTGTGTGTGTGTGTGTGTGTGTGTTTGCAGCCATCGGTCCATTCCAGGATTGAAATTAGTTCCAGCCCGTTCCCCTAATGGCTCCATAGATCATTGCTCAGTTCCATTTAGTAATCAGAGGACAGCTGTAGTCGCGTCCTCCACGCAAGAAATTACTCACTTTAATGAAGAAACTGTAATTATATTTTCACTGCAGAGGGAGGGGGGTGGGCTGGGGGGGGTGGGGGGGACCTGTGTAAGACTGAGGGCAACACACACGGTTACTGTAACAGTTAACTAGTGTGAGCGTCAATCCAGGAGAACCTCTTTAATCCACGTTCTTTACCGGCATCATTTTCAACTTCTAAAACCACTGAGGCCTACATTTCCCACAGTGCAACTGCCCGTCATTCTCTCTGCCAGCTTGTTAAACACCCCACATCTTTCACACTCCACAGGGTGGTATCACAGGCTTTCTGTTACACAGCATTGTCTCAAAGGCCAAGCTGATGTGACCCTGATGACGTCACTATGACATCATATAATTTTTTTCCGCCCCCTTGAGCAAAGGGAAAGTGTTGGTAGCACCTCTGCTACACTGGCTCAGTGTGGACACAGGGTCAGTTCACACACTGAGCTCCTCTGTGACACAGTGGTGAGCAGAGGGTCTGCAGTGGGAGTGGCATGTATCATTAAAGCCTCGTCACAGTATATTAAGTCATCGTGTTGCAGCCCAGACTGATAAGCTGGGAGGCCAGTGCAGTCTGACAGTTTGAGGTTTCAGAGGCACATCAGTCTGAGTTGGGGCCTGTGCGTCAGCTCGAGGCGGGACTGTCCCAAACCAGGACCCACTTACTTATTTCAGTTTAGAGCTTTCAGTCATATTACACAGTCTTCATCCATGGTTGTAGTTTTACAAATCATCACTAAAGTGGATTCCGTGAGCAGTGTTAGGATTTGTTTGTGATGGGTCCATCTCCGTGGCAACTGAAGACTGGGTGATGTCGTTGAAAGCTCTGCAGACACACCTTGAGCTGACCGTTTACAGTACAGACCCACCAAGATTCATGGCCTCATGTTGTTTTGAAGAAGTCAGTAAGTGGCCTCTGATTGGCCGGTGAGCCGGACGACCTCGGTGACGTGTGCTGGTTGTCAAACGTCACAGCAGAGGGAGCGCCTTGGCAGCCAAACGGAATATTGAATCTCATATCCAATAAAAGCAAACACATGGCCCGGAATACTTGGGACAAACACAGAAGAGCCTGTTGTCTGCAGCTGCACATCGGACAGCTCACTGTCAGCAGACGACTGACGCAGACCGCTGAGCATGATGGCCACAGACACCAGTACCACTCAGTAACCTGCGAGATGTGCATTTCATTTCCTCTGGCTGTTTCACAATAAAAGCCCCCAAATGGTTTGTCTGCTTCAGCTCTTTTACTGTGAAGCAACAACAGGAAATGGTGTGTTTGATTTAGCAGCGTCCTGACAGCTGTCCTGTGAACCCTGTCACCCTCCCATACTATGTGGAGAAGTGATGACAGACTTTAAATACATTCAGTATTGTGTCTGACGGGAGGGGAACCTTCACACCTGACATCACTCTGGTTCATGAACACGGCGTCAGTCCCGAACTCAAACACACACGTCCTAAAACACAGCAGAAAGCTTGTATCCCTGCCTCAGAGCCAGCTGACACATATCTGAAGTGATCAGCTCAGTTAGCAGTTAGCAACCTCACACAGTTATATTTAACTGTGTTTCTGTATCAGCTCGCTGCTCAGGCTGTGATAATGAGACGCTCCCAGTCCGTAGAATCAGCGTCTGATTGGGCCCTGAGCCGACCGCCGTCACACCGAGCTCAACCTGACACACACACACACACAGGCTCAGTCGCAGCTGTGCATCCCCCTGGTTAATGTGCATTGATGAATCAGTCTGCCGCCTCTTTGGAGGTCATTGATCGTCCTCCTTATCGTTAGCGCAAAATGTATTTCATGTTGCGAGGACACGCAGCCTCCAGGCACGAGATGAACAGCCAGATGTAAACTTTATCGAAAACAAGTCCTCGCTTACAGAGAGCCTCACAAAGAGATGCAGGTGGGCCTAAAAATAAAGAACTATTTTAGGAAAATGCTAACGAACAGCGCGTTCTGTCAGCGCTCAGGTGAGAAGACGACAGCAGTTGATGTCTCTTTGTCTCCAAGCTGTCATTTCTTATTCCTTCATGGGAAACAGTTTGTCGCTTCAGCAGATAAAATGGATTTACAGTCGCTGACCGTGCGATCAGCTGATGATAGTTTTCTGCTGATTTGAAGCACAAACAGCGGGCGGACTCTGCGCCGTCTCCATCACGTACACACGCTCATCCCGCAGATTAAACACATGCAACATTCAGAGGCTGATCTTTAATGTTTTTATTGTTGCAATAACCAATAAACTGGCAGCTCCAACAGGCCTCTACCAGCCCGAGTCACCTGTCCCACCTAGTTTAAACAAAACCCAGCAGAACCAGATTAAATGTCAAGAACACATGGATGAAACGTCACACTTCAGTCGAGCGGTGTTACGAATGTGACCCTGACCAGAGGAAGTTCAAGCCGGGCTTCTTCTCTGTATGTAAACGTAGGCTGTGATGACGCTGCAGCTATTGTGCAGGTATTCAAAGAGAGTAAATCAGTTTGTCTGTGCCGTGGCAGCAGCTGACTGACCTGACACAACCGTCAACTTCCATGGTGACTGCACCTGTAATACAGGCTGGAGGTCATCCTGCTGAGTCACCGAGCATACCTCATCCAGATGCTGATGCAGTGCATTTGTTCCCTATTTACAAGCCCACGGCGCTGCTTCTGAACCATCTGAGCCATTTACAGTATTGAACATCTGAGAGGAGCCACCGAGCTGTTGCGGTTGTGTTCCACTCAGAAAGTGGAGGCGAGTTAACCTAGCTTTCTAACATTAGCGCTGATTACCATCAGCCAGCACTGAGTCATCAGCAGTGCCTGCACTCTGCATTGTTCAGCCTGTATTATTAAAAAGAGAGGATGGAGGTAGTTGTCCTGCCACCTTAGAGCCTCCGTGTGTTACTGTCATTCAGACCACGCAGAGCTGATGGGGGTAAACTAACATCAGCATCCCAGCTGGTTAAAAGCCTCTGTGGCTGCAGGAGCTGCAGTGACACCCTGAACACTTTGAGAGCGCGCCCACGCAGATATTGCACCTATTGAATTACTGAAGCAAATATTCCCACATGTCTAACACCACTGTTGGGCACGTTGACCAGGGATGGGTGGAAACCAGAGCAGAGAAGCTGGAACCAGAGAATGGCTGGTAAATGACTTTTACTGATCAGTTGTACAGAGTAATTAACTTCTTGTTTCCATTGTAACTGGGACTGTGCAGAGACAACCAGAGTGGTGATTGGTCGGTTTGGTGCATTGAGTGACAGTGAAGGCAGCAGGCAGAGAGTTGAATAGAGTCCTGATGGCTCATAACTGATGAGCATCTTTTTACATAGCAAAGCTCCTTTCCTTCAGGTCTACATCTGAGCTTTAAACTAGTCCAGGCAAACGCACACACACACACACGCACACGCATGCACGCAGTGAAGTAAATGTAGGATCAGAGGTTTCTCAGCCTGCTGATCTCTTAAAGCACTGTGGTGTGAGAAGTCAGCAACCAATCTGAGGTTCAGCATGATCTGCGTGACCCGAGTCTCATTCACTGTAACACACACACACACACACACACACACAGCCTCAGGTCATCTACCACTTTGCCAGTTGAAGCAGAATGCTCCTCTGAGTGAGAGAGACACCACGACATGCAATGCTCTTCACTTTCTTCTTCTTCTGTCCTGCGATCGGGGTTTTCACTCTGTCACGTCTCTCCCTTCATAGTAGCGTGAATTAAACTCTGTAGTTAATGACACCAGTCTGAAATTCACTCTGCAGACTGTAAGACACAGAGATTAGCTGAACAGTACAGTGTTTATTACCTTGTTTTTGAGGGCGGCAGGAGGTCTCCAATCACGGCGGATGATGTTGAATTGACACTTTGGGGTCCTCTGGTCAGTGTGTGATGATGTCATTCATTTTAAAGGCTGGAAAACATGTTTCCTCCTGTCGTCTGTATACTGTACACTGTCCTCATGTGGCTAATTGAATAGGCTCCAGTCACTTGTCTGTCAGTTGCTCTGTTCTTTCTTAGATTCTGTCCGTCAAAGGACACTGTGACCTCGCGGAACACATTTCAAGAATCCATGCACTAATTGACTCAAATGTAACTGCAGAGTAAACAAGCCTTTTGCCATAAAGAGAAAAAGATCAGTTCTGTTGTGCTGGATGTTTGTTGCTGAGCAGATTAAAGAAGGCAGCAGTGAAGGTCGTTTAGTCATGTACACAGAGATCTTAACGGCATCATTTAGCATGTGAAAACTTGGACTTCCTCTGTCACCTGCTGTCACACTGAAGCCTCGCCGCTCCTGTACGAGCTGTCAGACCAGTATTCTCAGTTAGAAGTTCATTTAATGATTGATAAACTGATGGAGGATATAAATATGAGGTGGCTGCTTTAATGACAGGGACTGTTTAAATTTATTGGATACTATCTGTGACTCTGGCTGATCTGGGAACGTAGCGGAGTGCTGGGAATTAAGATTCAAGAAGTTATTTGTGACTCTAGCATCTCTTGTTTGTCAGTGACTGTTAGTCCAGCTGTGACTGTGGAAGGAGAACACACTGCAGACTGAGAAGACAGAAGTGATGGATAAACTGCTGTGATAATAAAGGAAACAGGAAGCAGATCAGACAACGTGGAGGACAGAATAGAAACAGCGCTGTCTTTGTCCTGGACATCAGATATGCTAAACAATGAGAGTGGACGTTAATACCTGCTGCTGCAGCTTCTTCTGTCGCTGGCAGGATGAATGAAAGTGACAACTGTGTGCGGTTAAAGATGGAGCTGCACGGTGGCTGGTACAGCTGTGAACTGGAGGAGACCTGTTTTCAGACCAGTGAAGTCTATTTCATAAACATCTGTGACAGGCGAGCGTGCGGCCGACTGCTCTGCTGCTGCTGCTGGAACATCGTCGCAGAGCTTTAATCTGCATCTCCACGGGGACGCTCACCAACACAACAGGCCGACGCCAGGCGCCAGATGAAACCCGCCATCACAATCACAACATTAAACCAGGGAAAAAAAAGGGCTGGTATCGATCAAAGCCTCTGTGATTCTGCTTCTTTATTTTAGCATGACAGGAGCTTTCAGCATCACTCAGACTCTTCAGAATGATGAAACCAGACTTTGAATTAATCCACAGAGTGATGAAACGTAGCCGGTGATGACTCTGACAGGAAGTGTATTTTTAAAATCTGTTTGTGCACCACGTCATTGTGGAGACGCTTCTGCTGGGAGCCGCAGAGCGTCTCAGACAGACATGTCGGGAAGCACAGCTGCCAGTCAGAGCAGCGCTGCTGTGGAACAGCCGCCTGTGAGACTGCAGCTTTGGAAAATCGTTGTAGTTTTCATCTCTCGCATCCGTTGATGTCATCTCACCTCATCTCATAACTCCACCTCCTTGTGTCCTGTATTTCACGTTGGTTCATTTCATTTCCTCTCATACCTTCACCTCATCTCATTTCTCATCTCATCTCTTGTATCACGAGGGAAGATTGCTTCATCTCCTCTCGCCTGATCTCGCTTCATCTCACCTGTGGTCACCTTGCTTATTCCATCTGACCTAATCTCAGTAATCTCTCCTCACATGCCTGATTTGGCCTTGTGCCGCTCGTGTCGTCCATGTCTCCGTTCTCCCAGCGTCTTCTCACTTCGGGCCCCATCAGTTTTACATCACATCATCTCTGTCTTGTTTCATTCTGTCTCCTCTCATCTCATCTCACATCTAATCTCATCTTACCTTTGATCACTTCATCACCTCTTAACTCATCTCAGGTGCCCCCATGTCCAGTCACAATCCCCAATCTACTCCAACATTACCTCATGTCAGTCACCTTTAGCTGTTTAATTATTAAACACAAATACACCCCACATATCTTATAGTTTTCCCTAATTAATGTGTCCTATGAAAAGAGAGACCGAGCGAGTGAAGTCACGAGGACGACGATGGGAACTCTTCACTCAGTCTGTCTGATCTGGAGTTCATTAATCAAAGACTAAGAGGCCATGATTAAAACCTGAAAGCAGAAACACGTCAGCGCTCATGTTCCTGCTGACTTACAGCGTTTCGTCATGAGAAGCCTGCCAGTGCCGTCTGTTGACATTCACGTCCCGTTCCCCTGCACATGTCCCAGTTCCACCAAGAATCCGCAGCAGCCATGTTGTCACACACGCACAGCCACGCTGTGCAGGTTTCCAGGTTTTACTGCAGAATACCCCGGTTTATTAAGGAGAAGCGGATGAGTTGAGCTAGATTTCATTCAGCCTTGTCCTTGTGCACCCAGAAGCTGCTGCAAATAAACCCTGTTTACTGAAGTGAGAGTTAATGAGGTCCTGTGGTGACGAGCTCAGCTCAGAAAATCCTCCAGTATTAGAAAGTGGAAATAAACACGGGCTGCTGATTAGCCTTCATTAATTGAGAGAGTACAACAAATGAACTGCAAGCGGTGTTTTTAAAATCAGATTTTCCACACCTCTAGATAGAAACCAAAAGTCAGTGCTCTCTGAGGACGGAGCCCTGCTGCTCTGCCCGTCTGGGAGCATCCAGCTCGGCTGAGAAATCCCTTTGTTTTTATTGTCTTTATATGGAGAATGAGCGAGCAGTCAGATATATGAGTCACCGCTGGAAAATGACAGTCACAGCTCTGGAATCAATAACTCACAGATAATGTTTGGTCTTCAGTGAGCCGGAGAGTGCGAGAGATCATTCTGCAGAAGGACGGGAAGAGAAGCATCAGTGAGACTGTAATAAATCAGAAAACTCCAGACTGATCTTCAGAAGTCTGAGAGCATAGAAAAGCCCTCCTGATACTGTATAAAAACACTTTTTATATTATCAGTGATCTTTTTTTTATTTATTGTTTATTTATGTTTTTTGAGTGTTTTCCTGAGGGCCAGCTGATCCAGACTGGGTGGGTCTGATCAGGTGTTGTTGTGTTGACATGGAGCATTTTGGCTCTGGTGGAGCAGCAGATTGCGTGTACAGCGGGGAGGGTTCGGGTCAGTTCAGGCTGCCACAGACTCATCACTACCACATACTACACACACCAGTGGTTTCAAGCCTGGGGGTCCTGGACCCGCACATGGGGCCATAGGATAAACCTGAAAGGTCGCAGGAAGATTGACAGGAAGTGAACACGACAGAAAACGTTCTTCTTTTTCAGACTTGTCTCTAATATTTACCTTTCCTTTTTGAGTTACCGCATCGTTTAAACTGTGCGAGCCTTAAAAAACGCTCAAAACAAAAGTCTTTTCTTTTTGTTTGAAGGGTCACAAACAAAAACCTCAGCTGGATCAGACAGCCTGGAAGATGGCAGCGACACTCTGAGCTCTGTATAATTCACCGCTGATCACAGAAATTCTTATTTGTTATTTTTTACACAAACCTCCAGAGATAAAGGAGGAAATAATGAATTCAGTGATAAATAATTTCTCTGCGTGGAACAAAGTCTGTCTGTGATTCACTAAAATAAATACTGTATGTGGAAATTCTGCAAAGTCTTTCATGGCAGCAAAAGTAGGCCATGCTGCAAAAGCTCTGTTTACAGAAAGGTGTAAAATCTCGACTTTTCATAACTAAAGCACATCAAAAAATCAGCCATCATTTAAATTTGGCCGCCATTTGCCTTCAAAGTAGTCACCTTGTGCAGCGGCACACCACACCCAGCCCTCCTGCCGTGCTTGGATCAGTCCCTGGAGGTCCAGCTACATGACCTCGTAAATCTAGCGTTCTCTGTACCTCCTCCACTGTGTTACAGCCGAACCCTTCAGCTTGAATTTTATTGTAGAGGAGAAGATTAAAAAGAAGCAGAAGAGGAAGCTGAAGAAGTCGCCATCTCTGAATGTAGTGAGCAGTGATTGTAGCCCCACAGCACCCAAAGTGCTTTCAACAGGCGTCCCTTCGCACCCCTTAGTTGTGCACAATTATGGTCGTCTCTGCTGAATTTCGTCCCTCACACACTCAGAATGGTGCAGTGGAGCTCTCTTCTGCCCAAGGAGGATGAACTCACAGTGTACAACCCTGTAAATGCTGCAGAAAACAACCAGCAGACCTCCTGATCTGACACACCGACTCCCCTCTTTGACACTGGGTCACACAAATTTCAAATCACCCTATAAACGAGCACTGAACACTGTGTAGACTGCAGAATAACACAATCAGTGCATTTGGCAAAGGTTCCATCTCTCACGTTTTGTATTTCCACCACATTATTATTATTTTATTGCCGTGCTTGCAAGGATCTGTTTGAGCTTTGTAATAACATGACTTTTCATAGAGCATGGGAGGCACATCCCAAGAACACGGATTCCACTGAGTTACAGAGAAACAGAGGCCCGCTTGGACATGTTGTGACTTCAGCTCTGCTGATGTGAACCTGCGCCTGAACATTCATTTGAAGCTCTAATACATGAAGAATGAGAGTCCGTCATGTTTCTGTACATGCTGCTGTTTCTGCGTGACGATGTGACAATATCTTGGCACCCAAGCTAAAAACAATTTAGGGCTGAAGTGATGAGTTCCTAAGAAGAGGAGACTGACTGTGAAAATGACTCTAAAAGGAAACCTTATGGATTACAACCCTTAAAGTTACACAACACACACTGTGGCCTGCATTGTCTTTCTTGAGAAGTTATGATGTGATATTTGATGAATGAGGTCTTTTATGGATTTTGTTTACATGTAACGTGAAGATGCACCCAGTCAGTCCCTTTTTATTAGCAACGTCTTCTGTATTTATGGAAATGTTAACGTGTTGTTTTTGTGTGTGCAGGTCTGTCTGGTAACCCCGTTGATCTGGAGAAACGTCACACGGCGTTCGGCCAGAACTTCATCCCCCCCAAGAAACCCAAGACGTTCCTGCAGCTGGTGTGGGAGGCTCTGCAGGACGTCACTCTCATCATCTTGGAAATTGCTGCCATCATCTCGCTTGGCCTGTCCTTTTACCATCCACCAGGGGGCGACAGTGAAGGTTGGTACTGGACACTAACAAAACTTGGGATGCTGAGATGTCCTCAGAGATGTTCAGATGTCCTGAAGAATTCTATTTGGTATTTTATGTTTTTTAAATTGGAGGAAAGAGGGACGTTTACATTTTACAGTTAAGAATAAGCCTTGCTCGATCTCTGTGGTCCTATAACAAACAGAAGACCTGGGGGAAAATGTGAAGAAATCTCAGTCAACTTTTCTTTTTTGAAATTTGATCCTTGTCTTCATGCAAAGGCCCTTCAAATTGTCAGGGGAGCCATGGTGTTCAGCTGGTCTGGTCTGACCGGACCATTCCAACACAATGACTATCCTTTCCTGAGACCTTCTGAGAAATTCCTCTTCATCTTTAGCTTCTTGATGGAGGCCAGCAGGTTTTGTACCAAAGCATCTTGATATTTGAAGCTGGTCATTATCCTTCTATCTTGATAAGAGCCCCTGCTCCAGCTGAGGGGAAGCAGCTCCACAGCATGATGCTTCCACCACCACGCTGCACAGTCAGTATGGTGTTCACTGGATGATGAGCTGGACTAAAAATTAAACTGAAAAGCTCAAACTTTGTCTCATCAGACCAGAACACATTTCCCACAGGGTTTGGGGTACCTGAATGCATCTTTATATGTAATTCAGATGGGCTTCTGTTTGCCCCACCACCCCACAGCCCACACATGTGCAGAATACAGGAGACTGTTGTCACATTAAGGATGGGCCAGCAGCAGAGACCTGTGGTTCTGTGTTGCTCTTGGCCTCTTGGTCACCTTCCTAATACATAGTTCTCATCTTCTCATCGACTTTGGAGGCTGCAGTTTCATGAGTGTGTTGACTTTTTATGTCCACTGAGTCTGTTGTCCCTCACTGGGGTAATATGACCTCAGTGTCTAACTGCTTTGCTATGGTCCAGTGCAAATTTGCTCTAAATTAAGAGAAAATAATGTAATACATAATGCACGGCCCTCACCATGTTGTCCATGGTGAGGCATTTGTGTTCCTGAAACTGATGTGAAAATTTAAACTATTTGACGTTTTAGTTTGGCCGGGATGCTCTGGCCTGTCTGAGCTTGACAGATGTATTTAGTGTGAGGATAACATTTCAACATGTCCGTGTTTCTCCGCAGCATGCGGCGCAGTTGCAGGAGGTGTCGAGGACGAGGGCGAGGCCCAGGCCGGTTGGATCGAGGGCGCTGCCATCCTGTTCTCGGTCATTATTGTGGTCTTGGTGACAGCCTTCAACGATTGGTCCAAAGAGAAGCAGTTCCGCGGGCTGCAGAGTCGCATCGAGCAGGAACAAAAGTTCACTGTCATCCGTAAAGGCCAGGTCATCCAGATCCCCGTGGCTGAGATTGTGGTGGGAGACATTGCTCAGATCAAATACGGTACGAGAACACAAACAGCAGACGGAAATATCAAACCTGGGACTGGATGGTCCCTGCTTTCTGTCAGTGTCTATCCATTTGATAGTCACTCTCGTTTTTTCTTATTATTGTTTTCAGTGATGCACATATTTGACAAGTATTTCTCAGCTGAGAGTTTTACCAGAACCACCGAGGCATCCTGATCTGGACCAGGCTCAGAATATTAAGAATATTAACAAAGCTGAAGTGCAGTGTTGTTTGAAATGTTATACGCCTGAGCATTAAGATTTCCCTCCACTGGAACAAAACCAGACAACCAAGAAATGGACAAACAAACCAAAACACTCAAATACGTGGACATACAGACCATCTCCATCTTTTTATTCAGCTTTGGTTTGAAGCATACTGCAGGTTTTTTGTATCTGTTATCCTGTCTGACTCTTGATAATGTCTTCTTTTAACATAAATTTAAATTGAAACAGTTTGGAGATATAAATGAAACGCACCCTCTGCCATATATGACTGCAGGAGATCTGCTGCCTGCTGATGGGATCCTGATCCAAGGTAACGACCTCAAGATTGACGAGAGTTCTCTGACTGGAGAGTCTGATCAGGTCCGCAAGTCGCTGGAGAAGGACCCCATGCTGCTGTCTGGTGAGTGCTGGCTCTCATGACATCAATCAACACTGATGATTTGTCTATGAAGTGATCCTGCTGACATTCACTAACCTAAAACAAGATTAATAATTAACATGAATTCTATCCTTATCACTGCAGACCAGCTGTCAGGATAAATCAGTCTTATCTATCCAGTCAGTCCATGAAGTGTTATTTGTATAGTACCCTTAATGCAGATATTGCAATTTAGAGTGCTCTGCAGGTAACAGACCTGCTAATAATAATAAACTATTAGAGACAAAACCATATCTAAAAGATATACATTAAGTCACTTCAGGATATCAACATGATTAATGTGTTCACGTCAGTGTGAAACAATATGGGGCACTGTTTAAAGTTGGTCTTAAGTTAAAGGTGCAAGTGGATTTAGGGTGTGCCAATTTCCTTTAAATGCCAAGTGGTTCGTTGCTCTTTAAATTTGTTTCAGGTGTGAGACAGGACCCTTATTTTATCACTGTGCTAAAAGGAGCAGAGTTCTGGAGCACACAATTTTTTGGTCTGATTCTCCAAGTTAATTTTTTTGTATCATCCTGCTGTATGAGATCTAGATCAGAACTTTTTAGAGGTGTTTATGTCTCGTTAATGTTGTCTCTGTTGGCAACACTGAAGCACTTACATCTAAAATCTATATCTAAAAAGAGCCGGTGTCATTAAGAGACTGAGTCACGTAAAGCTGTGTATCATCAGCATAGAAAGACATGGCATGTCTCCTGATGACACCGCCAAGAGGAAAGCTACCGTAAGACTAAAAAATGATGGCATTAAGATTGATCATTGGGAACAAGAGTCTTTTTAACTCTTTTTTAATTTTGACATACTGTGTTAACACACTAGACCTAAAATCACACAAAAAAACATAAAATCTGAGTAAGAAAAAGCTACATTTTTTACTGTAAAAACCACAAAAGGAATCGTTTTGATAACTTAGAATGCAAATATAAATTGCAAATTTCAGAAATGAATGTATAAATTTAGCAAACAACAAAGTTCTATACAGCTATTTACATTAAAATGCATGTAATACCCCAGGCGTTTTTTGTACAGCTATAGGGATCACAATAAGATGCCACAATGGCACAAATTATTTGTGCCACTCCAAAAAACAGCTCCTGTCCACCACAAGACAGAGGGGTACAGCACAGGCTTGACACTTCCAGGGTGTGTCATGCCTACTGTTATCCACCTGGAGGCTGTGGCTATGGGCACAGGAAGATGAGCAGCAGTCCTGGTCTGGGTAACACCTGCCTTGTCCATGCCACAAAGCTGACGCACCAGCTCCACCATGAAGTCTTTGTGTGCCATGGGCTGCACATTCTTGGCACTGCTCATCTCATGGTGCAAAATGAATGCATTTGTAGTGGCAATGTCCAAGAAGTGCAGCCAAATGGTCCTGTACCAGCCGTTTATCTGTGAGTGGAGTAGTACTGTATGAGCTGGTCTGACAGGTCAACTCCACCCACATTTATTATATTTTATATTATATTATATTATTTATTACTATATTATAACTAACTAACTAACTAACTAAACAATACAAACACGCCAAATGTCATAAATCTGTCAAATATCTAAACGCTCTTGTCGCTATCGTATAACAACTCAGTTTCTCTTTGGCCGCCATCATTGACGGCCAGTCAAAGCTTCCCCTCGACCGTAGCAACCAAATGGAGCCCGCTGCCATATTTTCTGATTGGTTGAAAGGGTGTATTTTCCACCAATAGGAAAGGAGGTGTCATATTTCTTTGCTTGTAAACTCGTTCCTGCAGCCGACAGATCACTTTCCTCAGAGTCGCCCGTTTGTTTTACCGTGTTTTACCGCAGCAAACATGACGACAATGTTCGGTAAAAAACACGATGTAAACAACTCATCATAAGTCGGGTTTAACTTGGTCTATCGACACAATTTAAAAACTAGTATATAGTTTGAAGTCCGCACTTTCGACACAAATTAATCGTGAGACTCAGTGAAGCTGCGGCTTGCCGCCACGTCGTCTTAAATCGGTCACGTGGTTTGGACGCGCCGGCGCGAAAGTCGACTCCAGAGCGTCGAGTTAGTGATTCAGTGGAAGAATAGATTATAGAGATAAAATTTAAAAAAGTTGTATATCAAGTTTCCATTACGACTCATAGAAAATACATTTTTCCTCAGGGACCCATGTAATGGAGGGATCAGGCAGGATGGTGGTGTCAGCTGTTGGACTCAACTCTCAAACCGGTATCATCTTTACTCTACTTGGCGCCAGCGAGAACGACGAAGAGAAGAAGGTCAAGAAAAGTAAGACATGAGACAAAGCCTGTCACACTCTTCTCAAAAGACTCGTCATGTTGAAGTGTTGAAGGTCATGTGAGAATTCTGTGTGCTGCGGTGAGAAGAAAGTTGGTCACAGAGCAGTTTGATGTAAACCAACAGCCTTCTGCAGTCGGTCTCTATTGCTTTTGATTTGCTTGTGATCATGCTAACCCCCTTTGACTCATGTCTTTTTCTTTAGTTTGTTTTTTGTCCGATCATTTGTTTTATTGGCTAAAGTTTGAGTTTGTCAGGCATTCATTGTGAACTGGCTGAATGTACCAGTTCAGCGGAGAGAGACGCTCATGTTAAAGTTTTGGCCTTCAGTCCATAATTTGAAAACCAAACCAGTAATGAATTCCTAATGAGGAGAACCACAAGAGTTTTTTTTCTGATTCAACTTAAATTGAAGTAAAAATGAGCATAAGAGAACATTTAGAAGAGAATCTGATGTTTGTGTCTGTACTAAGACGCTTGTGAGGGCTGTCATTGACATGATCTTCATCTATACCCTAAGGCCTGGGCAATAACACCCTATGGAGACGTAATGACTGGACAGCAGACTTTACTGTCACAAATGGCTGCTGTAACCCACTGGATACACACACACACACACACACGTTGGTGCATTCATGTAGAGGCACACCCATTGGTTATCTTACAAGCATAAGAGCCTCTAGTATGTGCAAACACACACACACACACACACACACACACACACACACACTTCTAGTCTTTCAGTCTCTGTCATCAATCACAAACCACCAGCTGAATAACAAAGAGCTGTGTGAGTGTGTGTATGTGTGTGAGTGTGTGTGTGTGTTCACATTGGCTTTGACCTTGCCACACCTCCTTTCTCAATAGAAGCAGAGAGCTCTGTGTCAGGACTACAGGAAGTGAATGTCCCTGAGGAGGAAAATGCACCAGACCTGCACCTGTCACATATCTGATCAATGCTGACAAGGATCAATAACAGATGTTAAGATCTGTAAAGATATACATATTAAACAGCAGCAATAAAGGAAGGAGGCCCTTTAGTCACTTCAGCAGATAAAGCAGGCCAAGCCCAGGGACTGGCTGAACTCTTAGTTCGTCCACTATTTTGTTTGGTGGATCACTTAAATTCAGGTTAATGTTAGACTGGCATGACATGAAGTTTAGCATCTAACAAGAAAGTGTGAACCGCAGCCCCCAGATACATTTAACTAAACATTTAACATTGAAAGTGGTGCCAGAAGTTTGGGGCATTAAAGTTCATCAGTGCTTATTGCTAATGTGCTTTTGTATTAATTGCACATGGCTGTATTGCACTATGGTTTATCCTTCCAAGGCTGGAACAAACAGAAAATATCAGCAATATCATTTGGTCTTTAGCACAAAGAGTCATCTAATAAAAAAAAACAAAACCATATACCATATAAACATTAAATAAGTTTAGAGAAAACTGTCTGTGTACACCAACCACTATAGCATATTAGACCAATAATGTATTCTTATTATAATGTATTGTCCAATATATTATTGTGTTTTGGGTATATTTCAATTGAATTTCTGATTTAAAATTTTCATTGTCATTAAAAGATTGTGATAAATTGATCAGGTCTTCTGTTAAAAGTCGTGGCTGTTGGTTCTCTGCAGCAGGAAGTCATGCGTCTCTCTCCTCTGATTGGTCCATTCCTGCCCACAACACACACACGACACACACACACTTGTGGGTTTCTATCAGTTTGAACTTTGTGTTCTCCCTCAGTTTTATTTGATCTTATTTTTCCTTTGAGCCATCTTATCAGCATTCCGCCCTCTCTCTCTGTCCGAACAGGTAAAAAACAAGGACCCCCCGAAAATCGCAACAAAGGTAACCCCTCCATTCATCCATCTGTCCCTCTCTGTCTCTCCATCCTCCCTGTTACTCACCCCTCCTCATCCTTCACCCAGCGGCAGGAGGGAAGTGTTCAGTCCATCTCTCTCTCTGCTGTATAAAGGGGGACGTTCTCTCGCCTTGCTTTACCTGTAAAAGGGTGCAACTCTCAACCTTCAAGCCTTGTACAGCCAATCACAGCGGCCACAGTTGTCTTAGTATTGTAACTGTCGTAGTTCCGCTACATGATTATATTTGTGCCTTAAATTCTGAGAATGTGTGGGACCTGTTGCGCGGAGAAGAGTCTTTGCAACATAAATTATAAAATCATGCATTAATTGTTTTCAGTCAAGAGATGATCCTTAAAATAAGTCAGAAGAAAAATATATTTTGCTCAATACATGTATGTAGTTGCTGTTATACAGACTGATGACAAAACTAACCCGTCTCACTTAGTTTCAGTCTTTGGCCACATGGATAACCTTCCAGCTACATGACCAAGGCATTAGAATCAGTTTATTATTCGATTAGTCGATTGACCTTTAAATGAATTGAAAACCATTTTTAGAATCAATTGTCATTATCAAATCATATTTTTAAGTTAATACACCAAAACTTGACTGGTTTAAACATCCAGATTGTGACTAGACTTCTTGAACTCCTGTGATAGTAACTGAGAACCTTTGGGTCCTGGACTGTCGGTCAGACGAAACAAGCAATGTCAGTATGACTTGGTAGTCTTTGGGGAAAATGTGATGGCACAGATTAATTGCTAATAAAAATAATTTAGGTTATCACCTCAGCTTCAGCCTCAGGGAAGTTAATGTTTAGTAAGTCAGACAGCTATATGAATATTACACTAAATTCAGGACTCCACACACTAAAGAAACTTGGCTGTGTTAGACAACTAGGTAAATTAGCAGCTGCTTATCTGGCCAGTGTAAGAGTTAATTAAAGCTTCCAAACACACCGGCTTAGCATTTACATCTATTACCTTATTAATAAATTCAGCAATATGATCATTCTATAATAACTAACTTTCAGTCGGAGTGTACATGTGTCACTGTCCTAGCCAAACTGTATTTTGGAGTAATGCCACAATATGGCAGCAGCTGCTTTTCAAGTGGCGCATGGGAACCCTGCACGCTATCTTTTCATATCACGTTTCTGGGTATGTTTTACAATAAATGCCTATTACAAATTAAGGACGGAGGAAGAGTTGAGTTTGCACAAACAACACAACGCAGTAATTGTAACAGGGCACACAGTGCATCAAAATGAGTCATTCTACCAAAAAATGACCTGTGAATACTTATAAAACAGAACATTTTAAAAATAAAGGCCTGTCTCTAATACAAGCTGGACACCCTCCTCAGAGCATTCAGACCACAGTGCAGGGAAATCCTATTCTACTTTATACAATACATTTTAGTTGAATTTCAATATTTGAATTTTGATTTGACTACAAAATAAAAAAAATGTGTTACTCCAATGAAATTACTCTTTGAGTGATATTGAGTGATAAACTCTTTTTCTGCCCTGACCTAACCTGAGCACTGTGTTATAGCGCTCTGAGAACTGAGAAACAAATACATCTCCATCAGCGAGCCTCACGCAAATGTACTTTTCTGACCTTTGAGACGTCCTTTATGGTGATGCTGTGTTAAAATCAAGCGCTCCCATCAGGGCCTTTTTAATATCTTATATTTAATGGAGGGATGACTGTGTGTTTGTGTTGTTGACGTCATCAGTCCAACCTCCAAACTTGACCAGCCAACCGTCCTCTGTGTCCCGTGCGATCCAACACATGTCCAACTTCCTCTGCAAGCTGTCACAGCACACACACACACATAGCTCCTCTCCTCCCGACCTCCCATGGCGTGAGCATCTGCTGCAGACAGAATGCTTCTTGATGCACACAGATATACACACACACACACTACTTGCTCTTGGACGCTCACCACAGTTTTGCACACAGAAATAATTCTCAGAGCTCCTGTCATGGATGACCTACGCCAAAAACACACAGAGAGCGGAATCTGTAGATGCACCTTCATTTGCATCGGCTGCTTTGAGTTCTGATCTTACCGGCTCTGTATTTTGTTTTGAGCTCATTGGCTTCGTTTAGGTTCTAATTCTGGTTTCACAGCATATTTACTGTGGGGTTTTTGTTTGAATGATCTCATGAAACACACTTTGACCAGCAGCAGGAAGCTGGTGTCACATGACTCCAATTAGTTGAGGATGTGTGTTTGGGTGTGTTGGATGGGCAGATGTTTAAGCCTCATAATGAGTGAGTGTCTGTCAGGTGTAGGTGGGGTTCTTCTGCCCCCAGTAGTCAAAAAAATCTGCCAGTGCACTTTTATATTTAACTTCCACAGTTGGTGGAGTACCCCAATGTATAGATATCTTTATGATAACTTCGAACACTTCTGCTTTGCTAATTGATTTGCTACTTGTTAGATCAGCAGAACATAAACCTTCTGAAGGTCTCCGCTCTGCTGCTACGTTTCAAAACCAGTGTCTTCATTCACTCAGTCACACTTACTGTGCTTTGTTCTTTCCAATTACTGTTACTATTAAACTAATCTCGGTTAACTCAGCAGTTGTTTGTGATGCTGGAAGGCTCATAATGTAAAAACACATGCATAGGTAGTTTGGAGTTTTGGCCTCATTGTGCTCTGATGAATGTGACTTTCTAGTCGAGGCTATTGGGAAAACCCAAACAGTGCGGCGATGTTTTTGGCTGAACTGAGGCTGTGGGTGTGTGTGGGAGTTGCACCCTTGCAGTATTAGTGGGCTGTGGGCTGTCGTCTGTTCTGTTTGTGTATCTTCAGTTTCTTTTCTTTTGGCCTTTGAATCCTCTCATTTCTCTCACTGTTGCCTCCTTGCAGGGTGTTGCTCAGGACTTCATGTTGTCTTGTAATCACTGTTTGACTCTCTCCCTCTTCTCTGTTATTTTTATGTCTTGCTGAAGTCTCCTGCAGCCTCCACAGCTCTGCAGCCTCCTCTACCTCCTCCTGTCCTCTCTGTCGTGATTCTGCATCGCTGTCGTTTTTTTGTTTTCCGGGGTGATCCTTTGAGTTTGTCCTCTATTTGTTGACTTGCTTTCTTTTTGATTGTCAGACACCCCCTCCCCTCTGCCCGCCGTGCGCTCTCCCATGGTTCAGTGCTGCGCCTGTTTACAGTTCTGTGATTGGTCAGTGGGTCTCAGTCCTGTTCATGTGCAGCTGTGTCAGTTAGTTCTATGTTGTGGCTTGTCTTCAGAGTGGACCATGTACATAAAGCTCCGCAGCTTCCTGGTTTGACACAGACTCATCCCCACATTAAGAATGTCATGTTGAAGTCAGGCTCTCAGAGGTGACTTCCTGATAGTCAAGTTCTGTGTGGGAAGCTTCTTCTTAGGAGCCTAATGAAGCTTAAATTGAGGCACTGACATAAACAGTGAAGGAGTTTTAGGGATAAAGTGTCTAAAAACACATTTCTACACATTCAAGATAACATTTACCATTGAGGCCATAGTTAGTGATAAACACATATATTAGATAACATATATAAGTACCACAACAGTATAGGAAACATAAGACAACATAAGCCCAAACCTTATGGCAGAACATTTGTATTGGATTTTAATAGATTGCACAGGGTAAAGCCAGGGATTAAGGCATTTAGAAAAACACAATGCAATAGAAGTATGTAAAAAGAGACATATGTTTATGATTTAAAGGGATACAAACAAAATACAATAGATTCAGTGAAGTAGAGTTTAGATTTGTGCAAGTACAAGATTTCCAAGTCTGCATTTGTACCATATGGATAGAAGTATAAGAAAAGGAACACGCTCATCAGCCCAGGAAATACAACACATGCAGTATGTAATAATATCAGCACACACCGCTTTCCCTCAGGTATTTTATGGCAGTTTTTGCATGAGGTTAATTTGTTTGAATACGTTTCAGTTTCAGCTACCTGCTGTAAAGTCACAGAGGAGACAGCACAAAACCCTGAACGTGGAATAGCTCTGCAGTCACCTTGGCTGACCCAACAGGCGTCATTACGCGCCGCATCAGCAGGGAACAAACACAGGACAGTGGGAACAGGTTCTCCAGCAGACATGAGAAATTTATTTGAATTTCATTCAAATCGCCTTGTTAGCGTGTAGATCAGCTGGGCGGAGCATTGCAGTGAACAGATGAACTTCTCATTGGTCATCCAGGAATCTAAACCTGCTTTATGTCCATGATCTGTTGGTATCGTTGGTTCCAGAAGTGATGTCGACATTGTTGCCAGCAGTGACTCTTCTATATGGTTTAACAAAGGAAATACAGTTAGCTGATGGACAGTGACCCAGTCAGAACCTTTCCCGTATTGACTGTTAAAAACCCAGCAAGGAACTAAATCATCCCAGTGTCAGTCAGCGTTGTCAGCTCAGTTGTGCATGAGGACATACGACACAACACCCGGTGTGTCAGCTTAGTGTAGATCTGTTGTTTCCATTCATCACCTGCTCACATTTCTTTGGTATGGAAATATAACAAACAGATCAAAAAGCTTCATGTACACTACTCCACTGCAAACAGGATCCCAGCTGATGAAGTGAAATGCAAATACACAGTTTGTTTATGCAAATGAGGAGCAGAGCCGCCGAGCAGGACGCGAAAGCAGGCGCCATGTCAGACTTCAGAACTCAGCCTCGCTCCAAACTACGAGCTGGGATGTGAAACAAACACGGCGCGCGTGTGACTGACAAGCTCGGGTTAAATCCTCTCTGTTGTATCTGCTGTTCTCTGTTCTGTCTGCTGCTCTTCATTATGAACTGCTGCTCCCAACTTGTCTGTGACACTCTCTGAAAGCTACCTGGACTTTTTCCGTGAATGCTCTGTGATCATAATTTGACAAATTGCTGCTCTCTGAATTCATCCAAAGGTCAGCATGGTAATGATAAAGAGTCAGAGGTGGTTTACTGATCTCTGAGAGAACTTATCCGGCAGATTTCAGCTTGCCCTCCGACTCAATCTGTAACATTTTCTCTGCCTCTCTACCCTTCATCCCTAAACCACTCCTGAACCCTGCTCCCTCCTACTTTTTATTTGTAATTTATTATTATCAATTGATTTCATTTATTCACCTTTTGTCAACCCGCCATCATTCTTTCCCCCGATCCTGACCATGTTGAAAACTTTTCTGTCTTCCATTTCATTCCCAAAACTACAACCGTCCACTCTTTTTCATCCATCCTGGCCATCCCTTTGTCCCATACCTTCCTCTCTCCCTCCGCATCCACCTTCATCTTCACCTCTCCGTCATCACAAACCTTTCCCCGACCTCTCCTTAAACCCTCCTCATCTCTTTTTACATCTCACCCCTGCCCCACCTCCTTACTCCTCACCCATTGGCCCTTTAACACCTGCCTCATCTTCCTTCTTTTACCCCACAACCACCTTACCCGCCCCCCCAGCCAAAACCCAGGATGGCATCGCCCTGGAGATCCAGCCGCTGAAGAGTGAGGAGGCCGCGGAGTCGGAGGAGAAGGAGGAGAAAGAGGAGGCCAAACCAGTGAAGAAGGTCAACGTGACCAAGAAGGAGAAGTCTGTGCTTCAGGGCAAACTGACCAGACTGGCTGTACAGATTGGGAAGGCTGGTAAGGAACACACACACACACACACACACACACACGAAGAAATGTATTCTTTAGTGTAGCTTAGCACAAAAAATGTAATTGAGGAAACTGCTATCCATCAAAAAGAAAAAGTCAGTCAACAAAGGTGAGTTTATTAACAGAACATATGACAGTAGGTTAATAAGTGTACTATTAGAGGTAATATTAAAGCAATCATGTAGTCAGATTCTAAGTATGAGGAGTCAATGTTATTGTTACTGTTACTGAATGACAGTTCTGAAAAGCACAGCTACAACCATGCTAGCAGCTCTGTGAGGGTGTGCACAGTCAGCGTGCTGACATGCCAGTGCTGTTAGCATGTTAGCAAGATTCAAAATGTAAATCAGACGTCATGTGAGCAGTGGGCAGGTGTGGAAACAGCTGCTGCTTCCAGTCAGTTTGCTGAGCTAGGCCCTGGACTCCATGCTGGACACACCAAGATGATGTCTAGACCCATCTTCTCATCTGACTTGTGGGAAGACAAAGAACAAGGGGATTTCCAGAAATGTGGGACTGTTCCTTTAATAGCGCACAAAGTGATCAGGCAGTGAGAGGACTAAGAGGCTGAGGGTCAGAATGCACTCAGTTTTATTGGATAGATGTTTTATTGGGAACATGATTCATCCCGGAATTGAAGGTATTTTCTGTGTCATTTCAATTGACCTTAATACACCGAGGGGCTTTCAGGACAGAGTGGGGGGGGGGGCAGCCACAGACCAGCTTCAGTAATAAACTCCCCCTCATTACACGACAGGAATAGAATTTGGGCTAAAACACTTTGACAGGTGGGGAGTGACACGAGAAAAGAAGCAGAAAACACGAGCAGTGAGTTTTTCTGTTACACCTGTCCTCACCTGGATTCGGGTTTACAGGTGTGACCTCTAACTTCCACACAAATTACTTTTTTATGCTATTGTAGTGACAATAGATCATAATCACAAGGATAATAATAAGGGTTCCTGTTACTTTTATTTAGTAAGTTATGGGTCACAAAACATGGAACAAGAGAAGAGTGGTTGAGAGGATAAGATAAGATGATCCTTTATTGAGCGGAGAGAGAGGAAATTCAGGCGCTACAGCAGCACAAAGGCAGGAAAAGTACAGTGAAATAAGACCAGTGTAAGAACGTTACACATTAAAAGCCAAATAAATGGAATAAATGGAATAAAATGAAGTGAAGGTCCCTGATTCGAGCCGGTACCAGAGAGAGTTCACCACAGGGCAGCCTGTCTGCAAACGTATTTAATACAGGAAACAACCAAAATCACATTTAACTCTCTGTACTGTTGTTTTGTGCGATGTCAATGCACTTGTCAACACTTGGTATTTCATATTTGACCTGTGAAAAATGTGCTTTATATTTATAAACTATAAACCTGCCTGTAGCTGAACAGGACACGCACTCGTGCTGAAACTGTGCTCATCCTGACCAGGTCTGATCATGTCGGCTCTGACCGTCATCATCCTCATCCTCTACTTCGTTATCGACACCTTCGCGGTCCAGGGTCGACCCTGGGTGGCCGAGTGCACCCCGATCTACATCCAGTACTTTGTCAAGTTCTTCATCATTGGCGTGACGGTGCTGGTAGTGGCTGTTCCTGAGGGGCTGCCGCTCGCCGTCACCATCTCTCTGGCCTACTCTGTCAAGGTAAACACGAAGGGGGGGGTTGATTCATTTGGTTTGAAATCTGAAATTATCCATGTCCGAAAGCAAACATCAGCCTCTAACGTGTGTTCTGTATTTTAGAAAATGATGAAGGACAACAACCTGGTTCGTCACCTGGACGCCTGTGAGACAATGGGCAACGCCACAGCCATCTGTTCAGACAAGACGGGCACGCTGACCATGAACCGCATGACAGTGGTACAGGCGTACATCGGCGACACACACTACAAAACTGTCCCAGAGCCTGACGCCATCAAGCCAGAGACTCTGGAAATGATGGTCAACAGCATCTCCATCAACTCGGCTTACACCACTAAGATCCTGGTGAGACCTCCACCGTGCAGAAGCAGTCTCGTGCTAATCATTCCCCACAGAACTGATTTCAGTCTTCATATGACGTCACATCCAAACCTTTGTCACTCCTCAGCCTCCAGAGAAAGAAGGTGGCCTGCCCCGCCATGTGGGCAACAAGACCGAGTGCGCTCTGCTGGGTCTGGTGCTGGACCTGAAAAGGGACTACCAGCCAGTCAGAGACGAGATCCCTGAAGAAAAACTCTACAAGGTTTACACCTTCAACTCTTCCCGCAAGTCCATGAGCACGGTGCTGAAGAACGCCGATGGAGGCTTCCGCATGTACAGCAAAGGAGCGTCAGAGATCATCCTCAGGAAGTAAGAGGCCAAGTGAAGAGAAAATGCTCTCATGTCTGAGCGAATATAGGTGGATGGATGTTGGATGAAGTGATAAATGGTACCTGATGACCTGCCTCCCACTCCTCTGTCTCTCCTCTCATCTCCCAGGTGCTCTCGTATTTTGGACGCCCAGGGTCAGCCTCGTGGCTTCAAGCCGAAGGACCGTGACGAGATGGTGCGCAAAGTGATCGAGCCAATGGCGTGCGACGGACTGAGAACCATCTGCGTGGCTTACAGGAACTTTTCGGCTGAAGCTGGGGAGCCGGACTGGGACTCGGAAAACGACATCCTGAATGAGCTGACCTGCATTGCTGTGGTCGGCATCGAGGACCCCGTCAGACCTGAGGTACAGAGTCACCCTGTTGTAAACACCTGATGCTGCCTTATGTCCATGTCAGTCAATGGGGTAGGAATTACAGTGCAGCTCCATATCAGTGCAAGGTATAAATATGGTTTAACCAAGTTTAACTAAACTAACTGAGCAGTTTTGACTGTGGGGACAGTAAGGATCCTTTACCCATATGGTCTGGGAGCTTTGGACAGATTGTCATTGTTTAACCAATTTAATGATCTTCACTAGAGAGAGCATGTAGATGTTGAACAGGAAGGGCACGAGAATGGAGCCTTGAGGAACACCAAACATTCCGCTTGTATGCACAGATGTGTAACTACCAGCGGACACAAGGTAGTCCCCGTACAAACGAGAAGCAACGTGTTTCCACCTCTTCTTAATCCCTCCACTGTATGGCAGGATGAAAAGCCTGCCGTCTATAGAAATCCCCCAGGCTACATCCCACTGAGATCCTGATCCTCCTCTGTCTTTTGTGCAGCAGTGTCTGAACACCAAGAATCTAACAAATGGGGATAATGGCACATCCTTTCAGACAGTCCTTCCTCGGAGACATGCGCGGTGTTATCTGTGTGTTTGTTACTGTGGTGAACTGCAGTAAGAGCATGCAGCCTCTGTTTCCTGTAGAAATGCATCGTCTGGTCGAGTTCAGACCAGTGTACAGTGAAAATGTCACTGACACAGTTTAGATGAGCTTCATTTGAAATGTCTTGTATGGACTGTGAGCATAAGGCAGCGTGAATGAATGAACACACAAAGCATGGAGCTAAATGGTCCACATGAGGAGTGTAACTGGACTGATCCGGCCGGCTGATCATCATATTATTTGTGTCACAGGGAAAAATGCTGAGAACATTCAATAGCCACGCAGTATTTTCCTTTCATAAAGACTGGAGCGAGTCCCGGTCAGGTGTGCACAGTCCGGATGCTCTGAAGTGTTAAATGAAGCCTGTAATGAATCCCAGAAAGCATCTGTGCTGCCTGCTGCTTTAATGTCAGAGCACAAAGATCACAGACAGGATGGAAATAACTGGAGAGCAGCAGGAGTCAGTCAGCAGCTCAGCGTTTCCCCTCCACGGCCTGCAGTATGACGGACACAGGCATAACCCTGTTCTGAACATCCGTATTCTAACACGTGAACCATGAGTGTGTATTCTGTGCTCTCACTGTATAATGCTTTAATTCCACCATAACAGAGCAGAGCCCTTGTGCGGCTTCTTGCAATTAACAGTCTGTACGGTTCGCCTGGTGTGTCCCAAGGGTGTCAGATGACCCTTTCCTGAAGCCCCTCCTCCCTTGGTTACTGTTGCTAAGCCTGACAGCTTTCCATCCTAGCGTGACACATTGTTCTGTGCAGAACAATGTGTCGTGTATTTCAGGATGAGGTTACATTCTTAGCATCTGTAGTGTCCTTCTGAAAACTGCCGTGCTGCCTCATTTGAAAACAGCCCAGTAAATAAGTCTTAAATATGCACAGCATTGAAATTCGATATTATTTCACGCTAACACAACCCTGATTAAATATTTAACCAGCAGGTTTTACTTTTAACCAAGTTTAACCTTCCCCTCACCGACAAAGAGCAGGACAGAGCCACCGACTGTGGTACAGCGTCTCCAGCGCCAGCTCCGTCATCACTGTTCCATCCTGACGGTGCTCATTTTTGAAAAATAGCCCTCAACTCCACAAAATAAAGGAGCCGGCTCATCTTGTATTTTCTCTAATGGCTGAGGAGGCAATGCTAGGTTACTGCTTTAAGTCAAGCCCTTTGTTTGCAGAGCGCCTCTCTCATTACAGCCCATCCTCCACCATGATCCAACCACCTCACTGCTTTACTCAGGTCAGGGCTTCTCTCTGTACGACTCAAACATACCATGGTTGTATGCATCTGTAAGCAAACAAGAACTCCTGTTGATCTCCATCAAATGGTAGTGGAGCCACCCGATGAGCAGAGGAAGTAACCAGCAGCTCTCTCATGGTCAGCCGACCACTATGTCAGCATGGACTCCTCTCAGAGGTCTGTCTATTCACTCTGTTAGCTAAGATGAATTAGATCCCAGTGATGATGGCAAGAAGAAGTGTGTAGGATGAGTCCAGTCCATGTTTTGGCTCCTGGATCCTTTTTTTAACGCGTGACATCAGTGAAAAACACAAACAAACAGTCAGCACAGACGGTGCCTCACTTGCCTTGATGAGTGAACTTCCCTGAGTTTCTCTGACCCCCTGGACTCCATCACATCCACGCTTATCTTTCAGGTTTCATGTTCTGGAACTCTGACATTTCTCTTTCCCGACGCCCTTGCAGGTCCCTGAGGCTATCACCAAGTGCCAGCGGGCAGGCATCACTGTACGTATGGTTACTGGAGACAACATCAACACCGCCCGCGCCATCGCAGCCAAGTGTGGCATCATTCGACCTGGGGAGGACTTCCTGTGTCTGGAGGGCAAGGAGTTCAACCAGCAGATCAGAAATGACAAGGGAGAGGTGAGACTGTTTACCGCGCGAGGTGGTGAGCACAGGAGCATTCACAGCGGCTGAGCCCGCGTGTAGTTTTAGCCTTTTCAAGTCCTAATCCCCAACATTTCATCAAAAACTGTCCGCTTCAGCATCCAGCAGACAAAGAGCAACAGGAACATCCCATTAGAGTCCAGCAGGCTGTTGCAGCAGCTCTGATCGTACTGTGGGAGTCTCACTGTTAACAGAGATAGGCTGCACCTGCAACGTACACCACAGCTATGATTAAACTTGTGTTACACACCTGCACAAGCAGGCGGGACTTCCTTCTTACTAACTGCTGTCACTGAAACATTAGGTAGGAGATGCTGCTTACAGCTGTGAACAAAGGCCTTATATTTTCAGGCTGTCCATGTGTGTGATTGTTGGAGTGCCGTATGTCAGGAAGGCCTTCAGGGAATTTCTTTGACTCCTGTGCAGACATTCAGGATGAAGTGATGAGATGTTGGTGCTCAAAGATCACTGTAACTTCACAAGACACAGTTTTTCATTGGTTATTACAAAATTTCATTTAAATGTATAAAAGGGGTTACTTCTGTAGAATCTTTGATAACGAGATGACTGTCTGTTTATGACCATATACTTGCTGTAGAATCAATAAATGAATGACAGTTGAGTCATTACTGTGGTACCAGAGAACTAGCTTATAGCACATATTGTCTTGTTTTTCATGCTTTTTGTTTCTAGGTGGAACAAGAGCGTCTGGACAAAGTTTGGCCTAAGCTGCGCGTTCTGGCTCGCTCCTCGCCCACAGACAAACACACTCTGGTCAAAGGTGGGCTCATTCTAAAGGATTCACATCCTGTGCCGCTCACAGCTTCATTTGTCCTTGTGTACAAAGTCACAGTAGTTTTATCACATATTGGTTGTTTGTGCCTTTACTGACGTGTTCCTGCGCTGACTGACTGGAGAACTGTGTTTTTGTTCCACTCCGTCGATCAGGCATCATTGACAGCACAGTGGGTGAAACCCGACAGGTGGTGGCAGTGACAGGAGACGGTACCAACGACGGCCCCGCCCTCAAGAAAGCTGATGTTGGCTTCGCCATGGTAACCATTTCTTTATTTCATCACAGCTCCTCACTCATCTGCCAGAAGGAAAATAACTCTGACATAATTGCATTTCTCCTGCAGCCATGAACGCACCACCCTGTTCCTAACCCTTTCCCCTGCCGTGCTCCCATTAATCTACTGATTTCATAGTGATGCAGATCAAATGGCCATTTCTCAGTTTCTGTGTTTTGGTAGCTGGCAGATACATGTGCACCAGCCCTGTTCCAATTTGCATCACTCATGACTGCACTGTGCACACCCTCTCCCCGCCATACTGCTCTGTTTACTGCAGAAAGTGGATGAAACGGTTCCCAAGAAGAACAAGAAATCAGGGCAGAGAGAGTTACCCTGAACAAATGATCAGCTGTTAGCAGATACTGATCGATTAAAACCACAGTGCAGGGCCTGTGGATGAGCTCAGTAACATCAGCTGCCTCCTCTGTGTGTTGTTGTGACCTTTATTTATTTAGGAAAGTCATCTGAACGCCACGTCTGCTGCAGGCTGCTCAGCAGCTGCTGTGGTGTCAAACAGTAGTTACTGTTCCTAAACACATCGCCACGGCAGACTGGGGACTTAAACCAGTGACCTTCCACTCCTAATGTGTCCCATTTGGAATATTTTCAGTTTGCCCCCGAGTGTCCCCATTCAATTATCACCTGTTCAGCTGGAAAACAGAGAGCAATCCAGCTCCATCTGTCTGAAAGTGCAAAGAGACACAGCAACTCACATCGCAGCTTCTTTATGGTTACTGTTAGCACAAGATTTGTTCTCCCGGGGCCGTATTACAGAAGCTTCCTCACATCCAGATCCCATCTCAACTGTCGGGTAACCATGGTAATTGGGGTTAGGACCTGATTTAGGAAAAAGCAAGTCAGTGTTTCTATTCTAGTTTATTACACAAGCATAAACCTTAGTTATCGGGGCTCAGCTCTGTGGCTGAATGGTTAGTTTCCATCTCAGATCGTTAAACCTGAACCTCCCTCTCCGCTTCGTGACAGGGAATCGCCGGCACAGACGTGGCAAAAGAGGCGTCCGACATCATCCTGACCGACGACAACTTCACCAGCATCGTAAAGGCCGTCATGTGGGGAAGGAACGTCTACGACAGCATCTCCAAGTTCCTGCAGTTCCAGCTGACCGTCAATGTGGTGGCCGTGATCGTGGCGTTCACCGGCGCCTGCATCACACAGGTAGGCTGACGGCATCACACGTTCCCATCAGCCCCGGCAGCGCTTTGAGTTTAGTGCTGATTTGCTAAATTAAGACGTAGAGCCATCAGCATATGGCCACTGACATTGTTAGCATGTTAGCTTGCCGATGAGCATGGCTGGAGACTCTTCCATTCCTCCCATCTTCCTGCCTCTTGGCGTGTTAAACTACAGGAGGGCTGTGTGTTAAACAGTAAGCTCTGTCTGCTTCCTCCGCACTCTGTAAACTCTAATATCATCTGGTTTGACTTTCATGTCCTTGCTAACCATCAGCTGATCCAGCCTGATTTCAGATGCACACGTCTGAAGATGACAACATACGAACACGTAAAGATGCAACAGACTGGGACAGTGACACTGTGGCTGCGTTGCCTCCTGCTCAGCTGTTAGTAAACCTGTAATTCCACCCTCAGTGTCTGTGATGATTGATCATGATCTGGAGCTTGTGTCTTGGTAGTTATATCACATTTCAAGGCTAACTGTTATGATCAAATCTGCAGAGACGCAAGAAGAAGCGAATGATTTTATATTTTGATGTGACCGTCTCAGAGCTGCGAGGAGGCGAGGCAGCCGTGTCACTTCTTTTTGTTTCATAATGCGTCTTTAATCAGGAAACTGAACTCCTGACACACTAAAAAAAAAAAAAAAAAAGTTCTTGCGGCTGTGTATTAATTGAAAGGCTCACAGCTGGCAGGACAGATAACTAACTCGTCTACAGAGAAGAGAGCACAAAGTAGGCTAAGATACAGCCTGAAACCATGGCAACACGTCACCGTCATAATCCTGAAATATAACAGGGGCTCAGCAGGTCTGTGGTCTCTGCACTGTGTTTATACTCACTGATCATCGCTTAGACTCTGTGAGGCCCCTGACATGTTGGCACGGTCATTAAAACATGGTAAACTGATTTATGTCGTTATTGTATATACAGAGGAATGTCGGTGTCCTATGGTGTGTGTGTGTGTGTTTGAATCAGCAGCACCGTATGATATAAATGGCTAAGCTGCTTAAGGATGAGAGTATAACCACAGAAACAGAGGTGCTATGTAAACCTGTACGGTGTACTGTTGAAGCGCTGACCCTGCTGAGCTGCACTGGCCTTACACATCAGTGTGTTTGCAGGTCTTGGGGTGTTGGACTGCATGTGTGACAGAAGCAGCATAAAGCCTGCAGTAGCTTCACAGGCAGCTGGGTGTGGTCTGATACATCGCCTCTAGTCACTTGAGTCAGAGCAGGGTTGGGTCTGAAAAGTACAGGTTTGAAAGTGAAGCGGAAGTGAGCTCACCATTACCACCGGCAGTCAGTGGCATTGTGGGTAATGTGGGCATTGGATTTTGTGGAATAATTATCTTCTATATTTAATTTTATATAATCATATATATTCTATATGTATAATTATCCAACACACTGTGCTTCACTCATGGATTCAATTACATTTTATACTTGGCTCAAACTTATGAGCCCTCCTCCTCCCTCTGCAGGACTCTCCTCTGAAGGCTGTCCAGATGCTCTGGGTCAACCTCATCATGGACACTCTGGCATCTCTGGCTCTGGCCACCGAGCCGCCCACCGAGTCCCTGCTGTTGCGTAAACCATACGGCCGTGACAAGCCCCTCATCTCCAGGACCATGATGAAGAACATCCTGGGCCACGCCGTGTACCAGCTCGTCGTCATCTTCACCCTGCTCTTCGCTGGTGAGTGTAACATCACACATGAGGAAAAGCCATACCTCAGGGGAGGAACATCAGGGTTTCTGCTCTGGTCTGTTCGAAGTTTTGGAGCTGTGTGTTTTGTTTGTATCTACTCAGGCGAGAAGTTCTTCGACATTGACAGCGGACGCAACGCCCCCCTGCACTCACCACCGTCAGAGCACTACACCATTGTGTTCAATGTGTTCGTCATGATGCAGCTCTTCAACGAAATCAACGCCAGGAAGATCCACGGAGAGAGGAATGTGTTCGAGGGCATCTACAGGAACCCCATCTTCTGCAGCGTGGTACTGGGGACCTTTGCCCTGCAGGTAATCATCATCCTCTTCATCATCCTCATCGCATGCATCATCATCTAGTGCAGAGATCCCAAACAGACATTTGGTGCTGTCTGGAATATTTCCTGCGGCAGGACGGTGTGTGTGGGGCTGAGTCCAAATAAATTAGTGTGGGGGAACATGTCACCCAGTGCAACAGTGTGACTCACTGATGTGTTTTTAATGGAGCTCTATGGCACAGAGGAAGAGGATATGTTATTACATAGACTATACTTGTAACTTGGATTGATTCATTGTGTATTTGGCTCGGCACATGGGATTCACTGACAGCAAGAGAAATACAGGAAATCAGCAGACTAATCACTCAGCTAACATGTCATGTGTGCGTCTCTTCCTCCGCAGATCATCATCGTTCAGTTCGGAGGGAAGCCGTTCTCCTGCACAGCTCTGACCATCGACCAGTGGCTGTGGTGTGTGTTCGTCGGCGTGGGAGAGCTGCTGTGGGGACAGGTGAGACCAGAACCAGAACCACCTCCGTTTATCCAGAACAAACAGCATCAGAGCCGAATGTGAAAACCCGACTTCTGAGAACAAATAAAGTGTTCTGAGGAGAAGATGAAGAGGTGGATACATGAGGTTTGTGGTAGCAAACTGTTGCCTGTCACACTTGCGCTGCTGCAGGGTTGCCATCACAACCATCGCCATGGTAATGAGCTCAGCACATGAAAGCAGCGCGACTCCTGTTTACGAGCTCAGAGGGAAAACAAACCCAGCGTGTCAGTCCCTCTGTGGATACACACACACTCGAACACACCATCACATGCATGATCCTGTTAATATGCACACACACACTCACACACAGAGGCTTAGAAAGCGCACATTCTATAGAAAAAAAGTTCCGACATAAGAAGCCTGGTGGGTTCAGTTGGAGGGCAGAGACTGAGAACAGAGACAGGAAGGTGCAGACAGACGCAGACTGATCTGAGCTCTGTGGTTTATTGTAGAGGTAAAACGCCTTTTGTTTCTAACAGAGAGAGAGAAGCTAACAGGAATATAAAAAGCTGATGTGCAGCTGCAGCAGGAGGCTGGGTGTGTCGCTCTCTATTTTTAATTGAACAACGAACAGACAATAGAAAAACCAGTACGAGTACACAGGTCATACAATAATACACCACACCATCACATGCCCTTCTGTGAGTGAAGAAGATGAGGTGTTGTATTTGACGGTGTACTGACAGTAACGTATTGAATAACGTGCTGGGGAAATGAAAAGTGAGTTGATCAGTTTGCATTTCTACCATTTAGTATTTAACCTCGGTAAGAGACAGGTGAAGTAAGGTTGACGCAGCACAGTGAAGACATATCCTGACTTTTAGTCCTTGAATGGTTCCCAAAGCTCAAAACAGTGGATTATCCATTTCCCATAATGCAACTGGGGAGCATCTCTTTGTGTAACTTCTTTCAAACATCACGCCTCTGATTTGTAACACGCCAATCTAAAGCTGAGTAACCCGGACGACATCATCAGGGTAACTGTCTCTGTTTTCTCAGGCATGACCTTTTAACGGTTCAATATTACTATATTTCTGTCACACTCAGCTGATCTCGGCAATCCCCACCCACCACCTGAAGTTCCTGAAGGAGGCGGGTCACGGTATCACAAAGGAGGAGATCCACGAGGAGGAGCTGACAGAGGGCGCCGATGAGATCGACCACGCCGAGATGGAGCTGAGGAGAGGCCAGATCCTCTGGTTCAGAGGTCTGAACCGCATCCAGACGCAGGTACGACATGACACCCGGCACACTGCCGCGTCTAACTTCATCACAAACTTTACTTTCCTGTTTAAGTTCTTCTGATAGGAGGACTCCAAGGTGGTGTTTATGGAGGTAATAACTTGACTCAAATATCTGTTGTGTCATGAGAGCTGCAGTTGCCATGGTGATGCAGGAGGCTCTGAAAGAAAAAAGATTACTTTCTGGACCTTTTCTGATCGCTGAACAGACTTGAAATGAAACCTCCTTGTACCCTTCACTCTCCCAAGATCAGAGGAACATCCTCTGAACAGAAGAGTGTTGAGGAGCTGAGAGCTGAGTCAAACTGTCCCAGCAGAGACGCAGAGGAGAGACTTGATTCACTCCACACATTTCAGGCCTGCACCTAATTTCAGGCCAGATACAGTCAGCAGCAGCAACTGAGATAATTAGCTTGAACAAGTGCCTTTCTGGACCCATAAACACTGGACGTCTGAAATGGGTGTGCACAAAGCACAGAGTGTAGAGTGATACACAGAGGCGCCAGAAAGAAACTACAAACTGTAATGTTTGCAAGAGCAGCTCAGCCTGCTGCTGGCTGAAGTACAATTAACATCAAATTCCACTGTGTTATCAGTCCAGGAGGAGCAGAGGAGGAGAAGCACTGAGGAGCAGACACTTCTCCCTCACAGCGAAAGGAATATTGAGTCATGATTGATACTGATGTCACAGAGAAGAGAATCCCAAACTAACAGGTTCAAGTCATTCAGAAGGATGTGGAGTTATTATTTTCTATGGTGCCAGAGTGTCAGAATAAAATGCAGCGAACAGATGTATAGTTCTCCTCCTGGTGTCGGTGAGGAGTGATGTGAATTCACCAGCTGGGCTCACGGCTCAACTGCATCAAGGTGTTTTAAGGTGGAATTAGCAGCATGACAGTCAATGAGAAGTCTTTAGTGAAGACAGAGAATGTGTTTCTGTCCTAAAGAGAGCAAACAGTGCTTGTTCACGAATCAGCCAAAGTCAAAACCTGACCTCTTACATTTATTGTGGATCAGAGGTCACTACTTTGTTGTGGATTCACTTTGTTGGACACTAGAACAGATGTAACACACACAGTAAAGGTTGTCCAGTTCCTTTCACACTCTGCTATGGAGCATCAGTGCAGAACGACTTTATTAAAACACAGAAATTAAAGATGGCAGCCAGCGTGGGACATAAAGCTTATTGGATACTTTGATTCTTCTGCGGCGGTGAACAGCAGCACCTTCACAGAGTTGTCTTCCCCTGTGACTCATCACAGTCTGGGACCTTGCTCTGTGTGTGTGTGTGTGTGTGTGTGTGTGTGTGTGTGTGCGTGTGCGTGTGTGTGTGCATGCATGCGTGTGATCCTCCTCCTACAGGATAGTTCAGCACTCTCCGAGCATTAGCATGTCCACAGGCAGTCCCACTCTGTCCCAATGGGGTTCATTAGCCTCGATGCTAACACCCACCTACAGTAATAACAACGCTCCGCTTTCCACACACGCACACATACACACACACGCAGAGATGGTCAGAGAGTTCAGGTGTCTTCCCCTCAGAGTTGGACTAACTTATGTGCTTGTTGTGGCCTGGAGGTAAACACATCTGAATTAATAATAACTAATATCTTCTTCTGCTTTGTCCTCCTGAGTGTCTCTGTTCTCTGCCTCTTCACAGACTCTGAACCGCTGAGAGACTCGATCCAAGTGACAGAATATCAGACTTTTAATATTGTTTCAAATATAACCCACAGTACCTTCTCCAATACCTCACTAAAGCAGCCATAAATGAAATGTGTATAGCAGTGTATGAAATGACAGTTTGGAACGATGAGCCTGCATCTGCAGCTTCCCGCAGCTGTGCAGAGCTTTATAGTGAGTTTCAGTTCATTCTGCAGCTGCCTGGTCAGTAACTGTCCTCAGCCTCAGCAGGCAGCTGTGCAGTGAAACGCACTCACGCTGATAGAGAGTAGCTGGTGAGCACAGTGGAACGTTTAGCGGTTAAGACCCAGATGTTTCCCTCACGGACCAGAATCAAAAACAGAGCTAAAAGAGTAAATAATGGGCTTACGTGCTCAGTGAGGAATGAGCTAACACCAGCAGCCAACAACTGAAATGTCACTGTTGCGTTCACTGCTTCTTCTAGCTGATGTTCAGCTCATTCTTCAGCTGAGAACCAACCTGTAGCACCATGATGGGAAGTCCTGATGGCGGTCAGACAGAAATGAAAATGTAGATTCACAATGCCGTGACAACTTGGCTACTTCGTCTGCAGACAAAATCATATGATATGATGAAGTGAAAGAATTAGCAGGTGCAGGCTCGACTTCAGTTGAGGTGGAAACATTCGTTCTGATGTGCAGTGTCAGAGAGTAACCTTCGTGTGAAGCTGCAGAGCGCCGTGAAAGAAGGAAGTGATGCGAGCGGAGGCAGAAATAAAGCTCCTCTGTGTTTCCAACATCCGACATCAAGAAAAGAGGAAGCTCTCTTTTCTCTTCATGTCTGTGTATCTGTAATATCAGTCTGTCATCCTCCTGGGATGGGAGGATGGAGGGGGAGGCAACGAAAGGCTGCAAGCTAATTAGGTTCTTATCTCTCCACGCTCCTCTTCCTGTCCTCCTCCTCTCTAATCCTGGTGGGCAGCGTTGTGCCGCTCAACGCCTCGACAGTCAAACACAGTGGGGGAATAATTGGTACAAGCAGCACCTCGCTGCCAAAACTTTATCAGTCATTCAAAGTGACACAATTTCTCCTCTTCCTCCTGTCCTCCTCTCTCAGAGTGCTTTCAGCCTGATTCAAAGGCTCTTTATTCATCGTTCCGTTTCTTCCTTCATCCCTTCGTTCTATCACAGCGTCCTCTGGATTTTCACGTTTTGTCTCTAGCTAAATGAAAAGCTTTCTCTCTCTCTGTTAATGCCTGTTCTCTCAAACCTTCCTCCTCCTCTCCCTCATCCACTTGCCTTTGCTCAGTCTGTGTCTCTGTACACTTTCCCATCCACTCGATGATAACGTCTCTCTGCTGCAGCACCGATCACCACTGTGTAAGTTCTGCTGTGGGAAGAACACATGCGGAGAGATTTGACCTTAATCTCTCGGTTTGAGTGTCTTCTGTCTGATGACAAACAAAAGAACTTCTCCTAACAGTCGAAGACTCGGTGCAGTATTATCTCAGTCTGTAAATGTGACTTCACCTCCTCCTGTATCTATGCACACATGCAAAAATGCAGCAGAGCTCGTAACCTCATAGCATAATCAGCTGTGATCACGTGGAGCTTGTTAAGACCAGGTGGAGGTGAGGTCTGTCAGCTCAGTGAGATGTTAGAGTAGGTGCACCCGTTGGTAACACACAGCTGCCTCTGGGTGAACATCATCTTTGGCCAATGCACGTCCTCTCATCAGGGCGGACCACTGGCCTGTTTTCTCACCTTCACTGTGTGTTTGACTCATCCTGGCTCCTGTACGTGGACCTCTTCTTCTATCTGTTCTTCTCTTAAGACTTGAAACTTGATTAATAATGTAAAAACCCAAACTGTCAGACTTCACCAGCCTCTTAAAGTCCCTTTAACCCCTCCAGAACTCTTCTCCCTCCCTGTTTCCTCTGTCCTGGCTCTGGCTCTGTGTCTGTCTCTGTCTCTGCTCTCTAACGCTGTGTTGTGGCTGTCCTTCCTTCAGATGGATGTGGTCTATACCTTCCAGACGGGCCAGGCGCCGGTGCCCGGTGCCCTGCGCCGCCAGCCGTCCGTCGTCAGCCAGCACAATGACGCCACTGCCGCCAAAACTCTCTCTAGCCCCACCCATGTAGGGCTTAGCTCCTCCTCCTCTCTCACCAACTCGGCCGGGGCTCCGCCCCCTGCTGCTGCTGCTTCCTCCTCTACTGCAGGCAGTGAGTCGGTGACGAGAGGCCAGCTAACACCTCGCTTCCCTTTTTCTGTTTGATCTGCATGAAACACTGAACGCTGCATGACTCACCGCCACTGAACCCCTCACACTGTTTGTGTCTGCAGCAGGTGTCTGCACATCCTGATCCAATGATCATCTTAGCTGGAATAACTGATGGCGATTCATCAGTATGTGTTAATATTTGATATATTATATAGAGTAACTGTCAGCCACAGTTTGACCATAGGAAGCGCTGAACTGACCTCTGAGCAGCAGAGATGTTGGATCAGTGTTACAGTCAATCAGTTACTCTGATTGCGTAGCTTCTTTCACCAGCGCAATGATTATTCTGATGTTTTTAGTGCAGTTATTAAAAGGTCAGGTCAAAACATATTTAATAGAATTTTTATGTATTGTTTTTAGCTGTTCTGTTTTTTATAATGGACCAAGATCATTCATGTGTTGCTGACTATATTTAAAACCGCCAACATCCAGATGTACTGCGCTTTTTGATCAGTACCAAAAGAAAAACACTAAGATAAGAATATTCTTCAGCCTTTACCATGAAAAGAATTCAATAATTTGCATATGAAACAATAACAGGGGGATTTGAACAATATAGAATATGGACAGATTTATTAGTGAGAACCATGTGAGAGCTCTACAGCTGAACTCGCAGACGACCTGACGAGCTGATCCGCTTCCACTTTCAGCCCCGCGCCATGTCTCCGTGCTCTCTTCCTCACGTTCTTCCATCTTAATCTCTCTCTCCTCTTATTTTAATACCTTTCATCACTTCCCTCTCAGCCTGCCGCTTCTCCTCCCGCATGCTGTGGAGATTTCAAGTCTTAACATGCGTCTATTAACCCTGATGTGACTTGCTGCCTGATGAGTCAGTGACAGACCGCATCTGTTGGCACACGGTGGCCGACGAAAAGAGGAAGCTGTGAATCTCTCTGATTCGTGACAGAGAGGAAAAATCCCTGTTCTATTTTCCTTCTTATTTTCCCCCTTTTCCTCTGAGGCGACAGCCTGGGCACCAAGATAATTTTATGGGTTAATCCTGAGCAGGGTTAAATCTGTCAGGCTCAGCAAGTCTCTCATGGTTGAACAGCCAAGAGCTTTTAACTTGTGAGCTTTGTGTGTGTGTGCGTGTGCGTGCATGATGTTGCATGTATGCTCTGTACTGCAGTGCTCAGCCTGCAGCTCTCCTGTGGTTCAGTAATAGAGAGCTTTGAACTGCAGGGTTATTAATTATGATGAAGAGCGTCTGCTGGTGCGTATAAATCAGTGTGATCAGCTGCAGCCTCTGTGGATTCATGACAGAGGAGACGACTTTAGGCAGAGAGGAGAGCAGCTAGAGGACAAAATGACTCTGACTCTGAATGTCATCATAAATACTTAACAGCGTGCATGTGTTTGTTGTTTTCCCCAAGTGTGTGTGTGTGTGTGTGTGTGTGTGTGTGTGTGTTGTGATCTGATGCCTCCACACCCAGCTGCTGCCTGTAGGTGGGTTTTTGGTTGCAGTTTGTCTTCCTGTCCCATCATCTTTGACCCTATTTTGACCTTTTGTGTTGATGTTGTTGTGATTTTTTTTTTTGTTGTTGTTGTTGTTGTTCTCCCAACTTGCCTTCATCCAGCCGACCTCCGTTAGGCTCGTTAACGTTGTGTTTTGTGTCTTAGCACCTCCCCGCCCAGATTCAGACGCTCAACCCCCCTCAGCCCCACACACTCTCATGACAGCGCCATCGATCGGCTCGTCGTCTGACATTTGTTCTGTTTCTTTCTTTCAGATTAAGGTGGTGAACGCGTTCCGTAGCTCCCTGTACGCGGGGCTGCAGAGCCCAGAGTCCCGTAGCGCCATCCACAGCTTCATGGCCCATCCCGAGTTTGTCCCCCTGTCTGAGGAGGAGGCTCGCATCCCCCCCATTGAGGAGACCGGAGACAAGATCAACCCCCTCCCTAGCGCCTCCTCAGGGGCGGGGGGAGGAGAGCCGCCCAGCGCCTTCCCCCACAGCCGCGAGTCATCCATCTGAGCTCCTCCTCCCTCCTCCTCCTCCTCCTCCTCCCTCCTCCCTCCTCTTTATCAGCATCATCTGTCATCCCACCAACCGAACTGTCGCGCTGAGGAGGGAAGTCATCACTCTGCTCATCCCTTCATCCTGCACACACACACACACGCCTCACACCGTCTTCACCCCCTCGGTCATTCCTGCCACGTTGTGTTTTTCATACTGACTGTGGCGTCGTTCTGCCTGTAAGTTTGTCGCTCCACTACCACCACCACTCATGTATCAGTAGAGGGTGGAGCCTAAAGTCTCCACTGTGGAAGGCCTGTCCTCGTCCATCCATGTATATTTTTTACTTGGTGATCCTTTTGAAAAGCTTTTAAACTACGTTGGGTTCGACCTTTGCGGGACTCGCAGCAGCATGTCGTGTTCTGTACTTGCTTCATTCCTGCGTAACGCTCTCGAAAATGGCACCGAACTTTTCAAAGAGTGCAGTGATTCTCATGTACATAACGCTTTGCTCCTCTACACAGCTAACAGCCGGGTGTGGTGATCAGAAGATTTTTAGGCAAATGCAAAAATGTAACCTTCGTTTGTTTTGTTTTTGTTCTGAAAGCCTCTAAAGATTGTTAATTGATGGCTGATTCAAGCTCCTCAGAATGTTTTGTGAGTGTGACACTACAGTCTTTAAGGTTCACTGTTAAAAGATGTTCTTCCCTTTACCGTGTCTGTATGTGTTGGTTTTTCTTTAGCTGCTGTGTTGCATGTGGAAGGACAGAATGTTTACTACTCGAAAATATCCAACGTGCCGCCATGTTGGATATTTTCAGGGAGGGCTCACTCTCTGCTCCGCGGGGACTGACCTCAACTCATCCAGTCAGGGTTCTGGTTCTCTCCGCCCTTCCCCCAGTATGTCCACAGTGTCAATAGTTTAAAGGAGCGTACTACAAGTTCCCCAGTAGTAGGATGCATGTTATGTTCATTCGTGTTGAGTTGCATGATAACTTAGGAATGAATATTTGGGATTCTGTTGAGACACCATGTGTGTTAGTCTGCCAGCAGCGTCTGTCCAGAGCTCCATTAACTTCCTGTCTGTGGGACTGAGCGTCACGTTACAGGACAGGACAGAAACAGGCCGCCAGAGGAAACTGCAGCAGGAAAGTCGAAACCCTTGATCTCTCTTCTGTGCTACAGTGGCGTCACGCACCAGCGCACCTGTAGGCAAGTGTGCGTCTGCATTCAACATTGCTGTGGTTCCTTGCGGGACATGGTCCACCCCTACATGCCAAAGGGCTGCAGCCCAACTCAGCTCTCACTGGCGGGGGGGATGCGGACTGTTCCCAGTCAGCCAGTGGTGCCTTTGTTGCTGTTGTCACAGCAGAGGTAGCACTGATGATCCGAGGCCACAGCACACATGGAATGCCTCCGTCGTCAACAAGAAGAAAGGATCGGCCTCACCTTGCCCCACCACTCATACCCCGCCCTGCCCGACAGTCCCTCCAGTGGTCCTCTTCTTCAGGGATCTTTCTTTGTCCATCACGTTCTCAAATCCCGACTTTCCTGCTTCCTTGTCTCCTTCCTCTTTCCCTGGTGTCCCCTTCCTCTTTCTCTGGTGCCCCCCTCCCTCCAACTCTTGCTCTCTTGCTCTGCTCTCTTGAGGTCAACCTTTAAAGACGGCAACCTGTGACCGTGACACTGTGAGGTGACCCCTGCTAACCACCGCCCCACTGTGCGCCGCCCTCACAGATGACCAAATTTATGTCAAATAGACCCGAGCAGCTATGTGGAAAGTTTGGGCTCTCCAAATTCAGTCGTACTGCCACAGGATGAGAACGATCCGTTCCTTTGTTGCTTCTAAATTATTAGGTCTTGAGTTTTTACTGAGTTTTATCTGTCTCCTGCTGCTTATCTAGCTCTTTGCTGCAAAGGTCCAGACTAAGACAGTCCCGGCTTACCTGTCTTTTCCTCGCCTCACTCTGGTTTTCAACATGAAAGAGCAGAAGTTCATCACCGTGTGTGACATCCTGTGGATAAGTCTTTGTCTCAGTTCGCACCGCTCACAGTCCATAACTGTACGTGCCCACACACGTCTTTCCGTTGACTTCATCACAGCCTGTAAAGTTTCCCTGCTACAGTATTGGTCAGCCTGTTTCGCTGTCTGTGCAGGAAGTTCACTTCCACAGGCAGGAAGTTAATGGCTCTCTGAACATGGTCCGGACCGTGTGTCTGTGTTTAAGACCAATCTTAGTACCACTTCGGATGTTTTTCTCCCCGCGTTCGTCAGATTTTATGAACAGCTGTCAGTGACATTACACGGCCAGCTGCAGAGAAGGTGTTTGATCATCATCCCTCACTGCTCCGCCGCCTTCGATTGACAGACACCAGTGTGGCAGCCACACTGAGGTTCATGGGAGACTGATGATGTCATCGGTCAGTCTGTAGGGTTAAATCCACTGTGTGTCCCTGCTGCCGCTCAGTACTTCCTGCCTGCCGCTGTTCACAGATTACTGTCTTAAAAGAAGAAGGAATCATCTTCCAATCAGAAGCAGTGATGCGTCTAATCCCTTCTTAGTCTGACTAGCAGCCATCAACCTACGAACTAGGACACGTTATTGAAGTAATGTGCTACTACTGCCATATTTCCAACTTTTTGTCATGACTAGGTTCTTCCTCTCCCCTCTGATGAGCTTTTTCTATGTAACTCAGAGCCATATTTTATAGGTTGTCTGTATTGTTTTTTATCTCATTGCTATCGAGGTTTCCTTTGGACTTTCTCACCCCCGACCCCTCGACCCCCCCCCGGCCCTTTACTCCAAACATGACCAAAAAGCAAGGAGAAAATCTTCAGTCGTCACTGCCGAACCAAGTTTAAAGGACCTCTACAATGTTTACATGAAAAGCGAGTGGGTGGCAGTTCACCTGCGCTTCTTCTCATCCGACCACTTCCCTTTCATTCCCTTGCTTTCCTGAATCTTAGAGTTACTATTTAACTAAATGGGGAATCTTTCTTGCATGGTTTTCATATAAAATTCAATGTTTTGCTCATTTTTTACAATTCTTCTGTATTTTTATATTAAGTACTTTTTAATATTTTGGAGATATATGAATATATATGTATAGGCTGAAGAGTTTGGTGACAGTACAGTACATGAATGAGATGAATCTAACGTGGACTCTGTCTTTTTACAGCTCTCTAAATATTTATGCCACGTGTGTCGTTTTGGTCACCTGATGTTAGGGCTCAGAAACCTGCAGTGACTTGTTTACTTCCTGTTGGCCGTTCAATTCGAATCTCAACAATCGAGTCTCATCAGCCCCCTTTTACATGAGTATATTCACTTTATCTAAGATGTTGTGACACTACACACTATGTGATTTCACAGTTATCCAACTGCATTAGAGTTCAGCAAATGCAACGTGAATACAGCTAACTGTATCAAACATTAAATGGGAGTGTATAATTATTTATCCAGCCTCTGGCTTTCTTTGTTTCTGTACTTTGAAGCTACTACGACTGATTTCTTTGAATGAGTGGACTGATGCTGTTTTCCAACTGACTGCTGTCGGAGCTGACAACTTTATAGAGGATCAATGCCGTGTCCCGCTTCAGGCTCCGCCTCCTTTGAAGGGGCGTGTCTGCCCCCGTCCCAAAACGAGCTCCGATCCTATCAGATGGACTGAGAAAGTAACCCGAGAGCCAAAACCATGAAACAGACCAATGAGTTGCTTTGAACCTCAGTTCTGCCCAGAGCTCTTTGAAGTGGACCCACGAAAAACAAACCACAGTTCTCAGTCAGAGACTCGAGCAAAGTTAGACCTGGTCTCAAGTGGTCCACTCTACAACCTGCAGGGACCTACACAACCTGGTTAGACTGAAGTACCCAGCTTGCACTGGGTCAGGTCTTGGTTGCTCGTAACCAATCAGACCCGTGAACATCTCCCCCAATGTGTCTCCAACAAACAGATACAAACTTCAAGTTCTTTCCTTAATTCACTTAGAATGTCAGTATTCACAGATCCTTTTAGATAGTTAGGATGTTACTGACTGAACTAGCAGCTCAGAGAACAAATTTATGCTCTGTTGACGTTTTAATTGTGGTATTTGTGCAGCATAATGACTGTGAATAGCTGCTCACCTGAAACTTCTCTGATTTGATAGTTAGAACTGCAGTTTGCTGCTGCTGGGGCGAGGGGGGCCAGTTGAGGCTGTCTTATCATGACCTGGGGTGCGCCTGGACCACAGGTCGTGCCGTGTTAATGCAGACCAAAGAGGGAACAGTGCCACAGTCATCAGTCTCAGTCTTGTCTTTAATTTGGTCCCAAAATCAGACATTTAAAGGGGCGGAGCCTGCGACAGGACACAGCTGCAGCTGTAGATGCCATTGCCATTTTATACAACCACCAACTCCAGAGACATTTCGTGGGAAGAGAGCAGGACTGTTAAAGTGCTTGTGACATCACTTCCTCTTCCTGCCATGTGTCCGTTGGCTTTAAATGAGGCGCACCTTCCAAACGGGGATGCGTCTCTTCTTTGTTTAAACTGCTGAATCTGACAGAACACCAGTGCTTCTACAGTCAGTACAATGTAAATATTGTCATATAAGTGAATGAAGTGTACCTGCTGTCTGTGGCGCTGACAGGAAATGAGAGGGGGCAATCAGCCAATCATCACCCAGCAAAGCTTTAAGAATGTTCTGCCAAAGTCGTTCGCCCTTCTCCTTTCCTTCTTCTGCACAAGTTTGTTCAGGCAGTGCGCTGTCACGTCCGCCCCTGCCCCAGTCCTCCCTGCCTGCCCCCCTCCTCCCTGAATAAGATTGTCCCCCTGCTCTTGCCATGGCCTTGGTGTGGCTGAGATGGTCGTCTGTTGGACTGGTTGGACTGGTTGCCCTCACGTCTCATGCCAGGCGCACAGTACAGCTCCGCCATCAGAGACGCTGCAGACCTGCGCTCCTGGTTTCAGCCACGTCACAGATAAAACAGTGGAGACGAGACGAGACTCAGCAGTGGACTGAAAATCTTCACCTGGTTTTAGTTTTCGGGAGTTTCTGTTTTTCCGGAGTTTAAAACATTTCAGTTTGCCACAGTTTTCCAATAGGACTTCTGTACGGAAAAGGAACTCGCTTCTTATCCAGCCATCGTTGCATTTTGACTGCGTTGCTTCCTCTTCAGAGCACTGCCTTTCTCAGAACAGCTTCCTGTGGTCGGATATTAAGGAATTCTTTGGAGAACCTTCACATCCACGTCAGAGTTCACAAACAAAAAAAAGGTTCAAACGAACTGGAATATCACAGTTGGAACAGTCATAACCACTCAACATATGTATCTATATATTTATATATTATCTCTATATGTTTATATCTAGTATGTATATATGTTTACATATATATTAGATATAAATACATAGATATATATGGTTTCTCAGTTGAACTTCATTGCAAAAAAGACTGAAAAAGATTTGTTTTCTGTAATTACTATGATACACAGTAATAGGCGTTGGTGTTATTTTTGTATAAACATAATATCATCTATGTGGCATGCATGACATATATACAAAATTTGGTGGTTTAAAGCAATATGTCCAACCTGGTGCGATTGGTTCCGTCGTGTTCTGTGTAGCCTAAAGCCACTCTGTGCGAAAAGAGATAAAAAAAATAGAGAAACTGCATTTGGATAAAACTTAACTGTTCAGTATCTGTGTTCAATGTTCTGTGTTCTGCATGTTTTAGTATGGAATGAAACATCCCAAATGTTGACTTGTTTTCCAAATGAATCTCAAATACACGCCCCGAAACACGTGCAACACGCCACACGCATTCACACGCAGGCACACACACACACACACACACACACACACACACACACACACACACACACGCATGTATTTGCACTGTGAGGTGAGACACACTGAGGAAATTAAAACTGTGTGACTTCTAATGGATGGACTGACGAAAGATGAAATCCTATTTATTCCCATCGTCTCATTTATCCACACACAGAAAAACCATTTAACAGATCTGTCTGCTCATCCACCTCTCCGCTGTTTCATCCTCCCATTCCGCCACACCACACACACACACACACACACACACACACACAAACGCTCTGATTTCCAGATTCTCCTGAACTCATCACCCACTCATCTGTGCAGTGAGAGGAGGAGGGAGACGATGACAGTTAACAGGCCTGAAACATTCAGCATGTGGTTCAGGTAGGCTTTGGCTCTGCAGGTGTCGTCACGTCACCAATCTGTCGATCCTCATGACCCATCATCCTCCTCCTCGCTCCGCCGCTCAGGCTGGGGAGAAACACGAGGAGGATGACATTTGTCACTCACCTGTTCAGTGTCTGTCTGCCAGCTTTTAAAAGAAATATCAAATATCAAGATTTAGTTTATCCACCACAGCTCGCCGGCTGGCAACAGCTACTCAGCACTGTTTAATCTTCAGATTATTTATTTCAGTCAAAAGATTGATCAATACACAAAGATGATTTTACCTCCATGTGGCGTGCAGAAATGCTGATGAGTCGATCGACAGGAAGTTTGCGGCCTCTTATGTGTTCATGTTAAAAAACAATCAGGCTTGAAATCACATCACTGTCAGTCTGGCGTTCGATAGCTTTGTGCTGTGATGACAGATTTGTAATTCAAGAAAAAAAATGGCCCCGCTGTTAAAACTCGGGGTTTACACTTGAATCCACCAAAAGGTTTTGGTTTGATTGGATCTGAAAGTCTAAAACAGCAGAACAGCCCAAAAACTGCTCAAACCAAAGTGATTTTCCTCTTCTGCACCTGGACATCCATCTATAAATCAGTTCAGAAGATGTTCAACACGACTTCAACATTAGACCCGTATGAAACGTCGGTTTCTTGCCATTTACATCATCGGGCTGTAGAACTGGCCGCCGTGGTGCAGGTTGAGAGCATCCATGTGGAAGTGACTGTTGTGTTTGTGGTCCCGTCTGGTCCGAGTGCACTGAGTGTGTTGAAACAGTGGTTTGTCAAATCTGGCGGCGGGAGTCAGGACACACTGGGGTCGAGAGTTCCTTCTGAAGGCGACCACAGAGAAAAGGCCTGCTCTCTGATCCATTTTGGGTTGTGCTATTGGTTTTAATTTGTCGTTCCCCCGAGTGTGGAGGCTGCGATGTTTGAACCCTCCCTCACACTGCCAGAATTTATTGGTTTTGGACTCAGTGTAATGATGGCTGTAAACTGCATGCTGTCTCCTGGCTGTGAGTAGCCAGTGACTCACTTGGTCCAAGGCGCAATTTTAAAATACTGAATGAAGGTTAAATCAGATTTTAGTGATATGCCGTCTCCCCGAAGTCATCAAGTCAAATTCCTCAAAATTTGAATTGAGTTTTGTTTAGAATTCCCAGCAGCCCCTGCTGTACTTTGGATTTCGTGCTGATTAGTAAATATTAGCAGGCTAGCAGGCTACGGTAACATGGCGACCATGGTAAATGTTATTCCTGCTGAACATCAGCTTGTCAGCATCGTCATCGTGAGGCTAAACGAAGACGAGGTGACCTCGGTGTGTTCAGTCCCGTCTGGCAGAGTGTGAGCCTCAGCAGTGATGTGTTTGTGAGCCAAAATAAAACTTCCTGTGCTTCCGTGCGTGTCTGCGTGTGCGCATGTGTGCGTGTCAGGTGGGCTGTTGGCTTGGTGAAGGTACGTTTCCTCAGTGTGTGTGTCACTTCTCCCTCGTCCACTCTCATCCTGTCCGTTCCTATCAAACATCCTCCTCCTGTTTGCTTCAATCTATGCAACAGAATCCTCCAATTCGACTCCAGCAGTTCATCTGTTTCTCACCTTCTCTCCCTCACACTCTCACTCTGTCTGCTCGTCTCCGTCTCTATCCACTTTTTATTTTAGGTCTTTCTACAAACAGAACCACGAAACCTGTACATTGATGTATGTATGTGTGTGTGTGTACGACAGGTGCACACACCCATGTTGTTTTCTTTACTCTTTTGTAAGATATGATCGTGTGGAATGCCTTGGTCTTAGTGTCATGTCGTTTGAACTTAAGCTGAACAAAAGATGATAATCAAGCAACTGAGTAAAAGTTGTTACATAAGTATATAATATATACATATATATAAATATATACAAATCTATATAAAATAAAGCCATTGGAATTTGAAATAAATCCGTGTGACTTTGTGATTCTTCTACAGATAGATGTTTTTTAAATTTAAAGCAACAAAGAAGAAGAAAATGTTCCTTTTGGGTTGGTTTCTGAGTCCATGTGGACAAAAGCTCCTCCACCTCATGTCTTAAAGAGCTCGATGGGACTGTGCGCGTATTTGTTGTTGAACTGAGTGAAATAAAGACAGCGACTCTCGGTGCTTTCTTTATTCTAAACAGCTGTAAGTGCTGTGTGAGTGAACACTGCTTATCCTGTACAGGAGGAGGAAAGGACAGTTGTTTCTACACAATAAGTCTAAAAGGTTTTAAATGGAGCAGCTTCAACTCCACAAGATGGTGATGACAGGACAACAGATTTAAAGGTAGCTGGAGTTTATTTGTTTTCCTTCAGTCAGCAAAATCAACAATGAACTCATCCACTTCCATAAATCACCTGTACCTGCTTCCTCCGTGCTGCACAACTCTGTCATTGTTCAAAAACATTAAAAACACATTGATCAGCACTGTCGGACTGACTGACATGTTCCTTTGTTACCATGAACACACACACACGCACACACACACTGGAGTTTATTTGGACTCAGTGTCCCCACACACACACACATATGTACTGCTGGAAATATTCATAAATCATCAGACAGTAGTTTTCATATGGAGCATACACTCAGCGGTTCCACAGCAGCAAGGAAAAGCGTTCTTTAACGGGCAGAAACCTTGAGCAGAGCCTGACTCTGGGTGAGAGACAGTGATTCACTCAGAGAAGTAAAGGAACAGCAATGCAATGATTGTTGAGCAGGACTGAAGGAGTAGTTTTTGGTCTGAGATCACAGATCCAGACTCTACAGCTCCAGAATACCTGCAGAAAGCAGCTCAGTGCATCATGGGAAGTCCCCGCGCAGGCCCATATCAGCATGGCGATGGATGGTTCAGGGCTCAGCCAAGCTCACCTGAGCCATTCCTAACTATAAGCTTTATCAAACAGGAAGGATTTAAGACTGCTCTTAAACATGGAGAGGTAATAGGTAACAGGAGAGGAGCTTGGTAGCTGAAGGCTCTGCCTCCTATTCTACTTTTAGAGACTCTAGGAACAACAAGTAACACTGCATTCTGGTCCAGCGATGCAGAGGGTACTATGAGCCTCTTGAGATAAGATGGTGCCTGACCACTACAGGCTTTGTAGGTGAGGAGAAGGATTTTAAATGCTATTCTAGATTTTAGATTCTAGCAAAGAGATGCTAATAAAGGAGAGGTGTGATCTCTTTTCTTAGTTCTTGTCAATACACCTGCTACAGCGTTCCTGACCAGCTGGAGGGTCTATAGAGACTTACTGGGACAGCCTGATTAGAAGGAGCAATAATCCAGCCTACAAGTAACAGCAGCATGAACAAGTTTTCCTGCATCATGTTAACACAAGATGTGTGATTTCTGTGACGTTACATGAATGAAAAAAGGTAAAAATGAAAAAAATTGTTTTTTACGTGGGAGTTAAGGGACACGTTCTGATCAAATATAACACAGAAATTCCTGACAGTGGTGCAGGAGGCCAGAGTAAAGCCTTCTACAATGAGTATGTCTTTAGATAATGTTACAAATGTGTTTGGGGACAAGTACAAAAACTTCAGTCCTGTCTGAGTGGAGCAGCAGGAAATTGCAGCTCGCAGGCTTTAAGTTCAGCCAACTGCACTGTTTCATCTGCTCTGACTGAATTGTGTAAACATTTATAATATTTTCCAAGGAAACCATATACAAGGTAAATTTACTTGGTCCAGGTAAAGAACCCTGTGGTTCTCCATGACTAACAGTGAGTTAACTCTGAGGCGGCTCTCAAACAGGAAGTCAGGAAGTACTGGGAGAAAGACTAATGCATTGTTGGTTTTGGTCTTTAATGGAATTGAAGATTAACATTAAGAAACCTTTTATTGTCCCACAATGGGGAAATTGCATTGTTGCAACAGCAAGAGACGCTAATGAAATGAGAACAAGATAGAGAGGCAGACTGTTCCTGCAACAGGAGCCCTTTTAGTGATCGTCCTGTCGGATCTGATTTACTTTGAACAGGTTAACGTGGTAATATCCTCATTTTGTCACTTCTCTTATCAAAGGTAACTTGCTGCTGCTCTGTTCCACCATGAAGAAGTAGACCCATTGTGCATGATCACTGTTTGTGTAATAATTTGAATAATTCATGATCAAAACCCTTTGTAGTTGGCCAAAGTCATTTGGAAAGCTAATGAAATCGGTTGTTTCCCCCGAGCATGGCGCCATAGCGACTGTATATTTTCAAGAAGCTGTCTATGTCACACTGTTGTGTTATGTGTTCAATGTTCTGAGTAACAGTCGAATAAAGATGATTATTCATGGAGGCTGCAGTGGTAAGCTGCAGAAAGCTGCTGTGCCAGATTAAAATGCAGACATTTATATGGAGAACATCTTAGATCACTAAGTTACCATGGGAACTCAGCTGTGATCTGCACCTGTTACAATGAGCAATACCTCAGAGTCATTCCTGTGTGCCAGTAAATGATGATGACTGTGTTCAGCGCTTCAGAGAAGCATCATAACGACCTCCGGACACATGCTGACATTCTCACTCACTGGCTCCCGATCATTTCCGTTACCTCCGGCCCTCTGCACTGCAGCAGTGGACCCCAACCTTCATTGATCTGTTTATCAGAAACCATAATGTGTAAATGTTGTGTGAAATCACATTATCTCCACTCTGATCTGAGTGAAGAGACCCACAGGAAAACGTTGTGGATGTTAGCAGATGTTAGCTCTGACTTTCCTTTGGAGCCATCGTCAGGACAAATGCTACACCTTTATCTCCACAGCTACTCAGACTGTAGCTGTAACAAACTCTGCTGCCTCAAGGGGGTGCACACACTAGACAAATTCAGGTGTTCCCTCCTCTTGAATCTGCAGCTGGGGTGAAACAATACTTCATCTCTGCCAGCAGCTCTCAGCTGCTCAGTGCAGCGCTGCCACCATGTGGATACAAGCTGCTTTACACCGGGGTTACAAATCTAAGATGTGCTTAAATGCTGCGGCACAATAATAACATTTAAATGTGTAAATGACCCAGCTTCAAAACTGACTTGACAGACACTGAGATCTCTGATGTGGAGTGATTGCTTCTCTCTCTGGGGCATGTCCGACGTGTACTGTGCCTACTTTGATTTACAGCTCAGCTCTGTGTTAATCCTGCTGGTCCAGTGCACTTCACTGAAGCGCCTACTGATCCCAAGGTACCTCCACTTCTCCCCAACACTAAGTTAGAGAAACATTTATCAGCAGGGAACCATGACCTAACACTGCATTCCGATCAACACAGCAACACATGACTACCTGCAGCATTAGTCTGTTCCTCTCAGGGCTCCACTCTCAACCAGGTTCAGGACAATGATGGTGGAAGGACCCAGACACTTTACTTATGCTAAAATACCAATACCACACTGTAAAACCACTCTGGTACAAGTTAAAGGCGTGCATTGGAAATGCCACTCAGAAAAGGAAACACTATGAAAGAATTATTTCTCACAGTTTATTGCTCCAGTAGTACTCCAGTGCAGTTCAATGTCATATATATAGAGAGCTGTACTCATGCATTTGTCATGGTTAACTGTTTAAGCTCAAACTGTGACATCATGTCATGAAGAGTTACATTATTAAAGAGTTAGGACAGATGTTGTTGCTCGACACGGGTTTCATGAGCAAGAACAGGTGTTTGGGAGCAGAGTGGAGATGAGGAGGCCGCGTTCATCAGTATACCACCCCCAGGATCCTGAAGCTGTGACTACAAGGTAAAAATACTTAAAACCATGTTGCTTTACAGTGTTAAATGAAAGATAATCCAATGTCCCCTGTGACTGTAATATTTTTATATTATTAGGTGCATATTAGTATTATGTAGTGGTACATAACTGTAATTAGTGTAAGGAGTTTGGCCTGGACGTGCTCTATGGATACTTTGGATTACTTTATATGTTGCTGGGTATCTAAAATTCTAATAATATACCATCATTTATTACCTGATTGATATTTTGTATTAAGAAATCTGCAAAGTAACTGGCTGGCAATAGTATAGCATAGTGTAGTACAATATAGTATTGTACAGCTCAGTACAGTATAGTATAGTATAGTATTGTACATTATCGTATAGTACAGTACAATACAGTTTAGTATAGTATAGTACAGTATAGTGTACTATAGTATAGCATAGTACAGTATAGAATAATATAGTACAGTATAGTACAGTACAGCATAGTATAGCATGTATAGTAGTATATGCAGAGTCAGATCCACGGCAGCTGAACTTCTGAAGATCAGCCTGCTTTGCATCATCCTCATGCAGCTGTGGGCGTGAACAGCAAACAGAGGGGCTGATATCACTGAGATAAAATTACAGAACATTACAGGCTGCAGTGTTTCCTGATTAATGACAGTCTCATTTAGAAATGCATTAGATGATGAAATAAAAAGATGTTAGCCGAAAATGAACTTTAAATGAATCTGGATAAACAGACGGCGTCAGAGAAAGCATTTAATCAGCCACATGTAATACCACAGTGACAAGTGCGGCAAACTGCTGCAGCTATTTGTTTTAATGCAGATCAGTTACTATTTCTACAACCAATCACCATGACCACAGATACTCTGCAAGCACGTGTCAGTAGGTGTTCTCATCTGCGTCTGTGCTCCATCCTGGATCTCCTCTGAACCAACCCTACAGACCTCTGGAGCTTAAATCAGAAGAAAGGTGATGCAGAGCTGCTCCTCCTGAGTCTGCAGGGCACATATGAATTATAAATACAAGCTAAATATTTAAAACACACCTTGAATACAGTTTTTTAACTTTACCAGGTCCAGACCGATCTGATCAGCATGTGTGTCTCCTGCTGTGGGAAATGCTGATTAGCTTCTCCTCTTTTCATTTCCTTTCTCACCACTTCTCTGTTTCTCCTCTAACCATCTCCATTTGTCTTTGAATGTCTTCACACCGCCGTCATTTACTCTCTAATGGACTAAATCGCTTCACCTCTCTCCACCCACGAGCCTCCGATGGCAGTCTACATTTCTCACTGGGGGAAACTCGTCCTGGAAGGTGTTGTCAAGACGACTGTCTTTCTAACGGTGACTGTGGTGACACCGTGGCAACCAGAGACTCCAGTTTATTTGGGTTCATTAGTGTTGGGGGCGTGGGTTGCAATGTCAAGGAGCCGGAGAAGAGCTCCAGGCGACAAGCATCTTAACTACAGACGGAGTGCGTTTGGAAAAGTTGCGACTGAAGTGACAGTTTGCTGACGCTGAGTTTATCCACACTGACTCATTCCTGTGTGTCTGCACCCTCAACATCAATAAAACCATTCAGGCCCGTTCCTCTAAATTCCTCTTTGTCACACGCCTGAATCTCTCCAAGAGGAGCGGGTCGGATTAGACCGGAAAATAGAAAAATGATAATCCCTCAATTGAATTTCATCCCCCTTTTCAAAACACCTGCTTATGTAAAGAGTATGTATGAGTGTGTAAACCTCTTCCACTGTCACACCGAGGTGCAGGAGGCTCTTTGGGATTGTGTTTACACAAATAACCTGCAAAATGCTTGATATTTTCCCTCCACAGACACCAAGTCACATGTCAGGGAGATGACGGTGCTGACGTTTGTTTCATTAGCAAACCCACTTTGAATTAGTTGTGACTCTTAAACCCGGGGGAGGTCTTAATCGTCAGTGTATGTGTGTGTGTGTGTGTGTTTGTCGGGGGGCTTTATAAAAGGCCCGGAGGTCGAACGTCAAGTCAGTTAAGTGTCTGATCATCAGAAGAGCGTCTTTCACCAACAGGGACAATGTAAGTACCTTCAGAGGAGAGTAGGATCATTTAACGAAGCTCAGAGTGGGATTTTTATTTCATTCCACCTTCACTGTTGGTTGGACAGCTCAGTCCTCTTGTATAGTCGCGCTTTTGTTTTCTTCTCATCCGTTAAAAGCAGTTCTGTAATCATTGCCAGTCTGCGTGGAACAGACAGCTTTGTGATTGTTTCAGGCAGCAGAACGAACACGTTTTCTCGTTAAAGTTGAAAACGTCTGACTTTAGAGATGTAATGTATTGTTTAATTTAACAGTGGAATTCAGCTCTGGGATTCTTTTGTGTGTTGGATTTAATTTAAAAAAGAAAAACAGCAGCTTCTGTTTCTACTTTTAGGTTTCTGTCTTTAGGTTTCAGTTTGTTTGACGTGCAGGTCCAAATGATGATTGGGATGATGGACGTTTGCTCCATCACATCCCTCTCTGCGCAGACCGCAGAGACATTTACACGTACCTTTGGAAAACTGTAATTCCATTCAGGGGGAGGGCACTCTGATTGGCCAGCGGGTGGAGAGGGCTGTGGACAGCTGAGAGCTGTGGTCAGTTTGCGCCGTGATGAGACTGAAACACGTCAGTCGACCCTTCTTACTGCATATTTACAATTAGAATTAACTGGAGGAGGGAGAATGGATCCACGCGCTGGATTCAACTTCACAGTTCAGTGACTGAGGACTGAAAACAGAAACAACCAAAAAATAAAAACGAGCTCTCCCTCTGTTTGTGCTGCGACCTGCAGAAACCAGCATGTTGCTGCTGCTCTGACAAAATAATTAGAGGACATTAACACGACATTAACACTTTTTCCTCTGTGTGAACACTTCTGCTGTGTGTTTCTTGCTGTTGCGTTGCAGAAGATGCAGATGTCCCACAGACCTGTGCAGTGGCTCGCCGTCCTGCTTCTTGTCATCTTTACGACCGGCCAGTGTCAACAGAACGAGAGGTGAGACCTTTCAGCATCTGCGACTTAATAAATGTAGAGCTGGGAAAGTGTTTGGTGTGCACCAGCTGCAGCTCAGAGGATGAATCCGCCGAAAATGCAGTTTATTTCATTCATGAAGAGTCAGAAAAATATGAAAATGTTCACAAAAAGACCCAAAGAGAACCAGAATCAATGATAAGATGTTCCATCGTCCCGGCTGTAACCTCTTCATGTTTAACTGTTTAATGTTTTATGGTAAATGCATTTACAGTCTTTCGAAAGCTGCTAAATAATTTTAGTTGCTAATTATTACTTTTATTAGTTTCTAGAAATGTGACTTTGTGTGTGTGTCATGTTGTTTGTTTTTTGTTTAGTGATGTATTTGAAATTGCACAATTTGAAATGATCAGAAGAGAGCAATTCATCGTTACATTCATCAAGCCGGATGGTTTTCAGATGATGTAAATGTATACAATTGATTGCTATTGAAATGTCCACAGTGTTTGAATTTCACAATTACGTTTATTTAGTTACAAATCAGATTCAAGCCTTTCTGCCATAGTTTGGCTTCCTCTCGTGTTCTGAGCCTGGCTGAGGGCGCCCTGGTGCTCACTAACAGATGTTTCCTGCTCTCTCCTCCCCGCAGCCGCCGAGCTGTGACTGAACACCAGCTGATGCACGACCGCGGTCGAAACATCCAGAGTCTAAAGAGACTCATCTGGCTGTCCAGCGCCATCGAGGGGCTCCACACGGCCCAGACTCGCTCTGCTGCTTTCAACCCCACGAAGGTCCTGAACCTGGCTCTGAATCCAGCCCTGGTCCCTGCTGCTGGGAGCCCCCAGCCCACCCGGGTGCAGAGCCTCCTCAGAAACTTCTTTAACCCTTACCTGACCCAGCTGCCAGACAGAGAGCCCTAACATCACACCGATGCACTATGAAACTACCGCACACACACATTAAAGTCTGAATTGTTTCCATCATTTAAACTATAAAACATGTAAAAGCATAAAAACATTTCATATCATCAGACACACACTCAACATCAGTCAGTATGAGCACTGACAGGCCGCTCACTGGCTCATCACCTCATACTCATCTCCTCAGCCTCATACTGGCAGACAGCTAGACTGTTAGCTAGCCAGCTAACATGTCTGGGACAGAGTGAACAAAGTAGAATCTGCTCATCTCTCATAGCAACAGATGATGAAACACAGAAAACTCAGAGGCAAGTGTGAGCAGCCTGTCTCTATCTTGCACAGGATCAGCTGGAGTCACATCAGCCCTCCTGCACATACTGTTTAATGCTCATGCCACAGTTTATGGGCTCTATCTTCATCTGTCATGTGACTGAAAATAACCTGTTGATGTTTGTTGTAATGACATGATTTCATGGGTGCTGACGTAACAAAAAAAGAAAACCTTGAAATAATTTGACACAGCCTTGCTCTCTGTATCATCCTACTTACGTCTGTTCCATCTCCCACTCTTTTCATTTGAAGACAACGTCCAGCATGTGTCTCCTGTTTCAGAGCCGCCTCCCGCAGCACACTTGCAGTGGAACATTGTTCACCTTTGAACTGGGAAGTCACACCGGCAGCCAACAGAAACACTGACGCACTGTGTTTGGAAAGGGAGGCGCCATCACTTTGCCACAGTGTCGTCACACCACCAGGCTACATCCATCCACAGTTTACAGCCTGGGGTCACTCCACTCAGCATCAGAACCACCACATCAATTTCAGGACCGGGTGCAGTTTTATTGGAGAGAGGGCTAATGTGATTGAGTGATGCTCCCACAGACACACTGCACTTGTTTGATCGAGCCTGAAGATTACATTTATATTTCAACTCACAGCACACATTTCATTTGTTTTCCCAAAATACAGTCTTTAATAGAGTATTGCAGCATTTTGTCCTATCATAGCAACTCACAGAGACACTTAGTGACGGTTGAGGAAAGATGGTGGACCACCTAAAGCTGGAATTATGCTTCTCCGGGCTGCACAAAGGCAAATGTTCAGACACGTCTTTTATGCTTGCTGCATATGTAGTACAGTTATGCTTGTTTCCATGACTGTTCTGAAGCTGCCTCTCGACAGGAGCTGGATTAATCAAGCACCATTATCAGCGTCTGGGGAAAGCATATTTCCAACATGAACCCCGATCCTCACTGAACCCATGAATCCCGTTCTCCAGCGTTAAAGTCCTGAACTCCGTGTGTCCACCACCCACCTCGAGCACCTCTTTGTGACTGAAGAATCGCTGCCACTGAACTTAATGAATTACCTCATCACACATTAAGCAAACTAAAAGTATCTAACCCTCATTTGTAAGGAGCCAGACAAGGCTCAGCTTCGTATAGATTTACAGACTTAGTACAATGACACGTAGTATATAAGTATCAGGTAAAAAATAGAAAACAAATGTGTGATTGCAGGTGGCTGAATGTTAGCAGATATGCAAATTAAGGCATCCTGATATGAGGAAATGAGGTATGTATGGGGGGGGGTTGTTAAAAGTCATTTTCACACAGAATGAGCAGTATAAAGCCTTACAGACGCCACACCCATACGGACTTTTGAGTGCTGAGCTAAGCGGATGCCACGTGCAAAGAAACGTGTTTCGATCTTACTGTTTGTGTAATAAACAGTGTTCATCATCATCATCATCATCATCAGTTTTAATGCAACTGAAAATACGTGAAACGTGCCCGTGCACATTGGTCTGCTCTTGGCTGTAGTTATTAACATTGCTTGGCATGTGATGATGTCAGTGCTTAGTAGAGTCTGTGAACATGTTTCTTCTTTGTTCTGTTGATGAGCAGTGATTTAATCATGTTCACTTGTCTTATTCAGAGTAAACACACAGTACTTAAGACAGTCTGAACTCACAGACTTGATAACTTTGGACTAGTTACATGGATGATACTGATGAATATCATGTGACTGGTTAATTATCTTACTGTGTTAATTATCTTAAATAAAGAGATGTCTGGTTATATAGTAATGATATGAAAGCCTCGGCTCGTTTGTTTCCCTCCCTTTCAGTGACATCATTCTTCACTTTGGCCCCAGGTTTCATTGAAAACTCTATCTGTAATTAAATGTAAACCCTGTTCCTACAAGACACGGGTCCATATCTGAGAGACTGGATGGCTCAAGTGCTGCAGCCTTTCTCAGGTGTAGAGTCCGAGGAGCTTTTAATCACAGCAGTGGACGGCTGCCCTGTCTGCCCGCCTGTGAGGCCGAACTCAGGGCGCCGAATACGTCAGCACCACACCTACGCGAAAGCAACGCGAGATTTCCGTGATGGCTAACGTTAACTAGCTTGCCGTGACAACCACAGTGACACCGGTCGCGGTGATCCATCTACAGCAGCTAACGTTCCTCCGGCATTGTAAGTCTTGAAGAGAAACTGTGAAACTGATTACCCACAGCGGAGACCTGTCTGTCTGTGTGTCTGTGTGTCTGAAGCACACTCGCTGCCCCTGGACGGTCCGCGGCTCTCGTCCTTTAATCAGCCAGGTCAGTCCGTCAGTTCAGCAACATGCTAGCTGTCTTGAGGTTAGCCAGCTCAGCTAGCTTAAGCTAGCTGCAGTCATCACGGGAGGTGTCAACAGTGTTGCTTGATTTAATCAGTTTCCTAAATGGCAGGGGGCATTTTAAGTATTGCAGACATGAAGACGTCACAGTAGGTCACAAGGAAGCGGGTACGTTTAAGTGCCCAGACTGACACAAGTGTTCCGTAGCTACCTGCTGAGCCAACGTTGCAGCCAGCCGAGCTAATGCTAATCTTCAACATCAGCAGTACTGACGCGAAGTTAGCTGCTAGCGACTATGCTAGGCGGCGTTAGCAAAGCGCTGGAGCAGGTTGTTTGTTGTCAGCAGCTCATGTGTTGCTGACAGTCACAAGAAATAGTTTAGTAACACAGACACGGTGCGTCAAGTGGAGCCTTCCCACTGGCTTTGATATGTACAGAGTTAACATTTAGCTGATTATAGCCTGTTAATGCAGGTGTCTATGGTCTTCTATTCCGAGTGCATGTCACACATGTCAGGTAGTTTGATATCCACATGCCTGATGTAATGTAATCAGTCTTACTATAACACGTGTGACAGTTAACTGCAGCTTCTGATCATCGTGCCCTCGTGCTGACGTCCACTGGCGCCGTTCACGGGTCTGATCTTCACTCATTCACTTTCATCTTCAGTCTTTCTACTGATTAATCATCAGGCTAAAGATCAGCTGTTCTGTGGTTACTGTTTCTCCAAACTGATGATTTGCTGCTACATGTCTTTGCACTTTGAACTGAATATTGATCAGATTAATAACAGAGTAATGAACAGAGAGTAGGAGGATGGAAATAGTCTCTGGCTGTAGCTGTAGTTAAATACTTCATGGGTCCTGTGGAGGTGTGATGTTTACAGGAGAGTGCTGTGAGATTTGTTTCTTGTTTCTAGGTACTGACCAGCCTCATCCAGCTCCACTGTGGATCCTTAGCCCCTCCGGCAGGACAGTGGCAGAGCCAGAGCCAGAGCCATCGGGGACCAGAGCAGCAGGCAGCAGGGCTCCATGAGCACGACGGGGCAGCAGCAGGGGGGGGGCTTGCGTTCTCGTCGAGGCCTTGGCCGGGACAAGGACCCTGGGCAGGGCATGGGCATGGAGGCGGCCTGCTGGCTGGCCCCAGGAGTGTTGCGGAGGCTGATCGAGCTGCCCTCACCCCCCCTGTCCCGACACCAGCTCAAGAGACTGGAGGAGCACAGGTTCGTGTGGTTCCCTCTCTGTAGACGGAGACAACGTTAAACTTGCCCTTATATGGAGTTGTTTAATGTGATCTACTGTAGGTTTGTCTTGCTCTGTGGTTTAGCAGTGGTACGTTTGGAGCCTTGAGGTCAGGCAGTCTGATATGGATGGGTTCAGTGTGTGCTGAGTAAGGAGTGTCATATGCCACCCTCCTACATGAAAGAGGTGTTTGTGACAGCATCCCGATTTGTTGGACAGGACCCTATAAACTTAGCTGCCGTCAGGATGACTGTGGTTCTACTGACTCCAGGTCTGTTTATGGTGTCTACACAGTTTGAGCTCGGATATGTTTACTTACTGTTTCAGCTCAGAAAAAATCAAATAAAACAGTTTTTTATTATTTTAGTCAGCCAAGAAGTAACATTAGTGATATTCATAAGATAACAATAAGCAATAATAATCCATTATCAATATAACTGTCACATATAACATTGGAAAGCTTTTTCATTTCATGCTTGATCCTGGCTGCACAGTTGTCCAGCAGTGGTCTTAATAACACACTGTTGGGTAGCTGGGACAGTGATTTCCTGCTGGTCTGCTGATCCTGGAGCTGCTGTCTCCAACGTATCTGTCACAGTCCTGAACCCTGGAGGCCTCACTTCAGACCATTTAAACCAGTCAGTAGGAGAAGATGATGTGATTTCAACACTACTGTCCAGCAGCTGTCCATCAGTCACGCTCAACAACTGATGAAATCATCAGTGTAGAGAAAGGCTGCTTCTCTGTTGGTCCACGTCTTGTTTACTAACACATTGAGATCATACAGAGCAGCGTGGACCAGCGGACCAATGAGTGGCCAGTCTTTAACTGTCACCTGCTAGCCCTATTTTAGAAACTGTTAATTATGGAACAATCAGATTTGCCACTCTTGAATCCAGATTACAGCATAAAAACGAATACTTGTTCACCTGGACTGAAACTCAACAGCAGTTGTGTTTGCATCAGCCAGCCATAGTCCTGGTTTCAGTGTTAATCATCATCGTCGCCTGACCCTGCAGGTACAGCAGCGCTGGGCGCTCCCTGCTGGAGCCTCTGATGCAGCGTTACTGGGAATGGCTGGTGAGACGAGTTCCCTCCTGGATTGCCCCCAACCTCATCACCATCATCGGCCTGGCCACCAACGTCTTCACCACCCTCGTGCTTGTCTACTACTGCCCGACTGCCACTGAGCAGGTTAGTCGTTACCACTGTGAGCGTGAAACTTCCACCGGATGTTTCAGTGAGTTCCCCTCTCAGAGCTGCTGCAGGCATGTGTAGCCAGGTTCCTTTGGTAGCTCTACAGTGACTGAAGTGATGGTCAGCAAAACAGATAGAATTTCAGTCAACCAATGATTCAAAACAGCACTTTTATTAAAGACAGTACTATATTAAAGAGCAGTGTAAAACAGTGCAGGCAGAAGGAGACGTGGGTAAGTGTTCCTGAAGATGAGGAGATGCAGGTGAAGGTGCTTCACCCTCCGCAGTCTGAGTGGATCACAGTGCTTCTGTTTATCACGGCTGGTGTGGGGCAGAGCCTCTGTCTGTGCAGCCCAGCAGTGAGGGCCAGCGTCAGAGGCTACTCATGGGGCAGTTCAGAGAAACTGACTTCCAACACAACAATGAAGAGGGACGTGTGATGTTGGTAAAGCGTTTCTGTTGTAAAACACTTCTGGAATGTATATCTGATGTAGAAACAGGAGACTTGAAATCATATGTCAGCAGGCTCGTGACAGGGAGGTTATCAAACAGAAGCTAAGCAGCCTGGGATGTGAGGAGTGTGTGTCCTGGTGCCAGTGCTGTGCTGACCAGAGTGCTCTCATCATCGTCACATATCACTGTTTATGGATTGTGGTTATATATTGATGTGCACACAGGAGCTGGCAGTGACGGCTGCCGTCGGAGCAGGTGATGAGTTCTTGGCCTTTGGTTGTTGCGTGTGTTAGGTGTTTACTCTTGTGTGGATACTGAGAAGAGGTGAGGGTGATGCAGGGTGAGTGAGCCCTGCTCCATATCAGTGTGTTGTGTGCTGTTTCAGGCTCCTCTCTGGGCGTACCTGCTATGTGCTGTGGGTCTGTTTATCTACCAATCATTGGACGCCATAGATGGGAAGCAGGCCAGACGCACCAATAGCAGCTCTCCGCTGGGCGAGCTATTTGACCACGGCTGTGACTCCCTCTCCACTGGTGAGTCTTCTTCCTGTCCTGCGTTGTTTTACTGTGCACAGTGACTCTGAAGCCCTTTGACTCGTTGCGTTGATGCGTTTGTCCCCGCAGTGTTTGTGGTGCTGGGAACCAGCATAGCGGTGCAGATGGGTACCAACCCGGACTGGATGTTCTTCTGCTGCTTCGCCGGAATGTTCATGTTCTACTGTGCCCACTGGCAAACATACGTGTCAGGAACGCTGCGCTTCGGCATGTGAGTCAACAAAAGCTGCTCATCTTCCCTTTGTTTTGTTGTTGTTTTGTTTCTTAAAGCAAAAGATCATTTCTTCAACTCAGCAGAACAGAATTCATGTCTTAGCTGCTCTGTGGTTTCTTTCTTATCGCCGCCACAAATAACAGACCTGAGATTCAGGTTCAAGCCAAAAACCTTTATACTGCAAATGTTTGTTTATGCAACAGAATAGTCCAAATATCTTCAAATGCATCAATATTTCATGTTTCCTGATGACAGAAGCCCACAGAATACCAGTGATTTACTTAAAGAACTAAGTACACCAGAGTAAGACTGTGGGTCACCTGCATGTCCAGCAGATGGGATTCAGCAGCATCGCAGCCAGACGCTCCCAGCTCTGAGCTCGTGCATTCTCTCGTTTCTGTTGCTGCCTTGGTTAAGACGAGCACATTAAAGGTCAATTCAATAAAAAAAAGTCTTTAACCATTTTAAATCACAACTCTGAAAAAACAGAATCTGATCATGTTTTCTTCACATACAGTAAAACACGAGTGTGCTTCTGTCATGACATCCACTCATATGCAGCTAGTTGGTAGCAGCGTGGTGCGTCTGTGTGAACACGCTGAGTTAAGTGTGTGTTCATCACCTCCGAGCAGACCTGCAGCAGAACTGTGAAACACACCTGGTGGACATGAACGGGTTTTAGGCTGAGCAGCAGGAAACATGCAAACACATGTTGCTGACTGAATCAGACATGACCAGGTTGGATGTGCGGGAGGGGGGGGGTGGAGTAAACGTGGATGTGTTCTGTGTGTAGATTTGACATAACAGAGGTGCAGATCTGTCTAGCAGGATTACAGCTGCTCACAGCCACTGTGGGTCCCTGCCTGTGGAATCTGATGGTAAACATCCTGGCTGTAGCTGCATGGCTCTCTGCCGCCTCCCTCCACAGTGACCGCCGGCGACACCGAGTCACATGGACACTTTCAAATCAGTCTGATCTGCTTAAAGGTGCAGTCAGTAAACAAAAATCAAGAATAAAGAACAAATAGTCGGGAACATTATAATTAAGAAGAGGAGGATCAACACTTTAGATAAGGAGGGCCACAGCGTTGGAATGACCCAGTCTGAGTTCAGACCTCAATCCCATCAAAAGCTCGTGCAGTGAATGGCCTGAAACATTAAGACTTGCTGCAGTAGCAGATGTAAAGGGAGCCTCCGCCGTGTCAGCTGGGCACAGTGTGCAGACCTGTTCAGTCCGGCTGTGTTTATTTAAAATGTTCCTAATAATTAGCTGCAGTTTCACTCGCGTGTGTCGACTTTTTATACATACACTGAAACCCACAGCTGCTTGTTTCTGGGCCGCGCTGCGTTCAGGAACAGCAGGAACACTCATGTAACTCTCAGACTGCTGTGTGTCAGCAGAGGAGCGAGCGAGGCCTCACTCACTGCATCTTCAGCACAGAGGCTGCTCTGCTGGATGCTACCATCCACAAACAGCAGCGTCCCGTCGGCTCCGCGGTCAGCAGCGCGCTGTGCAGGGGGGCTGCAGGATGACTGTGTGCAGGTCGACGTCACTAATCCTCACTGTGAACTCTCTGCTTTCTCCTCCCACTCAGCATTGATGTGACTGAGGTGCAAATCTTCATAATAATCATGTATTTGCTGGCCGCCGTGGGAGGATCTGCTTTTTGGCAGTCACTGGTAATTGTGATCGCTTCTAATTCTTCCAGATTGAGATTAATGAAGCTGTAATTGTAATGATGTTAACGTCGATGTGTGAACGCTGCTTTAACTTTCTCCTTTTGATGGTTTTACTGTACTTAGTCTCAGAAATGCAAAGAATGTAGTGCTGCCTCTGTTCTCTGATATTACTCATGGTGCTGTCAACATGAACGTACTCACAGATGATCAACACCTCTGTCTCCTTTGCTTCATTTAATCGTTTGACTGTGGTGCTTCCCAGATCCCCATCCTAAACATCCAGATGAAAATGGTTCCGGCCATCTGCACTTTTTTAGGAGCCATCTTCTCCTGCACCAATTACTTCAGAGTTATTTTTACAGGCGGCGTGGGCAAAAACGGATCCACGATCGCAGTAAGTCTCCCGCTCAGCGCCGACACGCTGCCACGCACTGCTACAGTAACCTGTTGATGGTTTGGGACACACACACACACACACGCACCAGTTCTCACTGCTCGTACAGTGCGTCAGTGCTACCAGCCATCACCACCGACATGCGTGTATCGTGTTAGCGAAGCAGAGTGTAACGTCACTGCTCGTTTCATATTTTCTGAGTCAGTTTTATTTCTTTAGCCCAAAGGTGCGGAGAGAAATGTGCCTCAAACAGATCACATCTTCCTCCCGCTGAGTTCATCTCTGAGCCTTTGTAAACAAGAAACCCGATTGGCTGATCTGAGAACTGTGTGGGCTTTGAACAGAGAGGCATTGTGGGCTCCTCCTGGTCCCATCACTGACGCCTCCCTGCTCCCACAGCTCAGAGCTGTTTGCAGGCTTCTGGAGATGATTAGCATTCAGACTGTGAACCAGACTAAACAATCACATGATCAGGTTCAAACGTTCGCATGCACCCATCACTCTGACTGACATCAAGTCAATACATACTACTACACAGTCGCTACATGGTCGTATGGGCTGCATCTCAGCCGTCCAGCGTGCAGCACTGGATAAACACGGTGCTAAAGTTCATTTAGAAGCAACTTCACCATTAATTCAGATGCTCCTGGGACAAATAGCAGCAGCACTGTTGTTACATGTTTTATAGTTCATCCCACAGACTCTGTCTCTGCAGCGCCGCCGTACGTCTCTGTCACATTAACCCTCTGTGTGTCTGCGTCTGCAGGGAACCAGCGTCCTGTCTCCAGTCTTACATATTGGCTCAGTTATTATTTTGGCCATGATGATATACAAGAAGTCTGCTGTCCAGCTCTTCGAGAAACACCCGTGTCTTTATATCCTGGCGTTTGGCTTCGTCTCAGCCAAGATCACCAATAAATTAGTTGTAAGTCAGACATGCTTTTTCAGAGGGGGGCGGGGCCGAACATAAAGCTGCTGCAGCAGAGCGAGTCTGACCTCAGCTGTGTGTGTGTGTGTGTGTTTTTGTATGTTTTGTGCATCACACAGGTAGCACATATGACAAAAAGTGAGATGCATCTCCACGATTTAGCCTTCCTGGGACCAGGACTACTGTTTCTGGATCAGTATTTCAATAGTTTTATCGATGAGTACCTGGTACTGTGGATTGCGTTGGTAAGTAAACACGAGGCTTTGGATAAATACACTCACATGTTGTTTGGAATAAGCATTAAGATACATGTGGTAAAACGTATTATGAGTTATAAAATGCTAAAATGACATTATATTAAGTCAGATACAAACTTCATGAGATACAGATTGGACCGTGAGGCACAATGACACAGGTGTGAGCCTGAGATAGTAAAACATCTCACTGAAACAGAAATGAAATGATGGAACATTCAGTCGTGTATATATATCATCAAACAGCTTGATCTGTGAGACAGTTGATATGAATAATGGGATGTGTGTCAGTGGTGAAGCATCATGATGCGTACCATGTTTCCACAGTGGGGAGTGTTGCTCAAACAGTGACCGTGTCTCTCTCTCTCTCCCTCTCCCCCGCAGATCATTTCCTTTTTTGACTTGGTGCGTTACTGTGTCAGTGTTTGCAACCAGATTGCCTGCCATCTTCACATTTTCGTTTTCAAAATCAAGCCTTGCTCAGTGCTCAGTTCAGCCCCTCACTGAGGACCCGCCGGCCATCACTGACTCTGTCCCTCCCGTTAGCCGCACTCATCCTTTCCTCCCTGTGTTTTCGACGTAGAGATGCAGAGGACGGCGTGGTGTAAAGTATGTGCTTCTGCCAACTGAATGTGAGGACAAACGATATCTATTCAGATCCTGGAGTATTACTGTCTTTGTTTCTTCATCACAGTGCAGAACTGAATTTGTACCAGTTTCATCTTCTGCTCAGTAATAAGAGATCTCCCTCTCATGGTCACACAGCAAATGTTTCAGGAGTACAGGTGCTACTCAGTATGTTCAAGAGAGGAACTTCAAGTGTGTTTTAACTGTTCTCGTGCAAAGGAAATGTATAGGAAATGAATCCAACTCTTTGCTTTTCATGATTATAATTTTTTGTAATATTTGCATAACTTTACCTTTTGCTATTGTAAATACCAAACTGTTACGGTGTCTGTGCTTCTCTTTTAAGTTAAAAGTCCTACTTTGACACATTTATAAACCTTTTCTTCATGTCTATGATTTTAAAACAGCTTCGTCTCCTGCACGTTACAAAGCTGCATCTGTTGGGCGTCAGCAAACTGTTTTGGAGGAAATTCGCCAGCGTCGCCTTTGGTTTGGATTTTGTGTGTATTTATTGTCATGTTATGATATTTGCTAATATATTCGTTATGAAATTCCTAGTTTGGTCAACGTTTCACGGAGCTGTGTTCATCGTTCGCTTTGTTCTCTTATTGCAGATATATAATGGCACGTCACACAGGGACAGGCAGGCTGAACATCCGCACTCAGATCATGTCGTACAGATAAAAGTTATAAACTCTGAGCTGTCAGCTGTGTGGCTAAAGCAAGTTAGGCCTTTGACATCAAGTGAACTGGGGTGCTCAGGAGAGAAGCAGCACACTGTCAACACTGTCCTGCTTGTTGTGGCTTTGAGTCAGTTACAGATCGCTCCGTCAGCTTCGTCACTCCACCACCCCGTCACTCCACCACTCCGCCTTCTGTCACTTCTCGTCCCACGTTGGCGCCTCGTACTATTATCCTTTGTTTTTATTATTTCCAACAAATCCCGTGAAAAGACACAAACAAGCAATATGTGAGTTCTTCTCTAAACACTTCCACAGTCTCTCCCCGGCTCTCAGCCTCGCCCTCATTGGTTCCTGCTGCATGTGTAACTCTTTGAAAAGGCCAATAAGATTGTCACATTTGTCCTTACCTGACTCAGCAGAGCTCTGTTTTCACTGGTGGATTAGTTTTCCATGTGTGTGTGGAAGATCAAGTCAGAATCAACTAAAATGTGTGTGTTCCTGTATTGAAGGAGCACGTCAGCCAGTCCAACAGCGTCTCATTGTGTTTCCAACAGTATTTTGACAGTAATGGAGCTTTGTGGCTCAGTGACACAGACGGTGTGTGTCAGGAGGATCAGGCCGGCGTTGGTTTGGTCTTTTCGTGGGATTTGTTGACAATAACCAGGCTTCTGTCGTGCAGTGAGCGTCTGCCTGCTGCCATTAGTTATTTATAGGAACGTCACACTCCTCCCTGCGTCACCGGTGGAATCTTTACAGAACCACCGATTTGACGATGAGTTCATTATTGAGTGACACTGGCTGACATTGTGTTTCCTCCAAAACATACCTGCTGAAGCAGGACAGGTGCACCTGGGCTGAATGTGTGGGAGATGAGGTCACACGATGACATCACAGTTTTGAAGGTGATGTTTGATGAGAATCAGACCGAGCTTGTGTTCCCGACAGTTAATAAAAACCTGTTTATTCGAAGTGGCTGCTGCTCACTGCGCCTCCACATCCACCAACATCAACCTCTCCCGCCACAGCGCCTCGTGCTGAGTGGGTGTTTGTGTTGCTGCCCCTGCCTTGTTTTTCCGTGTGGAGAACCTGTTTGTGCTTGACAGCGGACATTAGCTCCTGGCGTTTTGCATTCTGTGCCTGTTTTTGTTTATTTTGTCCTAAAGTGTCTGAAGCTCAACAGAGAGTCGACTGCACTGAGTCATCAAGGTACAAAGCTTCAGAGCAGTGTCAGTGTCTTAAGTGGGGAGTTCAGGTTCAAGGTGGTTTGGTCGTAAACCACAGATCTGAGAGAGTCAGTGGGTCTGACTCAGGGGGTCCTGTCATACAAATCACAGACATATTAGTCCTGCAGTGCAAAGTGGTATCTTCAGATGGAATGTCAGGGAAATAACAGGAATAATGACATTTGGAGAATTAAGATGTGTTCTGGGAAAAAAGTGGAACACCATAAAATAAAATGATTTATAAGATAAAGCCGATGTGTATGAAGATGAAATTAAAGGAATGAATAAAACAGTTGAAAGAATATGGTTTAATTATTTAAAGAATGTAAATGTCTGACATGACTCAGTGGGACATTGAATTTACTATTCTGCCTATTAAACTGTATTAAAAGCAAGTCACATGATTTACAGAATAAAGCTGTAATATTTTGAAAAATAGTTTAACTTTTCAGAAAATATTTAAAATAAGCAGATATGTAATGTAATATGTATAGAAAATGCGACGTTTTTAAGGAGAAATCCAAAATGTAAGAAAAGATGTAATTTTAATATGTGCTCTGTATTTATGTCATTTGAGATTAACGGGGTGCTGTGACTGTTTCTGGGGGAACGATTAAAGTTTCAGTGCAACATTTAGAGAGGAAAAGAAAAAATGGCCAGCATAAAAAAATTCAATATTTCAAAAAAGACCTGGAGCAGGATTTTAGATTTTAAGATGTCAGTGTTTTGTAACATTCACAGAGAAACTTTGCGAGAGGACTCTGCTGCTGAGCTTTTCAGTGTAACTTTGAGGACCACGTGTCCACTCAGGATGGATTCGGCTTGAAGGCAGAAATCTTGGTGGGGGTCTGAACACGGCGCTCACTGATGCTTGGCCGGGGGAAATAATGCCTGTGATTTGTGTGAACCGACCCTTTAAATGCAGGTACATTTCTCCTGAGTGTTTTAATGTGACAGATCACGTGGGTGTAAATCATCGGGCACACTATGCACTAAGCAACAGTGTTACTGACTCCAGACAGTCGGTCCTACAGCATCACGTTCAGAGTGTTTCATCCTTTATCTCCTACAGTGGACGTCTCTGTGCGCTCATGTCCGTTCACACCGGGTGTTTCAGGAGAAAATGGAGTGATGTCCCAACCTGCTTGTGTACCATAGTGCTGTACAGTTTGTACTATAACTGGAGAGTCTTTGTATAACCCACAACTGAATCATTTCATAATAACTGTGAGATACAGCATTAACAGCTCATTTCCATGTAGTTGCTGATGTCAGGTCAGCTCTCTCGTCGTTACTAGTAAAGTTTGCCTTAAACAAGTTTGTTTTCCGTTGTTTTGTACAGAGAAGGAGCCTTTCACCATGAGCATGTTGTCACTGTGTGTGTGTCTACTCCAGAAAGCTTGTGTACAAGTTTGTCTCCTGTTGGCCAGACTGCCAAGCTCAGGTATATCACCAGTGTGCAGAACAGTGTGTTCTTAGCCCAGCACAGGAAAAAAATAGAAGAAGATCACCTGACAATCTCTCCTTCACTCACCAATGCAAATAAAACCCATACTCCCACCTGGAAGCAGGGTTCTTCTTCTGTGTTTTACTGGAAAATGTCACATGGTGGATTTGTGCCCTTCCTTATCTGTCCAAAGCCAGGCATGAGATCTGTGCTGTATAAAGGAGCAGTCCAACAGGTTTTGACGCATTCACTCTGTGGGGGACAGAGAGGCCCTCAGTGTCCACACACACACACAGTCTGAGGCGAGTTCCCGCTAAAGATGCCGGGGCTTAGAGTTGTGTCAGATATTATGTGCCCCCTGTTTCAGACTGCATTTCTAAAGGAATCGCCAAATCACCAGGGCTCATAGCTTTTAAACAAAGCAACTGCAAATGAGTTTATACGTAACAAAATCAGCTGGTTAGCTTAGCTTTACACAAAGACTGGAAGCAGGAAACAGCTTGCCTGCCTCTGCCAAAAATCACTATTACCTTTCAGAAACACGATATGAGGATAGGAAAAATGCAAAGGAGCAGTTTTTTAATATATTGGGACTATTCGTTCATCATGAACTGGGTGTTTCCCTGGTGGTCTGCCAGCTCGGCCACATCAGCGACCCCTCGCAGAGCCCTCAGTAAAGTGGCAAGTTGTGGCGTCCACTTTGTGGTTTTTGCAGGGGTTTAAGGAGATCTTATGAGGCGCTGCACTTTGCTACATTTGAACACAGCAGGGTGTTTGCAGTCTCTGTGCTAAGCTAAGCTAACATGCTGCTGGCTGTAGCAGAGAGACAGTGGTCTGAAGGTGAACCAGCGCACAGTGCTGCACAGTGTGGACTACATCGCCTATGCACAGTGTAGAAAGGTATGTTTGAGGATGGTTAATACATCATTTCCACTGGAGGACTTGTTTCTGTGTTCAGGTATGATGAACATGAACATACACTTGAAAAAATAGAATTATATTAGAAATAGTGAATGCTGAAATACCACAAAGCCTCTGTTGAACATCCTGGAATATTCAATAGTAATGTATGATCTCATCCACATGTCACACAGAGGCCACACCTCTTCCTGTTCCTTCAGGCTCACCCAGGAGGCAGAATTCAGGACAGCAAGATTAATATATACGTTCTGGTTTTGCGTGAATATATCCCTGGCAGGAGTTGAGGAACGAATCAGGTGGGGGTTGACAGAGAATGGAAGTATGGGAACGTAAACTGAAGGAAAGCATGTTTTTCTGTTCATCTTCAGATTAAAAAGGCCTGACTGATCTGGATCTTTAAGAGATTCTGTTATAATGCACAGATTGATGCTCAGACACTGTGGGTTACATCTGCAACATCCTGCTGGACTGTGTGAGTGTTGGTTTTCCTTGAATGTTACAATTATGATACAGGAAGGGCAGATTGTGTTGGAGGCCGTCAGGGTCAAAGCACAGTCACTTCATTCACACCCTGCATGTTTCAGGATGGTGTACGAAGAGATGAGGCGTGACGGTCGTGCGTTACCTTTACGTCCTGCAGAGGGCGGTAATGCGCCTGGTGGCGTCCGCGCTGCCGGATAACACAAGAAGTAGAAAATGATGACCCGAGAGCATCTGCGCATGCGTGCTTTACTTCGGCTTCTCCAACAGCACTGAGGCAGCGTTTAAAGTTGATCTGCGAACTGAGGCGCATCACCGGACCCTGGGGTGCACCGAGGACCGGTAACAACACCAGAGCCACGGCTGGGGCTGGCAAGGCGCGATTCGCGGAGTTTCAGCTGCCGTACGAAGATTATGGCGACCGGAAGACGCGAATAACGTGAGTGTCGTTATGTTCAACATTAGTTCTGAAGAGACCGTCTGTCGCTGAGGCTGCTCACGTGATTATCTCCTCAGGCCAACAGCTGTGTGCTGGTGCAATCACACACACACACACACACACACACACACACACACACACACACACACAGCTAAACTGTGTTTACGTTAACTACCGTAACTAGCGTGAGTAACTAAGGGTGCGATCTCAGGGTTGGAGTTTGGTGTGTGGGTGATCGCGGTTCCCCAGAATAACACTGAAGTGGCTTCTTTGACACGCCTCAGTCTGACTTTCAGTTTCACTTCTCCGTGAAATCACGGGGACTTTCCACAACTGTGATCCTGCATTCGGTGAAAAGCAGCAGTTTCACCTGATCCTGAGAACTGCAGCTCGGCCCTACAGTGAAATCCAGTCAGTGTGTTGTGTTGTGATCGCCGTGTGACTCGCTGTGCTGGGATCAGTTAATCTCCAAACGACCCTTCAGCAACACTAAGAGATCAGGTAGATCCATCTTTGAGACCTTCCGGGAACCAGTATCCTCGCCTCGGTGTGTAACCAATCAGACTCTCCGATCCCAGCAGGAGAGTGTGTGAGGTGATTAACATCGTCGCCAAACGTGATGGCTCTGGCACAGGCATCTAAAATCAATGAACAGTTGACAGTTACTGTACATCAGCATGTGTCACAGTTTGTGTGTGTATCTCTCTGTGTTGTGTACAGGACAGAGGGAACCAGCAACACACACACACACACACACACACAGTGAGGCGGTCATGTGGTGGTTCCAGCAGGGTCTCTGCTTCCTGCCGGCAGCGCTGGTCGTCTGGACGGCGGCCTCCTTCATCTTTGCTTACATCACAGCTGTGGTGCTGAGACATGTGGATCCCGTGGTGCCTTACATCAGGTGTGACCAGACACACACACACACACACACACACACAGACAGTCTTCTTTCCCCTGTTTATTAAAATAAACCACACTTCTCTGTTTGATCTATTCTGTTGTGCATGGCAGCGACACGGGAACGATGGCACCAGAGAGGTGTGTGTTTGGCATCATGCTGGATGTGTCAGCCTTCTTAGGTAACACACACACACACACACACACACACACTTTCAAACTGATTTTGTTCATTATATCATTTTAAATATTCTGCTTAGAAATGTGTGTGTGTCGATGTTAATAAAAGCTGATGTTATTTGACTCTGATCATTTTGACTGATTGATTGGTGTGTGTGTGTGTGTGTGTGTGTGTGTGTGCGTGTGTGTGTGTGTGTGCAGGTATGGCCACAGTGTATGTGCGCTACAAACAGGTGGAGGCTCTGACAGGCGAAAACGAGCCCAAGCTCAGCAGACTGAATCGCTTCGGGCTGCTGCTCGGCCTGATCAGCTCCTTCGGGATGTGCGTGGTCGCCAACTTCCAGGTGAGTGATGCTGGTCCTGGATCTGTTCACTCGTGCACACTGTGTGAAGTGTTGAGTGTGTCAGCAGTGAATCTGTGTGTGTGTCTGAGCAGAAGACCACACTGTTCTCCATGCACCTGGTGGGGGCGGTGCTGACCTTTGGGGTCGGCGCTCTCTACATCCTGGTTCAGACGCTCCTGTCGCTCCGCATGCAGCCACACATCCACAGCAGGACCACATACCTGGTCCGCCTCGGCATCGGGGTCTGGACCCTGTGCAGCATCATCAGCAGTATCCTTTCACGCTGTCACCGCACACACCGACTCCAGACCTTCATATCATCTGAACTTTAGAGAAGTGGTGGAGCTTTGCATCGAGGTTCTGCTTCGTGTTTTTGACGCGTCATCGACATGTGACTCAGAGACAAACATCGTGACTGTGCAGTTCAGCTGTGAGCTCGCCTGCGGGCGCAGAAGAAGCAGCGCGTGCTCTCATTCCCTTTTACATTCAAGCGTCGACGTGAGAGAGAGAGAGATGCTGTACGCTCTGAGTGAGAACAGCAGCCGCGTGTGTACTGACGCACACTCTCCTGTTGTGTTCACGCTGTGTTGCCGAGCAGTCGGCTGTGATCCTTAGCAGCATCTTCTCCTGTCAGTGTTCATATCATCGGTCATCATGTACAGCAGTCTGGCAGGAGTGGACGTCCCTCGCAAACTGCACTGGACTCCTGGTGAGACGGTCAGTAGCTGTCTGTCTGTCTGTAAAATATGACCGTGTTGTTTTAAATTTAAGCTTTATAAGAACTAAATGAACTCATTGCACCTCTCGGGTACTGATGCTGATGCTCGTTGCAGCACCACCTCATCCTTGATGCTTGTGTCTTGTTTGTTTTCAGGGTTACACAGCTCATATTATCAGCACCGTGTCTGAGTGGTCCCTGGCCTTCTCCTTCATCAGCTTCTTCCTCACCTACATCAGAGACTTTCAGGTATCCGTCTCGTCCTTTCGCCCACACGGGTGCTGCTGATGGTCTGGTCTGTTTTGTTTGTTGTATTTACTGTAAACGACCAGACCAACAGCTGTTAGCGCTGAGGATTAGGTGAGAGCATTATTGCTATATGCATGTACAGACTGCTTTTAGAGCCGTGTGATTCATGAGCGTGCCACTTTCTTTGCCTCCTTTTCAATACAGAAAATTAACCTTCGAGCTGAGGTGGACCTGCAGAGCAGCCACCTGTACGACTGGCCGCACGGCGTTGTCGCGGCGTCGCACCAGCACAAACGCGAGGCCTCTGAGACGTCCCCACTGCTGGCAGGAGGAACGTGACCAGCAGCAGAGCGTCCTGCAGGAACGGCCTTTCCACTGACTCTTCTCCTTTTCCCAACACGTCTGAAGACTTTTTATACGGACTTTCTTATTACTGGTGCGGCAGCTCTTAAAGGGCCAGTACACCCACTCACATAACCCCACCGCTGCACTTTATACCATTTATACTGGACGTTAAAGCCTCAAATGCTCCACTGCGGTTTTCTTTGTTATGCATTGCATCTGCCCTTCATCCGTCTACACATATCTGCTGCTGTGGCACATCCTCACACTGGGCGTCGTGCGTACAAAGTATTTAAAATGAATGATTGCACACGATTATGGGACACAAGGCCGCTTCGTGTTTTCACCGTTCGCCTGATCAGCCTGTGCTTTCATCAGCGTTGCCGTTTAATTTTCCAGATGCTTTACTTTGTCCCAACGTGTTCCTCAGTTTACTGTGAACTGAAGTGCGGCTGTGCTCCCCTGCAGGTGGCGCTGGTCAGCAGGTGCGGAACTGGTTTGATACTAACTACACAGCTTCCCCTGCTGGAGAAACAGCAGGTTAACGTGTTGCTGCTCAGTAAATATAGTTTTCCTACTAATTCATCCAGTTTGTATCCAGACAAACCAAACCCAAACTAAAACACGTTAACTTTGCCAATAAGCAATTCTGCTTCTGTTGCACTGAATAATAAAAATAACTGGCTTAAGCTTTTAATTCATCCATTTATGAATGCTGGTTTTAATGCTGCTTACACCCGTGCATTGGCCTGCGTTTGTCTACTGCTTTGACAGACTTTAAATTGTGCGTTACTGACATCCTCATACGAGCCAGCGGTCGTCCTCTTCACCACCTGTTGGCACGCGCCCGCCTCTGTCGGTTAGTGGAACGGCCTGAAACGGTGGGCAGGAACACAGCCGTGTCGGATATGAGGAGCACGGATCTAACGTCCACCTACAGAGACTCCTGTCAACAGCAGCTGCCCTTCAGGTTGAACTGTACAGTATGTGGAAGTTACACTCTAACTTGACTGCAGTGGGAGGATGATGTTGCCCTGCGTCTGCTGATAAAGCAACTCAGCTAAATCAGCAAAGGTTTACAGTCACTAACATCTCATCTGAGAAACACTAAATGAATTTACTGCAGCTGGTTAATCCTCAGGGATTCAGCATCCTGGATCCTCCAGTGTTAACCTGTTAGAAGTTTACAACCTGCCAGGTATCACTGAGGGGTAAAATTAACTCAGCATTGTCCACACATGGTGCAGTTAAATCAGACTGTGTCTAACAGTTTCTACAAAAGCTGAACATTAGAACCAAGGAGGTAGCAGGATACTAAACTGGCAGCTAACTAACTAAACCCTGTCAATACACAAAGTGAAACGGCAGCACCCGCAGTGCTCTGAACACTAAGTTATTCTCATCAAACCAACAGTGACCCGTTTTATAGGAAAGAGGAGTCAGTGACAAGGCCACACAGCTGGAAGCAGTTACATGACAAGCTTTAGTTTTCTCATAAAACTATGACATTTCTATGCAAAGCCAGTATCTGAGAAGGTGCGCCCCCTGATTCTGTTTAAGAAACAAAACGAGCAGAGCTTCAGTGAAACGCTGACACTCAGAGTGGACAGGCATCAACTTTGGCAAACTGATTCGGACCCACTGAAACCCTGATTATGCACAAAACATCCCCCCTGCTGCGTCAACCGGAGCAGAATAATATACACATTGTTATTCAAATGAATGGCTTGAACATATATATACATACAGTCAGAACAATAAATAACGACATGGACGTTAGACGAGCAGCTTTGTCTGTTAAATTAGCAAAATTACAGTTAAAAAGAAAGAAGCTGCTCCTGACAAACGACGTGAGGGGTGAAAGTGTGATAACACAGGCCTGGAGATTTGCAGAATCACCATATATGTCAGAACCGTTCCAATCAAGAAAACTGCTGACAGAGCGTTCCACCTGAGATGATGAGGAAATGTGTGGTTGGGTGAACTGTCCCTTTAACACCGAAGACAGGACCAGATGAGGAGCAGCATGTGAGGCTGCAGGCGTGTCCCCCACCTTCAGGAGGCAGCGAACGTCCAGCAAGTCCCAACACCAAGTTCATTAAATTCGTAGAGAGCTCTCCCAGAATGCATTGCAGTGAAGACGAGCCGGAGCTGGATTAACTGGGGCTGAGAACGTGAGCTGAGCTGTCCGTGTTAAAGACAGGTTTATTAGAAGCTGAATGAATGCAGGAAGCACGTGCAGCGTGTGTTGACGGCATCACCGGCTGCAGCTGCCCTGATCACCAGACTGGATGTCAGACACTGTTCGGATTAGCTGCTGAGGAGAGTTCACCATGTTCTAATCTGCAGTTTCTAGGAGCAGTTCACTAAGGTTGATTGGAGTAATGTGTCAGTTTAAGTCCACACACATCAATATGTCTTCAATCATTTGAGTCACATTAACGTCTCTATTGTTAAACCCACCACCAAAGCTCAGATTGACTAGAAAGAAACAGGCATCACTGGGCACGACACCACACCTGTGCTGAATCACTGAACTAACTGTAGACGTGAAACAGGGCAATGTCGACACACTCAGCAGTGTTCCACCGCCCTCTGAAAGAGAAGCGAACCCGATGATTTCATGTTTTTAATTGCTAGAGATCTGCTTGAAGCGATGGCACGAGCGCAGCACAGCGAGCTGCAGAGAGTTTAAAGACCCAAGATGCTCTGCTGTTAAACACAAGGACAAGGGGCCAAAGAGTCACGTCTAAGTCCTCTGACCTCGACCCGTGAAGAGTCGTGTGCAGTGGTTTCCCAGTTCTCCGAGGACGCTGGGAGGATAACCAGACAGGCCGGGTGTCAGAAAAAGGAGGAGGGGTATAAGGCATGAGTGGGCGGGGCCACACAGAGGCCACACCAGCTCTGCAAACGTGTCAGCGTGAAGTCGAACATTCACAGCCGATCCGCACGCCGCACCCCAGTCCTGAACGCTGTCCTGCTTCACATCGCTCCGCCTGAAGGCTAAAAGGCAGATCCGTCACAGATGATGTTCTGACCTCGGCCGGGGAACAGCTCCATCTGCCAGTACCGGGGGTCCGCGTACACTGCAAGGTCAAAGGTCAGAGGAAACAACCGTCAACTGAGCGTGCACACCGGACAACTGCAGCAGTCACATGGGACAATCAGCTGTTCCTGGGGTCAGGAGAACAGACACGTGACATGTGACACACTATAGACTTTATTACACTGATTACAGTCTGAAAGGACGTAGTTGTAATACAGCACAGGCATTCAGTCTGACATGTGACTGTGAATGTAGTGTCAGTGGTAAAACAGTAAAAGCTGGATCTTGACTTTCATCAGCTGAGACAGATCGAGTCCAGCATGTGATGCTGTCAGAGCGTGTTTGTGGGCAGACACAGGTGCAGCAGGTGTTACCCATGTCTCCAGGTGTCAGCCACAGGTTGAAGGAGCTGCAGTGTTTCTGGCAGCGCTGAACGGGCAGAACTCGAACTGTCGGAAGCCCCTCGCCCACCACCAGCCAGCCAAACACCCCGACACCCTGAAACACAGTCTGCTGTCAGTGTACGCATGGGAAAAACCTGCACAGTGGATTGTAAGGGTCTGACTGTGCTTCCATTTCAAGTAACAATAACACCGGTCTCCTGTCTGGTCCTCAGTCCGTCTCAGTCTGCGCGGGGATGCCTGGTCATGTGAACTCACCTTGCTCTGGGAGTTTGTGCTGTGGGTGACCAGGCAGCGCTGCACGATGGTCCCAGCACTGTCCAGCAGGGGGCAGAGCTCAGCCTTGGGGAAGAGCCACCTCAGCACCTTCTCTCTGGTCCCGGAGCTGAACCTCCTACAACACAGTCACAACCGTGAAACACCGCTGCTTCCATGTGGTGAGTGTACAGGCCGAATTAACCAGCCCAATGTGACAGATTCACAGTAAGTACAGTTCTATGTGCTGCAGTGCTAAGTGGTAAGCAAAGGATGTGTGGAGGGACTTTTTATGTGTGAGTTGTGATCCAGTAGATAATCTTAAAAAGACACAATCATCCCATTTTGTACCGAGGACATGTTTATACAGGAAGTAGAACTGGGCTCTTCAGGACTAGTGCGTTGAACTGAAATTGTACCATAGCAGAGTGAAGTTGGCGGGTCCTTGTGGGAGGCCGAGGTTGTGGTTCTGTACGCCATCGTCCTCCTCCAGCAGAATGGACATGGAGCCTGAGTGGGCCAAGTAGAGCTCCTCAAGCTGCTGGCGCTGTACACTGAGGGCCTCCCCGCCCTGCAGACACCAGGATGAACAGATGGACACCAGTTCAAATGAACAGAACCAAAGGAAGTGGCTGAATGGAGGGCACGCCACTGCTAAACATCATGAAATGTGAATTTACTTCACTAACTAAGTGACTCCTCACACTCTGCTCACTGTGCAAATCAAAATGACTCAGTGTCTCTGTTGATCTCTGACCTTGAGCAGGACGAGCTGCGGCCCTCGTCGCAGAGTCACGGTCCCTCTGAGGCTCTCTGGGACCTCCAGCACCGAGGAGATCTCTGCACAGCCCGAGCAGTTGACCAGATTCTGCCTGAGAGAGCCGGCGCTCCACCATTCATGGAAACCTGCAGAGCACACAGAGTTGTTTGTTCCCTAAAAAAGAAATGCTGCAAAAGCGTGGGTGGTCTTTGATTCAGGCGACACACACCTGCACCCAAAGGTCCACCTCACTGTCTGTCTTAACACTGTGTCTGGGCATCGGTCCCAGCAACTCAGCCAGTTCTTGTGACCGGATAAAACAAACATGATCCCCAACAGCGAGCGGGTAATCAGCCGAGCAGTAACAGTGGAAGGAGCCGTGTTGGTGAGAGCATATTGTTTTAGGAAACAATCCAGGAGAGTCAGATTCATGAGTCTGAAGGTTTATCAGAAAACACTGCACAGCTGTTTAGAAAAACAGGCCCGTGACTCTGGAGAGTTATCAGGGCTAGAAGGTCAGCAGCAGACATACGCTGTTCACATAACTGACCGGGGATGTGTGCTTGCACCCTGCTGTGTCACCAGACTGGCCTCATTCGTCATCCATTTGTCATGCATGATTGAAATCAGTCTGAAGTTGGTTTTACTTGGGTGAGGCGACACTCTGTGATGGGGCCAATGTGTGTTACATTAAGTAATGTTTGCATTGTTAAGAAACCTGCAAGGACCTGGCACTTTGTAAAATACTGAGCTTGTGTCTTTGTGTGTGTTTCTGGGTGGAAAACGAAACAGACAGAGAGACAGATGGATCACGCTGCACACCTTGCAGGTTGTACTTCTTGGCGATGGGCAGGGACAGCAGGCGGACGTGGCTGAGGGGAGACGACCAGTTGTAACAGCCCAGGTTGACCAGGCCCAGCTGGGGTGTGCTCTGGGGATATGTGAAGGCCAGCACTGCCACCAGCAGGAAGCCCACAGCCACCACAAACTGCAGAGGCAACAGGGACATTACCGACACTGATGTCTTCAACAGTTCGCACCATTTTAGTACAAAACCGATATACAGAGATTGTTTCCACAGTGGAAACATAAAGACCTCATACCAAACCACACATGGATCCTGCACTGTCAACAAAGGGAAAAGCAGCCAAATCTTCATACTTAAGAGCTGGTAATCTGCAGGTTTGGCATTTTTAAGTTATAAAGGCTTATATTTTCTGTTCAGCAGAAGATTTGGCAGTGTGATGTTTGTGTTAGCAGGCTGACCTTTATGGTGGCCCTCAGGATGGGGAACTGTGGAGGTTCTCTCCTGGGCTCGTTGGTCTCCAGGACCTGCTTGATGAACCTCTCGATCTCCCTCTCCGACATGCCATAGCGGTAGCCTGACTGCCGGAGGATGTCGATGCTCTCGGATAGCTTGTCATAGATACACGGCTCGCTCATTGTCGTTCCCATGACAACGGCAGTGTCGGTGGCTTTTTCGGTCAGACGCGTTGATTTCCAGCTGCTGCAGGCTCCAGAAGCATGTTGTCACCTGTGAGGTCATCTGAAATGTCACTTCAACCCCCTCTAGAAGCAGTTAGCTATTATAATGTACATGATAAATGGCTTTGGCCGTACACCTGACAGTGTAACATACCACAGTCACAGTACTTTATAATACTGTATTCTTCTTAATTGCTTTGAAATGTTATTTTAAGTAGCACTACAGTCTGGGATGCTAAACACTTCTATAAAGACACAATCTGTTTGGCTAAACAAGCTGCATTTACGGATTTAGTGCAGTGTAGTTATCCACCATAGTAAATCTGAGCCTGCGGGTTACCATAGAAACAGTATTGATGCCTCAGATCCTCTGAGCAGCTGAAACTAACTAACGTAACTGACCTAAACTCACCCAACCCGATTTAAATTGATGACTAATACACGTTAAAACATGTCGGATCATGTAAACAGAGTCGACGTTATCAGTGGACATCACAGTAGTGACATTCAGGTGTTAACGTCCCATGTGTCACCGTGTAAAACAATTAACCGACAGGAAACTAATGTGTCTACACAGTCGTGTCATGTTCAGTTAACAGACTGACAGGAGCTGCGTCAACCACCGTCGACCACATCTAATGTCGCACCAAACCAGCGAGACGGCACCATTTAACTTTGGTCGTCATCAGCATTAACACTTCCGACTGAACTGACATTAGAGAAGTAAAAACTAGCTATGTTCCTACCGCAGAGCTATCGTTCCAACTCACAGCTGACATGTTAGCTTGTGCTTGCTAGCCTGGGTTAACACATTGTGTTTACGTCGCTTAAAGAAAACGACAGAAAACCAAAGTCCTCACCTTACAGGCAGAACCGCCGCCGTGCTACGGCTCTCCTCTTTCTCACTTTACGTTTCAAGATGAAGGTATTTTTTAAATAAACTAGCCTGGTGGTTATGGAGCAAAGGTGCCACAAACAGCCAAGACAGGGTCATCTACTTCTGCTGCTGTTGGTTTACAAATCGGTGCATTGCTGCCCCTACAGGTGCGGAATATACATGACAGCAAGTTATTCAGGAAATTGAAGGGGGCAAATAAGGGTTAAAAGTGAGAGTGGTGAGAATATTAAATAGGATTTGACAGCATATGACAATTTTCTAGTCTGTATCTGTGTCTTCCCCTGTGTGCATCTCTCCAGTTGACTAAAACAACACATTCAGGTTAAGATGGTTGGATGTTTAAGATCATATGTAAGCGAGTTACAGAGTGAGTATGTTAATGTCTGAGTTTCACTTTCCAATAGAAAATTGATCAGACCGTCTCTGTCTCGTATTATCTTTAATTTCATTTATCTTGTTAAAATATATCCATTCCTTATCCTTCATTACACAAGAATATATAGGCTTGAATTTAAGTTGAACAGCTGCATAACAGGTGTCTCCTTTTGTGTATGTGGAATGGAGTCTTCATCTTTTCAAACGCAAGAAAAACACATTTTTCAAACAAGGCAAACTTCAACTTTTAACCTTACGGAAAGTTGAGTCCGCGTTTCATAAACTCTTGTTTGTAACCATTCAGAGGGCAGAGAAATACCACGGCCCCGCCTCAAACTGGACCAAAACAATGTATCGCCCAATGAGAGTGCAGCTTATCCAAAGGAAGTCCCACCCCTATTTCCGTTACTTGTGCAACCGTGACCCAGCAGCGACATAGAGCTGCGTAAAGCTGCAGGGAGTCACCGGATTAAGCTAGAGAGCTAAGTGTGATCCGGAAGAAAAGCGTAACGAAATATAATGTTTCGAAATGTATTGTTACGTTTTGAAATAAAGAGTAATAGCTGTTTTGAGTTATCTGTAAATATGTTTAAAAAAACAAAATAAAACATTTTATCTTAACTTTTAATTAAGAAGAAAGTCACGTTTATCATTAACATATTTTATTTTGAAAGTCATCATCGGATGTCTTCGTTGTTAGCATTTCTACCTTGACAGTACTGGATTCTGCTGTGGTCCGGACTTAACTGACAGGCGGCAGCGTTTCGCGAACCAAAAGAAACTTCGTCCACATCGCTCGCGTTAAAATTTCCCCCCAGTCTGCGACTCGGCTTCCACATCTTCTCCCACAGAACGAGCTCGTTTAATTGTTTCAAACCGGGTTACTCTGGTGTTTGGTTGCAGTCAGCGTGTTGTCATCGGAGGTCAGCGGGTCTCCAGGTGAAAAGAGCACGCTTTCTAGATGCTTTCCCCGACCAGGACCGTCTCCTCCCGGCTGTTCAGGCCGGTGTCATGGATCCCCCTCCGGCTGGGGTCTGACCGGAGAGCCGCCAGCTCTCTACAGAAAGGTAACAGCAGTCCAGCGCAAGTAAGCCTGTTTATGTGGCCCAGAGCAGCTAGCACGAGGCTAATCCCAAAATGACGCAGTTCATTGTGGAGACAGGAAACTTCACATCAGTTATGAACTGTGTGATGAAACGTTACACAAACGGTGCGCGTGAGCCTTCTCTAACATCAGTTGTATGAAATGTTAGTTAAAGGTTGCACTGAAACGGCACCACCTGTAAACACCTATGATGCTGTACTAATGAGTCCACTGATTGATCAGGCTGCAGGTTTGAAATTTAGTGATTCATGCTCTGTTTATGTAATATATTAATTTTGTTACAATAGCTGACTTTGTCAAAGATTCTTATTATCTCCATTTTTAATACTTTTATGTTTTCTGTAGCTGTGTGAGATGCTCTGTTGGGTATAGACTGGTTCCAACGGGTTTTTTTCTGGTGAACACTAAAGTCAAAACCGTTCAATTTAGCATTGTTAGATCTTTTTAAAAAATGTATTTTATTTATAAAAAAAAACTGTACAGTCCTTCTTGGTATTTATTCCTAAGGAACTGATTATATATAGTTATACTTCACACTTTGTGTTTACACTGTAATACAAACAGCGTTCATTTAGTGGGCCAGTATGCACAACAGAGCGACAACTGAGTGCAAAAGAATAGGAAACACAATATAATAATATGGTAATACAAAAGGGATTCCTACGGATTCTTGGACCCTTAGCTGTGCTGTGGAGCAGCTTTTCAATCCGTGTGTCCCCTCTTTGTTGATACTGTGCATGATTCATTTACACATCTGATTTAACTGGTGTCGCAATAAACCACTGGAGGGTAGAGTAAACGTTTCCAGATATGCTTCAGTTCATCAGCAGCAGAAGAAGAGACAGCGATGTTGCGAATGTGCATGTTTTCTATACTAAGTTGCTTTGGACAAACTTCACTCACCAAGTGCTGAGATGCCTCTTGTGGGTCAGAAAGATCTGATTAAACTGAAACCGGCTGACTTTTTGTTGTTGTTGTTGTTTATCCTGCAGAGTTGATAAAGAAGCATGAACTGGGGAAGGATGATCTCCGTCCCCTCTACATGGACTTCCAGGCTACCACACCTATGGTAAACAGATTAACAACAGTGTTGTCATTAAAGACTTTTTTCCAGCTGATGTCAGAATGAAACAGAAAAAGTTACTTACTCTAAAATTCAGTGTGTGTGTGTGTGTGTGTGTGTGCCCATGTAGGACCCACGGGTTTTGGATGCCATGTTGCCCTACCAGGTGAATTACTATGGTAACCCTCACTCCAGAACACACGCCTATGGCTGGGAGAGTGAGAGTGCCATGGAAACGGCCAGGAAGGTAGGGAGACCTTCTTATCATAACCTGTATATTATTTGTCTGGTGAGGTAACGCAGCAACCTTTAGTCATCTATTATTCGAATAACCTTTTAATCTTTATGTCTTCTTTGTGCACAACAGGACATGTATTAAGCTGCGGCCATCATTTCATTAATCTGAATTTGAGAGCCAGACCCTGACTGCGTGTTGTGTCTCTCTCTGAGCAGCAGGTGGCTGACCTGATTGGAGCAGATCCCAGAGAAATCATCTTCACCAGCGGAGCCACCGAGTCCAACAACATGGCCATCAAGGTCACACTCTGCCCTCCTCTTCATCATTCCCTCTTCTTCACCTTCTCCTCCTCATTATACCTCCTTCCTCCCTTTTCTCACCACTGCACCCTCTTGTTTTGGGTCACAGTCAGATCAGATCTGAGAAGTGGTTTCAGGGTCTTGCTGACATAGTGACTTGTAGTGACTCATCTGTGAAGCTCTGTGAGCCGGTCTGTGTTGTGTTGTTTACTACTGCTGCGACGTTGAGCACACATTAAGAACAGAACGAGAGTAACACGGTGAGAGGAGTCAAAGCCACTGACTCGTGCTGTTTGTAGTGACCCTACCTCACCTTCCCTGCAGGGTGTGGCGAGGTTCTACCAGGCCAAGAAGCGCCATGTGATCACCACACAGACGGAGCACAAGTGTGTCCTGGACTCGTGCCGCGTTCTGGAGGCCGAAGGATTCAGCATCACCTACCTGCCAGTTCAGAAGAACGGACTGCTGGACCTGGAGGTATGCACGCTCACCATAGCGCAGTGTGCACATGCTCGGCGATACCAGAGGACATACAGAACATTCTCTTACAGGAGCAGTCGTATTAAAAGCTGCATGTGTTTGTGTGTTCAGCTGTTGGAGGCTTCCATCCGCCCTGACACCTCTCTGTTGTCAGTGATGACCGTCAACAACGAGATCGGAGTCAGGCAGCCCATCGAAGAGATCGGTAACCGCAGCAACACAAACACTGTACTAAGCAGTGTTCCTCAGTACAGCCTCCTGATCTGGACTCTTTCACCAGTTCTGCTCGGCGGTAACTAACTCATCTTTACTCTTCCCGTCCTCAGGTCAGATTTGTCGATCCAAAGGAGTCTTCTTTCACACGGATGCTGCTCAGGCTGCCGGAAAGATTCCCATCAACGTCTCCGACTGGAAGGTTGATCTTATGTCCATCAGCGGCCACAAGATCTACGGACCCAAAGGTTAGCCATAGCATTAGCATTACTGTATGCCGTCAGCTGCTAGCTCACTGGAGAAGGTGATGTTTACTTATAACAGATATTATTATTCATTCACTTATTCCTTACGCTGATAGAGTGAGTTAATGGGACTATTGTAAGAAAGAAAGAGAAATGTGGATTTCAGTGTCTTCTTTATATGTATGTGTGTGTGTGTGTGTGTAATTAATGTTTTGTTATCTAACTTGTATTTTCTATGCCTTTGTGTACAGGTGTGGGCGCTTTGTATGTGCGTCGCCGGCCCCGTGTGCGTTTGGAGCCACTGCAGAACGGGGGTGGGCAGGAGAGGGGGCTGCGTTCGGGTACTGTCCCCACCCCGCTGGCTGTTGGGCTGGGGGCCGCCTGCAGCATCGCCCAGCAGGAGATGGAGGTAAAACAAACGCATCCAAACATCCCGAGACTCAACAAACCCAAACAAACATCCTAAGATCTTGTGTGTGTGTGTGTGTGTGTGTGTGTGTGTGTGTGTGTGTGTGTGCGCAGTATGATCATCAGCGAGTGTCTGCCCTGGCTAATCGTCTGGTCCAGAAGATTATGTCTTCGATTCCTGATGTTGTCATGAATGGAGATCCAAAACGACGCTACCCAGGTACACTCCCCATTATACACACAGAGGTTACAAACACACCAAGTGTCTCATGCTTTAACTTCAACCAACGTGAACTTGAAAGGAAGTGAAAGTCCTTGAAGTCTGTGTTCTGCTGACAAAAACATCCGACCACAGTAGGTGAAGCAGAGCACTTGTCTGACTCTCCCTCTGTGTGTGTGTGTGTCTCTTCAGGCTGTATCAACTTGTCCTTTGCCTATGTGGAGGGAGAGAGTCTGTTGATGGCGCTGAAGGATGTCGCTCTCTCGTCTGGGAGGTAAGACACATGCTTGCTTTCAACTATGTGTAAATGTAACTGCATACTGCCAGTACAGCTGGGATGGTTCACATTCCTGCCACCTGGTATTTCCCAATAAAATCTTTATAGTTTTAGTGAGAAAGAACTATTCCACGTTTGTTGGAGTGATACACAGCTCTGTTGACAAACAACTTTTGTCTCCAAGTTACCTTTAAGTTGCTTTGGCTGATATGTAAACAATGAGTAAATATGTTTGTTTGTGTGTGTGCACAAAGTGCGTGTACATCAGCGTCTCTGGAGCCATCCTACGTCCTGAGAGCGATCGGAGCTGATGAAGACCTGGCTCACTCTTCCATCAGGTACAGACTCCCTGAATCCAGATCATAATCCTGATCATTCAGATCTCAGTGTTGATTATAATCAAATTCAACCTTTTTTAGTTCAGTGAAATCTGTTTTATTCAGGCAGTCCTGATTCTAATATTGGTTAGAACTAGGTTAATGATCACAATTTAAAATATACTATAAAACCAGAGTGTAAATTATAATCATGATAATGAATCTGTTTATTTCTCCTAATAAAATCTTTATTCTTTTGCATTTTGATGCTGACTGCAGGATGAATCACTTATGGTATTTTGACACAAGACTGATTCTCCTGACATTGATGTGTCTCACAGTGACAGTCTGAAGATACAGCAGTGTGAGACATAGATTTAAACATAACTGTGTGTGTTAGGTTTGGTATTGGCAGGTTCACCACAGAGGAAGAGGTGGACTACACAGCAGAAAAATGCATCCAACAGGTCCACAGACTGAGGGAGATGAGGTGAGCATGAATGACTGACAGCAATAGTAACACTGCTGTGTTCTCAGTGGTTATGGTGCAACAAGTAACACTCAGTAACCTGTCTCTCTTTCTGTCTGTCTGTCTGTCTGCCTGCCTGTCTATCCGTCTGTCAGTCCTCTTTGGGAGATGGTGCAAGAAGGCATCGATCTGAAGAGCATCAAGTGGTCACAGCACTAGACTCCTCCCACTTCCTGTTAACTTCCTGGCTGACGACAATTCAAACAGATGATGACGATTCCCAGGGAATTCTGGGAGTAGACCAGCTTTTTCTTCCTATATACAAACACGCACAAACTTCCTGTCTGACTTGAAGTCTGTTTGTAGCTGTTGCTCTCTGTCTTTGTAGGAGCTCCTCTAGTTGTTCAGTCAGGAGATGTTGCTCGGAGAGTTGACCAACACACGGCAACCTTTGCTTGTTGGAGTCATCCTGTTGTCGTTCATTCAACCTTTTGGCCAACAAGCAGCCACTGTGTCTCAACCGTAAAGTTGTCAGAGGCCACGACACCTGGCTCCTGTATCATGAAGTCCGTCTGTCTTTGTCTGGCTCTCTTTGGGTTCAGGGCATGTTCACATGACAGAGGAGTTCTTCATTCCAGCCATTACAACATTTAACTTCATCACAGCTGTGAAGTACTTTCTATGACATGGGATGAAACTGTAAAACCTGTGGAGGAAATGAAGCAGCAAAAAGTGATTTGTAGTCAGGTGAAATATTTCCAAACTAATCACATGACCAAAATAAAATAAGAAGAGGTTATAAGATTAATATCCAAGTGTAAAGTCTGCAAGTAGGTGTGGGTGTATATACCTGTCAGGATCCCGTGGGAGCGACGACTCTTTCTCCAGCCATCTGATCTTTTGAAGTGAACTTGTTCTGGAGCAGGTTAGCCCTGCAGCACAGGTTACTGTAGCGATCCATCGTGGTTACCGCGGTGATCTAACCTGGTTAAAAGTAAACTTGTTTTTCTGAGTTAAACGCCGAGATAGACACTGCAGATTCACTTCATGACACAGGCTCTGGTCAATACGTTAAGCAACCAAAATGAGAACAGTGGGCAGTGCAGCTTCACCAGCACAGCTGACGGCAACTAAAGGCAGTAGACTTAAATTCACTGAGTCCTTTTGCTGATGCACTGATAATGAGTCAGTAATGTTCACTTTATGGTTCACCTATAGTCTCCTGCTCTGTTCACAGGTGATACACTGTCCTCTCTGTCTCAAAACTCACTGTTTGTCTCTCTCTTCTTACGTCCTTTGTCAGTATTCAATAAGCAGTAGCATCATGTCAGTGTTAGCAGCCACAGTTTGCTCCTTTTGTTAACATCTCGAACACTCTACAAGACTGTAGACTTCATCGCTGGAGAGTAAAAGACTCTTCAGGTCCAGTTGCTCAAATTCTGACTGACAGTCAGGGTCAGACGTGTCACATGAACGTGTCTGACGATGCGGTCGTGAATATGAACATGTTTCTGAACACAAATGACTAAAAAATGTTTTCTAAGCGTCCTCTGTATGAGTACAGTCTGAGAGGATCTTTAAAGTCTTGTACTGTGTTACTGGATGCAGTCATCTGAGCCTGTACAGGTCACATTTAATAGACTCCTACGCCTACTGTCCTTTACTTCATCATATATTATAATCCAATAAAGTGCTGCTTCATGATTATGCAATGATTTTTTTTGTTGTGATTTTATTTTTGTTTGTTACATACACACTCAAATTCTCCAGCACAGCTTGAGCTGGTTTCATAATGTATCTGTAGTTGTCCTGCATGCAAATACACATGACTTAACATACAGAAAAATACACACTGTACAATAAAATGACCATAACCTATCTAAGTGTAAATCTAAAAAAGTTTAAAAAAAGAAAGGGAAAGTACATTTTTACCTCCACCAGGTTGTATTCACATATTTATCATACATACTTTTTAAAGATCTATACCTTATATAGGAAGAACTCCTCTTCTGTATTACCTGTCAGTTTTTGTCACTTGGGAAATGATGATGTAGTTGCCTGGTGGCCTGGACAGCGTGTCCTCATACTTTTGAATATGTATTGGAAGTTGTGTGAGAAAATTAAGATATCCTTGAGCACATTGTCGCCCATCAAGTTTTAGTGGCGCTCTTCAGTCGCGAGGGGGTGATGTCGCTGACGTCCGTCTCGCGTCACAACGTCCGGTATCGCGGTGTTTGCGCCGACATTTCGCGCAGCACAGACCTTGCAGAGAGAAGAGAAGAGGAGCAAAGAAAAGAGCTTCGTTCATGAGTTAAACCTCAGTTTGTTTGTTGACAAATTTCTCGGTAAGAACCCAGAAGCGGCAGCCCGCCCAGTGACGCACTTAAAACGGGAGGCGAGGGCGAGAGGAGCCGCTAAAAGTGTGCATCCTGCTCGCTTCTCCGCTCCAACACACACACACACAAAGCAGCAGCTACAACTAGTTAGCAGTAGGTGGCTAACAGAGTGTTAGCCTGCTCAGGTATATGAGCTAAGCTAAAATGGCGAAATTCAGAATTTTTCCCTGGAACTAGCGCTTTGTATTTGATTATTAGGGTTTCTCGCTAAAGGCTTCATGTCGCATATATGCTAACTATAAACAGATTTTGTAAAAAGTTTAATACTGGTTTGTTTAAATTGTGTTTCAGGCGTATGTAACGTTGCTAGCTACCATTAGCTAGCTAGCCGACATATTTTTAACGTTTTCATGTTCATCGCGGATCGGCTGTAGTTTCTTTACTGTTCTTACGGATGAGGAGGTAGAATGTGAGAGAGTCTAAGCTTCAAACCGTTGTGCTTGGGGTTTTTGTCCACTGCGGTTGCTGCCCACGGGAAGCCGCAAGCACAAGCCACGCCCGCGAGTCGTGACGTCAGACGTCCACCGCTACATGAACTGAAGGGTTATGAGCAGTTAGAAATTTGTTCAGATTAATGAATGCTTGGGTTTAATTGCCAGCGAGAAGATGTACTGACTTCAGCCCTTTCAGACATGGTATCACTACAAATACCATAAGTCATGGCTGTTTGTCATTCAGACAGGTCTCTGTGTGTACAGTTGTGATTATAGAGGTCTGATATATCAGAGTTATCAAATTCTTTAAATTCTTAAAAATCCTGTTCATAACTATGATTGTGTGACGAAGGTTTGTGCTGCTTCTCACCAGTCTCAGCCACCCCCAAGCCACCTAGATGTGTCTTGAAGGCGGGCAGTTAAATTGTTGGTGTGATTTTTATTCATATATAATTATCCAAGGCATTGGTCCCACTGTGAGGGAAAACATTTTTTAGATTGCTGATTATAAATCCCAAAAAATAATAAAACTGGCATTTTCCAGTTGAGGTGTCATCAAATTGCAGTTGTGACTTTGTTGTAATTGGGGTTTACATGAGACTGAAATAAAACTGCATGAACAACAATGTAACATGATACATATTTCTGGAAGGAGCTATACTGAAGTAAGTGAAAGATACCTCATGATGAATCTGCAAAAAGGTGAATTACCATGGTCTGTTTTTCTTTACAGCAGTTTCTGTTTTTGTCTTGTGCAGGTCAGTGGAGTTCTGTACAGTCACTCCTGAAATAGATGGTGGGATAAGGTCTGGAATAAGTGGTTGTAGTTAAAGACTTAATAATGTGCAGCATAAGGCTATGTGCCTCATTGTGCCAGATCCTGCCTCGTTGTACTATGTGTTGAAAATTGAGCTTAAAGTTGGCTGACGCGTGGACAATCCCTCACCCTGTAATGACTTCTGTCTTTGTGTTTGAGCTATTTAGTCCATGGTTGAAATGCCACCTTTCTTGTTTAATTCTTTTACCCTTGCTGTGAAGGTGTCGACAACAAGAGAACAGTTAAGTATTCCAGGTTTAAACTGGGAAATCAACGTAGAGCTTTTGCTTCTCATTCTGAATTTCCTTTACTAAAAATTTCAGATTTTCTGTCTGTTTGAAGGATTAATGTTCCGTCTCTGAGCAGCTCAATTTTGTTTCTTGGTTTTATGTGAGTTCAAATTGCAGTTTCGGTTGAACTTGTTCACCTCTCTGACATGATTAGCTGTTCCCATTTTCTCTCTTGCTGTGTTTTATTCTCTTGCTGCTGTTAAAGTGTTCGACACAGACTGTTAGCAGGCCAACAACAAGTGGAGTGGATGTTCAGATTGGAAATCTATTAAAACTCAATTTTGATGAAGTATTTCATCAAATTGCTAATTATTAGTCAACTTTGGATTTGATGTGTCAATGCTGAGGTTGAGCACTGAGATAATTGATGACGGTGGTTGTGATGACAATGTGAGTGATTATGTTGATAATGTCTGGTTTCATATTGAAATTTTCAAATTCATGAGTTGTAGAGTGAGCATGATGTCAGAATTTAGAGAGGGGTCGCTTCAGGATTATGATATTGTAAGACAGTCCTGGATCATGGTTAGAGCATAGAAACCTGAAGATGTGCCTGAAGATCCAAAGACTTGTTGTGAAGCAGAGGGTTGTGGAAGCAGCGAGCATTCCTCCACCTGCTCTTGTTCCATTGGATGTGTTGGCTGACATGTTGCTCTGCACCTTGCTTCTGTCTGCTTTCTCTTCTGATCAGCTGCTTTTTTGGTGCTGTGCTGTCAGTTGCTGATGTTGCTCTGATTCACATAATGCTAGGTTTGCTCATGTTGATGTAATGCTAATGTTTCTTTGGTTGACATGATGCTGTTGTTGCTCTGGTTTATGTGTACCTGATAAAATGTTGATGACATTGCTGTTTTTGCTCTGGTTGACAAGTTACTGCTATTGCTCTTGTTAACACAATGCTAATGTTTTGTTGACAATGAATTGCAGATATGCTTATCGACATGTTGCCTGTGTTGTGGTGTTCTACAACCAGTTGCTGAGGCGCTTCCTTGCTGGTTTGGTGCTGCTTGAGGATTCAGGAAGCAGAATCAGTCAGTGCTTCCTTCTGTGTTGTTGTTGAATGAATTCCAGGTATTTGTATTGAAGGGTGTTGCTGCCTGGTTGCCTGGTGGTTGCTGGCTGATTGTAGCTTAGCATGTCCTATAGTGGGTTGACTTCAGTTTCATATTTACCACTTTTTCTTTGGAAAGTTTGATATTTGGTGTACACTAGCCAACTTGAATCATGATATGCTCTGACTTTGGATTTTGTTTTGTCCCTTTCTGTTGTCAGGTAGGAAAATCTGCTGCAGTCTGATTGATTTCCTGCTGCTAGATTCTAAAGTCTCTTGTGGATGCTCAGAGTTTCATTTTTTTTTTTCCTGTGCTGTGTCCGCCGTGGTGAAACATAACCTTTTAGTAGTGTGACTCAAATCATATTTTTAGAATTTGACAATTGAATCTGAATTAAATCCAGTTACTAACGATTTAAGCACAAGCTGTCAACTGCTGAAAGCATCAACAAGTTGACCATTGGAAGCTGTTCTGTGAGTGGTCAAATTTCATCAACATGTTTTGAATGGGAATGTTTTTTTAGTGTCATGCAACAATTTCTTCTCTTTAAACAGTGAAACTCAGAACAGATATTAATGTCATCGATGAGTTGCAAGTTGCTTGAAATTCATGAAGGTTTAATGATGCATGGAATATTTTAGACTGAAACTACAAGCAGTTTCTTTGTACTGCAAGGTAACATTAAGGTTTTCGCTTATCAGTTAATATAAAGGTGCAAATAGACAGAGCGACTATGTTGATGTTAAAGGTCCCCGGTAACTTCCCCCGAATTGGACTGTATGACATGTTATCATGAGCATGTCTGAGCATCATTATTGTCAAGCAAAAATTGTTGATTTGGGTTGTGTTGAGCTTTATGAATGGAAATTTGGATACAAAGTTTTTGAAAAACTTGTTTGAAGCATACGGCATGTCAATTTCTAACAAAATAAGCAGCATCATCAAAAGGTGTCTTTTTAAACTGCAAATATTTAGGCTTATCTTTTTGCTGAAACATTCAAGTTTAAGGATTTAACTATAGCCAGCCTTAAGGTACGTCAAAAGTCAGGATAAATTTGTTGGCCCATATATAACTGTGTTGGTTAATATTATATTAATCAAATTTTACTGGAAGGAATTTGTGACCCTAATACATGCTTGCTTTACAAAATTGTTTCAGTTAGCTAGGTAGGAAAAATTAAGGCCTAAATCAGCATTGAATTATATCATGCGTCAAATACTACAGTCTGCTTTGTCTTTTTGTGTGTGTGTGATATGTCTATTGACATCAATATCACTCCTTTATGCCTTGCCATGTATTTCTTTTACAGAAACAATTAATGAACTGTGGAACAATGATAGTGTTTAAGATTGCTTTTGCTGGAGTCTAACATAGTCAGACGTGATGTGATCTTAAACAAGTTTATCAGTCTTATTAAAAGCTGCAGATGGCTAGATTGTTTCAGTCAGCCTAGCTTTTTTGCCAGTTTCCTGCAAATGTTTCACTCTTATCCCTCAAATTCCTTTCAAACACCACTGGTTTCCAAATGCCAGGACAGAAAAAAGGATGGACAAATTTTGAACCGGACTCTAGATTATACTGAAAATGTTCAAATGTAAACTGAGTTGACTATAACTGTCTTCAAAGTCAGATCCAAGTTTCCTGAGGAAACATCTGGAAACCACTGGTTGCCTTTTTTCTGCTCTTCATCTGACAGTAGTGTTGCTTTCTCCCCAGGTTGTAGGGCTGTTGTTTAGCAGTCATTATGGCGGTAGTCATCAGGCTGCAGGGTCTGCCCATAGTGGCTGGCACCATGGACATCAGACACTTCTTCTCTGGTCTCACCATCCCTGACGGGGGAGTGCACATCGTGGGGGGTGAGCATGGCGAGGCCTTCATCGTCTTTGCAACTGACGAGGATGCTCGTCTGGGGATGATGCGTACTGGCGGGTCCATTAAGGGCTCCAAAGTTTCGCTGTTGCTTAGCAGTAAGACAGAAATGCAGAACATGATTGAACTCAGTCGCCGCAGATTTGAGGCTGGGGCGGGTGCTGTGGAGACAACTGCGTCTACAGCAGGAAATGCCAGTCGACAAGTGGCAGCCCCCATACCAACAGTTCAGCCAGGGGCAGGGGGAAGAAGTGGCAGCCACGGAAACCAGGGTTTCAGTAACACTTCAGCCTCAGTTACAGCAGCAAGCTCATCTCAGGAGCCGCCGAGCAACAAGGCAGTAGCCAGTGTGGTTCCCAGCTTCCCAAACAGTTACAGCTCTGCCCCAACAATCACCACAGCTCTGGCATCACTCAATGCTGGGCCCCCACCAATTCCTCCACTCCCAAGCATGCCTTCCATGCCCCCCATGCCCACACTGCCCACTATTCCAGTCCCTCCTCCAGTGTCCTCCCTCCCTCCTGTCCCTACTGTCTCCCCACTGTCCCAAGGACCTCCAGTTCCTCCTATGTCCCACCTCTCTCATATGTCCTCCCTGCCTCCTTTCAACCCCTCCCTACCTCCCCCGGCAGGGCTTGGCTCTGGCCTCCCTCTTGGAACCCCAAATCCTATGCTGTTCAACCCTCTCTCCCCTCTGGCCTCTCTAGGCCTACAGGCCCACATGAAAGCTGCTGCTGCTGCAGCCAGTGGAGCGGGGACAGTCAGTAGTGATGAGTTATTTGTCCTCCTGCAGAACCTCCCGTTCTCCTGCTCCGATGTGGATGTCAGGGGTTTTTTCCGGGGTCTGGGGGTGGATGGGGTTCGCCTGTTGAGGGATGGACAGGGCCGGCCAACTGGCAGGGCCATGGTCAAGTTCTTCTCCCCCCAGGACAGTTTTGAAGCTGTGAAGCGGGGAGGTGGCATGATGGGCCAAAGGTTCATTGAGATCACCCCGGGCTCTGAGCGGCAATGGGCTAGCCTCAATGACAGCACAACAGGCCATGCTCCTCACAGCAGTGGAAAATCAAATAATGAGACACAGGACCAACAGCACCGCCGTGGCAATGCTGGGACAGGGGCAGGAGGTAGGGATCAACGGGGAAGGTCACGTTCTCCCCATCGGCAGGACTTCTGTGTCTACCTGAAGGGCCTTCCCTACGAGGCAGACAAGAAACAGATTAAGGAGTTCTTTAACAATTTGGCCATCATAGAGGACAGTATTTACATTGCCTATGGGCCCAATGGGCGAGCCACAGGAGAGGGCTTTCTTGAGTTCAAAACTGAAGAGGACCACAAGACTGCTCTGGGAGCTCATATGCAATACATGGGAACCCGCTTCATCCAGGTACACCCTATTAGCCGGAAGGGAATGCTTGAAAAGATTGACAACATTCGTAAACGTGAAGCAGCACAGGGTGAAGGTAAGAACCAGGATGGCTTGAAGGTTCCCAGGAACTGCGCCCATATCACCAACATCCCCTACAATGTATCCAAGAAGGATGTTCGTGCCTTCCTGGAAGGTGTGGGGCTTTATGAGGACACCCTGAAGGTTCTGACAGATAGTCATGGCAATGGCTTAGGCCAGGCTATCTTCCAGCTGCGGACTGAGGAAGATGCCCGTAAAGCTGAGAGACTGCACCGTCAAAAACTCAATGGTCGAGATGCATTTGTCCACCTGGTAACCTTTGAGCAGATGAAGGAAATTGAGAGGAATCCTCCCCCTCAGAACAAGAGGGGCCAGCGCAACCAGAACCAGCTTAACCAAAATCAGAATCAGCACCAGCAAACCCAGCCCAGTCCCCAGCAACCACAGATCAACCCATTTGCTGGTATCAGCGGTGAGGAGTTTAACTTTCTCAGAAACACCATGGGAAACCTAAATAATGCCCCCTTTGTGGCTCCATTCTCAGCCCCAGGGAATGGGTTGGCAGGCCCTCCTCCTCTCCCTCCACTGGCAGCAGGGTTGGGGGATGTCAATCTGGGTGTGGCTCCTCCACTTGTTGCTGGTCTTCCTGGAGCGCCAATCTTGGAGCCACCAGGGTTTCGACCAGGAGCTGCAGGAGGCGCCCCATTTAGTCAGGATGGACTGAGAGGGTTGGTGCCCTTTGACAATGCAAACCGAAAAGGTGGTGGAGGAGGACAAAACCGAGGAGGAGGGGCTAACAACAACCAAGGACGTCCGGGGGGTGGAGCAGCTGGTGGGCAGCAGGTGTTCACTCCAGGAGCTGATGGTCTCCGTAACCAGCCTGCTCCTGGAGGATCTAACAATCCCAACAGTCAACGCAGTACTGCTGGTCCGACAATTGTAAAGCTTCAAAACATGCCATTCACTGTAACTGTGGATGAGATTATGGACTTCTTTTATGGCTACCAGGTGCTGCCAGGCTCAGTCTGCCTACAGTTCAGTGAGAAGGGCCTGCCTACTGGTGAGGCCATGGTGGCCTTTCAGAACCACGAGGAGGCCACTGCAGCTGTCATGGACCTTAATGACCGACCTATTGGAGCACGTAAGGTCAAGATCAGCCTCGGTTAAGGCCCCGCCAAAACAGACTTACTGTAGAATGAAGAAAAAAAAGCAAATATTACATTGATCAACCAACCACGTGAAACAAAGTCAGCCCAACTCATACCTGACTCTAACTGGACTCTAACTTTAGTTTTCACAGCTCATGTTAGACCTTGCCATGCCCTTGGTTGTCAGTGATTACTAAAACTTGTCCACCTGTGTGTACATAATGGCAGATAATGGCCACCCTCTGCAGTCTGTCTAGTGGGAAGATCCTGATCCAGACTTTCTGCAGCTCCCCTACTGACTCTGGTAGCACAAATGATGATGATGTTGGTGGGATTTTGGTCCTTTTCTAATGCAGCTTTTTGTCAAGTCATGTCTGGACTTGACACACTGAACGTGTTCACCTGTTCTGTTGCTTGGTAACATGATGATATATTGACGCTGACAAACATTATTGCTGTATGCACTCATATGCTCTGCTGCTGTGGTTTAAAATGTACATGCTCTGTTCTTGTGGTAAAAGGTCGATAAAAAGCCACAGTATGTTGGTTAAATGTTTATATTCTGTTGCTATGATAAAATTTGTTGCCATGGCAAAATCTTTACATCCTCTTTTGCAATGATAAAATCTTCACATGCTCTGTTGCTACACTACAATCTTCACATGCTTTGTTGCTACGGTTAAACATGCTGTAGATGAAAAGCTTTTCTATCACAGTGAACTGTTGCTCTGTTGCTGTGGTAAAGTCTTCTCATTCTCTGCATTCTCTGTTGCTATGGTAAAAAATATGATGAAAAGCTATGTTGCTATGATCAAATGTTTATGCGCTGTTGTTGCTATGGTCTTAATTATATTGACGTCGAGCTCTTTTGCCATTTTAAAAGGCTGACACTCTTGCTATGGTAAAATATTGACACAATTCAGTGTTGCAGCAGTGCTCCGTTGCTATGTGGAGGATGTGGGATGGACAGATTGCTCACTTGTGTTTTATTTTGTAAACAATAACTTTGGGCCGCTGAACCTTTTTTTCTCTGTCACATTTTCCTGATGTTGCTGTGTTTGAACAATGCCACCCCAAACCCCTCCATTCTGCACAACATGCTCAATAGGTGTGTGGACTCTTGAGTGCTGAGAGTAAGTCTAGCCTTTTTTAGTTTGGTAGCTTTTTGTTGTATGTATGTTTTGATAATGTTTTGGATGTTTTCACAAGGTCATTTTTGTTTCTATTGTCAGTGTGAACAAACTTGTATGACCGTATAAACATACATAATGTGGAGTGTCTTATGCTTTGGCTAATAAAATGACATTCCTGATGCACACCTGTTCACCTATAATCAGCCCTCTTTGACTGTCTGCTTTTCACTGCCTGTCCATGGAACATTCTGATTGACTCATCTGAGTAACTGAATCATTGAATTTATTTTGCAAATCTTGAAAGGAAAACGGAGTTTTGTAGGGAATACACGTGACCTTCAATTCAGCACCTTGAGTGGAATTTAGCTTCATCTTTAAGCTTTAAACTCCAGGATGTGCCCTCACTAGTCAGTGCTTTCATATTTCAGAATTGGCCACAATCAAAATTGAAACAAAACCTTGCAACTAGGCCTGAAGTTTGCTGGTAATATAGGCCTGATAGGCCTGTGTTCAAAATAAATATGTGAGGGCTAATGATAATTCTTTATTGCCTCTGACTTGGAAAACCATTCAGTGAGGCAAATGTAAGTAATTAATTTTATTGTTTGGAAGTTTGTGTCGCTCTTTGCCATTACAGGAGAACAGAGCGTGAAGCAGCTCAGGTCAGGAGAATAGAGTGTAACACAGCTGTGGACAGGAGAACACCATAGGCTATGGTACCATTACCAGCTCAGATGAGTAGTTTTCACCTGTATGAATCATTTGGCATGAGTCACTGTTAGTTGTCATATCAACTGACAGAAAAACTAATGTGCTAGAGCTTGTGAATATTCAGCATGCTCCCGGTGGTTCGTGGTACAGCTGAGAGCTGCAATGACTGCTAATGAGGTTTTTTTACACTCCTCGCATTAAAGAAGTTTGAGAATTATCTTCATGTCGTAGTTCCAGACTGCAGTTGTAGCTATTGATGAAGCTTTCGCCTCCTCCAGAAATGTTAATCAGATGAAGAGATGCAAGAAAGGTTTGTGAAGTAATTCAAAAGGACTGTAAATGAATGTAAAAGTAGATGTTGAAGGCGAGTAAGTGATAAATGAAGCTCCTGTTAACGTTTTTAAGTCAGCTAACCTGTGGAAAGGGTTTAATGATTGATTGAGGTTCACTGCTTCAGCTTCTAATGACTTGCCACAAAGAGCAATCGCAGCAAAATTAACTAATTAAGAAAAAGAGAATAACCCACTATTAGTCATCTGACCTGAAGTTTGTTACGAGATTTCCCGTTTGTTATTCTGTCTGCAAGGCCTTGTTCCCGCAGTGTTGTCATGGATCCCGCTGCTTTTCTTGACAAGATGCACCCGGCACAGCGTTCAAGCTCTACGTCTGAGTCATCCAAGCAGTAGTACCTATAGCCACCTGTAGGATACGACATAATTGCAATGGTATTAGTTGGTCATGCTGTTGAAACCTGAGGCTTTAAATCAGACAGTATCTAACTGTTTTGCAGTTTCTCAGTGATAGGCTTAACATCATAGGTTGTAGTGGCTGCTACTAGCAACATTTGTATAAATACATCTGTGGTTTCAGGCCCACGCAAATCCAGTAGAATAGCATTAAGCAACACACTACTGCAATCCCAGTGCTTGGAAAGCTAAGAGGAGTGTGTCCTGTCAAGAAAAGCAGTAGAATCCATTACAGCGCTGCACCACCCTCTCTCCAAGGAGAGTAAGACGGAGTGAGATGGCACCTGGACGCAGCAACTGGCCTATCATGACCCTTTTCACATTTAATTGTTAAACTGGATATGAATTGCAGAGATCTGTCATTCAGTTCATCTTAATCAAAATAAACATTTCAGATATTCATAATGACATTCTTCCTACCCACAGATGTTATTTCAGATTTTCAGATCTTGGACCAATTTGTCAGTATCATAGTAATGAATTTTAAACTTTTGTAAAACGTTTAACTGTTAAAACGGCCAAATGCACTTTTATAGGATTTAAACATCATCGTAAATTTGGTTTTGACTAGTGCAATTAAAGTTGTAAAACCAAAAAAATTAATATGCTGACAAACCTCCTTATTTATGTAAGCTCTGGTTGGCAGAGTTAGTTAATGATAAAGAGCTATAATCATTGTGAGTAAACCATAAGTAACAGAGTTAACCTTAGGTTCTTCAGCCGACTGGGCTACTTTACTTTAGGGGCCCATCTGACAGGATGCTCAGTGCCCTGATGTCTGTTACCTGGACTTGAAACACATCTTAAACACCCTAAAGTGTTCATGTATGAGTCCACATCACAAGGAATCTTAAAGTTGGCTACATAGGAAAGGAGACTAATATAGTTTGAAGTTTTAAACTTTTTTTATCATTTAATGGTTTTTCCTCTAACACCTGGTTTTAATGAGGTGCTGCAGCCCTACTTCCCGTGTCCGGTGTGTGCATGTAAACGTAGTTTAATTGTTAGGCTGAATCAGATGTCACAGTGTTGGAATAACTGGTTTCTGTCCTTCAGGTTATATCTCCTTGATCTCCAGTGATGAGATTAATGAATGAACAATGTCCTTTTCTGCCACAAGGTGTCTCTCAGTCAAAACAATTAACAAAAGCTGCAGTCTGGTGACATCATGAAGTAGCGTCGATCATGGGAGTTGTTGTCCATACCGCCGTGGAGGTCAGCTTCTCCGAGTTAGGATTCCCTCAGTGTTCGTGGTTCAGGAGGGGTTTACTGGGAGCTGAAGTGTCTACAGAGGTCTGCTCCTCTCAAACAAGTGAACTTGGTGGTTGAAACAGCTAAACGCATTAATAAAATCAGCTTTATGTTCAAACCAGTGATTCTCAGGTGCTGTTTGGTGGACACAATTTCTGAGAGGCTGCAAGCCAAGCTGCTGCTGATGTTTGATGACACCGTTGACAAGCGAGCAAAAGACCAAACACGGCTAATAAAAATGTTGTATTGGTGTGGATGCAGAAATATTATATGTTTACATTTTAATCCATGCTCGTTAGAAGGATACAGTCACAAAACATCTCACTAAGTTTCAATGAATGGGCTAAACCTTAGTCCAGCTGATCTCAGCTTCATGCTGCAGCTTTGAAAAAGAGCCCCACAGTTCTTACTGCTGTGCACACAGACATCCATCTGTGACATCCATTACATGAATTCTGTATTTCTGAACATCAGTGGAAGTAGTTTTGTCTGAAGAGGGGCACTCTGCTGCTTTCAGGAAGCGGTTAACCTCCAAACAGGCACAGGAGAACAATGTTCAACTGGTTGTGCATGCAGTTTTGAAGTGTGTGAGTTATAAAATGGATGAACAGGCCTTAATAAAGTGAAGTGAAACTGGTTTGCATAGATAATTGTGTGTTGTGCGGAATGTGTGGAGGAATGGAGAACAATCCACTGGAATAAAAAAAGCTCCTGATGACAGACTTGGTCTCTGAGACGGATGTGAGAGTGAACAGTAGGTGGTTGTGTGTGTGTGAAACAGAAATAAACACCACCTGTTGAGAGCCCCCCTCCCCCAATAGACAGACAGAGGACTTGCAGGTGAGTGACTGACAGAAAGGTGCTCCTTTCAAAGCATGTGATGACTGTTACTGATCAACAATGGTCTGCAGACAGTCAGCATTACCTCTGCATCATCCTCCACAATCTCACATTCCCTGAAACAATTATATCTTGCACTTATGTTAAGTTACAAAAAGGGGTATTGACACAGTATAGACGGTAATAAAGTATGATATGCTGTGGATGATGCAGGGTAGCCAATACATACTATATGTTAGTCTGTAGATGGTGTAGACTAGGTGAAATTGGCGGTGGCCTATGCTGTAGAGATTATGAAAAACCACAATCTTTAATGTTAAAAGCTCTTGTTATTGAAGTCACACAACACTGTTAATTTATCTGTCTGTTATAAAAAAAAATATTTAAAAGACTAAAAAAAAATATCCAGGCTGCACTTATATTTCCATATTGCAGCTCTATGATTGGAGCATATGCAGCATTTTGTGTTGTGCACTTTGCCTTAAATTTAGTGTGACAGAGCTGGGATCTCTGGGTTTGACCTAAGTTTCAGCTGGTACAGATGGAGACAGTGGAGGGAGCAGAACTTCAGAGTTCAGTAAAGGTTGGAGGCAGTTTTTGCAGGGGGGAGGAGGATGATGTGATGATGTTAAGGATGGGTGAGGCAGGAGCCTGTGTGTGTGTGTGCGCGCGTGCTCGTGTGTATGTGTGTTGGGATTTGCATGGTTTAACACAAGACTATGGTTCCGTATATTATGCCACTTTCCTTCTCAGGACTCTGTGTGTTGGTCTCTCCAGCTCTGGTTCTCATTTATGGTGTGTCACACTGCTGCTCTTTCTGAGCCCACTGTGGTGGTTCTGAGTAAAATGAACATGTTTTCTGGTTGGCTCGTGCTGTGTTCAGGTTATGTTGTTCCTCCTCTGCTCTCACTGTTACCACTGACAATTCTGAGACCCCTGTTTTCTCTTTGTACCTCTCAATACATTTCATCAGCTGACCTTCAATGCTTTGTGCTTAAGCAACCGCACTTCCAGCTTGTGTGTGCGCCTTTCAACATAAAAGCATTGACCCAAAAATTCTGTTATAAGGCACAACCATTTGTTGTTTTTACTACGTTGCAGCAGTTTTGACTTTATCTTATTGGCATTATCGCCCAGGCAACTTGCAACTTATCTTTATATGAAGGTTGTTTCCATACTGATATTTGGTAGACTGCAGAGTCATTGTAAAAATGTCGTTAAAAGGTTACGTTGTCATTCTGCTTTTATTTTGAAGGAGTCATTTCGGAAGTCCAACATTTTGCTGCCGCAATTTTTACACAAGTTAGAAGACATACCTAGTCGCCCACAGCCTAGTCAGTGTGACTGACAGTTGCCTGGTCCTATCAAAGCGTGGCTGTGTAGCTCTCTGTCCAATCAGAGCACACCCTGCCCTTGTGCCGCTCCCTGTTAGCTGAAGCTGCTAGAAGGAGACGAACATCCCTTTTCCGCCTCAGTTACACTTACAAAACAAGCTCCAGCAGTTGATAATATTAGTTAGAAGTCTAACAGAAAGGCCAGGTAACGGTTAGCGCATTCTCAGGTGTGTTCACGCGCACTGAAAAGGTGTCGTTCCTGTTCGTGGCTGTGAGTAGTTTGCCCCCGCCTCGGTGTTTGCTCCTGCGGTCTGGAGAAGATAAAATAGGACTGCTCAGATAAGGTGATTTACAAAGTTTATATTGACACAATGCTGTGAAGATATATACGTGTGTGTGTGTGTGTGTCAGAGAGTGCGTGAGAGAGAGGACTGGTGTGGGCCATCTGCTGAGTTAACTGGATAACTGGTTTTACAGCCTTGCCTCAATCTTCTTTCCGCTTCGTTCGGGTGTTGCCTTCAGGTGCTGCTCGCTCAGTTCGTTTGGTTTGATGAGAGGACAGTCAGCGGTACATTAGTGATGCCATTACAGCATCAGTTCACTTCACTCACTGCCTGCTTCAGCGTTTAATGCGGTGTGTAATCAGCCAGTGTGTAGAGTATTGTGTAGAGAACAGAGATGTTTATGGCTCGGAGAAGTTAAAATGTGCATCTGCTAAAGCTGGACCATAGGACCAGGGAGTTGATGACTGATATTTTGGTAATTCTTTGGACATTCTCTGGTATCAGCATCAGCTCTGTGCTGATGTACTCCTCTTCTCTGTTTTATCAAAGCTTTTTGTCATTAATCTGTGGCAGCATCCAAATTCACGTTTAAAAGTTCAGTCCAGGTTTATTCCACTGAGTGAAATAGCTTTTTAATTTCTCTGTAAGTGAGTATTTTCCTCCACTTCAGCCGTGATGTATTTTGGTCGCAAAGACAGAAGAACAGTGTCTGACTACAGCTCCTCTTGAGGGATATTCAGCAGAACATCACACAAAGAGCCTCAGACTATAATTCCCGATGAAGAAGATTGTCTCTGTGCTTCAGTCATTTAGTCTGTCTGTTTGAGGAGTGACAGCCTCCTTTGCATATAGAAAAGATACAGTTGCACAGTAATACCTCGACAGACTCACTATAATCTAAAGTAAATAGGTTGTAAAAGGACAAGATAAATGGTTCACAGTGGAACAGTGCAGACTGTTTATGACCTCAGTTATGTGGTGCAGGGGTTAAATAACTGGCATGAGTTGTTTTAGTGCAGAATGAAGTTCAGAGGACTATGAAGAAACTGACTGGATTAATATGAAATTTACCTGTTGTTTGGTTTAAAAGTCCAGAATCCAAAGTTACTGATTTCTTAAAAGTGGCAGCTGGGAATTGTAGTATCTGACAGGTGTTACTATGTTAGGTCTGTCTTTATATTAATTGTGTTATTACAGTTGGTACAGAACAGAGAAGTTCCCTCATTTCTTGTTTGTTATCTGTGCACGGTGACAGACTGAAGCAGTGACAGTCGGTTTTTATTGTTTCTGGTTAAGCTCCGGTTGTAAATCAGGCTTTATGAACGTGGTTGTCTGTAAAACAGAAGTTCACACAGCAAATGTATTCAGTTTGTCACCGATTCCTGCGTTTTTAAACCATTTAAACCAGCCAAACTGTTTTTCAGTTACAGACATAAGAAGGCCTTATTGTAACCAACTGTACAATGACTGAAGCTGTAACTCTGTGTGTGTGTGTGTATTCTGAACTGAGTCCTGATCTGAAGCTCTCCCTCTCTCCGTCCTCAGATGGCGGACTGTGTCTCTAAAGTGGAGCTGACCGTCTCCTGTTCTGACCTGCTGGATAAAGATGTCGGGTCAAAGTCTGATCCTCTGTGCGTGCTGCTGCAGAGCGCGGGAGGAGACAGCTGGACTGAGGTAACGGGGCAGTCACACCACAGGTTACATGCATCGTTGTTTTATTTCATTCTTCATTTTACATGAGGTGAAATTAAAAATGTCCCTGTGTGTGTGTCAGCTGGCGCGCACTGAGCGTTTGAAGAACACCTCCAACCCGTCCTTCAGTCAGCGTCTCAGACTGGATTATCACTTTGAGACCGTGCAGAACCTGAAGCTGGGTGTGTACGATATCGACAACTCCACCTCTGACCTCGCCGACGACGACTACCTGGGAGGGGTGGAGCTAACACTGGGACAGGTACACACCAGGCAGTCTTTACCGAACCTGATAGAAACCTATCGAAACTTCTCTGATATTAAATTTCCATTGAGCTGCGTACGTTTTTACCCATAAATCCTAAACTTGTCAAACATCCATCTTTGCTTCAGTCTCTACTTCAACCATCTTCTTATTCATTTTCCAGGGAATATGGATATGAATTGAGACAAAACAGGATTTCTGAGACAAGACGGATTAATGAAAACATGATTATACACAGCTGATGTGTTTTCAATCCTTCTCAACCCACCAGTGAAATAATAATAATATATAATATATATAATAGTGAAATAGTTAACTCGATTAGCACGTTAGATCAGAGTGTTCAGGTTGCAACCGAGGATTCATTTCAATATCGATTCATTTACTGTTTATTTTATTTATTATTTTATAACTGCCCAAATCCCAAGTTTTCAGATTTTTGATTTGCCAGGCCAGCGATCCAAAGTTCACAGTGATACATAAGAGTAAGAAAAGCAGCCAATCACAGCTCTGTTCAGGGTGACGTCAGAGAAGGTTTGCTCCTTCTGCCTGAAGAATGCCTGAAACAACCAATCAATGGACCGAGCTGATCGTCTCTGCTGCTCGACATGCTCAGTGGAGAGTTGGCTCCCTCTGGAGGTCACATGGAGTGTCAGCACAGTGGCCGGACTCCCTGTTTGACTGTCGACAGTATGTGAATGTGACACTGTGCAATGGTTACTGTTGGAAATAAAGTCAGAGGGATGCTTCAGTGAAACTAATCATGATTCATCTTTTAATATTCTGTTTGAACGATCAGTCAGAAAAAAGACGTTTGGCAGGCAGAGATGTTTCCACACTGCCCTTTGAGTGAGACACTGTGTCAGAAATGCGCACATGCACTGTACTTACATGGTTTTCACTTTTGCTTAAAGTCCTTGACAATTGCTGCTGCCACACTGATACTGATACCCCAGGGTACAGGATGATACAGTATGGGAGTCTGTTGTAATGAACTCAGCTGAAGACTGTCCTCCTCTGTCTGAATGCAGATAGTGTCCAGTAAAACTGTGACCAGACCTCTACAGCTGAAGAAAGGCAAACCTGCAGGGAAGGGAGCCATTACTGTACGTACACATACAGTCAGTGACTGTGCTTTAGGTATTGAATAGATCTTCAGATCGTCATCATTCAACTAAGTCTCACCTGTGTGTGTGTGTGTAGATCACGGCAGAGGAGATAAAGGACAACAGAGCCATTGTGTTGGAGATGGAGGCTAAAAACCTCGACAAGAAGGTAACTGCTCCTCCTCACCTTCCAGCTTTCTTCAACCTTGTGTCTCGTGATTCATCCTCTTTCTCATCTTCTCATACAGTGGAGGCAAAGGTCTGCACTCACCTGTGAAATGTCAGGTTTTTAAAAACAGCAAGTAGCTATTATTCGGAACATTTTGATTTAAAAAAACGACATCACAGGGGACAAACGCTTAATACTTGTCTTATCTAGATATAATGGAGTGGTAGCAATGTATTATAATCAGCTGTAAGGGAATTTCAGTAGCACCCTCCAGTGAAAACACACAGCACACAGCGGCATCCTGTCTGTTCTCTGTTCAGGATACGTTTGGGAAGTCTGATCCCTTCCTGGAGATCTTCAAGCAAGGAGACGGTGGAAAGTGGCAGCTGGTCCACAGGACAGAGGTACATATATGCATGCAATGTGTAGCCATGATGTGCCTTCAGCTTGCTGTGGAACTGTGTCTGTAAATGCAGCATGAAATATCTGTGTGTGTGTGTGTGTGTGTGTGTGTGTGTGTGTGTGTGTGTGTGTGTGTGTGTGTGTGTAGGTGGTCAAGAACAATCTGAGTCCCACCTGGAAGAAGTTTACTGTTCCTCTACAGACGTTCTGCTCCAGTGACCTTGAAAGACCACTGAAGGTTCCAACAATCAGAATGCACATCAGACACTGAGTAGTAGTATCTTTATTACAAGTGTAAGATGAAATCTGCCTCATCTGCAGGTGGATTGCTCTGATCATGACAGCGATGGATCCCATGATCTGATCGGTTCTTTCACCACTAAAGTGTCGGAGCTGCAGAAAGCTGCACATGGTTCACCGGTGAGCTCACTGCTAATAAACCATTCAGCGTCTGGCTGTCGGCAGGTCAGAGGTCATTAGATCATTAAACCGGCCGATGCTTTGTCCTCCAGGTGGGGTTTGACTGCATCCACCCTGAGAAACAGAAGAAAAAGAAGAGCTACAAGAACTCTGGAGTTGTGTCTGTGAAGAGCTGCCAGGTAGAGTTTCCTGCTGGGAGTAGGCGTTGCCACCTGCAGCCAGTGCTCAGGGCACAGAGCTGCTATGATGTGTTTATTGTCAGGTGACAGAGTGAATGACATCACAGGTCTGAAAAAAACTACAGCCTGTTAGTATTCACTCAGAGGCCTGAGTGACTGTGTGTCTTACAGTGTGTGTGTGTGTGTGTGTGTGTGTGTGTGTGTTTGCAGCTGGTGACTCAGCACACCTTCCTGGACTACGTTATGGGCGGCTGCCAGATCAACTTCACTGTATGTAAACAACGAAGACACACACACAGATTCTCACAGACCTGAATAATTGATTATAACCGGTTAACTGATGTAACAGAAACACAGCTGATGGGCTGATTAACATGCAGATGATGTGTATGAACACTGGGTGGATGAATGTTAGGTGGGGACTGATGAGCGCATGACTGTTGTGTGAACACTGCAGGTGGGGATCGACTTCACCGGCTCTAACGGCGACCCACGCTCGCCCAACTCTCTCCACTACATGAGTCCAGACGGGTTGAACCAGTACCTGTCTGCTCTGTGGTCCGTGGGTCAGGTGGTCCAGGACTACGACACGTGAGTACACACACACACACACACACACACACACACAACCTATAGCTTCAAACTTCCACCACCGAACCCTAAATGATACAGACGCCTGAACCCTGTGGCCTCCATCCACACCCTGTAACCTTAACTATGAACCCTGAACCTAATCTCCAGCGTTACACCGTCATCCCTCATCCCCGGCCAACACCCTGCACCTTAAATCTGACCCCTTACTTCCTATCAGACAGTAATAAAGTGTATTATATGTAGAGACTGTGACAGCGGTTATATTTGTGCTTCCTGTTTCAGTGACAAGCTCTTCCCAGCGTTTGGATTCGGAGCCAAACTGCCTCCGGACTACCAGGTCAGCTCTCTAACCAACCAACCAATCACAGCGCAGCTCTTTACTGGCTCTGTTGGCCCCTCAAGTGTCACTTCAGCATTTTAGCCGTGTTAAATGACTTTCTAACTTTGTGATGTGACCCTCAGTTTTCTCAGCAGCCAATCAGAGCAGAGCCTGTAAGTCAGCAGGTTAATTGAACTGTTGTGTTTTGGATCTTGCAGGCTGCACACCATGAGTTCGCCCTCAACTTCAACCCCACCAGCCCCTACTGCCAAGGTACACACACACACACACACACACACACACAAACACACACCCTCTCTCTCTCACACTCACTGATCTATATTAATAACTGCTTCCCCTCTGTCTCTCTCAGGTATTCAGGGAATCGTTGAAGCCTACAGGATGGTTCTGCCTCAGCTCAGACTCTCTGGACCCACAAACTTCTCTCCCATCATCAATCATGTCGCTTCCATCGCCGCTGCCAGTGCGCAGAGCAACACTGCCTCTGTAGGGACACACACAGAGATGCAAATTCACCAACAACACACACACACACACACACCCATACTGAATACTTTATCGATATCTCTGCAGCAATACTTCGTCCTCCTCATCCTCACTGATGGCGAGATCACAGACTTCGACCAAACCCGGGACGCCATCGTTCGGGCGTCGCGGCTGCCACTGTCGATCATCATTGTCGGTGTGGGGCCGGCGGACTTTAAGGCCATGGAGCTTCTGGATGGAGACGACGGTGTGCTGAGGTCCACAGTGGGGGAAGCTGTTGCCAGAGACATTGTCCAGTTTGTTCCATTCAGACAATTCAAAGATGTAAGTGTGTGTGTGTGTGTGTGTGTGTGTGTGTGTGTGTGTGTGTGTGCACCAGAGTTAGTCCACAGTCCTGATTTGTGTACACATTGTGTCTGTCTTCTGTCTTCTCGGCCTGTTTTAACGCAGCCATCCTTTGAAGGCGTCAGACAGGAACTGACATCACATCTCTCTCTCTGCAGGCCCCCACGACGGCTCTGGCTCAGGCTGTTCTCGCTGAGGTTCCCACTCAGCTGGTGTCTTATTTCAAAATGAGAGGCCTGGACCCACCAAAACCTCAAGCTGCCCCCAAATCCTAAACCCCAAACCCTGCGCCCACAAAGCCTAAACCGCACCCCCCCCCCCCCACCACCCCAAGACCCACCCCAAGACCCACCCCATCTCATTCCAGGATCAGACCACGCCCCTCTGGCCCCACCTTATCCACAAAGTCAACCAAACTTCAGGGACCAACCTGATGTGTTGCATGGAATCTCAGCCAATCACATTGCAGCACTCAGCTGTCTGCCAATCAGGATGCCATTCCCAGTTTTATACATCAGTTTATAACCACTGCTTCTGATCCTTCTCTTCAATAAGCAGAATCATAATGATGTAGTATAGATTATGATTATTGATTTGCTCCTGCTGCTTCCACACTAACTATGCAGATCACATGTCGTACAAACATGTGTAACAATCACAAAGCCTTACACACACACACGCACACAGGAAAAGTGTTGGTTCACCCTGTTGTTTCTATTATTGTTGCCATAGTAATGGAAGTGGGTCACTGATCTGAGGGTACAAATGTGATGACTTTTAGAGGTGGGGGTAGGTTGGGGGTTCCCACTCACTTCAGCACAGTCAGTTTGATCACAGCAACATCTGGTGGACATGTAGATGAACTGCAGGTTCCTCACTGTAATCCCTGGTGTCCACATTACTATGGCGATGATATGGCTATGACCTGTGTGTATGTGTGTGCATGGCGCTCATTAGCTGTAATGATCAGGTATTGATACTTTGCACTTTGCTTTTTGCTCTAAATGCTGGAAAATGATATTCTGAATAGCATTATAGATTCTATATCATAGCTTTACTGCTACAGCCTTACTATTAACCTTTACCGTAGCCTTACTGTAATGTTTAGTGTAGCCTGTGCCACTTCAACACGCCTCTTCTGCTGCTTCAGCCTGAATGTTTGTAGACTGTTCAGTCACAGCTCTCAGTGTTTTGTTAGTGCCGCCATCCTGGCCTCCAGTGCCAAACTCATTTTCACCACCAAGCCAAGTTCAACCTGTGTTTCCTAAAACTGGGCTCATCCCTTTTTGCACTTTGTAACATTGAACCTGATCATCCGCAACATCCAGATGTCAGTATTATACTGAGGTCAGGCTGTGCATTCCAACACCACCAGTAATCGTGTTATCTCACATCAGCCCACTGTATGATTGTAGCTACACCTCCTGAGGGTTGAGCTGACAGCACCATAGCAGCTATCTGAACGCACCTTAGGCAGCTCGGCTAACGTTTGAAAAGGGACACTGACAGCAGACACACACAAAGGGCTAATTCAAGTTCAGTGATGTGAGCGTTTGGAAGACGTAACCATGGCGCCATCCCACATGACCTGAGCAGCATCACACTGAGAGTCTGTCTGAACACCTGCTCTTTCTGTACCAAAGACTGTGTCCTTGGTGGTTCCTCCCACCTGGTATGCTGGAAGACACATGATTCATTTACATACTGACCCACACACACACACAAATGTCAGAACTGTGTCAAAATGCGTCAGAGCTCATGTTTACTGCAGCAAAGCCACAGTTAATGTTATATAATCATCTGATTTAAGATTCACTGCCAACATAAAGCACTTCATTCAGAATGAATTAAAATCAGAGTTTAACCACTTCGCTGTGGGCATTGATAGAATCAACAGAACAGGAGGGAAATGTTGAATCTTTAATGTTGGGACTGTTTTGGCTTTTTTCAGGGTCCATTTTATTAAAGTCAGATATTTGTATTCCATATTATTTGTAGCACTGAAGTTTGTTTTGACTTGGGAAAAGACGTACATTCATTTTTTGGGAACAGTTTAACCTGTTATTGGTTTTTTTAGCTCACATGTGCAGTTGTAAAGTGCTTTGAAAGTCCAACCACATCTCACAGTGTGAACAACAACTCTACCTGGGATTATGCTCCTCTGGGCTGCAGGTTAGGGAACTAACACTGTCTTTCTTGTATGGGTTGAGGGCTGCACATTAACATCCACCCATCAACCATTAGTTAACTGAACACCCTGGCTGCACTAAAGATTGTTGAGGTGTGTGTGTGTGTGTGACAGCTCCTTTAGTTTCCCTCAACGCACATCTCTTTGTAGGTTTGCAAAGATGTTTACATGCATGTCAGCAGGAGCAGGTCTGTGAGGTGTGGTTGAAAGCTCTGGGAAAAGCTCACAAGTTAAATAAGTGAAGATTCTTTTGCCTAACGTATCACGTGTGGGTGCGTGCGTTTGTTTTTTGTGGCTCCGCAGTTTGTCCTCCATCATCCCCTGTGGTGCCAGCAGTGTCCGCTGCTTCAGACTGTGTTCGCAGACCCCAGGGAACCCGGTACAGTAGCCCCCGAGGGACATGAGGAAGTAAAGCAAAAAATATGCTCAAGTTTAGAGAATCTCCTTCCTCCTTCAGTCAGATGTTCTCCTGAACAGATTTAATGTTTTGATCAAATGTTCCGATCAGTTTCCCTGAAAGTTCATTTTGAAAGAGAGAGACCAGCTGAATATCTGCAGTGTCAGCAGTTAGAGCAGATGTGTAGGAAGAACGAGCGGTTTTGTTGTCCTCTTTGGAATCATTGTTAGGTACTGGGAGGTGAAGTTATGCAATAATGAATACTACATAAAAATGCTCTCTTCAGGAAATGATCTGCAGCTTAGGCTGGATTACTTCACTGATCTGTCGTGTCGCAGGCCTTTACATTCGTTTTTGAACCTCTTGCAGTTTATTTAGAAAGTATACATACACCTACACCTGCCTGCGGCACTACAAACAGTTCTGAAAGCTCTAAAACGTTTATTAGTTTATCTTTTAGGGAAGAAAAAAAACCAACCTTCTATAATTAAATTACTATTGAAGCCCCAGAAATAAACAGATGAATCATGAGATCAGATTTTGTTTTTGGTATTCTCCCGGCTCTTTGCCAAACTGCAGCAGATCCTGTAGATTGAAGGTTTTTGCCAAAAATGTGTTTCATGCCTGTGTTGAAGTTAAAAAGTGTTCTGTTTTGTGATGAGTGGGGTGTGGAGGCTCATCTGGAACGTCTGATCTGTGTCACTTTAGACAGAACGTTAATGAAGTGAAATCCCAGAGCACTGATCTGAGTTCAGTGCGCTCTGCATAGCCACGTGCGCTGTGACGTTGTAGAGTAAAAGACTTTTTTGCCCAAATCAGCTGTTTGAGAAAAGACAGAGGCAAGAGAACGTCTGCCTGTCTGCCTGCACGAGGACTGCACCTCCCACAATGCTTTGCTCCTTTCACATAAATCGCTCTTCACTCAGTAAATGTATGGTGTAGTGGTTGATCTCCAACATGATGTGGCCACCAGCTTCATTGCTAACCTGCTAACACCCATTAACTAACCAGAGTAACTAAACCAGTAAGACCGTGTCTGTATGAACGCCGCCTGTTACAATATAATAATAAAAAAAACAGTTTTGAGAAAGAACATTTTTGTTTTTTCTGTGTTTCACTAAAGTTCAACTTCATTCCCATTTCCCTTGTTCACATGACTCCTGTCACATAAATCTGGACAGCAAAGTGAATGAATCAAAGCCGTGAAACTACTTTCTGAGCTGCCTGTCCTTTGAAGTGGTTTGGACTTGTGTCTCTGAAATCCACTGAAGAAAATCAGCAGTTTGATAGTTTGTTGTATTTTCTGCTTCTCAGTTTCACGTCAAATTCAAATTTGCTCTTATAGGTTGTTGTTGACTCTTGTAGACAGTTGTTTCCCCAGCTGCAGAAGACAATGAACACAAACACCAGGCTCCAGGACGTTTTGCTGCTTTTGGGTTTCAGACTATTCAGTGTTGGACTCAAGTGCTGCTTCCACCGTGCGCAGGTGTGCGTGTGTGCGTGCGTGTGTGTGTGCATGCATGTGTGTGTTCTTGTAAGGAAACTAGTTGAGCAACTCTGTTTGCTTTCTCAAACATTAGAGAGGACCTGCCCTATAACAGACACACACTGTACAACCACACACTTTAACAAGTTTCCATGTACAGTTATGCACACACACACACACACACACACACACAGAGGTACCTCCCATCACCTTGTTGGACAGACAACACACGCACCAGTTAGTTTCCAGCTGCCGACGAGAGAAGACAGGAGAGACACCATGTAGGCTGGCAGACAGGTGAACAGGAAGACAGGTGTGTGAGTTATCGGGATCATCATGTCCATCAGTGTGAATCTGAGGAGGATCTCCAACCTGCCGGGTCGATGTGACAGAAAGGTGGAACTCAGCTTCAGAGGTCAGTAACACACACTAACCCGTCTGTGTGCTGTGGACTGCTGGCTCTTTAGTACAGCTCTCAGTCTGCTTCTCTGGGGTGTTTGCGGCTCATTAACACAACACACAACATATTTTAGACAAGAGAGAGCTTTGATCTCTGTCACAGATGAGGTGAGGAGTTTTCAGATGAGTGCAGTGTAAGAATACTCCTTCCTGCTTTCAACCATAAAGAATGAATGTGCTCTTCTACAGAGTGTTTCTTTTCAGATGACTGTATATATCAGCAGATCACTGTTACTGATGAACCAATGATAAATGGCATTATAATGTTGCTGCTGGTCAGTACGGAACTTCACATTAGCTCGTGAACCACACAGTCTCAGCTCAGCTTATGTTGGCTTTAAGATTTAGTTTAGTGAAGAAGTGTGAGGTAGCAGAAACAGAAAGTACCTTCAACTTAAACACGAGAGGACGGCGAGATCCTTGACTGTTTCAACTGCAGGCGAGACAGCAGAGTCGTGTGTTGTTTGTGTTTACCGACTCTGGGGCTTGAACGATATCAACATCATATCAGTAGCTGACTGTTGTTTCGTTGACAGACCTTTAAGACGTGAGTGGAGGTTTGTCAGAGCTGGGACTGGCTTGGGTAAAGAGGACGTATGAATACGTGTCGACCTAATTACTTCATATCTTTGTTGGGTTTTAATTTAATTTTAGCAAAATGAACAAATAAACAGGATAAAACAGCCAATATTATTCACATTCATATTAATACAATTAATAAAGCAATTCATATGAGTTATGGAGAAGCACTTGCTGTCCCTAAAAGAGACATGTCATTTTAAAAACATTCAGTCTGATGGAAATTTCAATTGAAGCAAACTGAAATCAGAGAGTAAAATGCATTAATGAATGATATGATCTTTAATATTCATGCTGACGGGTTCAATGAGATTGGTTAAAAATACATTACTGGCTCCAACAGGACTGGAGTTGTGCGTTCAGAGAAGTGTGTGACAAGTGTACAGTGGTGGAAAATAACTAAGTGGGAGGGAAATATTAAAATGTAACTTTACATTTGTTTCAGTCACATTTCAGATTCAGACTCGTGCTGCAAATTAACAATACCAATAAGACAGCAGCTTACAAAGTGATATATGTTCATTTTATATACAAGGATTAAGATGATCTAATGTTAATATAGTATTATAAGTTTAATATTAAAGTGATGTATACAGGATTTTATCAGCAATCATAAAACTATAATATAATATACATGATTTGGTAATGGGCTGTCTTACAGAATGACGTTACGTTTGTGTTAAATATATGGTATATATTGATCCTAAATACTGTAATTCTGCATTTATATCATAATATTTACTTTTGCTTGAGTGAAATTATGAATGCATGACTTTTACCTGCAACAGATTATTAACCTTGATGTTGGTTGTTGTCTGGAAGAGTCCCAGTGATGAACAGAAACGTCTCTTTCTTTCTTTGCTTGTTGTGTGAATGGATGCTGACATCCTCCTATATGTACTCACTTTAATCCATGGGAAAGTTACCTTCACCAACCAGTCAGGCTGACAGAGCCTTTAGCATCAGCACTGTTGCTATGGTTACCTGTCTCTCTGTTTGTCCTGCAGGTTTCACCCATAAAACCAGAGTACTGCAGTGTGAGAACTTGGCTGTCTTCAATGAGGTCAGTAATCAATGTCACTGAAGTGACCTGTCCACGTGCAGACCAATCAGAACACAGAACGTGGTGATGATGTCATTATTAGGACACGTTGAGAGTGCTAAGCTTCAGTTTTCTAGATGCTGCTGTCATAAGATTGAAGTGAACGAGAGCAGCCTCCAAATTCACTACACGAAACAAAGTAAATACTGATTTTAGACAAGTTCAGGTCAGTGACCTTCTACTGATGAGTCAGTTCAGGTGTGTGTGTGCGTGCGTGTGTGTGTGTGCGTGCGTGTGTGTGCTAGAGCAGGTAGCTGCCGTTATTTGTCTCCCTCAGATTGAAACTATTTTAATGGAGCTGATAGGAAACTGTACCACTCCTACAGAACACACACTCGCACTCAACCGCTCCTTCAACACACACACTCACACCTACAGCTGACATGATTCTGTTTTGTCCTGCTGCACTCTCCGTTGCCCGGCGAGGCTCCAGGAAATAAATACATCGAGGAATTAATCCTGTCAAAGCCAGCGTTTACACACTGACCTCTGAGGGGTCTCTGTGGGTGGTGGTGTTGCTCGGCCCGACAGCCTACTGCTTTGGTCTTAAATGTCTCAGCTACTAACTGATGGACTGGTATATTATGGTCTTGTGCAGATGTTCGTGGTCCCCAGAGGATGAATATAAATGGCTTCAGTGATTTCCTGACTTTTTTAGTTTTAGGTTTTGACAATGTCTCAATAAATATTAGATCAGATGATGAAGTGTATTAACTGATGATCATCTGGCGCCACCATCAGGTCAACCCTTCAATTAGTTTGCCACAAAAAACTCTAATTCCCATCAGCCTCCACCAGCTGTCCTTTATCTATATACTAATTAGCAAATCTTAGCTTCCTAGCCAGCTAAATTAAGGCAGTGAACATTATATCTGCCGAACATTAGCAGGTGATTTTCATTGTGAACATGTTAGCACGATGGCATTAGCATTTAGCGGAATAAACAGTGGCGTCGTGGTTTGGTGCAGCCTCACACAGCAGCAGTCAGTGTGGCTTCAGAGTCTCAGTCAACATTTCAGCAACCTGCGCACCAAAAGCAGCAGCTTCAGTCGTCTGTCTGTGTTTACACAGGACACACACTTTACTGTTATTTCTGCTCTAAAGGTTCTGGAATCAAAGCCGTAGCTGACTGTAAACCCACTCTCTATTGCTAGGACTCCCTTAATCTTGCTGTTCCTAAAACTGGTTCTGTATCACACATAAATGTTCACAGTCAAACAGCGTTCTCACTCCAAACAGGCACCTGTTCTCACTACTTGCATAAGCCGTGTGTTACGCATGCTGATGTCACTGTAAAGCTTTAACATCACGTAGCCTCTGTCAGGTCCACATTATACAAACCGCTGAGTGTAATCAGGGGCGTGTTTGAGGACATGTAGGCCCACATATTAGCGAGCTAACATTAGCCAGTGTGTGTAAGTCAGCCTACATTCACTGTGTTACTTTAGCCTGATATCTTCTGAATCCTACTCGGCCGCTAATTCAGAGACGATGTGTGTGTTCTAGGCTCAAGCAGGAGGAAGGAGGAACAGTAACTCGCTGAATGAAACTATAATCTGTAATTATGTAACAGTAACAGCCTCCCTGCAGTCTGGGTGTTTCTGTGGATTTTTGTTTGTTATAGGATGTAATAAAGCAGACATTTATATTGTTGTTGTTTATTCTCTCTTTACATTTAAAAACCTGCAATTTGATCAGGGTGTGTAGACTTTTATACGTCCTGTCAGGAGAGATTTCACGCACGGGAAACAGGACTGCAGCAGATAAAAAATAGGGAATCTCACAGTCATTCATCCTGAAGGGGACATGGTTGTGAGTGTTGAGGTGAGATCGTGTGAAGAGGCATGATGCCAGCTCGGCTCTTTGGAGGAGCAAACCTCTTCCAGTTGTCAGACTGGACAAGTGTCAATACTTCTGAAACAGACCTCCAAAGTCCAGTTTTACTTCAGCGGGATGTGATGAAGTTACAGGTGGAGCTTTGCAGAAGTCATTGGATAAATGATTTTAGATTTCACAGCTCTGAGTGGATGAATCGCCATAGCAACGGCCACTGAGGCTCATGAGCCCTGTTTGGTTAAATGATGGGGAGATTCGGTGGTTCTCAGTTTGAGGTTCTGTGTCACAGGAAATTAAAAGCTGAGAATATATTTGTTGAACCGAAGCCTCCACTAACCTCCACTGCTGTTTGTTCTTCAGGTGTGACCACGTGTTTTTCTGTGTGTGTGTGTCTAAACCAATCATGTGGTGATTAATGGCTGTGTAGAAAAAAAGTCAGGCGCTGACAGAGAAACAGCTCTTTCCTCCTCGCTCTATTCTGAGTTTTTGTTTGTTGGAGACAGAGATTCACAGTCTGTCCTGACAAACCTGAGTGCAGCAGCTGTATCCCAGTCAGAAAGCGTCAGAGGGGGGTGACCAGGAGAAAAAGATCAGGGAGGATCTTTGTTTACATCTTCCTGCCACATACGTCCACCTGGTACTGTGTGAATAAAGTTCTATACGAGTGTCATGACACTACTGCCATCTCCATTTGCTGAAAAAGATTGTGAGACATAGCTGAAAGTTCACTTTAGAGCTCAGATTACAGTGTCTCACCAACTGTTCCCAAAAGCTAAGAACCAACTTCTGTGCCTAACGTTTCCTTTGTTATTTGACTTTTATCATGTTCTTCTTTTCTTTTTAAATCCAGAGCACAAATTAAGCAATTTCAAAGGGAAGGTTACCTGTTTAACCTGTGCATCTGTGTGTGTGTGTGTGTGTGTGTGCGTGCACGCGCAGCATTTCCGCTGGCCTCACTATGGTAAAGTGATCCGAGATGAAGCTTTGTCCATCAGCGTTTACAACTGCAGTAAAGTCTTCTCCAACAGGTAACAAACTCTCTCTCAGACAGACACACACACACACACACACACACACACACACACGCATGCACACAACAGATACACACATGCACATGTTCTTTTTGTATCGGTCATACTAAGAATGAGTGTGTGTGTGTTTGTGGAGACTGCTCGGTAAGCTGGTCGTCAGTCTCCAGCACGTTGTTACCTCGGGGAGGCTGTTGCTTCGAGAACCACTCACTGATGCCAACTACAGCCTGACTGATGTAAGCACACACACACAGACACACACACCGCAGTATAAGAGATTGCTGGTATTAAGTGATGTCACGTCCTCTCTCTGTAGATTTATATAGAGTTGGATATTCGCTATCATCCAGTCGAGGGAACAGCAGGAAGCTGGGAGGGACTCGACTTTGTGAGAGTTGAAGACAAAGATGAGTAAGCTCATGTCCACGCTTAACCTGAAACCATCTTCACTAAACTCACCTCTGCCACCTAATGCTTGCTCTCAGTGGGAAATATCTAGTATAGCATAGCACAAAACTTAATCAAATTGAATCATTAACAAAAGCTGAAGAACTTCAGACTCCTGCCACGTTAAGAAGCTCCAGCCTCTCAGCACTGGTGTGTACTGCCTCACAAGCACAGACACTTTAAAGTGGAGAAGAAGGGTTTAAGTTTGAAAGTGAAAGTGTTGGAAGAGTGTATGAGTTAAATGAGTTGTAGATGGTCAATTTTGTTCCTTTTTAGTCAACTGAAGGCATTGTCTGGTATAATCAGACACTGTATTCTGTACTACGGACAGCCCAAAGGCACCTCAGCTGAGATGGATAGCTCCTACCAGGACATGTTTATCCTGGCTTACTTAATAAGAAATGTTTGTAACTATAGTTACCTTAGTATAGTTTGGCTTTGTAGGGCAGTGTAGAACACTGACATTATATGCTACAGGGAATTTGTTTGTTACACTCATTGAATTTTCCACTGAAAAGTGAAGGTAACTGCTGGTCAGTTGCAGGGCCAGCCATGTTTTTAGTTTACCCAGAATTCATGAAAATGTAGGCCTGCTTAAGATATTCAAGGAGGAGACCATGTGACTGCTAAATCTATGAATTATCGCTATGATGTCTGAGTTTAATCTAAACCTGGCCTATCTTAGTCTAACTTAACATGGACACTGGATGTAGGGGGAACCATTAGCCAAACTCTGAGAAAAAAGAAAACATTCAGACAATCAAGCGATTCTTTCCATCCTTCATCCTCAGATCAGCTCTGGTCATCAGGAATGAGGGATTTAATGACCCTGAAAGGTAAGACTTTGCATGACTCACACGTCCCCTCAGCCTGAGCAATACTGGGTACTGACGTCTCTGTGAAAAGTAAACATCGACCAAAATATGAGGCATTATACGGGCATCAGTTGGTCCGAACGCCCAGACATTATGGAACCAATACAGGAACCATCTGTCTCAGATGTCCTCTTAACATTGGTGCCTCCTTCCCTGATATTAAATAATGTAAACCCACTGAGTTGGGACAGACAACGTTCATCCACACACTGTTGTTCATGTAGTTCAATATATACAGGGTACAGTCCCTGGCATTACTCAAACTCTCTCTCCTGTCAGTCAGCAGACGATCACTCGCCCAGGTCAGCTGGAGAGAGAGGCTCGGCGTCTGGGGCGGAGCCTGGTCCGGACAGGGGATGAAGATGAAGATGATGACAATGATGATTATGATGACGACCTGGTTGACCTGGAGGCTTCCGACATCATCTTCACTCCTCTGCTGAGGTCTGGTCACCTTCGTGTCTGTCTGTCAGTCGTCTTTTAACCTGCTTCTGTCAACTCATCTGGGCACTGTAATACTGATCTGCTGGTGTGTGTGTGTGTTTTTGTGTAGTCGTTGCAGGCCAATGTCCAGAAGTGTTGCTGCGGCGGCACAAAGAGTCCAGAGCTTCCAGGTGAGTTCATTTATCTATTTTTGACTTTTGACTTTTGACGTTAAGGACCCAGCAGGCTAAGCCAGTTAGCCCAGACACTGGTCCTCCAGCTACATCTTTGAGCTGTTCCTGGAGAATCTATGACCACTGTGGCGGAGTCTGTCCGCTATTGCCGATGTCCAGCTTGGTGCGAGCACTGTGCCGCGGAGGGTGTGTGCACTGTCTGCGGATGCGGTCAGACAGCCGGAGTCGGAGCTGAACAGGTGCTTCTGGTTTTCACTCCAGTGTGATGAGTCTGTGGCCTCCAGTGATACAGCACTGTTTTCATACGGACGCTGTTTGCACAAATGAACATACTGGTGTATGTTATTTGTTTTTTATTGTCAGTATTGTTCTATTTCACAATTTTTGAAATAGAATACAACATGCACATGCTCATGAGTTTAAGTTATTATACACAATATGTGTAATAATAATGTGTTCTGTATCAACATTTTTGAATGTGTTATATGCAAAACAAGCATATTCACTTGTTCTATATGGGCTAGGTGATGAGGACATGTTCCATTCTAGCTATTTGATGCTCCTTAAAGAGAGTAGAGTTAGCTAGTTAGACATCCTACTTAGCAGTTAGCAGACATCCACCAACCCATTCAGAAGAAATCATTATATTACTGAAAAGTGTCCATGTGTGTGCGTGTGTGTGTGTGCCTACCCACAGGTGAATGTAAACATCTTGGAGGCTCAGAAGCTTGTTGGAGTGAACATCAACCCTGTAGTTTTTGTTAAAGTGGGAAATCAGAAGAAAAACACGGCGACGCAGAAATCAACCAACTGCCCGTTCTACAACGAGGTAGAGCAGAGAGGAGTGCAATAGAATACATTACAACACAGAAGAATACGTTACAGTTTATTAATACACAGTACAGCAGAATAAAATCTAGTTGTACACAGTGCAAGTCTTTTCCTCTGTTTCAGAATTTCCAGTTTGAGTTTCAGGATAATCCACAGACCCTCTTTGATAAAGTCATAGAAATAAAGGTTGGTTTCACTGCTTTATTGATTTCTGTTTCTTCCACTGTTACCATGGTGAGAAACTTGGGTGCAGCCAGAGTAAACACATGTAATGCCATCTCCTCTCAGGTGTTCCATAGGCGGACTCTAGCCTTCCTGATGACCCATATTGGAACCTTTAAGATTGACATCTCCACCGTGTACAACCAGCCAGGTACCAGTACTGCTCACATTGTAGCACTTTGATCAAGCTAATGCAGCACTCACTGACCAATCTGTGTCTCCAGATCACCGCTTCTACCAGAAGTGGGCTCCTCTCACTGACCCAGCAGATACCAGGTCGGGGGTTAAGGGTTATGTCAAGGCCAGTCTCAATGTGCTGATGAAGGGTGATGCTCTGAACATGCCCAGTCTGCCACCGACGTCTTCATCAGCAGCCAGTGAGGACATAGAAAAGTTAGTAACAATACACCGTGAATACCCCTGTCCAGTGTGATATGAGTTGTTGTTGCTTTGATTACATTTTACAAATCCTAACAAGATCAAGACTGAAAGCAGATGAGATGACAGTGATGAGTTGTCATTACTGACTTCCCTGTCCTTCAGCCCAGTACATATAGTTATCCTGAGTTTGGATTTATGAGCATCTGAGCTCTGTTGCTGTTTTACTTGTAGGAACCTGCTGCTTCCTCGTGGTATGGCTTCTGAGCGTCCATGGGCTCGGTTCCGTGTCCGGATCTACAAGGCGGAGGGCCTGCCAACCATGGATGCGGGGCTAATGGCCAAGATGTCAAAGGTCACTGACCGGACGGTCTTTATTGATCCCTACGTACAGGTGACCTTCGCTGGACAACAGGTACTCATTCATACAAATTTTATTTTTTGGTATTTAGTTCAGTTAGGCTAACTCTGGAAGGCTCTGGGTTCAGGGCTGGACCCCACTGATCGGTCAAGCACAGACCTGGTGGCTGCTTCTAAGTGTGCACAGGAAGTTATGGGTGACTGGGTGATGTTCTGACTAGTTAAAAATGAGTGAGGTAAAGAGGGAGAGCTGTAGGTTGAAGAGAAAAAGAGAGTGAGCGATTGTAAATGGAAGGAAACTAACTGCATATTAGCTCTGTCAGACCTGAAATGTTCCCATATAACGGTGTGTTTGTGTGCGTACAGGGTGAGACGTCGGTAGCCAGCGCCACCAGTTGTCCTGTTTGGAATGAGGAGATCTCCTTCATTGAGCAGTTTCCTCCTCTGGCTCAGCGAATCAGAGTCCAGATCCTTGATGATGCCAAGATGGGAGACATTGCCCTGGCAACACACTTCCTGGACCTGCAGCAGATTTCTGATCCCACCAGGAATGGTACAACTGTCAGTTTACACAAGCACAGTGATACAGTACACATTCCCTTCTTTACTCTACTTTAAACACCTGTAGTGGGAACCAGTCTTTGTCTGCTGCTGGCTCATATCAGCTGGCCTTTGTTTTACATTTTTTGCAGCATATTTGATGAGATTTCAACAAAAAGCCCTGTTGTTTTTTATCTTTCTATTTTCATTTATTCTTCATGCTGTTGTTTGCTTACAAATGCAGTCCTGTTGCTTCTTTTTTGTTATTGTTTTATTTAGTACAAGCTCTTCTTCATGGTATTTATGGTAACAGGGAAACGTGTGTCTTTCTGCAGGGTTTAACCCCACCTTTGGTCCATGCTGGGTAAACCTGTATGGTTCACCTCAGAACTCCACCCTTGGAGATGTCCACCAGGTAAAAAAAACAAAATCAAACCTGACACTTAGAGCAAAACTTTGCACTTTTAAACGTTTTGTTCAAGTAAGTTAAATAAGAGTCAGTTTCGTACTGTTTAGTAAGCAGGCTACCAGTGGGAAATGGCCGAAACATAAATCTAAAATCTTTGACAGGCTTCGCTCACACCATTGGTTGTATCTAGAGCCTGACTGATTTTGGATTATTCAGACTGATGCCAGTACAGATTTTAAAGGGTTAAAATCCACTGACAGCCAATATGATGGTGGATGACACAGTGAATATTTGAGGTGGAATGAAAATAGACCATTCTGTGTGCATTCTGCAGCAGTATTCCACCAACATGACCATGCAAAGGTACTTATGGGTTGCTTTCTTAAACAAGTCACTTTTCTCCAGGCTTTGAACCAGGGTTTGGGTGAAGGAATCTTTTACCGTGGTCGAATCCTCCTCGCTCTCTGTGTGGAGGTCTACTCATCCCCCTCTGCTGTCACTACAGATACAGGCGGAGTTGCCCTGGGAAAGGTACCTCCTACATCCAGTGTTTTGAAAGAGTTCATTTGTATGGATACTCAAAAGATCACAATCTTTTAAAAATAAATTTAAAACCAATTTTATTAACAGTTACTTCCTGTTGCATTTTCATTTGGAGTCAGAATGTTGTTACGTAGACATGCCAAAATTGTACTGAATTCTTATATGACATTTAATATACTCCCCTGATCTCAGGGCCTATCACATCACCACATCAAATCTCATAAGACCAACTGACTCTTATTTGATTTCTCGTGTATGTATGAAGGTGAAAGGAGCACTGGGAAAACTGGGACTGAGGAAGAAGAGGAGCAGCAAGAAGAAAGACAAGAAAGAAGGTCCGTCTACTTAGGAGAAGCTGGGAAAACTGGGAAACTCAACTTTAAAAGGGGGAGACAGAACATTATCTCGTCCGTTGTCCCCTCAGCCAGATTAAAAGTTGGAAACTGATTTAATCTCAATCATGAATTCCACGGGGTGGGCCATTAGCCTTCCTCTTGGTTGGAAAACTTAGCATGGATTCATAGTTTATTCATTGCATTATTACTTGCTGTTGTCGTAGTGCCTCAGGCTGCCAGCGGATTGGCTGACGAGTCAGGTGAGGCAGGGGTAGAGGTACCAGAAGCTGTAACCGTGGAGGTTGAAGAGACTCACCCACTCCCTGAGGTCAGTGCTTCCAACACAAGTGCCAGTATTATCTCCATCATCATCATCATCATTAATGAGCCGCTCAAAAACATGTGTCTTGATTGTGTCTGTGATGTGTAATATTTCAGAACAGATGACTTAATACATATTATTTCTGCTTTAATTTATTTAGTTTATTTACATTCTGAGCCCAAACCATCCAGCAGATTTAGTTCCAGGGAGAAGAAATGAATGTTTAGAACAGTTTTTAATGCAGTTTATCCAGAGAGTGGGTGTCAGGAGACATGAGTCATGGTTTGAGTTGGCTGGGGCACAAAGAAGAACCTTTTTTATGGGCGTTAAAATACACTTCAGCTAACAGGATACATAACATTTTGAGGTCTAAAGAAAATGTGTAGGTGGGTATCATCTGCATAGCAGTGACAAGAAATATCTTCAAAACTCTTTACTGTACCTATACCTAGGGTTACCTAGGGGAGAGAGAGGAGTTTCTGCTGTTCGCATCTCTGTTTGAGGTCACCATGATAGACCCATCTGTAAGAACCAGACCAATCACCTTTGAGCTCTCCATAGGTAAGGAGTTGATTTATAGATGCATTGACCTTGGGGCTGCAACTCACAATGATTTACATCATTGATTAATCTGCTTATTTTTATTTTATCTTTTTATCTGTTAATCAAGTCAGAAAATAGCAATTCATCACACTAGCTAAGAGACAAATAATACCTTCAACTGCACGACTAACAGTGCAAAGCCTAATGGCATGAATTACCATTACAGAAGTGAAAACACAACATGCTAACAGGCTGGAACTAAAACTTATTTGACAGTTTTGAGTAGTGGTCAGTCTGTTTTCTCTAGATTGTCTAGTGGCTCAAATCTGCACAGTTCCAGAACCCGTGTTAAGGGAAGTCAGACCTTTAAACTGCCTCAGGTTGGTTTATGGCACAAAAGGAAGACATGGCCACTGTAGCAGCATTAGAATTCAAATTTTTAAACATCACAGATTAAACACAGATACAAAAATCTGTAAATATTAAAACAAACTTAACTGCTGTTAAGAAACCCCAGTGTTAGTGTGTAATGCTTATCCAGGACTTGAGGACCAAATGTGAGCTGGCTCTTGCCCAAATATGGCGGTTAGTGTGGAATTGGGCTTAGGTATGGGGTTGTGGATTAGGGCTAACTTTCATCAAAAACTGGTTCTTGGTAGTGCATTTGGCCTCCCTTTACGCCAGACTCTGATCATGGATTTAGGGTACTGCTTCATCAGCTGTTCTGTTTCTGGCAGGGAATTACGGGAAGGCAGTAGGAGTTGGGAGTTCAAAGAAGAGTCAGAGCAAGGAGGAGCTGAGGGGGAGCAGAGAGGAGCTGAGGAGAAGCAGGGAGGATCTGAATGAGGAGGCGCAGGGTCTGCTGGAGTCAGAGGAGGAGCTGGACAGAGAGGAGGTGCTGAGTCCTGAACCTGAGAACAGATCTGTGTCTCCTGCCATGCGACCTGAGCCCACTGAGTACGACAGGTAATTACCCACAGCACCCACTCTGGTAACTACTTTACAACGCAAAACCACTATGTATCTGATTCATCCATTCATTTTATCCAGCTGTTGGTCGAGGTGATAGATGGCCACTCCAATAGCCTAGACATCATTCAGCTTCTCATGGGTAATCCCAGAACTTTTCCAGGTCAGATGGAATAGATCTTTCCAATGTGCTGCATCCAATGCTGCGATTACCTAGGAGACGTCTTGCCACAGTAAGACCTCCACATTTTCCAACTCTGCCTACTCTACAGAGGGCTTGCTAGGTTTGGGCACTCCTCACAGTGTTCCACACTTGCCCAACAATATCCCCTGTGAAGGTCAGCAGTCCTCCCCCCCAAAGCTAAGCCCTGCCTCCCCTTATAGAGTTCTTAGTGTTATGCCTTCTCCTTGGCTTTCATGAACTAACTCATATCTGAACTTTTATTTCAAGGTCTTGCTTTGACAGACCATACCAGGTGGTACCCCCAAGCCACAGGGACAGTCATTGTTTTGGCAGTTTGATCCTTGCAAGTCCACATGCCAAAGTCTCCCTGAGCAACACACTGAACCCCAATCGCTTCCAGTGTTTACCCTGAGGTGGCAGTCCTTGGAGGAGTAACATGTGCAGTTGCCAACAACCACTGCGCAGTTGCTGTGTCTGATTAACTGCTGGTCTCTATCGGTCTCTCTTTCAGGTCATTTCAGTGTCTTCCTCTCCAGCCCCCCTCAGTGAGACAGAAGCCTTGTCTGTTTGTCTGGAGTCAGTTTGAAGATCACAGTTTTCGGCTCTATCAGGCCAACTGGCTCAACAAGATGGCCGACAGGCTGGTGAGACTTACATTTCTGTGATGTGTTTTGTGCAATACCTTTCAACTGTGGTCACGTTTCATTCCTTTCTCTGCTCCCCATCACTCCTTTAGGAGATTGGTCTTGATGAGGTAGAACGTCTGCTGAGGAGGCCAAGGAGTAATGCAAAGGAGCGTTTGGTGGAGGTGCTGCTGGAGCTGGTGGCCTCCTGCAAGTAAGTCATCTACTTCTGAAAATGTTACTGGATTAGATTCAGTTTGACTGTATTTGTTTGTCCTCATGACAGAATCTCTGTTTGTCCTCCTGCCTGCCTGTCTGTAGACAGTTTAGTGTTTTCTCAGACAGGAGGTCTCAGTCTCGTCCCAACAACCTAGACAGATGCAGGAAGGAGTTAATCAAGAAGAATTTGGTAAGTGGGTGTTCACCTGTGTCTTTCTCTGAACGACTTCTTCTCTACCTGTCTGTCTTTTACCAACCCAACTGTCCTCCTGTCTCTGTGTCTGTCTGATGTCTGAACTAATGTGGACTGTCTTCAGGTCTTGGTGGCCAGGCAGGCAGTGAGGGCCAGGCGGAGGATCACCAGGCGAACGGTCAAACAGCGTTTGATGGATAGCAGGAAACTTCTGAAGAAACTCCGCCTACTGGCCAAAGAGGTGTGAGGTCATTACGGTTACCACAAAAGATGCGAGTTGTTAAGTATGTTTAGGGTTTGACGACCCTCTCCACCTCCCTCTCTCCAGCCCCAAACTACTATCCCGGATGCATTTCTATGGTTAATCAGTGGAAGCAAGCGATTGGCTTACGTCAGAATCCCTGCCTACTCCATCTTCTTCTCCGTGGTGGAGGAGCAGAGAGGTCGGGATAGTGGCCGTCTCACCACCCTCTACATGAAGGTAACTGTTCTGAAACTGAACTTTGTCTCTAAATGAACCAATGATGCTTGCTATTCTGTCAGAAAAATCATTATCAATGCTGTCGATTATCTCTCTATGCAACTGTATATAACTGACAGTAACTGTATATTCTTCTTTCTTTGAAATCATGGATGATGTCTACCTGTTCTGTCCGTATGTGTGTCCAGTCCCCAGGAGGTTCGGCAAGCGAGGTCTTTGCAAAACTGGAAGTCTTCTTATGGCTAGGTCTGGCCAAGTACAGTAAAGAGGCCATCACCTGCTTGCCAGAGGAATTTCTGCCTGTTTATGAAGAGGAGGAGGAAGAGCAGAGGAGGCTGGTCTCCCAGGGCAGAAGGAAACTTCCTCTCAGTCTGTCCTGCCAGGGTAGGTCAGCTGAACTTGTCCAGAAGGGGGCGTGGATTTTGTACAGAATATATGCTCAGGACTTCTTGGTTTTTTTAGATACTGTACAGGAGAAAGGTTTTGTCTTTTAAAATAAAAGCCCAATGATTTAATAGTTCTATTTGGAATCGTCAGCCACGCAGCTTTGCCTCAGCATGTAAACGTCTCTTTCTCTCTCTCTTTCTGTACAGACAGCAGGTACTTCCAGCTACGATGTCACATGTACCAGGGGCGTGGCCTACTGGCTGCTGAAGATAATGGCCTGTCAGATCCCTTCGCCAAGGTCCTGTTCTCCACACAGTGCCAGGTCACCAGGGTAGGTACAACTGTCCCACTGGTTCAAAAGTTATAATTGTTTATTCAAACTATCTGACATCTTCATGGCTAACAGTTGTATCACAACTACAGTATTTGTCTCCTTTTACGATAAAATAAGCTTGATTAGAATGCACAGCTCACCATTTGATTAAAGAAAGCTGTTTCGAGCCCGTAGAATACATTTATTTACATCAGTGTATATGCAGGGAATGTTCCTTTAACACACATATTTCTTTGTGTGTGTGTGTGTGTGTGTGTGTGTGTGTGTGTGTGTGTGTGTGTGTGTGTGCGTGTGTTAAGGTGTTGTCTGACACTCTCTCTCCAGCTTGGTGTGAGACTTTGTTGTTTGACAGAGTTCTCCTGGAGGGAACAAAGGAGGAGCTCCAACAAGACCCGCCCCTCATCATCATCAGCTTCTACAACTATGATGCCATGGTAACAGTGATGTTTTCACTATCCTCCACATTCTTCCACAGTCTTTTCACATGTGTGCAAGTGACATCAGAACACCCTCTGTGTGTGTACATGTGTCTGCACAGGGCAGTCCAAAGCTTCTGGGTCGAGCCTTTGCTGAGCCGGAGTTTAAAACTGTGGAGCAGTACTACCAGAAGCCCCGCCTCCGTTTCTATGACATCAGCATGGGGAGAGCCCCAGCTGGCGAGCTACTAGCTGCTTTTGAGCTTATTGAGCTGGACTACTCTGGGTTTGGAGAGGTGACGCCTGTTAATTAATCAATCAGTCAATGCATTTTTACATTTGGGTCTTTTTGTAGTGTGTGGACCATCAGGAGAAGGTCGAGCATGCCAGTATTGAATGCAGGAGGTTGAAAAATATATATTTGTAGGTACTCAAATCTTTTCTGATATTGTATTACTGATGATGGTGAGTACAGAGTGATAGTGTGTTATGTTCTGATGGATGATGATGGAAAGATGAATGATGATGGAATGATTCATAATAAACCAGAATTGTCCTTTGACAAATAAATGAATTCTACATAGTGAACCAGAAAATGATTTCACCCTCTGCAGCCCTGTCTTCCCAAAAGTGTGGTCCCTCAGGATCTGACCTATGTGGAGGAGCAGAAATGTTACATCATACCAGAGGGAGTCCGACCTGTTCTGAAGACCTTCAGGATTGAGGTTTCACATGCACGCTATTCTTGAAACTTCATGTGTTCAAGTGTTTTTAGAACATCAGGCTGCTGTCTGAGTCCCACAGGAACCTTCTTTTGTGTTTTCTGTGTGTGTTCAGGTGCTGTTCTGGGGTCTGCGGGACCTGAAGCGGGTGGAGCTGTTTGAGGTTGCGCGGCCAGTGGTTAGGATGGAGTGTGCAGGACGACAACTGGAGTCTGAAGAGATTGAAAGCTTCAAGACCCACCCCAACTTCAAAGAGCTGGTCCGCTATATCGACGTGGTCAGTTTCTGTCATTAGTGATGCCCTCTGACATAAGTTATGGTTATGGTTATGACTAAAAGACATGACTTATTTTTGGATATTCTGTTTCCTCCTCTTGTGGTTGGTCCAATCAGGAGCTGCCAGAGCAGGCCTACCTCCACCCTCCACTGACGCTGTTTGTTGTGGAGCAGCGAGCATTTGGTCGGCTTGCTCTGGTTGGGTCCCACGTGGTCCAGAGCCTCATGAACTATGGTCCCCCAGAGCTCGGGGGGGAGCCAGAGGAGGAGGAGGAAGAGCCAAAACCAAAGGGTAAGCTGTGCAGGAATCATTCTGTCCACTGGATGGTTGTAACATTTAGACAGGTACCATGTGTTTCCAGAACAGTTTAACTGACCATTAACTAAGTTCTTTCCCTCTTAGGTACTGTTGTTGTGCCTGCCAAGCTTTCCACTCTCACATGGAAGTTTACCAAAACAACAGTGGCAGTGTTACTGTCACATTCTTGAAGCAATGAGCAGACGTAGACTGAAGAAAGTAACTATTTAAAGCTGGTGACCAATGCTTTTCTCTGCTGAAATGACAGCTGTCAGTGGTTATTGATCAGCTGTAGCCAGTTAGCTAATTAATAAAACATTAGTCCTGAGGTCCAGGGCGTGACAGTGCTGCTGTGGCTGCTATTATCATTCTCGGCTTGTACACTTGTGGCATGGGTGAAGTCAGTGGTCATTTATTTGGGCTTAATGTGGTTACTTTCTACTACTGATGTGCTCAAAATTGTTGCTATATGTTGCTGAATTGATCTTTGAGGAAGTCCAATGACTTCCTCAAAGATCAATTCCCAACTTTAGCCTACTGTCATCAAAAGCTCTGTGATTGGATGTTTCCATAGGCTGTAAATTGGGATGAATGACATGACGGCTCCCCAAAAGTAAAGCCAGGACATCTGGATGGGCTTAACTAGAAAGCTCTATTTACCAGTCAAATACATTTGACATTTTTGGTCATTCCCATAATGCCAATGTTCAACGGTTCATTTTCTGAAAGGTGGTGTGATTGGTTGGGTTGGGTTGGGGTTAAGAGGTCAGACTTACCTCAATGCTTCAACTCTCTCCTGAAGGTTTCATTGAGTTTCTCTATTTGTGTGTCTGCAGTGAGACGGACTACAATGAAGAGCAGTACAGTGAACAGCAACCCCCTGATGTCAGTGAAGAATATTGGACTCAGCAGCCTGTCAGTTAAACAGTCGAAGATTCCCATCAACCCCATCAAGCTTGTAAATGTACGTATGTTAAACTCCTCGTCCTTTGCCTCAGTGTGTAACATGAGACAAATCAAACGCACTTAAACCGGGTTTGAAACATAAAGAACTGGAGAATGAGCTGATTACACTTTACTCCCTCAGGCTCCTCTGAAAAAGCTGATCAAGAGTGGGGAGGAGCTAGAGGAGGAGCCACCTGAGAAGGAGGAACTGGATTGGTGGTCTAAATACTATGCTTCACTGCAGGAGTTGGAGAGACAGGTGACATTGATTTATCTGTCTGTATAGATGTGTTGGATATCGAAGAAGAATTGAAAGTAACAAATAAAATGATGAATTTATGTCGAGTATAAATACATGAATACATGATCTCACACTCACACAAAAATGAAGAATGGATGACAGAAAAAGAAAAGTCAATTAGAAATGAAAGGAAATAAACAAGTGAATCTTCTTGACTCTACTAAATTTACAGTTAATCAGCCAGTATGATGAGATATACCACAGACTATTATGTATTATAACATGCTATATGTTATAATTGAACAGAACTTTGTTTTGAGAATGAGTCAAGTTACTAAGTTAACAGTAACTAAAGTAATTAATCATTACTTTACTCACCACCTCTGATGTGTTGACTGTCTGCAGGCTGCTGAGGAGGAGGAGCTGGAGGAACAAGCAGAGACAGGTACCATGTTCACTCCCACTTTAATTTATTATCATGTGTACTGTAATTATTTTACTTATCAAAAACATAAAATGCTTCATCATTTAATTTTACGTTCAGCTGCAGTCCCTCTCAAGCGCTGCTTTTTTTTGTTTAGATGGAGCAAATCTGACGATGGCAAACATTGAAGAGGAGGAAGAGGAAATCGTGGTGGTGGAGACTGAGCCTCCCAGACGCAAGAAGATTGCCACACTGAAGGTGTGATGTCACTGTGATTGACAGTTTACAGTTCAGTCTGCCAGTCCAGGCTGCACCGACACCAGCGGTAGCAGAACATTGAATCCAATGAATGATGTGAATGTTGCAGCTGTGTGGGATCATGACAGACACGGTTAGAGAAAACCTGGAGAAGACAGTGTGGCATGTGGCAGCTGAAGAGCCACATAGCTTTCTCTGGAGTTGGTGGAGACTGGAAACATGGAGTGATTTTACGATTGTGCGTTTTTGTGTGTTCAGCTATACGGAGGTGACCTGGAGTCGGAGTTCAGTCAGTTTCAGGACTGGTTGCAAATCTTCCCTCTGTATAAAGGCAGAGCTAGTGGGGAGGAAGAGGAGGAGGATGAAGAGGAGAGACTGATGGGAAAATACAAGGTATTCTGGATGGAAAGCTGGCCATCTGTCCTTTCTGTTATTCTAACCAACAGTTATTGTTCAGATAAATATTAATCTATCTACACTCCTCATTCTCAGGGCTCCTTCCTGGTTTATCCGATTGATTCAGGAGATGAAGATGACACAAAATGTCAGATCACCAATGGCATCCCTAAAAACTCCCCAATCAAAGTCTTAGTCCGACTCTACATTGTTAAGGTACCTGTGTCTCTATCCATCCACAGTCTGTCTTTGTCTCTTACTCGCTTGAACAGAAGCAACCAAATTCACATTTATTCCCTTTCACAATGTCCCTGCCTGCAGCTGCATGGAGTGTAAACATTGTAGGTAGAAAGTTTATATTCTACTGTCTCTGGTTGTGTCCTGCAGGCCACTAATCTGGCCCCCACAGACCCAAATGGTAAAGCTGACCCGTATCTGGTGGTCCGCGTAGGACAGCAGAGTCTGGATACCAAAGATCGATACATCCCGAAACAGCTCAACCCCACCTTCGGAGAGTCAGTACCTGTCTGTCTGCCTGTACCTGTCCAACGCTCTCTGACTCTCTGTTTGTCTGACATTCTGTCTGCCTGACGCTGTCTTTCAGGGTGTTTGAATTCACAGTGTCTTTTCCGCTGGAAACCGAGCTGGTTATTAGAGTACTGGATCATGACATTGTTGGGTCTGATGATGTCATTGGTGAGACACGGGTTGACCTGGAGAACCGGTTCTACAGCCGCCACAGAGCTAGCTGCGGTCTGGCCCTTTACTATGACACGTTAGTACCAACACTCCAACGTGAACTAGAACCATGACACACTGGAACTAGACCTGAGACAGCATAGTTCCACTAGTAGGCTATGTTAGTAACAAAGCCAAAGCATGAGTACTGATACTATGAAACAATGACACAGCAGCATCAAATCTACTGTAAGTTGGTGCCAAGACTGTTGCATAACGGAACCACAACTAAAACATGTGAGAAACAGACCCTCTTTAGCACGAACCTATGGCCAGAACTGCTAATTACACAATAGTAGCAAAATGTGGCCTAGCACCAGTCCTGCCACACAATACAATCAAAACCACAATATGTACAAAACAGCAACACTGAGGGCATGTTAGAAACAGAGCTAAGAACATCTTAGGACCAGTAGTATGATATTATAGTGGCAAAGCAAAGCAGCATTATTGCCAGCGCTACAACATGTTAAACCAGACAGTTTCAGAAATGACATATAACACACTGGTAGCAGAATATGGAAGCATTAGAAACAGGACTACAACCACTACTGCAACAATTTATTAGTTTTACATGAAAACATCACCAATACCAGTGACATTACAAAACATTTGTTGTAATTTATGAATTATTAATGTAGTAACTACTGTATTTAGTGGTGCTCTGTCAGTAAAGTAACCGTCTGTGTACCTGTATCAATATTTGACTATCCCGCCAGTAACGGTTACAACATGTGGCGCGATGCAAAGAAGCCATCGACCATCTTGGCTGAGCTCTGCAGGAAGAACGGCATCCTGGCTCCAGAGTACAGGACCTCCGAGGTCAAAGTGCTCAACAAAATCTTCAAGATCCCACCTGATGCAGTACCTGAAGGTAGAACAGACATGGTGCCGTTCTGGACCTCTCTTATTTCTGTCTGTAACCAGGGAATAATGCAATGCTACAACTTGTACTAATACACCATAACCACTATTTAGGTTGCTACTATAACTAACAGAATAGTCCAACTACAGCACCTTGCACACTGCATCAACCTCCAGATCTTGCAGCTGTTCCGGCTCTAACAAGACCACTAGCAGTTACAGTGTTAGCAACTCTGACAGCACTGCTCTTGTTGTCAGCTCTCCTGAAGAAGAACCAGCGGACTCCAGAGGAGGAGGTAGAGATGGAGGAGCATGCAGCTCTGAGCGTGCTGCAGCACTGGGGGGAGATGAATGAGTTCCTCCCTGGAGCTATGCCTCTGGTGCCAGAGCATGTGGAGATCCGGTCGCTGCTGAACCAGGATAACCCTGGACTGCCACAGGTTACGACACAAACAGTGATAACAGCAAATAGACACAGCAACAGTTATGACAATTAGATGACATCATGTCATGTCACGTTCCAGGGTTACCTTCATATGTGGGTGGACATGTTTCCTACTGATGTCCCAGCCCCGCCCCCTGTTGACATCAAGCCCCGCCAACCTGAACAGTAAGTCAGTGAAGTATCATGTCCAATAAAGTTGAATAAAATAGTGAAGGAGTCACAATACATAATCTTTGTTGTTGTTTCCATGACAATAGGTATGAGCTGCGTGTGATCATCTGGAACACTGATGATGTGTTTCTGGATGACGTCAACCCGTTCACTGGTAACCCCTCCTCAGACATCTACGTTAAAGGGTTAGAGTCACAAGCACACACACATCTGAATACAGGCATTGCAATGCGGGTTAAGTTCAGGAAGATAGAACTCAATTTATCCTGAAGGAAATTACTTTGCAGCAGAAAGGAAAAAAACACTTTTTACTACATGATACTTTGCTTTTTCTGAAAATACTGGTGTATTCCACCTGCTCAGGCCCTAAAAACAATTCAATTAAACCAGAGAAGAGTTTGGCGTTGTCTGATTTGGAATTTCTATACTAAAAATTTAAGGAATGGATTAAACAATGTGTAGGTCTGCTTTATTGTGAGCTGCTAACATTTCCTGCTAACTAGCTTACTTTCTACTGTAATAACAGAGCAAGGAATGGAGGGTCACTTCATACTACAGTATTCCGTGTGTTAACGTCAGAGAAAGCCCTGTTTAACACTGTGCTGTTCTGTTTCTCCACTGTGGTGCAGCTGGTCCTGAATCATGTTATATTTAGGCTAACATTAGCAGCTCTTAATTACTCTTTATTGGGATTTAGGAAGCTTTGACTCCAGCCTGTCCAGCTTATCGAGCCACCATTACCTGGGATAGTTTGCCAAACAGTCCCCAGCCCTCTTAAAAACTCCCTGTTATTGGAAAGTGTTCCTGTGTTACTCATATCTGTGTTACTCATATCATACACCCTGACAGTGCAGGAGGTAGAGCAAAGCCTGTGGTAATTTATTACAGGAACAGAAAGCAGTACTATCACTGAAGTCAAATCACACTTTACTGCAGGAATCTCTTGCAACGGCACCCTAAAGGTGGTTTCCCAAATGAAAACTGTTTTTTGAAAATTGTTTTTTGCTGTTCTGAACATATGAATAAGTATGCATGTTAAACAGCCAAACAGGGTTTTGTTAGACCAACGTAACAGTCTGGTTTATTACTGTACTGGAACCTGCCCTATTTCGTTATCTTTATGTCTTCTATATGGAGCGTCAGCTGGGGATGATGTTGACTTTTTAACTGGGATCTGTTAGCTGTCGCCTCAAGCTGTTAGCATATATTCATGTAGCCTATGTAACCAGTTTACCATTTAAAACTAGTTTTGGAAACATGAAGTCGGCTGGAGATTTTCCACCAACTGATGAAGCTAACGTTAGCTTATAGCTTTAGCTATAATCTGCTAGATACAGGTGTTATTTCAGTACAGTGAATGGTCGTAGGCTTTAAATGAGAAGTAGCTTTTGTCTTCTTGTATCTGAAACCAGTAATGGTAAATGCCGGGGCTCAGGGAACCTATTAGGCATAGCTCGTCTGTGATGGCTCAGTGTTTTGTTCTCTGTGCAGCTGGATAAAGGGGCTGGAAGGAGACAAACAGGAGACTGACGTCCACTTCAACTCTCTGACTGGAGAAGGAAACTTTAACTGGAGATTTGTGTTCCGCTTTGATTACCTTCCAACTGAGGTACACATAAATGTATACACACACCTGGACCTAACTGACCTAACCTGGACCTGCTGATGGTCAACATTTCCACCGGTCCCCACATGAATCCTGATGATTAAAATGACGTCCTCAAATTTATTTTTAAAACTGTCCAGTTCCCCACAGTCAATTCAGATGTCTCAGTTTGTGGGACCAACTGTCCAAAACCCAAAGATAGTCTGTCTTCACTGGAATAAACAAAAGCAGTAAATCCTCACATCTGACAAGCTGAAACTGAAGAGTAGCTGGAGTTTTTAACAATTAAAAGTGATATTAGTCAAAGTTTGCAGACTGTTTCAAAACTTATTCAGACCTTCATTTCAACAGTCACAATTTCCATTGTATGTCCTCGCCCTGTTCCTGTTGTCCAAAATATGCTTTAATAAAGGAGATACTGATCGATACATTTGGTTCCATAGACACATATTTCATCATCTTGTGAGGAGATCGTGATGTAGATACATTCTCAGAGTTTATGGCTATAAGGAGCGCTGAAGCCCTTAGTAAACACCAGCAGGTTTTACACTGTCAGTGTGGCTGTTTGTGGAAGTGAATCTCTCCCTCTTGTAGAAAGAAGTGGTGTATAAGAAGAAGGAGTCTATATTCTCCTTGGAGGAGTCAGAGTTTCGACAACCAGCTGTTCTGACACTGCAGGTCTGGGACTATGACCGCATCACTGCCAACGACTTTCTGGGTGAGGCATAAATAGGACTATAAAGTCTCAAATCAATATCCAATTAATTATTGAGTCATTTCAGCTTGTATTTTAGACACTCTACATGAATATCTGTTAAAGGGAACATCTCAGGGAGGCCCTTGTACAGGCTTTTTAAGATTAATGTTGCATCATATTGCACAGCAGTGTCTGATACTATGGTCCTCCCCTTCAGCGTCCTCCTTTTCTTCTTCCTCTATCAGGTTCTATAGAGTTGCGTCTCAACGATATGGTACGAGCAGCAAAGTCATCCACTAAGTGTACCGTTGCAATGGCGAAGGATCGGGCCGGCCCTCGATTCTCCATCTTTCGTGCTAAGAAGATGAAGGGCTGGTGGCCGCTGACGCGCTTAAAGACAGCCGAGGACTTTGAGAGGGAGGAGAAGGAGAAGGAGGAGGCCAAGAAGAAGGGAAAGAAGAAGAAGAAGAATGACAAGAGGAGCAAGATGAGACAGGAGGACATCCAGTACACTGACAGCAGTGGCAACACTTTCCTGCTAATGGTACAAACCACCACTGGCACCAAACACTAAGATACACAGACACAGGCAAGACAGTAACTACATGATGCCCCAGTGTAGCCGCTTCATTTACAGTGTTGATGTCTTATTTTTAATATAAAAACAGCTGAACAAACATAGTTCTTCTCTTTCCTGGCAGGAAATGTGAAGTGCTACTGGCACCGACACTTCAGCTTAACATCCATTATGAAACAAAGCAGAAGTTTATGAAATAAGAGAACAGTGTTGCGTGTTAAACAGAGAAGATATACATAAATCCACCCATTAATGTGTTTTACCAGGACTTCATATGTGGCCTTTATTTGTCTATGGTGCTCATTCGAACAGAATTTTCAGTATTAGTGTAAACATTAATTCGAATTTAAACTCCAGCTTGAATAGTTGTGGTGGTATTGAAACTATTTTGTGTGTGTAAAGGGGAAGGTGGAGGCGGAGCTTCAACTGGTGACATTGGAGCAGGCAGAGGCCAATCCTGTTGGAAGGGCCCGCAAGGAGCCGGAGCCACTGGACAAACCAAAGTATGACACACACGCATACACACATAAATACTATTAAAGTATATTAGCAAGGCACCCATTTAATGTCCAGACAGCAGGACGTCCATCAGGCAGGAATGTTCATATATTTATACATGTATGTGTGTTTGAAGATTCAGTGTAGACCCAAACAGTTGTAAACTGTCTCCTGTTGTCTCTCTAGTCGTCCCACCACCAGCTTCACCTGGTTCGTCAACCCAATGAAGACCTTCATCTTCCTCATCTGGAAGAAGTTCAAGAAGTTCATCATTGCTCTGGTCATCCTTGCCATCCTCACGCTCTTCCTCGCCCTCATCATCTACACGCTGCCACAGCAAATCTCCTCCCTCATTATCAAAGGATGATGGCTTCTTCATCACCCCATCCTGGATGTCCCAGACTGTAAAAAGGTTTCGGAACATGAACCAAATGACTGAAGTTATATTTAGCCTGACACAAATCAATTATACTTGTGATTCTATAGGTTTACACTGACTGCACTGAATTACCTAGCATCCCTTATTTATATGAACACAAGGGAGCACTAATCAGAGATCTGTTCTGGATTCATCCATCACCACTGGAAATTTGTGGACACCTTGTGGGTTTAAGTCATATGTTTATATTTTGTAAATGAAGGTTCAGTCCTGCAGCACATTCCTTAAACGGACACATAACTCTACTGTATACAAGTGTAATTTTGTTAATTAAATAGATACATCACAAATTTTAGTTTTGAAAGTAAATACAAAAAGAGCATTTCTTCTTTAATTTAACTTTACACAGACTCAGAACTGGAGATGACACCATTATTTGTTCGGGTTTGATCAATCAGAATGCTGGTTCTTATTTTTGAGTAAATAAATCAATCTACAATATAATAACAGTGATTCTAGTCTTCCAGTCAGTCTGCAGGATGTGTGGACACACACACGCACACACAAGTTTCATGCCCCAAAAACAGAGACATCATTTTGCAATTTAGGTGCACTTGATAGACTTAAAAAAAGCTGTATATTTAATTAAAAAGGAAACTTACATTAACTTCTAATTATTTAATATTGTTGTGTTATGTTTTCCAAGGCCTGTGCATTACAGTTGCAAAATAGAATGAATCTAGTCAAGCTGTGCTAGTTAGAGGCTTCAGTGTTCAGCCACAAAATAAAAACTCTGGAAAGCAGGAATGTGATTAGGTTATAACACCATGGTGAAATAATATCTGTCTGTGGACAGTCACACATAGTGACGGCTGCACAACAAATCAAGTTCAATTTAACCAGGCTTTATTTATGTTAGCCCACTTGACAAAAACTAAAACCTCAGTCAGAGAGGACAGGCCTCTTGATGGTGGTGATCAGCTCTCTTGTTGGTGACCCAGAATTCATACCAACAGCCTACTTTCTAACCACTATCTACAGGCTGCACTGTAAAATGGCTTTGTCAGCAAATCTGGACAAGGCTCAAAAATATAACTCTGCCTTTTCAGCATCAAACACTGAATACACACAGGTTAATGTAAAAATGCAATGCATACAGCTTGTGCTTCTATAACAGTGACATCACTAACATTCATCTCCACAGGTTTGCATAAAGTATTCCCTCAGCTGAGAATCACTTACAGCAAATTTAAATCCTTAACTTTGAACATAACTTCCTCCAGAGCAGGTGTGGTGGTGCCATGGTGTTACCATGGTGATCTAACCAGGTTAATTAAGCCACCATCGAGAAAGTGACATTTGGGATTCTGTCTTGATATGTGCAGCTAACCCCTTAATCTTGCTTCACAGTACAGCCCTAAAATCCTCAGAAAGCTATTGTTTTAATATTGATAATTATAATCATAATTAAATTTGATTATGAAAAAACAAAGTTTGACTTATGAAGGTGAATGTAATGAAGTAAAAATCACGTCAAGGTCTTCAGCCTCTTCAGCAGGAAGTTAGAAATGATCTGTTTACAGCGCTCTGATTATTTCCTCTGAGACTCTGATGTTGATGATAATCAAATGTTGGCTCGTTGCCTCAGAGCCTGTGAGGGAAATGATGTTAGACGCCCAGTGTGAGGTTCAGTTTGAGCCTAAAACATTTAGCTGCTGTCAGACAACACTGTCAGATATTCAGCACCATGCTAATGGCAAAGCTCAAGTCAGTCAGTATGTCCACAACCTTGGTTCGGATTAAAATATCAACTATTGGATGAATTTCCCAGAAACAGACGTTCATGTTCCCCAGAGGCTTAACCTTGCTGGCTTTGGTGATTCCCTGCCTTTTGCTCCAGCTCCATCATGAGGTCTACATTTGTAGTTTTGACTGAACAAGTAAATCTAAAGTATTTTAAGAAACGCCGTGAATTTCTGATTTTATTCTCACGTTGGTGAACTCTTTAACTTTTCATCCAAGTTCATTGTGAGATAAAACTCCAGTTTTTTGATTCATGCTCAATCCTCAATCAGAACAGCTCTACTTGTGTTTATCACTAATTAGCAAATATTAGCATGCTAACTCACTAAAACAAGAAGGAAACAATATGGGCCTACCTACTAAATATTAGCATGTTAGCATTGCTAATGTGAGTGTGCTTTCATGCATTAGCCTTTGGTTCAGCCTCACACAGCCGCTAGCATGACTCTGACTGTTTTATTGTTTTATAGAAAAAACAGTCTTTAAATATACAGAGCTAAAACTATAAAGACATATTCAAATTAATGTGGTCCTATAGTTTTATTTTATTATCTGTTAAATACTTTTCTCTGTATGACCTGAGTGCAATACACACTGGTGTAATGAGGAGTACAGTCCACCTCGGTAGTGCGCGCACCCGCGGCACAGAGCCCCGCCGCCGTGCGCCGTGAACGCGCCTTTCCATGCGGGTTGAATAAAGAAGGAAAAGCAGAAAAAAAACAGCTGATGGCGAAAACACATGAAGCTGTTCCCGGAGCGGAGAGCATAGATAGGTTTGATTCTCTCTTCTGAACCCGGTCCCGGTGTCCGTGGGGTCCGGTTCTCCGTTCAGCCCCTCCGCTCTTTGTCAGCCGGTTCACACACCGAGATCCGGGCGGGTTTGAAGGGTTTTCTTTGAATGAAGCAGCTGTGCCGGAGAGAGACTCATCGGCGTTAACCCGCGGAGTGTTTTCATTGTTGTTGGTTTCAGTTGGATGTGTTGGGACTGACTGGGTTCGTTCTCCTTTTGTCTGGAGGAAGCAGCGGCGGATGCTGCGGTTCATCATGAAGTCACAGTGACTGAGGCGGCTCCGGAGCAGGTCTCTGATTCCCATCTTTCTCTGCCTCTTAATGCTACTTTGTCTCAGCGGGACTGTTGGGCGGTGAAAACAGCGCCGATGGGATTATTTCACTTTAAGTTATTAATTATATTATTTTCATTTTTATTATGATTGGCTCTGTGGAAAGGTGTTAGGGTTCCGCCTGGTTTCCTCGGTCTTTTGTGTGGAATTGAGCTGTCAGTCCCGGACTCCGTTAGTCTCTTCCGGTCCTGTCCCGGGTGGTCCCGGTGTGTCTCAGGTTCAGGAGCACCATGCCGGAGTGCGTGTCGGTATCCGAGTTCTTGCAGGAGGTTCAGGAGGACTGGAGCTCCCCCACCACCTCATCTTTCACCTCCAAGATGATCAGCTGTAGGAACACCGTCTACCTGCTGGAGGAGGTCAGTACTGACTGGGGATGGTAGTAGTCTGTAGTAGCGCAGTAGTAGTTGTAGTAGCAGCAGCAGTGGACTAGAAATGTACCATGATCATCTGGAGGTTTCACCCTCTTGATGTGGGAGAGAACCTCTGCTCAGGGCTGGACTCAACTGCCTGAGGCCCCCAGGGCAGGGATGAGCCGTGGGACCCCACTGAGCTCCCTTGTCAGCATTTTCAGATATTGCACTCATACTCTCCTAATTTGCAACTCACAAATGCATTTTAAAGAAACGTCTCCCCCCTCCACAATGATAAAATATATTTTTAATAAACTCATGCAAAACATTCAAATTTATATTTGCAAAATGTTGAATGACCAGGTACGGATGCAATGAAAAGGTGAGACTCCCGACAGCTGAGATGACTCAAAGAGCTTCCATGTGGAGAAGTAACCACATGCGTGATTTTGGTGTTGGACCCTGGACTCTAGTGACAGTTCAGAGCTGTGCATGCAGCTGACAACAACCATGAGGATCTTATAGAATGGAAACACTGCTGCAAATAGGACAGTGTTATATATGATTTGGCCAATAGTTCTAGTCTGATCAGCTCACTGAACACTGGCTCCAGTGAGCTATTGTTATGCTAGCAAGGTTCAGTGTCAGTAACGTTACGTACAGTTTAAACCAGCTAATGTAATCTGACAGCAGGCCATTAGAACTGATATCCTACTCTGTGATGCTTGAAGGCTAATTTTTGCCTTGGGGGCTCCTGGTGTGGCCTCGTCCAGAGTCCATGTTTACGTCCTCAAGACCAGGAATGAATCAATTGACAAAAGCAATGTATGAATAACCGTTTTGTACAGGGTCTGTAGCTGCTCTGCTGCTGTGGGATGCCTGTTTCTTTGTGTGTTGGCTGGGGGTCCCTTATACTAGCAGGCAGCGAGCCCACCCCCCCGTGCACACACACACACACACACACACACACACGTGTTGGTTAGTGGAGTCGCTGACCCGAAGACTTCAGGTTGTTGACTGGCCTGAAAAACAGAGACTCAAACTGCCCCCTTGCCCTCTTTTTACCCCCAGCAGAGTTGGCATATGTAACCACGGCAACAGATTAATCCTCATTAGTATTCATTGTTATTGTTATTCAGTGGTAATGAGGAGGAGCCAAAGAGATAATTATAAATGAGGATCAGAGTTAATCTGCAACCTGCGCATTGATCCCACAGTTTACAGAGGCCAGGGCAGAGCAAGTTGGAGATGTGTGTAGGACCTGTCTGTAACAACATGAAACGTGCACGCTCGTCCATTCTTCATGCACCTGCTTATACACATACAGACTCATTCACATACAGATACTGTATGAACTGTATGAATTCATCTCTTTTGACATCTTGTGAGATATCCAAGCTGAAAACACACAGAGCCACAAATTGAAAATCAATTTTTAATTTAAACGTTATTTAGGAGTTAACTGCGATTACTCTTACACACAGCTGGAGTTTGGTCGGTCCTCAATGATGTGACAAAGTGGATTCTGCTTTAAGATGACTATTAATAAGTGAAACCCATGATGTTTGGCAGCGGACTGAGCAGTACAGATAAAATCTTCATATCACAGTAACAAACATTATCTGTACATATAACACACACATTCATATTTACTGAGAAATGTTAATGAATGAAATGGGGAATGTGGGAAAATCAAACCTGTAAACAATGAAATTAATATTGGCCGGATTCCATTTAGCTGCATTGTTTTCAGGGTCCTGGTATTTTGCATGCTGAGTCACTGTCACACTGTCATGGCTTACTGGAACACTTCATTACACCTGAGCCATCAGTAATGTTATTAGCAACACCTTTCCCTGCTACGGCTGCTCGAAATGTCTGTGACAAAACACACACAGGTACTAAAGACGAAGATCTCAGTCAAATCTCAGAGACCTGACGTATTAACTGGTCACTGGTGATTCTGGTCACATGGGCCAATCAGATGTGCGACTGGGCAATTAATTAAAATTCCATGTAAAACACCCAACTTCAGCCGCATCATGCAGAGATTTAGACCGATTACACAGGAATGTAGCTGTCTGTTGTCCAAGAACAAAGCTCATCCTCTGTGTGTGTTGAGTCAGCAGGTGAATTAGTGCCTCTCTGCCCCCTCCCCACACGAACACACACACACACACACATTCAGCAGATTCACGTACTGTGTTGTTGTGTGACTGTGTGTTTGTGTGTTCAGGTTCTGGACAGCGACCGATTGGTTTTGCAGAAGATGAAGAAAGCTGCTAAAGCCAAATACACATCAGGACAAGGTACACACACACACACACACACACACACACAACACAAACTGATTACGAAAAACACAAGTCACCTCCTGCACTAATATTGCTTTCCTTTATCAGACCACGTGTCCCACCTAGAGCAGTACATTAATTCGATGGAGAAGCTGTCGGTCAACTGTCACTCAAACGGAGAGATGGAGGTTGGCTCAGCCTTCTGCCGCTTGGCAGACTTTTCTAAAGAACTCCTCTCTCCCATGAAGAACCTGGTAAGTCATTACACAACACAGCCGTTTTCTATTCTATTCTATTCTATTCTAAAGAGACAAATCACAGCAGAGGTCAACTCAGGGCACTTTACATATACAGCAGGTCTAGACTGAAATCTTTATACTAATTACACCCAACAGTTCCAAATGTGATAAAGCATTTGGTGACAGCAGCAAGGACCAACCTCCTTTAACAGGCAGAAACCGTGAGCAGAGCCTAGATCCAGGTGGACGGCCAGAGCTCTCAGTGTGTTACCATATTCAGCTTTTAACAAGTTGGGACAACCTCTGATTAAAAACCATCTGGGTTGTAACTGGTCCACTGGAAAAACATCTAATTTGAACCCGAGGACTGGGGCTGACTGGTCTGACCAACCATCTGGTAGAATATTCTCACATTCGCCAGCAATGAATGTAGATTAGCTAATCCATTCCAAACTCCCTGGAGAAAACATCTATTTAAAAAGTTAGCCAGGTGAAGCCGTCTTGAAACTGATCTGCTTTAAACAATGGGCAAATCTTAAAACTAAGAGGTAACTGGACCATCATCTGGTTCAAACCTGTCATTACGAATTCAGTCAGAAACATTTCCATCCCAGCTCAGCTGAAAAGCCTCTGATTGCTTCAGTTGTCCACTTTAAACCCTGTTGAGCAAGCCAAAAACAGAGCCTTTGCATTCAAAATTTCCATTGGAAAAACAGTTGTTTTAAAACGATTTGCCCTTTAACTGCTCTTACCTTATCTAAAAACCCCAGGAACTGGCAACCTGTGGTTCTCTGGTTGGTTCCAAACCCCAATGGAAAGTGTCTAATTAAAACCCAATAGATCAGTAATGGCTATATTCTAAACTCAGTAGAAAATCCCTCTAATTAAAAATCTGTGATCGTTCATTCCAAACTCCACTGGAAAAACCTCTTTTTAGACCCAGACATGTGTATTTTAGTTCTTAGTGAACTTCGCTGAAAACAAACATTATTTGGTAAAAGGTCCATTTCAAACCTTTCTACATCTCATCAATGTCTCATTGAAGCCCAGTTGAGTCTTAACCAGTCCATTTCAAACTGAAATTCTCTAATTAAGGAACAAAGATTTGGTTTTACCTGGTGCAGTGCACAGTTCACTGGGATGTGATTGCTTCTCTCCACATCACCCATCGCCAGCAATGAATGTGCATCAAGCTGGTTGATTATTACCCATGTTGCCTTTCAGCAGCACTGACCTGTGTGCCTGCATGTGTGTGTTTGCAGTTAAAGAGCATGCTTCACAATATCAACTTCTTCCTGGACTCTCTGGTCAAAGGAGACCTGAGGGAGGTGAAGGGGGTGAGGACTTTATCTTTATGTATTGCTTTCATATTACCTTACTGCTACATACAAAGTACATACATAATATATGAGTGGCTCTGGATGGCGCTGCTATCATGTGACCTCACATTAAAGTTTGTGATAATGATCAGAGGTGTGTTTACTCTCTGTCCTGACGCTGGCTGAGGCTCCAGGAATGTGTTAATGACAATAATTAAAGTGTTTACAACCTCATCAGCAGAGTGCATCTAAAACCCTGTTTCCTCATCTGTCTGTCTGTCTCTGTGCCTGTCTGTCTGTCTCTATGCCTGTCTGTCTGTCTCTGTGCCTGTCTGCCTGGCTCTCTGCCTGTCTGTCTGTCCATGTGTCTCTCTGCCTGTCTGTCTGTCCATGTGTCTCTCTGCCTGTCTGCCTGTCTGTCTGTCTCTCTGCCTGTCTATCTGTCTGTCTCTCTGCCTGTCTGTCTGTCTCTCTGCCTGTCTGCCTGTCTGTCTTGATCTCTGCCTGTCTGTCTGGATCTCTGCATGTCTATCTGTCTGTCTCTCTGTCTGTCTGTCTGTCCATTTGTCCCTCTGCCTGTCTGTCTGTCTCTCTGTAGGACCTGAAGAAGCCTTTTGACAGAGCATGGAGGGACTATGAGAGCAGATTGTGAGTCACATTGTCCTCTCAGTGTTTACATGCTCACTGCTCTCATGTTGGAGTGCCCTGGCTGTGTGTAGATGTAAATGGCATCACTGTGGCTTCAGATGTGCAGCAACTATTGTATCAGCATAAAAGCATAAAAATGTTTATTTGGGTGAAGCACCAATCAACACATCGCATCGTGGTGTCATGTGAGCTCAGTCGAGGACGTGGCCTATGAGGAACCAACATGCACACGTGGAGTTCGCTCTCTCAGCACTCTGACATCTACCAGAAAGGATAGGAGAACACTGCACCACCTCAAAAGCTGTACTGGCACACTTTAAACTGGAGCTGTTATATAGTACTGCGATATGACATACGGTCTGTCAGCCTTATCTCGTCTCTGAACCGGGCAGACTCCCATTACCGAGTTTGGCCTTCTTCTCCTTCTGGCTTTGATATGATGTTTGTATGCATTAGACAGCTGTTGGCTGCAGGTGATGTTGGATTATGTGGTGAGTGAGTCAGTTTGTTGCCTGACTTGTATATGTACTGTGTATTTAACACTTCTGTCAGAGACGTGGAGTGATTATTAGAAAAGTATTTATTCTACTCTCTGAGCTCTTCTCTGAAACTCATGTTGTTCAGTAGATGAAGAACAAGTTAGTGGATTCAAATACTGTTTGTGTGTGTGTGTGTGTGCGTGCGCGCGCCCGCAGTAAACAGGTGGAGAAGGAGAAGAGGGAGTTGGCCCGTCAGTACGGGATGGTGAGGAGCGAGGTGAGCGGAGGGGAGATTGCCGAGGAGCTTGAGAAGGAGAGACGCTCCTTCCAGCTGAGCATGTGTGAGGTCAGTGACTCCGCCTCCTTCTGTGACCTCACCTTCTTTTCCACCCCCACCCATTCCTGCTCGCTCACCTTCGCAGTAAAGGCGGAGGTCCTCCCTCTGCTCCTCCTGCTCGTCCTAACACTTCTGCTCAGAGCACATCCATCACTAACATAATGTGCAGCTGTCTCTCTCTTTCCCTCAGTATCTGATTAAAGTCAATGAGATAAAGACGAAGAGAGGAGTGGACCTGCTGCAGAACCTCATCAAACACTTCCACAGCCACAACAAGTGAGAACACACACACACACACATCATATCATACATTGCATTTAATGTGCGAGTGTGTGTATGTTTATTTGTGTATTTGCGCGTGTGCATGTGTGTCTAGTTTTCTGCAGGAGTGTGTTTCCACCACGCAGAGGTTGAAGCAGTACATGGAGGAGCTGAATGGAGTCCTGACAACGGTACAACCACAGGTTTAATACCGCGGCTGCAGCAGCACGCCTGCAGAAACATAATCAACAAATTAATAACGATGCATCATTATTGATAAAGATGAGACGTCACTGAGAGCTTATCACATTTCAAACTGTCTTTGTGTTAAAATACGAGTGCTCTGGCTGTGTGACCGCAGGTGAAGCAGCGTCAGGAGGAGGAGAAGAGGCAGCTTGTGGCGCTCAGAGATCAGCTGAGGCCGGTCGTTCACACTGAGCAGGTCAGACAACGCAGACACTGACTGACCAATGGTGTGATACTGTTCTGCAGGTAGTTCATGTGTGTGTGTGTATGTGTGTGTGCGTGCGTGTGTGTAGGACTCTTTACCTAAGCAGGTGTACAGTATGCATCAGCTGCTGGGAGACAAACAGTATGGGACAGAAAGAACAGGATTCCTCTACAAGAAGAGTGATGGGTAAGCGAATACACACACACACACACACACACACACACACACTGACCATCAGTACGATAGTAAGACTTGCACAATGTGTGTGTTTGTGTTTCAGTTTGAGGAAAATGTGGCAGAAGAGGAAATGTTCAGTTCACAACTGCTACCTGACCATCGCACATGCTACTGTGAGTTTACTTTGTGTCTGTGTCTGCATGTGTGTGTGTGTGTGTGTCTGTGTCTGCATGTGTGTGTGTGATGGATGTTTATTAGGTTTCTTGTTCAACAGGTGAGGGAATTAAGGTTTAGAACAGGCGTGTGTTCCTGTTTGTCAAATAAGAATCAGAGCTGAGCAGCAGATGCGGATGCGGGTTGTCGTCGTCGCGCTGGGTGTTGTGTAACCGCTGTATGGTTCTGTGTGACCGACATCATTTCAGGGGTTAACAGAAACGCAAGCTCTGTGGATCAGTTTGGATTTTTGATTTTTGAGTCGTGGGAAAATAAGGATCAGCTCACACTTTCAGTTTTTGTTGACTGATTGTTGTTACGGCGTCAGCGTGTGAACTGAACTGCATCATGTTGGTTGATCTGTTCCTGTGCTGTTTTGTTTATTGGGTTAATAATGTTTTATTTGAATCTTATGCTGTTTTCACAGACATGCATCAATGGCTGCATTGGTTTTCATCCACTTACTGTTCCTATTAGTTTGTCAGTCCCCTGGAAAACACTGTAACCTGCAGGACACTGAGTGGAAGCTGCACTGCAAATAAAGATCCCACTGACTGACGCTTGCTTCCTCTCTCTGCCTCAGCCTAATAAACCTCCAACCAGACTCAACCTGCTCACCTGTCAAGTTAAACCCAGCGTGGAGGACAAGAAATGCTTCGATCTCATTTCTCGTAAGACACGCACACACACACACACACACACAAGAATGACTTAAAATGACAGAAAAGTTCTTTGATATATATTCTTTCCTTGGTTTCTGATGAATGAGGCACAAACTCACAGACGCTCGTCTTTCTGCGAGCTTTAGTTCAGCAGCTGTAGCTGGACTCACAGCACAGGCAGGATGGCAGCTTGGGACAAACGCTGCAGCCCGGATTTGCTTTCAGACACAGGACATTACAGAGAGACAGACAGACAGAGAGACAGACAGATAGGCAGAGAGAGACAGGCAGAGGGACACATGGACAGACAGACAGGCAGAGATCCAGACAGGCAGGCAGGCAGAGAGACAGACAGATAGATAGGCAGAGAGACAGACAGGGAGAGACACAGACAGACAGGCAGAGAGAGACAGACTCAGAGGCATTTGCATTCCATACACTTAGTAGGAACACAGTAGGAACCAACAAGCTCATTCAGACATGTTAGCGTCCCACTGCTCCGCTGTCCATTGTTAGTTTGACTCGTTATATCTCCGACACTCTGTCTGCAGATAATCGGACCTACCACTTCCTGGCTGAGGACGAAGCTGAATGTGTGGCGTGAGTCAAAGACAGAGACTTTAATCAGAGTAGCTGTTGATATATGAATTACTAAAATTGTTTGATTTTATAAAATGCACTGTATTATGTTATAAGTTATACAGTAATGTATAATGTGTGTGTGTGTTTATCTGCGTGTGTTCAGCTGGATCTCGGTGCTCAGTAACAGTAAGCAGGAGGCTCTGAACGTTGCTCTCGACGGGGGGAGGAGAGGGGGAGGAGGTGGGGAGAGCAGCGTGGAGGATCTGACCCGGGCCATCACTGATGACATCAGACGGATGCCGGGAAACAACAGCTGCTGTGACTGCGGAGCTCCAGGTAGTCTGCGTCGATCAGGTGATGTATTGTGTCGGCTTTCTCATTCCGACTTGTCTCCACCGCCTCCCAAACCAAACGTGGACGCTCCTGCACCAGTAGAACCTTTGTTTGACCAGATTCCAGCTGGCGACCTCTGTCTGGTTTCAGTCCGTCTCCTTACTGTCCCCAACCAGTAAAGACAAAGAAACTTCCTGAATCGCCTTTGAGAATGCTGAGCTGTGGGACTGATCAGGTTTATTTTCCTGCTCTCAGTGGTGAAACTCTGTCTTCCTCTGCAGATCCCGGATGGCTCTCCACCAACCTGGGCATCCTGACCTGTATCGAGTGTTCAGGGATCCACAGGGAGATGGGGGTCCATGTCTCCAGGATCCAGTCTCTGAGTCTAGACAGTCTGGGGACTTCAGACCTGCTGGTAGGCCTGGCCTGTTGGCTGCATCTTTTGTACAAACCAGGAGGCTTTCGTGTCCATCCAAGCTGTGGGAGTGCTCCTACTGTGAGTCAGCACAAACTGACCACAGGATGATGGGTGCTGAAGTAGCTTGTTGGCTAACAACAAGTTGGAATCAGCACGTAAACCAGCCGTGGAGATGTTAGAAGGTGTTTTCCCCCTCGTGGAGCTCATTCAGCACCCCTGGCTGTGGGTGTGGCTGTGGCTGTGGGTGTGACTGTGGGTGTGACTGTGGCTATGGGTGTGTTGTGCCCTGCTCTGTGTAACTTTGTAACTTATCTTCTCTCTCTCTCAGTTGGCTAGAAACGTTGGTAACTCTGGGTTTAATGAAATAATGGAGGCCAACCTGCTGAGTCCGTCTCTGAAGCCATCCCAGCACAGCCACATGTAAGACACACACACACTCACACACACACACACACACACACACACACACACACACTCACACACACACACACACAATTCAATTTAAATTTTGATGAAGCTCATACGTTTTTTCATGTGCATGTGTGTGTGTGTGTGCGCGTGCATGCAGGGCGGAGCGTAAAGACTTCATCCTATCAAAGTACCAGGATGTTCACTTTGTGAGGCGGAGCCACAGCTCTACTGTAGCGCTGCGCCTTGGCCTGCAGGAGGCGACCAAGAGCTGCGACATCTACAGTCTGATCCAGCTGCACGCTCAGAGGACAGAGCTGAGCCAGCCGCTGCACACACACATCCAGGTACACACTGACACACACACACACAGGTACACACAGACACACCTACACACACTGACACACACACATACACTGTACACACACACACACGTAGAGGTACACACTGATACACAAATACATATAACCACACACTGAGATACACACACATATAGATAAACAAGTAAACTTTAATACATACACACATTCACTCTGCAGTGTGTTTCTATGCCGACAGGAGAAAGGTGAGACAGCACTCCATCTAGCTGTCCTATTGGCTGACAGGACGTCGCTGCACATCCTGGACTTCCTGGCTCAGAACTGGTCAGTCTCCTCTGCAACGTTTCATCTCAGTGTGTGTTCATGTAAACACCTGTGTTTTTACCAGCACATGTGTGTGTGTGTTTGTTTCCATTCAGCTCAAACGTGGACATGCAGACGTCAGCGGGGAACACTGCGCTGCACTACAGCTGCCTGCACAACAAGACCGACTGTGTGAGACTGCTGCTGAGAGCCAGGGCCAACATACACATCAGTAATGCATACACAACACACACACAACAAATACACGCACTTGTCTGTACACTGTACTCGTGAGGACACACCCCAACTGTTACCTCAACCTAGTTCAGCTGTCAACCCTCAATCAGCCAGAATGACCTCACACACTACATATGCATTTCTAGTTTATCTCCAGTGGTCCTCACAAATATAGAAGTACACTTCCCTTCCTGTTGATGACTACACAGTGCATCTTAGTAACATGTGATCTGTGTAACAGAGAACGACTTAGGAGAGACCGCGCTGGATGTGAGCCGCAAGCTGAAGCACAGCCACTGCGAGGAGCTGGTGAGGTCACAGATACGCTCCCCTACATCAGACTGCTGACGTCAGCGTTCCAGCTTACTGTGACTGTGTGTGTCTGTGCAGCTGCAGCAGGCCCAGTCCAACCAGTTTGACCATCACGTCCACGTGGAGTACGAGTGGAGGCTTCGTCACGACGATCTCTACGATAGTGACGACGACTTTGACGACAAGGTAGCCATGGCGACCGACAACCTGCTGATATGCAATATGCAGTCATAAGGTTTAGAGACTATGCCTATGACAAACAACAAGCGTTTCTGATTTAACTTTGCTGTGCTGATAAGAAGAATTCTGTGTTTTGGCCCGAGCAGATGGGTTTAGAGTAAATGTAGTTTGTTCCAAAACCATTTATTGCAGCAATGATGCCTGTAATTTAATAATTTAGTTGATTTGATCTGTGACTTTTGTGACACTAGCCAGTAAACTGTCAACAAAGGCAACAAACCAACTCCTCTCCTTCCGTTTCAGAACGGTCCAGTGAAGAAGGAGCGCTCCTCCTCCTCCTCCTCTGCCTCCTTCACCTCCTCCTTCTCCTTCTCCTCCCGCCCGTTCAGTTTCAGTCAGTCCTCCTCCTCCTGCATCACCCCGTCCTCCTCTGGACCAGCAGGAGGAGGCCTGCTCAGCGTGGGGCGGAGGCTCGCCATGGCGATGGAGCTCCATAGTCGCCCCACTGGCCCCGCCTCCAGCCCCCCTCCTCCTCCCCCATCCTCCCCTGCGCCTCCTCTGCCCCCGAGGGTCAAAGGTGAGTCTGGACTCTGGAAACATTACAGCTGCAACAAAAACAAGCTCAACAACAAGACATTCATTCAGAGATACATATATGCCCCCCCCTCACTCTGTCATCAGGTCAAACATCTTCTTTGATCCATACACACTGGTTTATGAGCAGCTACCTGCAATGATGAGCTGGTGACCTCATTTTCAATCTCACTGCTTTGTGTTTAGCACCAATTACCACATGTTTGCAGTTATGAGGTTGTGTTAAAGTACAGCATCACACGCTGCTAGTGTGGCTGTGGACTCTTTGTAATAATCCAATCAGAGGAAAGAAATCAGAAATAATGAACATTTTATTAAAAAAGCGTCGCTTCAAATCAGGAATGAGTCCATCTTCACAGAACAAATAAAGCCTTTTCTCCTCTGAGACATAAATCAGGACATGTGTGATCTGGTTAAAGGCTTGTACCAAAGATTAACAGACCATCTCTGCTCAGATGTAGGAACACTTCGAGTAGATGACAGAACAGGGAGGCTGCTAACTAAGATATAATCAGTTATACTTAAAGGTCTTGACTTCCTGTCGTCTTCCAGCTCCCAATGTTCCTCCTCCTCCACCTCCTGCTGTGGAGGAGGGAGTTGGGGAGGAAGACGAGGAAGAGGGTGAAGTCTTCTTCCCTATGACAGGAAACAGAAAGACGACCCCTCCCCCTCCCATCGCCGCACGACACAAGAGGACCTGCTCTGAGTCCAGCAAGCACGGTAACATCAGAGAGACACACTGCAATTAATGTGTCACAGTGGTGCTGTGTTATTAACTCTGTGTCTTTGTGTGTATGTGTGTGTGTAGATTACGGGTTGCCAACCAGTCCCAGGATCTACAGCAGCCCCGACTCCTCCTTTAAGAAGTGTGTGTAAGTATCAGCGACACTGAATTTAAGCTCAAACTCACACTCGATCACAGTAAAGACGTTTAATGAACACTGAGGCGTGATCAGACACGGACCAATCAGAAACCATTGGTGATCACTGAGGGAGGGAGGAGCTGTGATGATGCTCTTCACTCCCACAGCTCTGATGTGATGAGCTGAGGGTCTTATTGGACAGCAGATGATGTAACTGTTCATTGGATGAAAAAGTGAACCTGGTGATTTTTATCTTTACAAACTCCCATTTTTTGTCCGAACTATATTCAAACTCTCAGTCTAGTGACATAATTACAGCGTAACACTTATACTTGTGACTAAATGGTACATTTTGGTGAACTGTGGCTAAAATGACACAAACAATTCAAACGAACAGAGGGGTCGTGAGGGTGAAGGTAGAGGTTTATTCTCCTCAGTGTGTGAAGAGACTCAAAGAGCTCTGCCCCAGCTGAATTGGCACTGCACTGACCCCTGGTGGACAGAAGCTGAATTACACTTCATATAATAAACCTGTCTCCTGTCTGTCTGTCTGTCTGTCTGTCCAGACCAGCGTCCCCTCTCAGCTCTGTGGCCGAACGACCCGACAGAGGTACTTCCTGTCCAGAAACATCCACTTCCTTCCTGTCAGATCCACGTCTGTTTAATCTGACGTATCTATCATGTCTAACTGCACATACATGGAGCCTCCCCGTGTTGGTCGATGATCTTTGACCAGCAGAAGGTCCAGAATCATCTTTAAACAGATTGCTAACATTAACACTGTCATCACTGGATTTAACCCTTTTTATACTCAATTGTAAAGCTGCAACAATTTGTCGATCAGCCGATTAATTGATCTTTCAGTCAAGAGAAAATTGATCGGCAACATTTGAATAGATTTTCAAATGTTTGATGGCTCCAACTCCTGCAATGTGAGAATTTCATACACTATATTAAAATGACGCTGAACTTTGGGAACTGTGATGAAATGAATGCAGTTTTCCTCACGGCTTTAAATAGAACATAGAAGTTATCGAAACATATGGAAAACATCACAAATATAAAAAAATCTACATTTGCTGGCTCATTATTCAAATGAAAGAAAAAAATTACAAAATTAAAAATAATAAATATATATAATTATCAATATATTATCAATCAAAACATCAACACAAACAACCTGTTTGACTGATCAGCATTAAAATTTAAATATTGAATCTATGACGTCTGCATCTTCTCCGAGCAGTATTTCTTCTTTTGATTCCTTCAGATGACTTGACATTAAAATATTGACATTGATTTCTCTCTCTGAGGTTTTCGGAGGGCAGACAGTGATGGTGGCTCCTCCCACTTCCTGCACCCTGCCAGTAAAGCCCCACCCAACGGGTCTCCTACCAGTCAGCGGTCTCAAAGCTTTGAGAGCGACAGAAGAGGCCCCGCCCCCCAGCCGCTTCCTCGCAGATCATTGGTGAGATTTTCAAAAAAACTTAAAAAAACGTCTTTGAAGCTCTGAGGTCCAGCAGCAGCTGGTTGGTCCTGCTGATGCTGAGCTTCAGCCATGTGATGAAGCTCTCCATCAGTGCTGCGTTCTCCTGTAACAGCAGCCTGAGTGAAGACAGACAGCAGGGTCTCATTGCAGTCCAACATGTCTGTGAGCTGAGAACTCACATTTTAATATAAATACACTCCAATCCCTCTTTATGGAATTCCTTCAGCATCATTTTCAAAGAATAATCATGGAGTTCCACAGGGTTCTGTGCTTGGACCATTACTGTTCACCTTATACACGCTTCCCCTAGATAACATTATTAGGAAACACAACATAAATCTCCACTGCTACGCCGACGATACACAGCTATATTTATCTATGAAGCCAGATGAAGCACATCAGTTAGTCAGACTTCAGACATGTCTGACAGACATTAAGGCCTGGATGACCTGTAATGTTTTACTAAACACAGACAAAACTGAGGTGATTGTGTTTGGTCCTAAACACCTCAGAGACAGGTTATCTGACCTTGCTGTCACTCTGGTTGGCGTTACCCTGGCCGGTCTAGTTCTACCGTGAGGAACCTTGGAGTCATATTTGACTAGGACATGTCCTTTCACTCTCATATTAGACAAGTCACTGGGTCTGCCAGTGATGCTGAAAAACTAGTCCATGCATTTGTTGTCGGGTTGTCTGACTAGCTCACTGTGAAGCCTCCAGTTCATCCAAAATACTGCAGCGAGGGTTCTGATGGGAATTAGCAAGAGAGATCATATTTCTCCAGTTTTAGCTTCTCGTCATTGGCTCCCTGTAAAGTCCAGAATAGATTTTAAAGTCATTCTTACTTACAAGGCCCTTAATGACCAAGCTCCATTGTACATCAATGAGATGCTAATTGCGTATTACCCGAACAGATTGCTTCACTCTCAAAGTGCAGGTTTGCTTGTGGTTCCCAGAATTTCAAAAGTAGAATGGGAGGCCGAGCCTTTAGCTCTCAGGCTCCTCTCCTGTGGAACCAGCCGCCAGTTTGGGTCCGAGAGGCAGACACCCTCTCTACTTTTAAAGTAAAGCTGAAAACCTTCCTGTTTGACAAAGCTTACAGCTAGTTCTAGTTACCATGCCAACTACACCCTTAGTCAAAACTACCCCTTCATGCCACCCCTTAGTTATGCTGCTATAGGCCGAGGCTGCTGGGGGACGTCCCATGATCGTCTCCACACTCCTCCTCTCCCCTCTCTCTCCTCAGACCCATCCTCTCATATGTAAACCATCACAGATTAACCATTAACTCTGTGTCCTCTCTCCCCTAGTGCTGTGCTTGTTTCTCTCTGGTCTCTCTGTCTGTACCTCTCTACAGATACCTGTGGCTCTAGAGCTGAACATCTGATCTGTGGCTCCACCGACCTGCCCCGTGTCCTCTGCTGCCACTTATTATCATTATTGTAATATTATCATTATTGTACTGCCAACAGCAGCCAGAGTTAGGACTCTGCTCTACCATTCTGTCAATTTCATCTTTTTGTACACCTGTATCTCTGTCTTATATTTTGTATTTTCTCTCCCCCCCACACCAAACACTCCTCTACATTAGTGAGATGTTTCATACATTTTGACTTTGCCGGTGGACAGCGCGCTGGTCAGCCACTCCAGGTCCCTCAGTTTAAAAGGCAGGAGGACGAGGCTAACACCATGTTTAATGTCCACTGCGCTCTCTGGGTACAGGAAGTGATGTGTCGTTCGATTCCCAACGTCTTTCTCGAATCCGCGAGTCACCGCCTTGTTCATCCTGTGCAGGAGAAAGGTGAGGAAGATGAGGGGAAGGAAGGTGGGAAGCGGCAGACGTATCAGCTTGAACCTATGATACACACCGGATTACAGAGCTGTGGGAGTCGATCAGCTTGCCATTTCCTGACCGCCGCAGGTTGCCGGAGTTGCCGACTACTGCACAACTACGGCAACGGGACGGGAGGGGTCTGAAATCCACAGTGGGAGGCGAAATGACTCGGAACATCTCTGACATCACCCCCTCTAGAGTCTGGCCAATATCAGACCTCTGAAGACCCTGTGGACAGGTGGAGCATATCGCGTCATATAGCTTTATTTAGCTGTTTACATTCTGCCTGTGCTGGTCTAACCATGAGGAAAACAGAAAACACACTTTCCAACAGCTTCAAAAGCATTTTCTATTCTCATTTTTGTTTACTGATGGCAGTTATTTATGTACGATTATTTACAGTCTAACTTCAGCAAACAGCTGTTTGTTCTTTTTAAGCTCTCTCTCTCACACACACACACACACACACACACAGGATATACAGCACACTGTGGCCCAGACTGATGATGTTAGCAGCATTTCCACCCCCCCCCCCCCAATCTACTAATGGTTTCTGCAGTGGGACTGAATCTATAAAAGCAGGATCGACTCAGACGTTGACTCTTCATCCAGACTGCTGACAGCTTCCACTGAACCAACTCAAAGACATTGTACAGTTTTCTGAAAATGCAGATTTTCATTTAAGGTCCTGACTATTTACTGAAACACACTGTAAGACCATCAGTGCAGTATATTACACATGTATTTTTGATCTTTAGTCTTCTGCTGATTAAACAAGTCAGTGTTGACACGTTTAATGCTGTTGGGTCACTTCCAGCGAGCAGCCTGCAATAGTTTCCTGCATAGGGACTATGTCCCAGCACTATGGGCAGCTACTGAAGCAAAAGTTGTTTCTGACTATCTTAACTGCTTTTTAAAAAGCTTAGCTGCCAGAGAATCTCCGACACACATGGAGTGTGATGTCTCTGCTCTGGTTGAAACAACTCGATATGGTAACATAGCAAATAGTTATATATATATATATATATATATATATAAAAAATATATGGCTTTTGGAGTACTGCTACTGTGCGACTAATATAATCTGACCACTCAAAATAGATCACATTATGATACAGGTATTTACTTTGCTTCACTGCTTTCTCCTAGGAGTATTAATAGTGATATTATTTTTGGTCCTCACCAGCCACCATCTGAGCGCCTCAGGGTCAAGGTTGTTGTTGGTATCTCGCAGGACGGGCTGCTGTTTAGGATCATAGCGTTGGCTAAACCAGTCTGACTTTCCCAGCTCTGAAATACAGGACTCAGCACAACCACAAGACCTGAAAGGGATTGACATAGAGGAGTGAGACAGGGACAGCACAGGGAATCATGGGATACGCAGATCCTGTGATCTCCTGCGTGTCACCTCAGGCTGTACTGGGAGAGCTCTAACGGTTCCTCCTCGGATTCAGGTTGGGTGGTGCTGGGAGAAGGGGTGGTGGTGGGACTCTTAGGGGTCACATCAGCCAGAGGCTCCGTGGGTTCCACTACTGCAAACAAAAAACAGAGTTAAAGAACAGTGCATCATGGGAGATCTCTATGATATAATCACAACACATGCTAATGATGCTACTGCTAATAACTGCTTCTCCATCCAATACTAACACTGCTAATACAGCTGCAGCTCCAGTTGCTGTCACTACTACTAATACTGCAACTGCTGCTGCTGCCACACACACATACACACATATAAACACAACATAAACACTTGTGCTGATATCAGCCTCACCTGTCTCTCTGCCGGTGGGCGTGGCACGGCTGATGGGCAGGGCTAATGACAGCGACAGGAAATGTTTCCTTTGGATGCTCTGACTGCCAAGCATAAGGAAGAGGATGGCAGCGGTCAGCACTGCAACACACATCTTCTTCCTCAACAACATGGCTGGTCGGATGATGAGCAGGCAACGGCGGGAGAAAGGAAGAGCTGTCAATCAACCGTTCAGCCTGCTATGTCAGCATAATTGGACCGTGTCATCTGGACATTTCCGGCTCTCCTGTCATCTCTCTACTCAGCTTTATCGCCATGCAGCTCGAGCGTGTAGAGTCTTGCCCCCCAAACCAGGCTGATCTCCGATTGGTGGAGACAAGATCTGTGGTCACACCTGGGTCAGACAGAAAAACAGCCACATCAGTTTCGTCAATAATAAACTGTGGAAAATCAAAATGAATGTTTCTTTAAATCATAATGCAGTGCAGAATTAGACTTGAGTAAAAACATGTCAGCCCCTGCTGTAGCTGCAGTTAAACTCCACTCAGCTGGACAAAATTTAATGTAAACACTGGAATCACCACTAATGTTTGTCTCCACGCTCAGAGTGTTGTTGTTGGCCTGCTGCAGTAATACATCATCCATTACAGACGCCATCTACACGCAGCACGACCGACGCAAGCAAGAAGCAGCTGCAACTAAGACTGTGAGAGAGAGATGGACTGAGTTGCTTTCCAGCCTCGCTCCACCAGAGTTACAGCACTATGTGACCACTTGCACTAACGAGTCTATCATGCTGACCATGCACATTTGCACAACCTCACCATGGAGCTCAAACTTCAGCCGAGAGCAAACATCAAGCTTTACGTGAAGGATCATCTCTGGCTACGACCCAGAGACCAAACAGCAGTGAGGATAGGTCCGGTCTAACTCCTGACGCTGTTTGAATCTTCTCCATTTCACAGGGTTCCTACGGAGCAGTCTAAACAAAGCAGTGTATCACTGCACAAGGTGACTACCTTGAAAGGGATGGGGGCTTATTCAACACTATAACACACCTTTGGTAACAACAAACTACTTATAGCAAACTAATTAGCCACAGCTACTTATACCAAACTAATATCCATAACAAACTGTCAGACTAATTGTCTAACCCAAACAAGTTCTAATTAACTTCTTCATATAAAGGAACCATTAATAACAAACTAATTAACTAACTTAACTGTTTATGACGTATTAATGAGAGAGAGAGAGCGAGTGTGAGGGAGAGAGAGAGAGATGATTTTTTTAACTGATGAATGCAATCACCCTCCTCCTCCCCCTCCTCTTCCTCCCACACCTCCCCTCTCCTCCTGCAGGAATGTCTCCCTGCAGACAGGCTCAGTCTCTGAATACCAATCAGATCTGGGTTCAGTTCAGCTTCTCCTGTTTCAGCTCTCCCTCTCCCCCTCTCTCCCCGTGTGTGTGTGTGTGTGTGTGTGTATGCTTGCGTGTGTGAAAGCAGTCTGAATCAGCTGACCTGTGTGTGTGTGTGTGTGTGTTTTTCCTCACTACTCTTTTGATTAAGTGGTTTTCTCTCATAATGTTTGTTGTGACTGGTTTAACACACACACACACACACACACACACACAGAGTGCTAATAGTATTACTTTTCTTTCTACTAGCAGATCTAAAGCTCCTTTCCAACCTGCACCTTGTTCCATAAATGTGACGTTACTTTCATATTTCATGTCTGACGAAGCCTGGAGTAAAAGCTAAAGTCCCGACATGAATCTGACAATAACAACCAGCTGGGATATCGCTGCGGCTCTCAAACTGGACTCAGGTCTGATCTGTCACATTACTGTTGGAGCTACAGCGCTTAGTTGCTTTGTGCGAGATGTTTGATGAGACAACCAACAGTGCGCTCATCTGGCTGTGTGAAAAGTTTGTCTGCTGAGTTACTGCAACTCACCCAAAATGAGAGACACGAGGGTCTGAAACTAATTTTGAGGCAATCCATCTCATACTTACGTGGTGGTGCAACAACCAACAGACAAGCAGAGCAACACCACTGAGTTTGAAGAAGTGATACTCATTTTCATTTTCACTGGTGTGATTTCACGCTGCTGCACCACTCTACCCATGGCTAGCCATGCTGCCTTACTGCTCCCAGCCAAAGGCACAAAGACTCGAGATCCAGTTTATTCAAATCCAGATATCTTAACCTCAGCGTGAAGAACAAGATGCTCATAACTTTGTATTGACTATAAAGCAATAACAGCACTTTTATGCAATAAAATGTGCAGCTAAGAATTATCACCAAGTGTTGGAGTCATCTGTAAGATTCATTTACAACCTGCACTTATCGACCTAAAGACTTGTCTGTAACACAAGATCAAAACTGTTCTGTATTTCCTGGCTAGATGACTGAATACTGCTGTAATCACTGCAACTTCAAGCATACCTCTACAGCCACAGGAACTGGGATTTTGGAGAACAGGATCACAGGAGTGGAATCGCTTCAGATACTGATTAACAGATCAACACATGCACACACATGTGTTCAAGTTATTTTATCTGCCCCGGGCAGGAATGGACAACGCTCCCAGGAGGAAGGCTGGGAAAAATTCCTGATAGGAAGCTGAGCTTTGGGACCGGTGCCTGTATTAGCGTGTTAGCTTGACTTTGTGCCATGTTTACTGTGCAAACTTGTCCCAGTACAAAGGGCTTTGACACAAAAGCAGCACAGAACAAACAGATCAGCTTGAGATTGAATGTGGATCAGTCCACACAGAACACAGGGATGCATGGCTCAATACCTCTGTTAAAAATTAATCTTAGGATGAAGCCAGTGGTGAGTTGTGTGTTAGTTATTTCAGGTAGTCATGTTCATTTTCTCAAAATACCCAACAGGGATGCCTCATCAAGCTGAAACATGATGGCTTTTTGTTATTCAGGCAGACTTTGATGTAAATGTTCCCACATCCAGACGCAATATGACTCCAGTCATGATCTGTGAAGGCTCTGAATCAACACGCTTTTTATACGACTAATCACCAAGGGACGCACCAGCTTTTAACTACGCGTTTGTGAGCGCATGAATGGGTGTTTCCTGCGTCCATTGGGAGTGTAGGTTGTACGTGAACAGCAGGGGCAGTGTAGGGGCTGTACGGTGGTGTCAGCAGATGTCTGTTGTTAGTGGCTGTGGGTGAAGGTGAGCTGCTCTGCTGAGTCGTCTAACTGTGTGTTGTGGGGCAGACATTTGGAAGTACTGGTGGTGTTTCCCCAGGATTCACATGCCCTCCACTGTCACAGCCATACAGACCATCTCTGGCGGCTCTGCTGTCATCTCAGAATGCTTGCTGCTAACATCGTGCAATTCCACCAGGTCGGGCCTACAGTCTGACAGATCTCTGTTGCGCCCTCTAGTGGAATTCTTCCACTAACGTGTCACACAGACAGATATGTGAGCAGTTACTTTTGAAAGGAGTCTGGCTGTCTACGCAGGCACATGCTAGAGAAGCATGCTTAAAAACATAATCTCCACCCCGAGACACGATAGCCAACATGATAATATTATAATAGATGGTCCTCAGGAGGACGAGACGTGTTTAAATTCAGTTCATGCACATTTAACCTTGTGCTGCAGGAGCCTTTATATTAGTCTGACTATATCAGAGACACTATAACAGTTAATGACTGTGAATACAAATGCCTGTGTGCAAGTTTGAACACATTCCCAAGATGGCTAATTGGTTCAAATGGCTTCTTTCCACAAGTCGGCTGTTGTTTCAGCTGTGAGAAATGATCGGTAACAACTGAAGCGCTTCCTCGGGAATCTCTCCTGGGTGACAAGGTTTGTCAAATAACTGGGATCAGCAATCTGGATTTGTTACAGTTCGGATTCGTCTGTCTGAACAGCTCTGCGGCGGCAGCAGCAGCTGAGGATCATGGGTATTTTTGTGGAGAAGTTTTAGAGTTTCCTGAGTTTCTACGTGGAATGAAAAGCGAAGACGGAGATAAGGATTTACAGTAGGGGCACACACGCATGCACACAGCTAAAAGGACAGTGGTGGGTTAATGGCTATCAGCTGAGTGACACTGTTTGTTATTTTAGGATTTGGAGGGTGGGGGTGGAGTGATGGGGTTAAAGGTGACATGGTTTCCTGTGCAGAGAAAGCCATGTGACAGCACTCCTTCCTGTCTCTCTCTGTGACTTCCGACCTCTGTGTTGACTCCAGAATGGAAACCAGCTGTCCTGTTGATGGAGTGCAGAGACGAACTGGAAAAATGGTGTCAGCTCTCACACACGAAACTAGAAACTAGTTTTAATCTTTGTTCTGTTTACAAAGATTTAGAGTGAGAAAGGCAACTTAAAACAAAGAGGCCTGTTGTAGGTGAATGAACTAAAGAACAGCAGCCGGCTGAGGTGGAGCTTCCTGTCTGAGGCCGTGGGTCTGCTGAACTGTAATGGTACATACATACGAACAACTGTACATATGCACAGACATGAATATAGTCCACCAGAGTCTTTGAGGGTGCACTGCATAACACATTAGATAAACTGTGAAAACAGAACCACACACAGTAAAGTGAGAAAAGGAAGTAAAACTAATCTGCCACACACACACACACACACACACACACAGTTAAACAAGATACTCTTGAAAACAACAACACGGTATGACACATCAAGCTCAGTTTGAGTTTAATTTTAGAACGTGTTTCACAAACGGCAGAGACAAAACTCAGCAGAAAGAAGGAACGGGAGGTCACAGCGCCTTCGTTAAAGACAACAGTACAAACATGACACGAAGAGGTCCAGGCACAGAGTGGATCAGAGTGGACCACAGAGGTGTGCACCTGCTGCAGGCAAAGACTCTGAGGGAAATGAGCTGTATGAGGGATTGAGGGATTGTATCTTCTGACCACTTGTTTTTAGCTTTTAACAGTTAACATGCCAAAAATATGTCATGATATAGATCTATGCTGTTAGTAAAGTTTCCGTTAATTCTTCATCACACAGTCACTTTTCAAAGCTGAATTTAGGACAAACATGGAGTGACACACAGTTCACTGAAACGAACTCTACCCTAAAATACACTGACGCTATAGTTAATGACCCTGCCTCCTTTTTTTCACTCACAAGTTCGTGTGACGTCGGCGGGTTAACGTGTGTGGAGGAGGCTCGCCGTGCCTGGCGGAGAACACTGGCAACCAGGAAGGACAAAGAGGCGGCAGGCACAGGCAGAGACAGGAGAGGCTGAAGCATGAGAGGAGCGAGAGGAAGGGTCGGGCATCAGAGGAGCAACAAAAACCAGGGTGTAGAGTCAGAACGTTCCTACATTCAGCTCTGTGATTTAAGGACTCATTTCTACCAAACTGAAGCCAGTGACTGTTAGGGAAGTGGAAAGACTAACCAAGGCAGCATTGGCGTGTTTTATGATGAGTTAACAAGGTGTTTAAGCCGGTGTTTGTTTGGTACAGAGGAAAATGCCTTTCTTGAAATTTTGTGTGTTTATTAAGTTTGTCTCTTAAATTAAAAATGCTACGACAGCTCGTGCGTTGTAGCAAACACACATGCCCAGGCTGAAACCGGAGGGTGGAGACTGCTAAAATCATTGAGCCCCAGCCTTTCCTAACATTCTCTCAGACTGCACCGTTACTTCTGACTGAGCAGACACGAGGTGGAAAAAAGGCCAAGCTGAAGTTTAAAATGGTTTAAAAAGGACCAGAGGAAAAAGTTACACACACACACGCAGACAGACACACACACATTTGAATGGTCACTTGAGCACTAACTCAGCAACCAAAAAAGACCAAACACTGCTCAGAAACACATTGACTTCCTGTTACAGAGCTGAGTCACAGGCACACACTCAGACACTTACAATCTGTAACGTAATATTGTAGATTTGAATGGTCCTGCACAGCACTGGTCCTCATGGTCCAGCTGTCCTCTCTGTGAAGATGACACCTATGCCCTGTCTGTCTGGTCCTGGAGGAGGGATCTTCTCCTCTATTGGTCCACACGTGTCTCTCTTTTTGTAGGTTTTATCATTACTATGAATTAAAGCTTGTAGGATAAAAACAGGATTATATGTTGGATAGTAAAGAAGTCGGTGATTCTGAGCTGCAGAAATACAACTGGCAGGAGACAGACGGCCAGTCAGGTCTTTAACTATCTGTTTCTCTGGTTCAGATTTAGCATTGGGCCTCTGTAATTACATCTGTCCAAATACAGAGAGGGAGGTTTGACCCACAGACCACACAACCTGTCTCTATTATTATGCTGTGTAGTTCAGTATCCTCTTTCAGATGTCATATCAACCTAAATATTATAAACACAGACTCTCAGATCACATCACACATGTAACCCTAACCCGAACACACAGAGACGTAGCACTGACGCAGCACAGGGAAAATCCCCACTGAGCACACACCTAACACTGGTCCAGAGACACTACAGCACATTAAACAGGAACACAGTGAAGTCACTAGTATTCATGGATGATGTGCTCTGAGAAGAGTTTCATTATAGTGAAAACAGCTCTATAGATATACATGAGACATACATATTATATGAGTGATTATAAGAAGCTGCATGAGCTGCACTGATTAGCGCCCTGGCCCTGATTATTTGACCTGGGATCAAATCCAAATGTGCACCAAGCTCAATCATCAGTCAATCATTTAAGTCATTTTGGCTTCCACAGTGCTGCCTGATTGATTTGCTGCTTATCTGAAACACCCAGAGTCACCACAGTGAAGGTCTGTGGTTAGAAAGCTACAACTGTTAATGAAAACTGTTATACTACTATGAGAATTAATAATACAGTGGTGGACAGTAAAGTGAGACTCATCACAAAACCACAGATGCACTACACTATCATGTGTAACAATCAATATGTACTCTTATGTTAAAGTATTGACAATTATTATTAGAAACTGCTCAGATAATGGATAAAATAAGATTCCAAAATTAATTCCATCACATTAATGCAAAAACAGTCAGTCGGTCCTCATCATTAATTTAATACATTAAGGCAGTTCACACAAAAGTTAGAGAGGAAGTGGCGATCCACTAACTTGCCTGGAGAGATAGTCTTATAACATGCAAAACAGCCCCGTGTAAAGCAACAACTGTCTATTACTCCAAATTAATAGAGGAAAAGAAGAACAACCCCAGGTTTGTGTTCAGCACTGTAGCCAGGCTGACAAAGAGCCACAGCTCTGTTGAGCCAACTATTCCCTTGGCTCTCAGCAGCAATGACTTTATGGATTTCTTTACTAATAAAATCAACGATATTAGAGATCCATGTGTGTCAACTGCAGCAGCCTTAGAAATGTCTGCAGGTCCTGATTTGTCTTTGGACTATTTCTCTGATTGGCACCTCTATAGTAGACCAGATTAATCTGTCATTACTAACCGATATCCAACCTCCCCTTTATTTCGAAAGTTCTTTAGAGGCTGTGGCAGATCAGTTCTGTGATCACCTGCAGAGGAGCAGTTTATCTGAAGCTTTTCAGTCAGGATTTAGAATACACCACAGCACAGAAACAGCACTGGTTAAGGTTAGCAACGACCTCCTAACATCGTCAGACAATGGCCTCATCTCTGTACTTGTCCTGCTAGACCTCAGTGCTGCATCTGACACCACTGATCACGATATCCTACTACAGAGACTGGAACATGTCATTGGGATTAAAGGAACAGCACTAAGCTGGTTTAAATCTTATCTATCTGACAGATTCACATTGTTCATGTTAATAACGACTCGTCCGTGCACACAAAGGTTAATCGTGGAGTTCCACAGGGTTCTGTGCTTGGACCATTACTGTTCACCTTATACATGTTTCCCCTAGATAACATTATTAGGAAACACAACATAAATCTCCACTGCTACGCCGACGATACACAGCTATATTTATCTATGAAGCCAGATGAAGCACATCAGTTAGTCAGACTTCAGACATGTCTGACAGACATTAAGGCCTGGATGACCTGTAATGTTTTACTAAACACAGACAAAACTGAGGTGATTGTGTTTGGTCCTAAACACCTCAGAGACAGGTTATCTGACCTTGCTGTCACTCTGGTTGGCGTTACCCTGGCCGGTCTAGTTCTACCGTGAGGAACCTTGGAGTCATATTTGACTAGGACATGTCCTTTCACTCTCATATTAGACAAGTCACTGGGTCTGCCAGTGATGCTGAAAAACTAGTCCATGCATTTGTTGTCGGGTTGTCTGACTAGCTCACTGTGAAGCCTCCAGTTCATCCAAAATACTGCAGCGAGGGTTCTGATGGGAATTAGCAAGAGAGATCATATTTCTCCAGTTTTAGCTTCTCGTCATTGGCTCCCTGTAAAGTCCAGAATAGATTTTAAAGTCATTCTTACTTACAAGGCCCTTAATGACCAAGCTCCATTGTACATCAATGAGATGCTAATTGCGTATTACCCGAACAGATTGCTTCACTCTCAAAGTGCAGGTTTGCTTGTGGTTCCCAGAATTTCAAAAGTAGAATGGGAGGCCGAGCCTTTAGCTCTCAGGCTCCTCTCCTGTGGAACCAGCCGCCAGTTTGGGTCCGAGAGGCAGACACCCTCTCTACTTTTAAAGTAAAGCTGAAAACCTTCCTGTTTGACAAAGCTTACAGCTAGTTCTAGTTACCATGCCAACTACACCCTTAGTCAAAACTACCCCTTCATGCCACCCCTTAGTTATGCTGCTATAGGCCGAGGCTGCTGGGGGACGTCCCATGATCGTCTCCACACTCCTCCTCTCCCCTCTCTCTCCTCAGACCCATCCTCTCATATGTAAACCATCACAGATTAACCATTAACTCTGTGTCCTCTCTCCCCTAGTGCTGTGCTTGTTTCTCTCTGGTCTCTCTGTCTGTACCTCTCTACAGATACCTGTGGCTCTAGAGCTGAACATCTGATCTGTGGCTCCACCGACCTGCCCCGTGTCCTCTGCTGCCACTTATTATCATTATTGTAATATTATCATTATTGTACTGCCAACAGCAGCCAGAGTTAGGACTCTGCTCTACCATTCTGTCAATTTCATCTTTTTGTACACCTGTATCTCTGTCTTATATTTTGTATTTTCTCTCCCCCCCACACCAAACACTCCTCTACATTAGTGAGATGTTTCATACATTTTGACTTTGCCGGTGGACAGCGCGCTGGTCAGCCACTCCAGGTCCCTCAGTTTAAAAGGCAGGAGGACGAGGCTAACACCATGTTTAATGTCCACTGCGCTCTCTGGGTACAGGAAGTGATGTGTCGTTCGATTCCCAACGTCTTTCTCGAATCCGCGAGTCACCGCCTTGTTCATCCTGTGCAGGAGAAAGGTGAGGAAGATGAGGGGAAGGAAGGTGGGAAGCGGCAGACGTATCAGCTTGAACCTATGATACACACCGGATTACAGAGCTGTGGGAGTCGATCAGCTTGCCATTTCCTGACCGCCGCAGGTTGCCGGAGTTGCCGACTACTGCACAACTACGGCAACGGGACGGGAGGGGTCTGAAATCCACAGTGGGAGGCGAAATGACTCGGAACATCTCTGACATCACCCCCTCTAGAGTCTGGCCAATATCAGACCTCTGAAGACCCTGTGGACAGGTGGAGCATATCGCGTCATATAGCTTTATTTAGCTGTTTACATTCTGCCTGTGCTGGTCTAACCATGAGGAAAACAGAAAACACACTTTCCAACAGCTTCAAAAGCATTTTCTATTCTCATTTTTGTTTACTGATGGCAGTTATTTATGTACGATTATTTACAGTCTAACTTCAGCAAACAGCTGTTTGTTCTTTTTAAGCTCTCTCTCTCACACACACACACACACACACACACAGGATATACAGCACACTGTGGCCCAGACTGATGATGTTAGCAGCATTTCCACCCCCCCCCCCCCAATCTACTAATGGTTTCTGCAGTGGGACTGAATCTATAAAAGCAGGATCGACTCAGACGTTGACTCTTCATCCAGACTGCTGACAGCTTCCACTGAACCAACTCAAAGACATTGTACAGTTTTCTGAAAATGCAGATTTTCATTTAAGGTCCTGACTATTTACTGAAACACACTGTAAGACCATCAGTGCAGTATATTACACATGTATTTTTGATCTTTAGTCTTCTGCTGATTAAACAAGTCAGTGTTGACACGTTTAATGCTGTTGGGTCACTTCCAGCGAGCAGCCTGCAATAGTTTCCTGCATAGGGACTATGTCCCAGCACTATGGGCAGCTACTGAAGCAAAAGTTGTTTCTGACTATCTTAACTGCTTTTTAAAAAGCTTAGCTGCCAGAGAATCTCCGACACACATGGAGTGTGATGTCTCTGCTCTGGTTGAAACAACTCGATATGGTAACATAGCAAATAGTTATATATATATATATATATATATATATAAAAAATATATGGCTTTTGGAGTACTGCTACTGTGCGACTAATATAATCTGACCACTCAAAATAGATCACATTATGATACAGGTATTTACTTTGCTTCACTGCTTTCTCCTAGGAGTATTAATAGTGATATTATTTTTGGTCCTCACCAGCCACCATCTGAGCGCCTCAGGGTCAAGGTTGTTGTTGGTATCTCGCAGGACGGGCTGCTGTTTAGGATCATAGCGTTGGCTAAACCAGTCTGACTTTCCCAGCTCTGAAATACAGGACTCAGCACAACCACAAGACCTGAAAGGGATTGACATAGAGGAGTGAGACAGGGACAGCACAGGGAATCATGGGATACGCAGATCCTGTGATCTCCTGCGTGTCACCTCAGGCTGTACTGGGAGAGCTCTAACGGTTCCTCCTCGGATTCAGGTTGGGTGGTGCTGGGAGAAGGGGTGGTGGTGGGACTCTTAGGGGTCACATCAGCCAGAGGCTCCGTGGGTTCCACTACTGCAAACAAAAAACAGAGTTAAAGAACAGTGCATCATGGGAGATCTCTATGATATAATCACAACACATGCTAATGATGCTACTGCTAATAACTGCTTCTCCATCCAATACTAACACTGCTAATACAGCTGCAGCTCCAGTTGCTGTCACTACTACTAATACTGCAACTGCTGCTGCTGCCACACACACATACACACATATAAACACAACATAAACACTTGTGCTGATATCAGCCTCACCTGTCTCTCTGCCGGTGGGCGTGGCACGGCTGATGGGCAGGGCTAATGACAGCGACAGGAAATGTTTCCTTTGGATGCTCTGACTGCCAAGCATAAGGAAGAGGATGGCAGCGGTCAGCACTGCAACACACATCTTCTTCCTCAACAACATGGCTGGTCGGATGATGAGCAGGCAACGGCGGGAGAAAGGAAGAGCTGTCAATCAACCGTTCAGCCTGCTATGTCAGCATAATTGGACCGTGTCATCTGGACATTTCCGGCTCTCCTGTCATCTCTCTACTCAGCTTTATCGCCATGCAGCTCGAGCGTGTAGAGTCTTGCCCCCCAAACCAGGCTGATCTCCGATTGGTGGAGACAAGATCTGTGGTCACACCTGGGTCAGACAGAAAAACAGCCACATCAGTTTCGTCAATAATAAACTGTGGAAAATCAAAATGAATGTTTCTTTAAATCATAATGCAGTGCAGAATTAGACTTGAGTAAAAACATGTCAGCCCCTGCTGTAGCTGCAGTTAAACTCCACTCAGCTGGACAAAATTTAATGTAAACACTGGAATCACCACTAATGTTTGTCTCCACGCTCAGAGTGTTGTTGTTGGCCTGCTGCAGTAATACATCATCCATTACAGACGCCATCTACACGCAGCACGACCGACGCAAGCAAGAAGCAGCTGCAACTAAGACTGTGAGAGAGAGATGGACTGAGTTGCTTTCCAGCCTCGCTCCACCAGAGTTACAGCACTATGTGACCACTTGCACTAACGAGTCTATCATGCTGACCATGCACATTTGCACAACCTCACCATGGAGCTCAAACTTCAGCCGAGAGCAAACATCAAGCTTTACGTGAAGGATCATCTCTGGCTACGACCCAGAGACCAAACAGCAGTGAGGATAGGTCCGGTCTAACTCCTGACGCTGTTTGAATCTTCTCCATTTCACAGGGTTCCTACGGAGCAGTCTAAACAAAGCAGTGTATCACTGCACAAGGTGACTACCTTGAAAGGGATGGGGGCTTATTCAACACTATAACACACCTTTGGTAACAACAAACTACTTATAGCAAACTAATTAGCCACAGCTACTTATACCAAACTAATATCCATAACAAACTGTCAGACTAATTGTCTAACCCAAACAAGTTCTAATTAACTTCTTCATATAAAGGAACCATTAATAACAAACTAATTAACTAACTTAACTGTTTATGACGTATTAATGAGAGAGAGAGAGCGAGTGTGAGGGAGAGAGAGAGAGATGATTTTTTTAACTGATGAATGCAATCACCCTCCTCCTCCCCCTCCTCTTCCTCCCACACCTCCCCTCTCCTCCTGCAGGAATGTCTCCCTGCAGACAGGCTCAGTCTCTGAATACCAATCAGATCTGGGTTCAGTTCAGCTTCTCCTGTTTCAGCTCTCCCTCTCCCCCTCTCTCCCCGTGTGTGTGTGTGTGTGTGTGTATGCTTGCGTGTGTGAAAGCAGTCTGAATCAGCTGACCTGTGTGTGTGTGTGTGTGTGTTTTTCCTCACTACTCTTTTGATTAAGTGGTTTTCTCTCATAATGTTTGTTGTGACTGGTTTAACACACACACAGAGTGCTAATAGTATTACTTTTCTTTCTACTAGCAGATCTAAAGCTCCTTTCCAACCTGCACCTTGTTCCATAAATGTGACGTTACTTTCATATTTCATGTCTGACGAAGCCTGGAGTAAAAGCTAAAGTCCCGACATGAATCTGACAATAACAACCAGCTGGGATATCGCTGCGGCTCTCAAACTGGACTCAGGTCTGATCTGTCACATTACTGTTGGAGCTACAGCGCTTAGTTGCTTTGTGCGAGATGTTTGATGAGACAACCAACAGTGCGCTCATCTGGCTGTGTGAAAAGTTTGTCTGCTGAGTTACTGCAACTCACCCAAAATGAGAGACACGAGGGTCTGAAACTAATTTTGAGGCAATCCATCTCATACTTACGTGGTGGTGCAACAACCAACAGACAAGCAGAGCAACACCACTGAGTTTGAAGAAGTGATACTCATTTTCATTTTCACTGGTGTGATTTCACGCTGCTGCACCACTCTACCCATGGCTAGCCATGCTGCCTTACTGCTCCCAGCCAAAGGCACAAAGACTCGAGATCCAGTTTATTCAAATCCAGATATCTTAACCTCAGCGTGAAGAACAAGATGCTCATAACTTTGTATTGACTATAAAGCAATAACAGCACTTTTATGCAATAAAATGTGCAGCTAAGAATTATCACCAAGTGTTGGAGTCATCTGTAAGATTCATTTACAACCTGCACTTATCGACCTAAAGACTTGTCTGTAACACAAGATCAAAACTGTTCTGTATTTCCTGGCTAGATGACTGAATACTGCTGTAATCACTGCAACTTCAAGCATACCTCTACAGCCACAGGAACTGGGATTTTGGAGAACAGGATCACAGGAGTGGAATCGCTTCAGATACTGATTAACAGATCAACACATGCACACACATGTGTTCAAGTTATTTTATCTGCCCCGGGCAGGAATGGACAACGCTCCCAGGAGGAAGGCTGGGAAAAATTCCTGATAGGAAGCTGAGCTTTGGGACCGGTGCCTGTATTAGCGTGTTAGCTTGACTTTGTGCCATGTTTACTGTGCAAACTTGTCCCAGTACAAAGGGCTTTGACACAAAAGCAGCACAGAACAAACAGATCAGCTTGAGATTGAATGTGGATCAGTCCACACAGAACACAGGGATGCATGGCTCAATACCTCTGTTAAAAATTAATCTTAGGATGAAGCCAGTGGTGAGTTGTGTGTTAGTTATTTCAGGTAGTCATGTTCATTTTCTCAAAATACCCAACAGGGATGCCTCATCAAGCTGAAACATGATGGCTTTTTGTTATTCAGGCAGACTTTGATGTAAATGTTCCCACATCCAGACGCAATATGACTCCAGTCATGATCTGTGAAGGCTCTGAATCAACACGCTTTTTATACGACTAATCACCAAGGGACGCACCAGCTTTTAACTACGCGTTTGTGAGCGCATGAATGGGTGTTTCCTGCCTCCATTGGGAGTGTAGGTTGTACGTGAACAGCAGGGGCAGTGTAGGGGCTGTACGGTGGTGTCAGCAGATGTCTGTTGTTAGTGGCTGTGGGTGAAGGTGAGCTGCTCTGCTGAGTCGTCTAACTGTGTGTTGTGGGGCAGACATTTGGAAGTACTGGTGGTGTTTCCCCAGGATTCACATGCCCTCCACTGTCACAGCCATACAGACCATCTCTGGCGGCTCTGCTGTCATCTCAGAATGCTTGCTGCTAACATCGTGCAATTCCACCAGGTCGGGCCTACAGTCTGACAGATCTCTGTTGCGCCCTCTAGTGGAATTCTTCCACTAACGTGTCACACAGACAGATATGTGAGCAGTTACTTTTGAAAGGAGTCTGGCTGTCTACGCAGGCACATGCTAGAGAAGCATGCTTAAAAACATAATCTCCACCCCGAGACACGATAGCCAACATGATAATATTATAATAGATGGTCCTCAGGAGGACGAGACGTGTTTAAATTCAGTTCATGCACATTTAACCTTGTGCTGCAGGAGCCTTTATATTAGTCTGACTATATCAGAGACACTATAACAGTTAATGACTGTGAATACAAATGCCTGTGTGCAAGTTTGAACACATTCCCAAGATGGCTAATTGGTTCAAATGGCTTCTTTCCACAAGTCGGCTGTTGTTTCAGCTGTGAGAAATGATCGGTAACAACTGAAGCGCTTCCTCGGGAATCTCTCCTGGGTGACAAGGTTTGTCAAATAACTGGGATCAGCAATCTGGATTTGTTACAGTTCGGATTCGTCTGTCTGAACAGCTCTGCGGCGGCAGCAGCAGCTGAGGATCATGGGTATTTTTGTGGAGAAGTTTTAGAGTTTCCTGAGTTTCTACGTGGAATGAAAAGCGAAGACGGAGATAAGGATTTACAGTAGGGGCACACACGCATGCACACAGCTAAAAGGACAGTGGTGGGTTAATGGCTATCAGCTGAGTGACACTGTTTGTTATTTTAGGATTTGGAGGGTGGGGGTGGAGTGATGGGGTTAAAGGTGACATGGTTTCCTGTGCAGAGAAAGCCATGTGACAGCACTCCTTCCTGTCTCTCTCTGTGACTTCCGACCTCTGTGTTGACTCCAGAATGGAAACCAGCTGTCCTGTTGATGGAGTGCAGAGACGAACTGGAAAAATGGTGTCAGCTCTCACACACGAAACTAGAAACTAGTTTTAATCTTTGTTCTGTTTACAAAGATTTAGAGTGAGAAAGGCAACTTAAAACAAAGAGGCCTGTTGTAGGTGAATGAACTAAAGAACAGCAGCCGGCTGAGGTGGAGCTTCCTGTCTGAGGCCGTGGGTCTGCTGAACTGTAATGGTACATACATACGAACAACTGTACATATGCACAGACATGAATATAGTCCACCAGAGTCTTTGAGGGTGCACTGCATAACACATTAGATAAACTGTGAAAACAGAACCACACACAGTAAAGTGAGAAAAGGAAGTAAAACTAATCTGCCACACACACACACACACACACACACACACAGTTAAACAAGATACTCTTGAAAACAACAACACGGTATGACACATCAAGCTCAGTTTGAGTTTAATTTTAGAACGTGTTTCACAAACGGCAGAGACAAAACTCAGCAGAAAGAAGGAACGGGAGGTCACAGCGCCTTCGTTAAAGACAACAGTACAAACATGACACGAAGAGGTCCAGGCACAGAGTGGATCAGAGTGGACCACAGAGGTGTGCACCTGCTGCAGGCAAAGACTCTGAGGGAAATGAGCTGTATGAGGGATTGAGGGATTGTATCTTCTGACCACTTGTTTTTAGCTTTTAACAGTTAACATGCCAAAAATATGTCATGATATAGATCTATGCTGTTAGTAAAGTTTCCGTTAATTCTTCATCACACAGTCACTTTTCAAAGCTGAATTTAGGACAAACATGGAGTGACACACAGTTCACTGAAACGAACTCTACCCTAAAATACACTGACGCTATAGTTAATGACCCTGCCTCCTTTTTTTCACTCACAAGTTCGTGTGACGTCGGCGGGTTAACGTGTGTGGAGGAGGCTCGCCGTGCCTGGCGGAGAACACTGGCAACCAGGAAGGACAAAGAGGCGGCAGGCACAGGCAGAGACAGGAGAGGCTGAAGCATGAGAGGAGCGAGAGGAAGGGTCGGGCATCAGAGGAGCAACAAAAACCAGGGTGTAGAGTCAGAACGTTCCTACATTCAGCTCTGTGATTTAAGGACTCATTTCTACCAAACTGAAGCCAGTGACTGTTAGGGAAGTGGAAAGACTAACCAAGGCAGCATTGGCGTGTTTTATGATGAGTTAACAAGGTGTTTAAGCCGGTGTTTGTTTGGTACAGAGGAAAATGCCTTTCTTGAAATTTTGTGTGTTTATTAAGTTTGTCTCTTAAATTAAAAATGCTACGACAGCTCGTGCGTTGTAGCAAACACACATGCCCAGGCTGAAACCGGAGGGTGGAGACTGCTAAAATCATTGAGCCCCAGCCTTTCCTAACATTCTCTCAGACTGCACCGTTACTTCTGACTGAGCAGACACGAGGTGGAAAAAAGGCCAAGCTGAAGTTTAAAATGGTTTAAAAAGGACCAGAGGAAAAAGTTACACACACACACGCAGACAGACACACACACACACGCATTTGAATGGTCACTTGAGCACTAACTCAGCAACCAAAAAAGACCAAACACTGCTCAGAAACACATTGACTTCCTGTTACAGAGCTGAGTTACAGGCACACACTCAGACACTTACAATCTGTAACGTAATATTGTAGATTTGAATGGTCCTGCACAGCACTGGTCCTCATGGTCCAGCTGTCCTCTCTGTGAAGATGACACCTATGCCCTGTCTGTCTGGTCCTGGAGGAGGGATCTTCTCCTCTATTGGTCCACACGTGTCTCTCTTTTTGTAGGTTTTATCATTACTATGAATTAAAGCTTGTAGGATAAAAACAGGATTATATGTTGGATAGTAAAGAAGTCGGTGATTCTGAGCTGCAGAAATACAACTGGCAGGAGACAGACGGCCAGTCAGGTCTTTAACTATCTGTTTCTCTGGTTCAGATTTAGCATTGGGCCTCTGTAATTACATCTGTCCAAATACAGAGAGGGAGGTTTGACCCACAGACCACACAACCTGTCTCTATTATTATGCTGTGTAGTTCAGTATCCTCTTTCAGATGTCATATCAACCTAAATATTATAAACACAGACTCTCAGATCACATCACACATGTAACCCTAACCCGAACACACAGAGACGTAGCACTGACGCAGCACAGGGAAAATCCCCACTGAGCACACACCTAACACTGGTCCAGAGACACTACAGCACATTAAACAGGAACACAGTGAAGTCACTAGTATTCATGGATGATGTGCTCTGAGAAGAGTCTCATTATAGTGAAAACAGCTCTATAGATATACATGAGACATACATATTATATGAGTGATTATAAGAAGCTGCATGAGCTGCACTGATTAGCGCCCTGGCCCTGATTATTTGACCTGGGATCAAATCCAAATGTGCACCAAGCTCAATCATCAGTCAATCATTTAAGTCATTTTGGCTTCCACAGTGCTGCCTGATTGATTTGCTGCTTATCTGAAACACCCAGAGTCACCACAGTGAAGGTCTGTGGTTAGAAAGCTACAACTGTTAATGAAAACTGTTATACTACTATGAGAATTAATAATACAGTGGTGGACAGTAAAGTGAGACTCATCACAAAACCACAGATGCACTACACTATCATGTGTAACAATCAATATGTACTCTTATGTTAAAGTATTGACAATTATTATTAGAAACTGCTCAGATAATGGATAAAATAAGATTCCAAAATTAATTCCATCACATTAATGCAAAAACAGTCAGTCGGTCCTCATCATTAATTTAATACATTAAGGCAGTTCACACAAAAGTTAGAGAGGAAGTGGCGATCCACTAACTTGCCTGGAGAGATAGTCTTATAACATGCAAAACAGCCCCGTGTAAAGCAACAACTGTCTATTACTCCAAATTAATAGAGGAAAAGAAGAACAACCCCAGGTTTGTGTTCAGCACTGTAGCCAGGCTGACAAAGAGCCACAGCTCTGTTGAGCCAACTATTCCCTTGGCTCTCAGCAGCAATGACTTTATGGATTTCTTTACTAATAAAATCAACGATATTAGAGATCCATGTGTGTCAACTGCAGCAGCCTTAGAAATGTCTGCAGGTCCTGATTTGTCTTTGGACTATTTCTCTGATTGGCACCTCTATAGTAGACCAGATTAATCTGTCATTACTAACCGATATCCAACCTCCCCTTTATTTCGAAAGTTCTTTAGAGGCTGTGGCAGATCAGTTCTGTGATCACCTGCAGAGGAGCAGTTTATCTGAAGCTTTTCAGTCAGGATTTAGAATACACCACAGCACAGAAACAGCACTGGTTAAGGTTAGCAACGACCTCCTAACATCGTCAGACAATGGCCTCATCTCTGTACTTGTCCTGCTAGACCTCAGTGCTGCATCTGACACCACTGATCACGATATCCTACTACAGAGACTGGAACATGTCATTGGGATTAAAGGAACAGCACTAAGCTGGTTTAAATCTTATCTATCTGACAGATTCACATTGTTCATGTTAATAACGACTCGTCCGTGCACACAAAGGTTAATCGTGGAGTTCCACAGGGTTCTGTGCTTGGACCATTACTGTTCACCTTATACATGTTTCCCCTAGATAACATTATTAGGAAACACAACATAAATCTCCACTGCTACGCCGACGATACACAGCTATATTTATCTATGAAGCCAGATGAAGCACATCAGTTAGTCAGACTTCAGACATGTCTGACAGACATTAAGGCCTGGATGACCTGTAATGTTTTACTAAACACAGACAAAACTGAGGTGATTGTGTTTGGTCCTAAACACCTCAGAGACAGGTTATCTGACCATATTGTTACTTTAGATGGTATTACCCTGGCCTCCAGTTCAACCGTGAGGAACCTTGGAGTTATGTTTGACCAGGACATGCCCTTTCACTCTCATATGAGACAAGTCACTAGGACTACTATCTGCCCCGTCCACCACTACAATTTATTATCATTATTTTACTATTATCATTATTGTACTGCTTACAGTAGCCATAGTTAGGATTATGTTGTTCTACGATGCTCTGATTGTAAAGTGCCCTGAGATGACTTGTGTTGTGAATTGGCGCTATATAAATAAAATTAAATTGAATTGCATTGAACACATTGCAAACAGTTGAGCCGAGTGACCAACTAATATTGTAGCATGACAGAGCGCCAGAATTCAGCTGAGAGCAGCTGAGCAGCGCTGTCAGACTGAAAGCATCGCAGACAACCTGGAGATGTTATAATGAAGTAAACCTACAATAAGATAACTACAGAGTACCAGCTAACTGCAGCTAATTACAGGCATACTGCAAGAGATAATAACACTGTACAGAATACATAAAGTCAAGGTACAACACACACATCTTTATGGACATACTGTAAGTTCTTTGGTCAAGTGGAGAAGATTTAACTTCAGTACAGTGCATTAACACACAACTGCTAGGATGTATATGTGTGTGTGTGCAATTGCTGTATCCAGAAGCTTTGTTGTTTTTGTGCTGCTGCTACGCTACCAAACTTCTTTAAAAGCTTATTTTATCTGGGAATCAATGCATTTCATCTTTTGTTTTTATAGGGAAAGCGCAGCTGACCAAATAGCATTAAAGTATAATGATACTGAAACGAAGCAGACGTGCCACAGTAGGATTTTAGGTGTATTATGTGTGTTTCATTACAAACACTGCTGAAAACCACATGTAAATGAAGATTTTGGGTCAAATAAATCCAATGACACGCAGTGTCATAGGAATTTTACTGTAAATGAGTGTAGGAAAAACAAAAGGCAGTATGTATATCGACATCTTATATTATCATAATACTGGAGAAAGCTCATAGGCACACTGGGAGAATTTACTACCTCTGCTGTTTGCTGTGCGGCTGTAATTACCTACTGAGGATCAATCAGGTTTTATTATAGCTTTCTTTGTCTGGGGATCGATACATTTTTACCTGACGTGTTTCTGTTGCAGATGAAGCTACTCACATGGGATCTCAGCAAAGTGTCCATGCCATAATGAAGGAGACCTACAGTCAGATGACTACAGGTTACCGGCAAATGAGTATTATATGGATAGAATGAGATATAACAGTTAGATATAGTGGTACTGGAAGTTTTACTGGGTAAAACAATAAGGCCAAAACAGACCGACTATACTCCATGAATAGACTGTATTGTATTGTATGTTATTGATTGTAAATAATGTGGAAAGGACTGAGTGACCAAAGTCAGGTATAATGGAGTCCAAAGAGGATGCAGTATAGGAATGGAAATAGAAAGCAGAGACAGACAGTCTGAAGACAGCCCCCCGTCCCCCCTGCCTCGCCACCACCAGTTCTTATCGTCTCACGCGCTCTTTTCCATTTTCACACATACGCACAAAACTATAACAAACAACACCGACAAAAGTGAAGCCGCCGGTGACCGGCCCGCAGCAAAATCAACAGAAAACTGCATGAAGTCCGGCGGAAACTTTCCGAAGTTTCCAGTTAAAGTTTCCACCTTTCTTTCTCTGTGACACACACACACACACACACGGAGGCGTAGTGGAATCCAGACACAAAGTGAACGTTAACAGGCGGATAAACAGCACAAAGCCAGGTTCAGAAGAAGCTGAGGAGGACTCACGTGAAGTCGCTGCGGCCGGATGGTTTTTCTTCTTCTTCTTCTTCTTCTTCTTCTTCTTCTTCTTTGTGAGGCTGTAGAGTTGAGGGCATGATGATGCAGAGCTGAGAGGTCCCGCCCACCGGGAGGGTGGGGGGAGGGGCACGAGGCAGCGAGGGGGCACGAGGAGGTGGAGGGAAGGAAGAGGTATTTCTTTTTATCTCGTGCGGTTATTTGGGCTGTGTGATTAGCACGTGTGTGCGCGTGTGTCTTAAACTAACTGTAGAATTTCAAAGCCGTTTGAAACGACGCCAAACCTTCTAATCAAACACACAAAATTGTCGAATCAACTGAAAAACCTGGATGATATGAGAAATTATATAAAACCCAACAGCCTCACCTCACACCTCATTCACCTCACACCTCATTCACCATCACAACATTACGTCCATTTCCATGATTATTTGTTGTTATTTTTCATATTCTGAGCTCGTTTCTGAAATTATTTTATTTGTCCATACATGTTCCTCATATGTGACCTTATTAGGTAATTGTAGCCAACATGTAAAACACACAGTGACTGCTGTTAAAGCAATGTTACCTCGGCATTTACCCACTGTTAGGAAATGATGCGCTGTGAATGACAACCACAAAGATGTGCTCTCCTCTCTGTATTGACTGTCTTGTTTACAAGCTGTAAAAACAGGTGACTTACATAAAGACACTGAACACTGTGATTATAGCTTTTTACTTATAACCTACACCTATGGAGCTGATGTAGACTATTTTTTATTTACTTTGTTCTATTTTTACATTTACCTTTCATAGTTCATTTTTGTCATCCTTGTTTTCAGCTGTAGGTGCTATGTATAGCGCGATCATACCTGCAAACAATTTCTCATATGTGTTTAAGTACGTCTAGACCCTTGTATGTGTACTCATACTTGACCAGTGAAGTTATTTCTGATTCTGGTGTCATTTTATCTGCTGTAGGTAATAACACTACATTTAGCTCAATGAAATCATGAAAATGACTTTTAATGTTTCCAACTGACTAGTTTCTGACCAGAAACACTCTAAAAAGAGATATGCATTTGATTACCATACAAGGATATGTTTTGAGGATGAGAACGTCCACCTTGCTAACTTGAGTAAGCATGGGTTGCTGCAGTGCTTCTTACCCAAATCTAATCAACAGCAAGACACTGCTGCTACCGTCTGCTAGAGCAACACACATTTCCTGCCTTGCTTCATTAACTGTCATAAACCTGAATAAAATAAAAAGGCAAAAGACAAGATTTCTTCAAACAGATCAGTTATTGTAATATACGTTTCTTTTTATTATTTAACTAAAAATAATTATGATGGGTGAATCACATGAATGCTAGACACAGTGGTCAAGCTGTGTTAATCTGTTTCTATTTTAAATGCTAAACTTCCTGTGAGGCCCAGGATATATCGAAATGGCTTGTTTACGTGACAAACCAGAAAGCTAAAAGCCTCCGAGATCATTGGTGAGACAGGCAGGAAGTGAGGCGACTCATCTGATTGCCTCCAGCAGCTAGAGCAGTTATCACACAGGAAATACAACTGTCATCAGCTTTAGCAGAGACCAGAAGAGGACTATAATGCAGTTTACATCCAACAGCCTATTTGTGTTGTTGTTTTTTTCTGTTCTGAAGTGCATTCTGGGATGGATTCTAAACTGATAGTGACATCAGCCAAGCCAAGCCAAACCGAGCCAAAGGGTTCTATAAGAATAAAGATAAATATAAATATAGAAATATCGCTGATTACAAAGTTGTATTTAGGGTTGCAAGGTTGTATTGCACAATAAAGTTTTGGAATGGTGTTGTCATTGTTCTAGGTATTAGTCAAACCCTGAGGCATCTCCAGAGAGACTGAACAATGGTTATAGAGAAACTTTTGATTTTTGATTCAGTGCTCTTTCACATGTTAAAAAACTATTTTAATAATTTAATTTCCTTTCATCACTATTCAGTTCAGTCATAAAACCACTCAACATGCTACCTAGTTAAAGTGTACATACACAGCGTTCATCAACCACTGTACTACGATGGAAACGTATGTTTACCCACAGCTGACCTTAATTAAAAGCAAATGAGAAATACCCAAACAAACATAAGAGCAAGTGAAAGATAACTTAAAATATTAAAATAAGTCATTTTTAATGTTATTTATCAAGTGAATGATGGTAAGGTGACTTAGTAAGTAGCTATTTTTTATCTTCTGAAGGAAGGTTATTATTATTACAGCATTGACTGGTCTGCCATATGAAGCTACAGGATAGAGCTTATGGTGTCAAAAAGACCTCAGCTGTGTCTATGTAATTACTCTCAATGCCAGAGGGGGGAGACACTGTGGCTTCAACTAGCTGTATTATTAGCTGTTTTGTTGTTTGTTTAGTTATATATTGACTTGTCTGACAACCTTTGCTACACACAGGTTAGGGTCTCCATACTGTGAATGTTGCACATGTGTGGCTGTATCCGGATATGACAGAAGCAGGTGAGTCTCAGAGTTTATTTGTAGTTAAACAGTACTGTATGATTAATAATCTCGTGTAATAACAGAGTAACAACATCAACACTCAACAGTCAAAGGCGAAGCCATATTAATGCCATGTGTTACAATGACAAAAGGAAACGTAAAACTTGAATTGTATAATAAACCCCTGATGATAAACAATAGGCAACATGGATATTATGAAATACAGACATGAGATGGTTATTTAAAAAGATCATAGGCACTATCAATGAACTAATTTAAAAAACATATGTATTTACCATTCACACATTAACTGCAAAATCTATAAACCTGAAGTGGTTTCGTCTGTTTGTCCCAGATAAAGTGGTTGGACTTAAGACAGAAGGTGGCAGAGTTAGACACCAGACAGAGTGCCCCCCTGCAGGAGCTCTGCTGCACTCCAGGAGGGCAGTTTAAAGGGACGGTATGTATATAAATGTCCTGATGTGAACTCGTGATGTCAGCTGAAACTGGAGACTAAAAAGCTCCAACCAAAAATGTTTAAAATGATCTCAGTTTATTGACAATGAAACTATTTAACTTGTAACAACTAACTCTCACCACACCACAGCAGCCACTATTCCTTCTGTCCCTCCTTCCCAGGATGCCTTGCAGACTGTTGGCTGACTGTCAAAGTTACTGGGAAGCAGTAAGGGAGGCTTTAATGGACTTAATGCAAGACAGGAAATATGAAACGGTGCTTAGCATAATGGATCACATGTATTATAATGTTATGATGGAGGGTTATTCAGCTGGGTGCAGTCTGCATCCTCATCAAGATACCACTAAATTCCACACACTGCTCCTTTAAAGGCTGCTAGAACACTGTGACATATGTTTCTGATATGAAGGCTATCATGGCAATAATGTCATTCTTCATTCTGCCTGCCCTGATGAAAGGCAAGATGTAAAGACTAAACTCAAGACTTTGGGCCCTTGTCACACTAGCATTTGAAACAACAGATTCTATAATTCAGTTCATTCAAATGGATTCACTCGGTGGCCAAGAAAATGTTTTCTGTGTTAAATCCAATTTGGCAAACTGTTTGAAATGTACTGACCCTGCTGGAACAGAGAGCCAGGATGCTCAAAGTGGAAGCTATCGTAGCTAATACGCGGTCTGTCACCATCCAACTTTAAACTCCTGATGTGGAGTATAAACTGCTCCACACCAGAAGCACGGTAACTGCAAGTCTGCTGTCCCATTAGGGTCCTTGCTAACTGTGATTAGCAGTTAGCCCCCTGACAGTTATCAAGTTTCAACAGCTCTTTACAGAATTAAATGATGTACTGAGGGAAATAAATGACCATATATAGAGAAAATAGAAGGAAGCTTAGTGTTATTCTTACTGACCAGTGTTAGCATGTTAGCCGTTAGCTTGCTGTATAATTATATGGTAGCTCACAGAATATTTAGAAGTAGAACGAATGACTTTCATTTTGACACTTCCTGCACTCTGAAGGTCACAGTCACGAAAGAGCACTTTAAACACTGCAGTGGTTTCTATTTTCAACATCAAACCTCAGGTAAAAGAACACAGGTGAACCAGTATGAGTTTTGGTTTTCCCCCAAAGAGAGGCCATCATCCTCCACCATTTGATTAGACACAGGTAAGTATTATATAGCATATATTGTGTATGAACTTCTAGCAGATGAAGTTCTCCCCTCTCTTGTTTTTGCTGCCTCGGTTTTCACAGATTTCACAACAAGTTATGGATTAAAAGTGAGGTCATGCCTGATGTCAGAGGGACATTTCCCTGCTTGCTCCTGACACAGTACCCACTCGAACATATGACGTTTTCCATGCAGACATTAAGTGGCACATTCTCAGTTAACGGTTCAGTAAAAGTGTAACAGCAGAAAATCTTTGGTAAGTTTTCGCGGCACCAGAGGCATAGCAGTCAACACAGGTGTATGCACAAAGGCAATAATGGACCTTGAGGAGGCCAGTTTAACCAGTAATTACGTTTCTGTAAATAGGTGGGTAGCAGCTATTGACGGAGAATTTTTACCGTCACAGTAATTCTTCTATTTGGACTGCTCTTGAGGAGAAAACATTGGTAGTGGTTAGTTTAAAGTTGATCTGGAGGGACTAAAAGGTATTAAAGAAACAAAGAGGAGAATAACAGTTTGGGTCAGTTGCTGTGTGTGTGTCTACTGGATGACACAGCAGCAGGTTGCTGGGTAATTGTCGGCGCTGACTTGGTTCTCGTTGCCATAGACAAAATAGATGTGAGAGTTGCCTTTCCACTTGTAGTTCACCTTGGTGATGGGGATCAACTCAACTGTCTGCCTCTGAAAGGGAGAGAGAGAGAGTAATGTCATGAGAATAGTTTGGACATTTTGGAAAACACACTGGTACAATCTACCAGCACATCTGAAGCTCTGCCTCAACTGACACTTCAACTGCTTTTAGTGCTTCAGTGTCATCTGATATTTCAGCCGTGACCATTTCCAACACTCTGATGGATACCTTTACTCCCCGTAGTGCAAACAAACAGTGTTGACCAATTTCAGGTTGAAGCTAGGCAGGGATCAAAATACGCAGGGATCAAATGTGGGTCAAGATTCTGTTCTGCACTTGCTTTATCTCATCTCAAATGTTCTCAGAAATATATTTAAGGAAGGGATCAACATGCAAACGCAGCTGGACCAGCCAGCAGCTCAGATGACAACACACATGGAGGGAGTGTGACATCATTCTCCTGCTCTGGACACCATTACTCTGCGGTATCTTTGAATGGTTGTTCTCTGTTGTCACTTGTGGCTGAATGTCGTATACAGAACCTTTAATTTCTTAGCTTTCAACTGATGATTCAGCTGCTTTTACTTCAGAACTTCTGGCATTCAATCACTCACAGTGCTGCACTTAAAATGTGTCTACTGCTGCAGCTGAACTTTTGATGTTTTGTATGAGACATTTCAACTTAGATCACTTATTTGCTTACACCAAAGCCATCTTTATTCCATTACTGGCTGACATTAGTCACTCATCCTGACTTTATTGCTTCTAACCGGTCCTGCTGTTTTACAGCTCTGGTATGACTTTATATCCACACAGGCACTTAAACTGAGGTTACTGAAGCTAGAAAAACACAAATGGCCATAAAAGAAAAGAGCAGCCTGTAAAAGAGCGCAGATAAACATTTCAGTGACCTATAATAATGTCATCTTTGGTCCTGCTGTCTGTCTGCAGACCTACCTGCTGTAAGATCCTGGAGTTCTGGGCGTACTTGCTTTGGTGCTCTTTGAGCAGACGCTCAGACGCCTCAGAGATGGACGGGTTTGGGAAGCCCATCAGTGGGTAGAGCTGAAAAGACACAGACAGAGACACTAACACACAGTGCTGACAATAAAAAAAGACATTAGCATTGTCCGTTAACGACAACATGAGCTGATTTTAACCATTTTTCTATAAGAAACACAGTGAAGGGAGGAGGGTAATGGCTTTTGCATCATATTTTATAATTGGTAATTCCATTGATAACAAGGTGAGTGGTGCTTATTACCACCACTGTCCAGTTTCTGAGCGTGTGTGTGTGTATACCAGATACTGGCTGTTCTTAAACAACTCCTTCCCGCTCACTGAGCGAAGTTCATCGATTTTCAGACCAGATTTCTGCTCCACCACGTGGTCCTCCACGTGGTTAATCCTGAACACACACATACGCATACATAAACATACACAACACACACATGCACACACTTCTGTTTTTTCAGTTGGAAACTGTTTAAAATATGTAATTGAAACAATTTACCACCAGAGGTCATCAAATTACCACCAAATTATCACCATCCAAGTCCTTTTCAAGATGATTCAGTTTTCGTTCACATTAAATTAGACTCAGTTAGGACTCTGCAGTGACTTCTCCAGCTCCCTCAGATACACATGGAAGCATCTTCAAGGGCATCTGGATCCACAAAAGCTCTATAGAAGCTTTTTATGGGCTGACAATAGCTCCTAGAGTGCTATTATAACATCTTCAAGAACTACTAACAACTTCTATGCCTAAGCAAATCTCCTCAAGGACTTTAGGAACCCATCAAAGAGCCCAGGAAATTTTTCAATTTTCTCTTAACCTCACCCAAGGACCATTTGAACCCTGTCACTGACTATTGGCCCAACAGAACATCATCAAAGACCTCTGTAAGCAACGATCCCTCCTTGAATCTGTTTGGTGACCACTGAAATCTATTCCAGGACCGCTCATCAAGGTCCCAGGGAATCTTCTCAATTACCCCTAGAAACTCCCAGAGTCCCTCAGCTTCCTCAAAGACCATTAGAATATTTCCATGACCTTCAGGGACCCATGGGAGATCATCAACAATCATCTTAAAAGCTCAAAAGAACTTCCTCAAGGACCACTAACATTTCTTGAGGGAGATCAGGAACATGTTTAAGGACCCTTGGAACAGTCATAGCAACATTATTCACCACTCCACTTTGAGCTTGATGTAGGTCAGCAGTTGTCGTTTTCCTTTACAGGTTTGACACTCCTTCATTCCCTGAGAATTACACACAGTACAACTACACACACACACACACACACACACACACACACACACACACACACACACACACATGCACACACAAATAAACATGGTTAGACACAGGACACACGTACACTCTCTGATGCAAATTTACTGATGGAGTTCGTCAAGTTATCCTTTTTTTAAAACAACTGATCAATTTTTATTTCATCTGCTGATCAGCCTCGGCTTTTAACTACTGTTCATTCCCTACAGCTGTATTAGCACTATCAGCTATTGCTAATGCTAACAAACATCCCCACAGCGTTTGTCAATATAAATGATTAATGTCTTAAAACAACGGCTCAACAACTGGTTGCTGTGAAATTAAATCACAGTTGCTGATATCAACACAATCACATGTGTCTCCAAATCAACCACAACTGAGATAACTGAGATCTTAAGGATTCAAAACCCTAGGTCAATCGGTCTTAGCCTTTTATGGCTTCTGAGCCCCTCCCTCACTTCAAGACGTGAGTGGACTTGAGGCCCACAAGCCTAAAAGGCTGTGAATCACTGCCATGATGCACCAAGACCACCCCGCCCCCCTTCAGTACTTGTCTTTGCCTGTGGAGTCACAGTGAGAGCAGTTCTGACCACTATTCGTCCCAGAGCCATTGCAATTCCAGCACGGTTTCTGCAGAGAGAGACAAACACACACACACACACAGGAATTATTAACATGGACAGTGTCGTTGTAATGCACATTTCTGTATGATTCAGACTGATTTAATCTTTTTCTTAACCTATGACATCTTCAGCTTTTAATTTACGGTGTTATGTAACACACAATTAACATATAGTTTGTAATTATCGATGATGTTTGACAGTCTTCTTACATATCCATTTCCATTGCATTCTTCACATGGCATCGTCCCTGTGGCATGGCAGCTGTGGCACTCCTACACACACACACACACACACACACAAAAATAACTTTACTGTCAGCTGGAGTCACACTGACACACTGAAGCTGCCAGAATGTGCCACAAAAGAATCCTGGTCCCTGATTGGCTCTCAGCCTTCTGTTAAACTCAAACATAGTTGAGGTTGACAGTTTAACTTCTGCCCTAAACAGAGCTCAGGGTAAATTTAACTGTAGGGAACCACAGCAACAGTACCGGTGCTACTTAGCTTAGTGCTAACTCTGCCGGGATCTGTTGTTTGCCCCCAGCAGTCTTTCAAGTTGCAGTAAACATGCGTGTTTGTCCAGACTCAAATAATAAAAGCAACAGGGCGCTCTTTGATGGACTGCTCATGTTAACCAGTCACCTTGACGGAGGAGGTATAGGGTACGCGGATCTCCTCCGTGTGATTGGTGAAGAGGCTGGGAGCCGTGGCCTGGATCTCCCAGGGCCGGGGGGCAGTCTGAGTGTAGAAGTCGGCCGGCTCACCTGTCGGTCACACAGGAAAGACGTGACACCAAAGTGAAAATCAGCTCTGTCCAAATCCACCTGAACACTTGTCACCAGTGTGATGTCATCACGGTTATCTCAGGTTATAACAGAAAACCTGCCTCACAGACTGGAGGCGTGTTGTTTGAAAGATGTGGGTGTTTAACAACCAGAGAAGGTCTAATGAAAGACACTATCCAGTTGCATTGTGGGAAATGTAAAACCCAGTGTTTGATCGATATATAGTTGACTCTTTACAATTAAATGCCGAATCAGCGGAAGAGCAGTTGAGGACACACAAATTCACGTAAATAATCATGTTCAGGGCGTGGCACTGGTGTGGTAGGACAGTGTTAAAGTGACATTGAAGCATCTGTTTTGCTGTGATAGGTGTGATTACTGCTGATTCATTTCATAACAGCGTCTAACAATGCGACTGTTACAAAGGTTTCGTGGTTTTTGCAGTGATTCTGTGGCTCACAGAGAGAGTGACTGTGGCTCCTGGGTGTTGGTTAAGGGAAAGGTTAGCAGTGAAGTTGTCTCGTGGCTATATAATATACAGTGGACGTTACAGTTAGCTCAGACATTAACACTGCAGCTCCTCAGTGCCCGAGAAGCTCCTGTGTCTTCAGCAGCAGCACTGCCTGTGAGACGCAGCCTGCACAGAGGCAGCTGCTCGGACTCAAGTGAGAGCACGTCTGCTGATGTGTGAATGAAAAGCACGGTTGCACTCGTGACACAGAGTAATACAGTTGATCTTCAGTGGTGACCTCATGGTGGACCGGTGAGCATGAGCAAAAGATCCAACTACTGAGGTCACTACTAAGTGTTCAACCATCCCACACATCAGCTGTCCTGAGGAGAAAATCAGCCCCTCTCTCCAAAACAAACTCAACCCATCGATTTACAAGACTAATACGTCACTACACTAGAAGAAGAAGTGATACCAATTTGTGTGTGCGTGCATTTGTGTGTGTGTGTGTGCGTGTACCCTCATGAGGTTTGTGGGCCCACTCAGTTGACCTGGACTCAGTGAACGTCTCCAGCCGGTACTGCAGGACAGAAAACACACTTCAACAAGAGAACGTGCGCAGTGTCAATGATAACTGCAAAATATACAAACACACAAGAAACTAGTAATAATTAGAGTATTAACTTAAGAAATGTATAAAGACAGAAGAAGATGAATGAAACTCCAATGCATTAGTCACCATTCACTCCAGCTGCACAAAACACTGCTTTTAACTAATACAACATAGCTGAAAACTCATGCTATAACCCCCGAAGTAACTCTCCAGAAGATCCAAAACCAGGGTCAGGCAGCAGTGACCCTCACATCATTTAATGAACTGGACTGTAGTATGTAGACGGCAGCTGTGTGACTGACATCGTGTGTACAAAACCATAGCCGGTACTCCTGCTCTGTGATGGTTGCTGGAATATTTTATTTCTTTGGCTCATTTATGACCTTTTAACAAGTGAAGCCTTTTTGCAATAAACTCAACACGGTAGCATGTGACTTTGTGTAATTATATTCCGTTATTATATATATATATATATTCATGCATTTCTGTTATATATCACATGTGCATTGATAATTCGATCCTTCTGACGTATTCAGGATCAGAATGAACCAGATTTACTGACATTCATATCATTCTGGTTTGGTCACATTTTAATGTGACATGAGAGTCTCTGGGATCACGTGACGGTCATGTGAGAGTCACCAGTGTCACATAATTGAAGTGTTTCTATACTGGTGTGAGGAGATAACTGTGATTCTGTGAGACCCTGATCAGAGCGACAGCAGCAGTCCAGTCCTTTACGCGCGGCACATGGAGAGTCATTTTAATACTGAGGCTGACACTTACACATGTCCCATGTTCCCCCTGGTTTCAACATATGATCTGGGTCTGGATATGTGATCTGGTCAGGATGAATTCATGCTAACGCATGCGAACATGCAGCATTGCATTCAGGTTGTGTTCAGATCCCCCAGACCCTTCCATGATCAGATACATTTGTCCTGTTGGGACACACTTCAAATAAGTCAATCAGTCTACAGCAGCACTTCTCTGTGGGGCTGTACTTAAACACCGCAGTGTGCCTTTAAGCAGCAGCATGCTAACACGCTCACACTATCTGTCTTTTAGTCATCTTGCTTCACGAAGCTTAACAAATATAATCGCTCTGAACAATCACATAAAAGGGGAGCGTAGCGATGTCCACTGAGCTATCACATGATGACACCCACAGCGAGTAGTGGGAGTGTGGCCTAGTGAGAGACAGGGAGTGATAGTGGCTCAGTGGCTGCAGGTCAGACAGGTGTTGGTGATTGGAACAGGGAGGGCTAGCCCTGAAGTCTAGTGGCAGTGAATGTGCAGGTTACGGTTTGTCTGGATAAACAGCAGCTTCTAAGTACCCAGGAAGTTTCTGAACAGGTCTGGGAGCTGTAGCAGGAACAGTTAACATTATGCTTAAAATAGATGATTAAAAAGTTCATCTGATTATAAAAATATTTTAAATACCGATCAAAATGATTAACAATTCAGCAAGCCACCCCAGGTTTTCACAGATGTGGTCATAAGTGCATTCACATATAGCAGCGTGCGGTATGTGACTTATGTGAAACATGGACTGGCGGCTTATTGTGCAGACGAAGAGCTAACAATAATATTAGACAAATATGAAGAAGTTAAACAAGTAATCCAGGCTAAAAGCGACACAGCCGCAGCTGCCAAATGTTGGAGGAACAGTTGGCAAACAAATCCATGACTGAGGACTATGTGAACGTGTAGTTAATAGCTTTCTATTATTGAAGATTACTGCACTGCAGTCTCGTGCCACGCCGGCTCTTCCACTGCTGTCTGGCCTCCACATGAAGCTCGAGCTTGACACAGAATGCGCGGTCAGCTCTTTGTTAAGGTTTGACATCTATTGTGATGGTGTACGAATGTGCACGCGCATGTGGTCACCAAGATGTTTGTGATGCAGGTTGTTATGGTGGTCATGTGACATCACTCTGCATACTGACTCACAGCAGTTTCTGCAGGCTCAATACCAGGGTGTGCTGTCTTTATGGCGCAGCAAAGAGTTTTTGATTGCACCTGTTGCAGGGCTTTAGTGCTCTCACCCTGTAGGTGTTGAATGGCTCCATGTTGGTGATGACTCCATCATTGGCTGGAGCTTTGCTGTAGCAGCAATGAGATGATGCAAAGCTCTTGAACGCCTCACGAGCCACGTCCTCCGACAGAGATGGGATGCTGCGATACACACGCACACACACACACATCCTGAGTTAAACCAGAATAATATTGTATTGAACATCTGGACACAGCCTTTTTTCACCTCCTCTCAGGTGCACACAGCTTGACAAGTAGATGTCAGGTCTTACCTCCAGTCCTCAGTTGTAGGAGGCTGGGGCGGTGCTACAGGCTCCATGGGCATAGGGGGGGGCAGGTAGCCTCCTGCAGCAGCAACAAGAAACTTTGAGTAGTTGCAACAACGGGAGTGTCATGTGAAGAGTGGTGGGTTGGACTCCTCTTACCTCCTCCTGACACTGTGCCTTCATAGCCAGGCACGTTGCCGAACATGTTGGCTGTAGGGGCGGCAACAGGGGGATACACAGCTGGAACAAGCAACCAGAGGAAACAGTTCTTCTATCAGATCAGGGGAAAGCTTTTCTGTTTACACTTCAGAGTTCTGGGCAAGTCAACCATCAACATCATTGGCTTTATTTCCTGGTTCACTGGAGCCCTATTCAGGTGGTCTAATCAGACTGATAAGTGAAAACAATGTGTAGGTGGGGCATGGGTGTGCAGGGGTATGGAGGTCAGTTTGACATTTCAGAAATACACTTATTGACTTTCTTGCCAAGACAAAGATGAGAAGATTGAGACCACTTTCATTACGGTTAGCTTAGCTTAGCTCAAAGACTGGAAACAGGTAGAAACAGCTAGCGTGGCTAGAGGGGGAGAGGAGGAGTTCAGAAAGGAAAGCAAAGGAGGTGGTAATTAAAGGGACAAAGATGTTTCAAAGAAAAGTAGGAGGCAGAGAAGGAGAGAAGGAAATAAAAAAGGATTAAAGGGAGAATGAAAGGAAAGGAGTGAGTAGAGAATGGGTGGAAGATGTAGGAAAGAGAGAGGAAAGAGAAAGATAGATAATAGATAGATAAACTTTATTAATCCCAAACTGGGAAATTTCTGAGTTGCAGCAGCAATTTACAAGCACCCAGCATAACAGATAGACAAATATACAAACAGTATTTACAAAAGACAAAAAGAGATAAATATATATATATATATATATAAGACAATATATGCAAAAATAAAAAAGGACATTATAAAGAGGAAAAGTACATAGGAAAAGTACAGAGGAGATTGGCAAGGAAGTAAGGGCACTGGTGAAGGCAGAGAGGGGCAGAAGGAGGTGATGAGAGAGAGGGAGGTGGGAAAGTGAAGGGGGACAAAGAAAGAGAGGAGGTAGAGGAGGAGTAAAGGAGGTATAGGATAGGAATGACAGATAGGAGAGGAAAAGAGGAGGTAGACAAGAAGGATGCATAAGGAAAAGGGGGTGCAGGGAAGGAAAGAGGAGGTATGAAAGGACATGAGGAGGTAAAGAAGGAGAGGCGGTGCAAGTGAAGCAGGGCAGAGATCTAGTGGGGTTGGAGAAGGAGGTAGAAAAGGATGATGAAGAAAGGAAATAAAGAAGTAGAGAAAGCCATGAGGTGGTGGGTGGAACGGAACAGGAAGAGAAGAAAAGTAGGAGAGATGAAAGAGAGCTAGGAGGGAAGGAAGGAGGGAGAGGAGAGGATCACTGAGACTGTTGTCATTAATGTCCATATTCACATTTAGTCTGTATTCAAACCCTACAATAGCATTTACTGCATTTTGCTTTTTTTATTGATCATTTCTTAAATTCAAACGCTCTTCGCGTCGTTCCTCTTTACACCCTATTTTCTCTGTCAGCAGCTGGAACTCCATCACCCATCGAATGACAAAGCATCACTGCATCCCATTAAGAATCTACTGATAAACCTGTGAACTTAAATGTGTAGTTTAGCTCTGAAGATGAACTGATCTGATAAATTAGGTTTAGTTAGATAACAGACTGTCGATATCGTCTAATTGAAATCGTCGTGTTTACACTCTCCAGTTGCCCCCACAGACGCGTTAAACCGGGTTTAAATTAAACTGAGAAGCTACGGACAGACTTAAACCTGCAGCTGTGCAGGTCCTGTCCCGTGTGCCGGTTCTTACCTGCGTTGCTCATCCTGATGCTGCTCGATCTGCTCTCTGTTGAAAAATTCGGGACAACCGCTCCGTTTCTGTCACACCTCCGATAAGCGCGATAAGGGGGGCAACTTCCGGTTAACGTTTCAAGATAATCATCCGATCAACAAACAGTTGTCGGATCTCCCACTTTTCCTAAGACTGATATGTCATCACCCAAAAGAGTTTATATCCAGGACATCTGATGACATCTGATCTATGTGGTAAAATAAATATAGATTCAGATTACAAATAGAGCCACACACTACCGTGCACACAAAGTTTATTCAGAAATTAAAGTGAAAAAGTGGTGGGTGCAAAGTACAAATAAGGGTGCCACACAGAAATCACAGTGTTTTTACAATTTAGATTTACATTTTCCATTTATCGTGCACTCTTGCCACTTTCTGCTATACCAAACATAAGACTCACTACATTATAACATCCTAATGATTAAAGGCAGCATATGTGCGATTTCAAGTTGACTGCGAACCCAGTGGTCGACTGTGATTAGATCTGATCTGAAAGTGGATAAATCCTGTCTGGAGACTCTTTTGCTATAATATAATTCCTATCATAACGGGCTGGACCGGTTCAGCATGTGTGCTTTTGTTATGAAGGATACAGGCATAACTTCCGGTGGTGGGTATTTTATTTCTGGAAACTTGACCGTGCTGTTCTGCAGGAATGTGAGCCACGCCCCATATGGAACGGATTAGTGAGTTAGGCAGATAATATCGTACGTGGTCAAGAACACGTGGAGCAGACAGAATGAGGTAAAGACGTACAAACGGAACAAAGTGCGTCTCATGTAACTGCTTCAGAGGCAGACACGCAGAAACAAAGCAGTTGTGCAGGATCTCCTGTCCTCATGGAGGGGTTAACGGGTTCCTTCAGCATGAGCCCTGCAGCTACTCTCTGTGTGTCAGGCATGTCCCGGCAGTTTGTGCTGCCTGAAAGTGAATATTTCTCAGGTCAACAGGAAGCAGCTGCTCTGACAGTCTTGGCAGCTGATATCAGTTCACGTTAGCCCACTCCCACTCTGACAGCAGGAAGCAGCGCTGGAGGGTCCTTCAGTGCTTCAGGTCTTTCACGGAGCATCGGTATCAGTGCATACAAGGGCTTTCAAACAGCAGGTTGATGATCTGCAATGAGCAGAGAGGAGCAGGACATCACTTTCTGTCCAGGAGTTAAAAGGTTCGATGTGTCAGGTCTGCATCTGATCTGTGCTCCTCACAGAGGTATAGAGACAGGGCTGGATCAACTTATTAAAGGGCCCCAGGACTAAAAAATGTCATGGATAGCTACAAGGCCCCACATTTGATTAAATAAAAGCACAATGTGAGTAAAAAAGCAAGTTCCACTCAAGAGAATTAGAGATGATTTCTGCCCTAAAGCCTGCATCAAGAGCCTGGGTGCAGTTACAGGCATGTTATGTCAGATCAGAGGATGAGGTTTTCCACCAGGGCCCAGAAAGCACCCACCACCCTGGAGCAAGCGTGTTCCACAGCTGAGGCGGGGGCTGGCATTCCCCACCACAGCTCTGCATGAAATGTTCATCAGGATCTTTCATGTCTCCCTGCTGCAAAACAACGAATGTGGAATTACTGTAAGCAGGCGATGCCCTATGGTGGAAAGTATTGACAATAGCTACTTTGTCAGTTTCCGGTCCATGGTACCAGCCTCATAATTACAAGACTGTGGTCGATTATATGCATGTAAATATACACTGTCAGCCTCTTCAGTGTCAAAACTAGTATCATGATTCATATTTAGCCTATTATCATGAAAGCTGCACTGCTTACGTGACCTTTCTACCTTGTTTTCCCACGCACTGATTCTCTGTAGGTTGCCCTTTAAGGACCTGCTCCATCACGTCGGTTTATTGTGCTGGCTTAACTTGACATTAAAACATCATCCCTTTGACTCCGGCAGCATTGTGTTATAATATTTGAATCATTGACTTGTCTTCATGTTGCTAGTTACCAGTGATAGTCGTATGAAAGCTGTACACACACTGTCTGTTGTGTCTCTTTCCCCCCAGCTGGTCAGGGCAGATGGCTGTCCACCTGGATCCAGGATCTGCCCAAGATTTCTGCCTGATAAAAGAAGTTTTTCCTTGCCGCTGTCGCCAAGTGCTTGCTCATGGTGGAACTGTTGGGTGGAATCAATAGAAATAGTTTATTCTAGACCTGCTCTGTTTGTAAAGTGCCCAGAGATAACCTCCGTTCTGATTTGGTGCTATACAAATAAAATTGAAGTGACTTGAACTGTGCCAAGACCAGCGTGCAGCACGATACCAACTAACATTTGCTTTTGTTTGGGTTTTCTTGTCCTTGTTCTTAGCTGTTTGCCTATTTCTGTGGAAGTACATTGAGAGCAAAGGAAAACCAGGGTCGTGTTCCTCGTGGACACACTTCACCAACAAAACTGATTCTGATTCAGGATCCTGTTTATGGCTCTTATCATGTCTCACCTCAACAGACTTGTTATTTCTGCCTTTAACACACTCATGTCTGCTGGATTGAAGATGGACATATTCCTCCTTAAATGTAGGTGGTCTGTGGGACAAAGCATGCATCAAGCCCTGGATGCAGTTTCAGGCATGTCATGTCAGGTACACTGGGTGAGGTTCTCCACTAGTGGCCTTTAAACACCCAGCTCCTTGAGGCAAGTACACATTTTTAGGATGCTTGGTATGTACACAGCTTTGGCACGATTTGGCACATCTTCAAAACAGCTAGAGCTGTCCCGCCACTGTATGTAGTAGAACATGGCACAGGAACATAGTGGAATCTTCTATCATTGCTTTTATTTTGAGAAGAACTCCTGAACATTAGTTCTTCCATCTTTACACTGTCATGAGCTGAATGGTAAATGGTCTGTACTTATAAAGCGCTTTTCTAGTGGTCTGACCACTCAAAGTGCTTTACACTACAAGTCAGGATTCACCCATTCACACCAAACAAAACTAAGGAATCTAACCATTCATACACCGATGGCGCAGCACCGGGGGCAATTAGGGGTTAACTGTCTTGCCCAAGGACACTTCGACATGCAGCCCAGAGGGGGAGCCAGGATCGAACCGCTGATTGGTGGACGACCTGCTCTACCACTGAGCCACAGCCACCCCATATGAATGAACAGTGTTTCACAGACATCTTCCAGCCAGCAGGGGGAGCCAAAGTGTCACACACACACACACACACACACACACACACACACACACACACACACACACACACACACACACACTGCTGGCAGTGTCTTCAGTTTACATTCTTGTAACGTGGTTCTTGGCAGTGTCAGTGTGTGTGTGTGTGTGTGTATGTGTGTGTGTGTGTGTGTGTGAATAAAGAGGCCGGGTTACAGTTCTGGGGTTTTTACACTGAACCAGAGACAGACAGAGAGGAAACTGTTCAGTTTAAATAAACACAGAGGGGGTGTTGGATTTTCTGTGTTCTCTGCTCTGCGTCCGTAAATCAAACACATCTCAAAGGGGCTGAAATGTTTGAAATGTTCTCCAGAATAATGTTCAGGTTCAGACACAGTTGGGCTACAGAGTGTTTCTGTGACTTGGTCTGGAGCTTTCAGGTGGCGTTACAGCTCAGCGGCTTGCTGAATGTGTTTTCTGATCTCTGGGAAGGAGAGAGTTGGATTATAACAACGTTGACTTTTCAAAAGTTTTTCTTTAATTTTTTATGCATTAAAAACTCATTTTGCAAAATCTGAGCTGAAATGTGTATGTTGGGAAAACCAGATGCTCTGGTGCTCATTACGTGAACAGCTGCAGGTCGGACAGTGTTCCACCATCCTTCATGTCTATATCCCAACGAGGGGAGAAAGTGTTGTGTACCTGTGTTGTGTGAACATACATGATAGTCACACAGCTCGTGACAGTATCATCGTCCCGCAGAACCGGAGAGCCCCTGTAGTTCTGGATGCAGCATTTCCAGGCTGTGGTTTCAGATGTAAGCGTGTTCCGCCAGTTCTTCCAATTGTTCTTCTTCTAATTGTTTTTTTAATTTGATCAGTAGCACAGCAAACGATTACAATATGCCTTTAGATGTAAATGGCTTATTTATTATTTATTAGTTTATTGAGGTACTCTTAAAACATGAGCCATACCAAGAGGCGTTGTTACAACTTTGAGGTGCTGGATAAAAGTGTACAGACTTGTGTGAAATATCTGATTTTCACCTGATATTTGCGCCAAGTTCAAGTTATTTCCGAGTTAAATTTCAGAGGAGGCTGTACCTCTGAGATACAGCGGGCCGTCCACCTATCAGAGGACTGGAGGTGCCATCCCCAGCTCCTCTGGGTTTTATACTGAAGTGTCAGTGGGCAAGACACTGTGCCCCAAATTGCTCCCATTGGCAGTTCCATCAGTGTATGAATGAGTGTGAATGCTGACACATACTGTAAAAGCACTTGGACTGGTCAGAGCCAAACAAGCAAACTAAAATGTGGCTTTCACGCCACATTTTTGTGCTGTCAGCTATAACCTAGAAGCGCTTGCGATAGTCCGGGCATTCTGCAATAGTCTTTATAGCTGCTTGTTTGTTAATTCCTTGAGCTTCCTGAGCTTAGGCTCAAGACTGCAGTTTGCACAAGTGTTTGGTTCATCAGGTCTGGATTACGAGGATAAAAGATATTCTTGCCTTTCGGTCTGATTCATGACCGGATGTTTTTATTCTTTATTACCCTGCAACGTTAGCGTTATATTAATGCCAGGTAGCACACTGACTGACACGAATCATCAGTGCTACAGTCCATGGATCCACATGGACTCAAATGCTGCAAATGACTGAACCATAAGTGTTTATCTATCTTTACACATGGGTCTCTGAGATGTACACGTCTTAAGCAACCCACGCCCATGCTAAGTCCCTGTTAACCATGAGCTAATGACCTACGTTATCCAAAAGCTGCATTCCAACAGGCAACTTCTGGGGTCTCACTGCGGAAAATAAAACAGCAGAAGAAGAGCAAGGAGCTGGTTCAACAATGTTTTCAGTTGTCTTGTCATCCGCCTTTATCAAATGCTGTCCACAGCTTTTAGATCTCAGAGAGCAAACGCTGAGAAGACTTTTCTGATCTCCCTACTCATAGCACATTCAGGAGGGAGCCAAACTCACAGCTTTGAGCCTCTGGTCCTCCTCCACTGAGAGGATGTTTACGCATCACTGTGTGAGTGCATGTGTGTGTGTGTGTGTGTGTGTGTGTGTGTGTGTGTGTGTGTGTGTGTGTCATCCGGGTTGAGTAGAGTCATGCATTTTTTCCATTACCCTCATCAAATCAATGTTAAACACTCCTCCCTCCATCTACTGTCCCTGTACAACCACAGTGTGGTGTGTGTGTGTGTGTGTGTGTGAGTCACCAAATGCCCGATCAATAAGCAGATAGTATGTTTGATCAGTAAAAACTGGGACAGCCAGTCTGACAGATGTTTTCTAGATAAACGGCTGCTGATTTCATCCAGTTAGTTGTTATTTGCAGCAGCTCGGCTTCGTTTCTGCTCACTTCTAAAAATAAAGGTCTGATGACTTTGCTGATCTCCTGACTTTTCCTCTTCCTCCACCCTCAGATTCACATTTCAGTGAAGAAATACTGGATGGACTGCTGTGAAATCAACATTCACGGCCTCATCAGGATGACTGACATGACTGTTTATCTAGTGTCATTACCAGGTCAAACTTGTAATTTGTGTATTTCTTCAGTATATGACGTTATTCTTGAAAAACTAATATCATTCCCATGAGCCTCAGCTGTAGTTGTGTTTACTGCTAGTTAGCAATCATTAGCATGTAAACGCACTAAAATAAGATGGTGAACATGGTAACTGTTACCTGCTTGGCGTTGTTGGTTTTGTCGTTGCAAGCATGTTAGCATGTTGATGTTAGCATTTAGCACAAGTAGCACTGTGTAAAGTACAGACTCACAGAGCCATGTGCATGGTTACAGACTGTGCCTGGGTCCCAGCAGGGCTTCCATGCAGCCTGACAGAATAAACTCAGGGCTGAAAAGTCACTGTCCCATCTCTCAGATAAACACTCGGCCTGTTTTTCGTCAACCCCACAGAGGTGTCAGCATACAACACTGTCGTCATGACGACGGCTCTGTAAACCGTCTATTCTTCCACTGTGCTGCTAATGGGCTGCAGGTCGCCATAGCAACAATAAACACCCAGGAAGCCTGGTGACCTGAAAGTGTGTTTATGTGGAGTGAAACACAGAGGTTTGATCCCTGCAGAGCTCTGAGATTACACCTCAAACAAAACAAAACACACGAGGACACATGAGGACATCTGATTATTAATTAACAAACTCAGATAAAAATGAAAATTCAGTGAAAACACAGGGAAATAAACTTAAACAAATACTTAATTATTTTTACTTTTTAAAAAATTAAATTCATTTTTAACTCAACAAAATGATCTAAAATAAATTAAATAACGGGCAATTTAACTTTCACTAAACTCTGCTTCCTACAGTTACTGCTGCTTCATCTGTCCAACAAACTGTCCAACCAACAAATTCTTCATCATATCATAAACGAAGTGCTTGTTGTAGGCTTTGGAAGTAGAATACTTACTTACTTAAAACGTAAAACAAAACAAAATAGTATAAGTACTATAAAAACACAATAAAATACAATGTGATTTAAATATGATGATTAATTAATATCATAATGTTTCCATATATTTTTAGATCTGTACTAAATGTCTGTAAAACATGATTTTGAGAGCACTGTTCCTTTAAGACTTTAACTTTATTTGCACAGTGTTAAACTGAAAACAGTAGAAACCTCAGGATATCAGTACAGTGGACACAGTGGAAACTACAGGACACCCTTCACACTCACCTGTTCACCCACTCATACATACACACACACACACAAGCACACTGAACAATGGAACACTCAGTCTAACCTTTAATCCTACAGTGATGATCCTTTTACAGTCAGTCAGTGTGTTCTATATTTGGGTCATCTGGAGGAAAAGTCACAAAACTTTGAGACCAAATGATCAAAGAGGAAAATGAGTTGTCATAGTCATCGCAGTTCATTACTGTCTGCTGCCTCCGCTGCTGCTCATCATTTCTGGCTCGCAGGGCGGGAGAATCGCCGTAGACCACGGACAACTTCAAGAAGTCAAAGAAAATCCAGACCTGACCCCGTGGACCACCTCAGAGGACAGCCAGGTCGTGGCAGCTCTTGGACCGCACCTTGACCGCCATGCGCTGGTTGTTGCGTGCCACAAGTCGGTCGAGGAAACGCCGAGCCTTCTGGGTAAGGCTCTCTTTGCGTTTGTAGATGGAGCGTCGGCGCTCAACAGCCTCGCTGCCATCCCGACGCAGGCGGATCTGTCGGACGACGCCCTCGAACAGCTCGGCCACATTGTGCTGCAGAGACGCTGACGTCTCAATAAACTTACAGTCAAACACCACTGCACACGCTCGGCCCTCTGGGAACAAAGACACATGCAGAAAGTGGATAGAAAGTCAGTTGTTAACCATTATGACTTTGTTGTGTATTGACATGTACCTCCCGTGACCTTTGACCCCACCTTCCACAGCAACTTCTCTGGACCGGACCAGGTCACTCTTGTTGCCCACGAGGATAATGGGAAGGTTTTCAGCCTGGCGGGCGCGACGCAGCGTGATACGGAGCTCAGAGGCAGAGTCGAAGCTGGAACGATCAGTGACGGAGTAAACAATGACGTAAGCGCTCCCAACCTTCAGACAGTCGTCCTGAGAGGAGCTGTCCTCCCCCTCCTGACAGGAAGAGAGACATGGACCCAGAGGAGGAGAGGAAGAGACATCATATTCTGTTTTAAATCAGGTGATTCTATGATTCTCTGGTTCATACAACACACAGCAGCCTTACTGTCTCTAATCTGCGTTCATTTGTCGCGCTGTCAGAGCTTCAGTAAAATACACTGCTGTTTAGATACGACTCATGTAAACTGCTGCTGCTCTGCAATAAATCTCTCTGGTACCATCTACTGGTTCCCTCTGCAGTCAACAAGCAGATGATGTTATTGTGAAGCAGAAGCAGGAAACACAGAGTTAAGCAAGTGAAAATATTAAAAACGATTCAAATCAACATTCGGCCTCTTTGTCAGTAGTCGTGTGTTGTTATTCAACTGTGCAGACATTCAGCTTTTGAGCTGATGATCACCCTCTTGTCAAATTATTGAACTTTTATGTAAGAAACACCAAGTGTCTCTTAAAGTTCAACTTATTAAAATGAAATTAAAATACAGAAATAAAAAAGAAATGCTAAGAGTGAAAACTTTATATTATCTTATGTGGATGTGGGCATGAAACAATTGGCACAATCAGATCCCCTTGCAGAATGCAATGTACCCACAATCCTCTGCTTCAAGGCTGACATTTAATGCTTTACTTCATGTACACACAAACACACACAGTACCAGTTTGTCATTCTCCCAGGTATCCATGACAATGAGTGTGGTTTCCTCTCCATCTACTGTCAGCGTCCGTTCATATGTGTCCTCTGCAACAAACAATGCATGGACCAGTAAAACAGTAAACCAAGACTCTGCAGCCAGGCGAGCAGCTCTGTGGGGCTGAACTACAGGTGCTGATGTTTAGCAGGCATGTTTACAATGTTCATCATTATTTATTGTTTAGCATGAGACAATGCTAACCACCACTTTCCACTAAACACAGGCTGAGGGTCACGGGGAAGTCAGTCACGGGGAGTTTTGAAGGTATTAGGTCATAAACCAAAGCATTTGACTGGTTGCAAGATATTACATTTAAATATGTCACGGCGTGTCTCGGCAATCTGACCAACATCTTTATTCCTAGAGCAGCTGTAATCACTTGAAGTTACTTGTTGTTCCTGGAGTCTACAAAAGCACAATGACAGGCAGAGCGTTCAGCTACCAGCTCCTCTCCTGTGGAACCAGCTCCCAGTCTGGGTTCTATGTTTAAGAGCAGTCTTAAATCCTTCCTGTTTGAGTAAACAAGCTCAGAACTGGCTCAGGTGAGCTTAGCTGAGCCCTAGTGATGCTGCTATGAGCTTAGACTGTGATGCACTGAGCTGCTCCTCTCCCTGTCCCTTATTATTACTACTACTACTGCTACTACTAGTAGTAATAGTAACCTAAAGTAGCAATAATTATTATTATCAAGACTGCAATTACTGTCAGTTGATCTGTCATTCTGTTCCTCTGTAGAACTTGTACTATGCTGCTGTGTGTTCTCTCTGTCTCTCTCTCTCTCTCTCCTTCTGTCTTTGTCTTTACCCCCAACCAGTCGAGACAAATGGTTGTCCACTTTGAGCCTGGTTCTGGTTTCTGCCCGTTAAAGGCGTACACCCCATAATGTTTTTCCTTGCCACTGTTCCATGTTACGTATTTTACTTATGATGGAAACTGTTCCTGGTCTAGACCTGCTCTATATGTAAAGTGACCTTGGATAACCTCTGTTGTGATATAACGCTATACACATAAAATTGAATTGACTTGAGTTGAAGCAAACAGTGCCAGAACTCTGAGTGAACGACACAATAAAAGCATGGAAAACTAAAGTAGAGGGTGTAACCAGACATGAAACTCAGTCAACTTGAAACCTAACAGCAGACAGGCTCTGCCCCCTCACACCATGTCAGACTATCATGGATCAATACAGGCTGTCAATCATGGCCTCAGGCCAATCAACACGTGACACAGGAGCTGATCAATGATGCCGGGTCAGTCAAGGTTGTGATGTCAGAACAAAGTCAGGCAAAAACTGTGTACTGATGTGCTGAGCTACAGTACAACACAACAGTAAAACACTGAAGGAGGTTCTCCTGATTCATGCTGTCAGTCCTTGGAGAGAAAGTCTTTGCAGCAGAGGTCACATGCTGAGTATCACTGTACTGACCACTATACTGATCTGCTGTGGGAAATAAGTGTAGAGTTCATTTAATACATTCATGATTATGACTGTTTAAGTAGAAGTTCAACATTGTGGGGTGTATGCTTATTCACAAGATAAAGAAAGGGAGAGAAAGCCCTCAGGGTGACTAAGCAAACATTGATTTCATTGCATATGGTATGGTAAAAGTGAGAACATTAGAGATTCAAAGTTAAACTAGATAAACTGACTGGACAATTAAATGTAAAATCAAACCTCCAGGTTGTTCGTCTTTATCTGTGATTCCAGCAAAGATTCCTGCGAGGCTCGTCTTTCCGACACCGTGGTCACCCAGCAACACCACTCTGTAAACACAGTCCGAGTCGCTCTGTGAGTCGTCATCCGAGTCTGAACTCCACTGGGCACGGTAGTGGAGTGACTTGTCTCCAGGGTGGTAGGATGCTGACTGACCCAGAGGTGGGTGACTGCGCTGGGTGCGGAGTTGCTCGGAGTCAGACTTGGTGCTGCTGGTGAGCTGGGTGTCTCGAGTCCAGGATGGGAGCTGGTAGAAGTGGGCAGGTGGAATTGGTGTGCTGCCTCGCCGCCGCAGGGGCTCCTTCTCTCTCTGGGTGTTGAGGGTCATGTTGCTATGGTAACAGCATCGGGACAGGACGGGCCTGAGGAGCGGGATAGGAGGATTCAGATTTCATAATTAAATCTGGTTTACTATGGTCTTTTGGTTGACTAATGCTGACACATGATGATGTTTTCTGTGTTTTCTGTTGTACATAGCTGGAATGTGTACAACAGAATGATACAGATCATGTTCACAGTCTTCTTTCTTTATGTTTATACCACCCATGAAAGATACATTACTGATAATGTGGAAATCTCACAGATGACAGACAAACCTCTCATACTGAAAATGTGACAAATGTGGTACGCTAGCTAAAGCAACAGCCTTGTAAGCTAGCCACTCACTCCACCAGACAAGGAAATATAGTCACAGTTTATAATGAGCTGCAGTTCTACACATTCTATAGTACAAATACAAAGGATGTGGGAAATATTGAAAGGTGCAGTACATCAGAAGATAATGATTTCACTCCAGTGGCTGCAGAAAACACCTAAAACACAAAGTGCATCAGGTGAAGAAAAAAATTAGGCAAAAACAACAGAGAGCTGACTCTTCAGACTGCCCAGCTGATGATGATTAGGTAAATGTTCTCTTCAGACTGGAAGACAATGTAGTACACAAACATTATAGGAAATAAATTATGGACACAGTTAGTAGATGCTACATTTGAATCTGGGGCAACAGTGATTGTAACTGACAAGGTAAAATCGAGCTGTGAATAGCAACCATGTAATGCAAAGGTCTATTCTTAATGTTTATCTTATGCTAATCTGCTGAGAGGGAAACTTAAAACCAAAGTCCACTACAAGATGGGACCCCAGATGGGAGTACACAAATAATGCTTCATCTCCAAGCCAGCTCATCCATCGGTACCAAAATGTTTTCCAATACACAGGAACATCCAAGTGAACATGATGCTGTGCAGCCAGTGGTATAACTGTACAGCAGGATTGCCTTCCACATAAAAGTGGAACTGGAGCGAGACAAGCTAAAGAACAGTGGCCGAACACTGTGGGTGTCTCTCAGAGTGTCCGGTCAAGAACCCCAAAACCCTGAAACACTGCGCATGTGTGTGCATATGTGCCTACCAGAAAAGGCAACACAGTGAGAGCACCACATCATGCATCTGACTAATGACCTACACAGAGTTGTGGTTTTCTCCAGGCTACGTCTGAATAAACTCAAGCTACATCCAGAGTCAAGGTGTGTCATACCGCATGACCCACGTGGCGTTCCAGATGTCAGGAATATCCATGATATCATCATGTATGGGAAGAACTCAACCACAGTCTCAAAGTTATGTTTCAGAGACTAAGAGAAAAGATATGACAATGAACACTAAAAAGTGTGAGTACAGCTAACCTTCATCAACACCGGCTAGGTCTTCTCAGCAAGTCAACCCTGCAGATCCCAAGATCACTGTTAGTGAGAAGCTTCCTCCACCCAGGAACACATATCAGAAGTTTGCAGTCTGCTTGGGATGACAACATACTACTAATGTTTCATTCTAAACTATGCAACAAACTCACAGCTCCTGAGAAAACCTGTCTGCATGGGGACCATAACAGCAGTCACCAATGTAGAAGATGAAGATGCCATTAATAAAAAATAAAACAGTGGCCTACCTTAACTCAGCCAAGGAGTCAATACTATTGGCTCATACTAGCTTTGTTCTCCAGATGCTGTACTCACCCATGACAACACTAGTAATGACTGCATTACCGTATTGGAGGTGCTGTCACAATGAGACTGTTTGCTCTTTCTTGTTCAAAACAGCACCATAATGAACATGTAGCAGCTGCAGGCAATGAGTGCTTATTATCATCAGGACCCGTGTTACACAGAGTTTATGTGACCAGTTGCAGGTACAACGTGCACATATGTGAACTGTCACTGAACAAAGAGCAAACAACAAGCTCAAGCTTCATGTTGAGAATCATCACTGGTGAAGAGTTGATTCTGCACCTACAACCAACAGACCAAAGAGCTGTCTCACCAGTGGAAGATCCACAGTGCCCAATAGATAACAAGTGGGAGCATGCTCCTTGTGTGAGGCTGTTAACACAGAGTTCTACTTCCTTTCTGACAAAGAGAGGATATGTAAAAGTCGTGTTGGCTCTCCTTAATAGCAACACAGAGTACATTGTAAATGCATGGGTTTTTTTGGATGCAACAAACCCAGTTGTCACCAACCACCCTCCCTACCTGCTGGATTCAGCTCCCAGCAACTTCTTCCACTTCCCCAAAATGAAACTGAAGCTGAGGTGTTGCCATTTTAACATAGTGGAGGAGGTCCAGAGGACATCAAGCATTCTCTTTGGACAATTCAGCTGATGAAGTACCAACTCAGAGAAACCAGTCTGCTGCGGCACCACTTGTTTAAAGCTAAAAAGTAGTACTTTTACAAGCAAATGAACCTCTGTAACGCACAAGCATTTGTCAGGTTAATCCTCTCACCACCAGCTAAATCTTTCTGTATGCATACAACATAAAGAGGTTTTAAATCTGGTGTCGGGTGTGGTAAAATGCTTCACTACCAGCGCTCAATTATGGGAATTAATTGAGCGCTGGTAGTGAAGCATTTTACCTCAACTAACAATGATTAGTTAATCAGATCTGAAGGGAGAAGCAAGCAAAGGGATGTAATGGGCTACAGCAAGCAGGAGCATCACAGGGCATATGTAGCGTTAGAATGTGTGTTAAGATGGCATACACAATAGTTGCTTAGTATTGCATTATGATGTCACCAGTAAACAAGGACTGGGACCAGAATCAGTGGAAATATATTTACAATTTACCAACTCAAAAAGAGAAAGACTGATTATACTGTTGAATCCCTAGAAACCAAATGTACCCATGCAGACCTCTGGCCTGCACTGGAGAGCACAGACACACAAACGAACCTCCTGCAATAAATAATTTAAATGTCTAAAGGTGCCAAGTCCGACAGTCAGAGATGGTGAGGCAGAGTCCAGACAGGTCAGAGCTCTCACCTACGACTGCTTACTGTAACAAACACAGTGACCACTGACAGAAACAATCCTACGCCAGTAATTATAATTTAAATTTATCATAATTCATCAAAAGCAGAACTACAAGCACCAGACAGTCACAAGGTGAAAGGTCACTGGTCTCTCATGTAAAATGTCATATAGTATATGATTGTATATGGAGTTGAAATGACTTAAAAAACAACATTATTTTAGAAAAGTGAGATCAACCCCTGACTCCTTAAACTATAAGCACTTTAAATTCATATTTTTACATTTTCACATTTCCAAATGCCATATACTTACATTCAAATGTCTGAAAACTCCATCTTCCTATCAGGTGGATATGACCACAAATAAAATAGTCAAAAACACATGGCTTTATGTAACTTTAATCTTCACATGTGAAATTAAATGTGAAATAGATGCTCTAACATCTAAGATATCCAAAACTCACACGTGCTAATATCATGTAGATTTCTTTTTGGAGACTTCATAATAGGGAGATAATAATAATTATTGTGTAAAGACATATTTGTTTCTGAGGGACAGCTGAAAAACTCCTCTAAATAAAAAACATTAGCAGAAAATAACATGCAATAGATGAATAGAGTAACTTACAGAACACCCCATGAACAGTCTCGCCTCCGTCCGGCCTCAGTAAACAACAGAACTGAACTGAGCCCTGTCTCTCTGTGTCTGTCGGTGTAACAGTACCCCGGTGCCACAGTAACCCGCCTGGAAAAAAAAAAAGTTCCACAACAGCGTTAAAAATTCAGCAGTGGAATCACAGAGTTATCTACCTCCTTCTGTGTGTGTGTCACAGTGACAGCAGAGGAGAAACAGATAACTGAGGAGGGAGTGTGCGTGCGTGTGCGTGTGTGGGTGGGTGTGTGTTGTTTTATCAGCGTGGAGGGGGAGCTGGTTCAGGGAAGATTTTGGTCACTTCCTGTTTGACCCAAAAGACAAAGCTTGGCTTGATGAAACTGTTCACAGGGGTTTGAATCAAATAAGCTGCTGTCATCAACATAAAACTTCACAATACAGAAATCACAAAGAAGTGGATAACACGTGCTAACTTTACAGCCAAGTGAGTTATGTCCAGTATAGGACATGTTAAACATACACTGAGGCTGAACCTCAGAGTATCTGGCTGCAGAATAAAAAGTGGGATAACTAACTGCAGCGGATGTTGTCCCGTCTCATGTCAGTCAGTCTGCAGATAAAGCACCAGTGATACCATGAACCAAGGAAGGGTTTACTGCCTAGCAAACAGACTAGGGGAGAATTTGATAACAAACTGATGGAATGTTTCAGCTGATGAAGCTCCAACCAATCCAGATACAGGATGAGGGAGGGGTAGAGCAGGTCATCCGTCTATCAGTGAATTGGTGGTTCTTCTTCTCCGGGCTGCATGCTGAAGTGTCCTTGGGCAAGATAATGAAATTGCTCCCAATGCTGCATCATCAAAGCGAGAATGTATTAGAATCCACTGTTTCCTTAGTTTTGTTTCATGTGAATGAATGAATGCTGACTTCGAGCACTTTGAGTGGTCAGACGACTAGAAAAGCGCTATATAAATACAGGCCATTTACCATTTAACTAGCTAGCAGACAAAGAACAAAGGCTTAATGTAATGCACTGGTAGAGGACTAACTATCTAACTAGCTGGCTGCTGAATCTCTACCAACAAACTGACACTGACAAGATGCCAGTTTACTCTGTAGCTGACGACTGTTTGACCCATACTGAAGCAGGAGTCAGGACATCTTGGCCCCTGTTGGAAAGACATTGAATGTGAATCCTTCAGCTTGATCACAGTGATGTGCTTCATTGCTGTGGTACTGTTTTAACTTTGGATCTGTGGAAGCTGTAGTGTCATCTGGAATTTGTAAGATATTAAGTACAAATTTTAGGCCAGTCAACATTTTAATTTAGTTCTAATCATATTTTCTTTTCTTTTCTTTCTTTTTTTTTTTTTTTAAACTTTTCATTGTACTTTATTTCTGCTAGAAATGGGTTTCCACAGTTTACGCATGAGCTGACATGGAAAATTAGAGTAAAGGGGAGCACACTTCACTTCCTCTTTGTCAGCGTGCTCTTACTGAAACTCAACACATCGCAGATGTTTGGATTTAATCCACCCCCTCAGTTTAAAAGTTTAAAATTTAGGAGGAGGAGCTTCCTCCCAGAGCACTCTCGCCTCGTCCAATCCAGTGAGTCTTTCAGGTACCGGCACAGAAGCCAATCGCTGTTCACAAACCCTTTATCAGTCCAACCAGCTGCATCCAGCTCCACCAGCAGCTCCATCACTCCCTCTGCAGGTGAACTGATATTCCTGACTGAGAATAAGGATCAGCTGAGTTGAAATAGCTTTTCTCTTCATTTCTAGTTGTTCAAGGAAACAAATTCACTTTTTTTTTGATTGCACAATTCACTTTTTGTCTGAAACCATTAGGATGAGTCATCATCCACTAAACTTTCACAAATCTCTTTTACAGCAGCAACACAGAAAACTGCTAAAGACATGAGGAGGCAAATTCAGTATTTTCTGTTATTTGATTTCATGTTGCTCCTGACATAACTTTTTCAAATTATTACCTAATCCTCTTTTTCTCTTTGATAAAACGAAACTATCATAAATATAATCATTCAGAATCTGTGCAGGAGCCTTGTTTAGTTAAATCAATGAGGACAAACAGACAGCTCAGGCATTGATATGACTCACCTGTCATTAACCTGCATTACCTGTTACCTCAAACTCTGTCATGTAAAGTCCTGTAGTTAGGCAAAATGACCAACTGTGTATCTTAGAATCAGTAAATGATCTGAGAAAATAGAAATAAATAACATTTTGTAATCATATTATATATTATATCGGCATATTTATTATATGCACAATATTTGGCAGCCACATTTCAGGCTTTATATTGAGTATTTACAAAATAATGATAAGTCAGTCATTCATATATTCATATAACAATAATAATCGTGTTTCCGCACAGAGATTGCAGATTACTTTATTTTTGCCTAACACTCGGACTCATCATGTTGCTCGTTCTCCTAGTAGGAACTGCAGGTGGCTCCCTGACAGGAGAGAGAGGCCTGCTGGGCTGCATTTGAACACTGAGGGCCGCCATCATCAGTCTGATCCCGAGTGACGGGAGGAGCAGTGGTGTCTAAAGAGTCTGGAGAGTCTGGAGAGGAGGATATCAATGTACAGAATGAAAATGGAAATAAAGTGCTGTATTAAAGACTTCATTAATCTCCTGGTCACATTATTGGCTTCTCTTATTATTTCTGTGTGCATGCGGGCCTACTCCTGGATTCATGTCAGTAGGAATGTGGGATTTGCTGCAGACAGGTGTTTCTCACCCTGAGGAAGAGTTGCAGCAGTGATCCATTTCCACAGCTTGCCATGAAAAGTATTCGCTGATGGAGAGAAACATATCGGTCGAAGTCCATTAAAACCAGAATAATTCAGATTTTCACTGTTTTGTCAAAGCATCCTTAAACCTATTTCAGTATTGGCCTTCCACTTCCACTTAAGCTCATTTCAGTGCTTTTAATGCAACCATCAATTCAAGTTGTTGTAGCGTTTTCACTTAAAATGATTTTTCAATCTAACTTAGATTGCGAGAGTCAATACCACCTACCTCTCCTGGGAAAAGAGGATGTTGTTGCAACCTTTGGGTCTGATTCAGAATGTGATTCGCATTCTCCTACAAAAATCTCTCCAGAGTCCGGTCCAGACTCCACATGGAGGAAGACTCGGTCCAGCAGGTGGTCCAGCATTTGGTGGGCATCCTCTGGTTTAGTTCTGACTGTCAAGGTACGATGAGGTTGTTCTGCTGTGACCTTCAGCTCTGTAAGGTTTCTGAGGAATCAAATCCCACAGAAGCTTCAAAACTCTGAACCACAAACAAATAGAGTTCAACAGAGCTGAATGTGCTGATGGTGTCTGATGTTTTAGGGCATTTTCAAAACTGTTCTGGTCCCAATGTTGTGTTCTCCCCTTGATTCAGTTCAAAACTGGAAATGCATCACTGGAAGCCACGTGCTCACTCCGCTCATTGTTTGGTGAGTGTGTGTTTAAGTTTCAGGTCTTTACACACAGCGACCTGCTGCCAGGCAGAACCAATGCTCTGTGTTTTAAATCTGCAGAGGCTCAGCCTGTACACAGCAAGCTGCTGCTGCTGTCCGCCGAGCATTAACTCAAACATTAACCAAGAAACAGGTTGCAGCTGCAGACGCAGACCAGCTCTCATATACATCCCCGTATTTAACATAGGTTTAAATATACTCATAATTCAGAACATCATTCCAGAGACAGAAGGGAGTGTTACACAAGGACCTTCAAAGAGACAAAAGTGTTTTTTATGTTCTGAGTTCTTTGATGAGGGACTTCTTTGAAACAGGTAGAACAGGAACGTGCATAAATTAAAAATCTGTGATCAGCTAAATGTGACTATGGGCCTACGGGCCAGGGTGGCTGCAGCCTGTGTGCTGCTGATGTCTGAATGAGGCAGCAGTTAATTCCCACCTGCTCCGCCTGAGGATCCAGCCGAGAATGAGCAGAATCATCAGAGCAAACAGCAGAATCAGCACGGACACAAACAAGAGTTCAGTGGACATCTCCGGGGTCATCTTCACACTGAGGCCTGAACAACAGGGAACAACGATGAGTACGACAGCTCCTCACTACACTACATCACTCCAAACCTGTTTGGGGGAACAAATGTTGTCTAACACTTGGTTCACACTAAATCTTGCCAGCTACAACAGATCTCATCCCTGCAGCGCCACCCTCAGGACAAACTGTATGTTTTCAGCTCCAACACTGTGAAGGCTACAGGAAAAGATCAATGACCATAGTGTTTTGCCAGTGAAGCACAATCTCACAGTAAAACATGGAGCTGACAGTGTAAAACGTTATTCTTCATGCATGTATTGATACTTATGTTCAGCTTACCTGCCTCTCCTTCTGGGATCATGTAGTTTGAAGGAAATCAGTGTGTTGTTAAGAAATTACCAGAAAGATGAAACTCTGAAAACTTTGAAAGAAAACATTCTGTTTCCTGGACCAAAATGCTATGCTAACCCGACTGTCATTTCAATTAACTGATTTATACAGCCTCTTTATTCTGGTCCCAGCAGTATAGAGATAGTTATAACCATGACTGTTTGACTTTTCGGGGGATAAGTGAGTTATTCTGCAGCCAGAATGGTCTTTTACCCCTCAAATCCAAAGCACAAGACAGCAACAGGTCTACTCGGGCTGAGGTACATCCCATGATCAGGACACATAAACAAGAACCCAACTGTCAGCAGTGGAGGCTTTGGTTTCTTTCTGACCACATGGACATGCCTGCTCTTGCATACCATTCAATATGTCAGTAACTTTAAGAAGAGACTGCTGACTCATGAGCTAAAAAGAGCCATGACCATGAGGAGCTTTAACAGAAATCAGTGAAATCTGTTCTAAAACATACCAGAGCCAGTGTCAGGAGGCTATAACAGTGGTGGGGTCACATTTCTTGCTTCTGGTCTAAAGCCTGGCTAATCCAGGCCTGATGAAAACAACAACATGTAAAATGGTTTCTGTGGCTTAAAAGTTTGAACAGATCATATTTTAGATATTTCTAAGATCATTAAAACATGATCGGAGAAGCTTTATGGTCTGCTGATTGAAACTAAACCTACTGTCAAAGCAGGCAGCAGGACTTCTCACAACAGGATCATTTGACCTGATAAGGAAAACCAGCAGATGGCAGGATTTGATTTGCCACCTGAGATGAGAACCTCTGTTTTGTCTGAGTTTAGCTGAGACATCGAGTTTTTAACACCACAGAGGCACAAATTGGTTAAATCATCTCAACCAATGGAACATATAAAGAAAATAAAACTGGTCCCAGGACTGACTGCTGAGGCACGCCATAGTTAATGGGAGAGGCATGATTGTTTCCAGAGACACAGAACCTCCTGTTAGACAGGTAAGATGAAGCGCAGTCTATGGCTGAACCACACGTCCCCACCCAGTGCTTCAGACTGTATATCCATATGCTATGATTGGTTGTGTCACAGGCTGCGCCCTGCAGAGATTGATTGGTCAATATAAACAGGAAACAGGAAGCAGGAGGTTTATCAGCATGTTTTTAATGAGATTAACGTGCATCGGGAAGTCAGTGAATTTTTTTTTTTTATAAAATAAAATCCCATAATTCAACAGTAACAATGTACAGGAGAAGAATCTTTAGAAAAATCTTTGTCTCACATGAATCATATATTAAAGCACCATCAAATATAGTGGTCATTGTTATATTAATCTGTAGGATTAAATATCATAAATGAATACTTACACTCAAATTTACCATGATGGAGAATTATTAGGCACCATGTTGATATAAATAAAGTTTTTATTACAGCAATAGTAAAAAAAATGACATGATGGGTGATCATAGAAAACAGGAGGAAGCTCTAAAAAATGTTGTAAATACAACGAAATATATACACAGCGTGTACGTGTGTTCAGACAGCATTATTGGTGTTGTTATTGTTATTGATCTCCATCCTGCTGATTAGTTCAGTCACTAACTGCTGTACGGTGTGAGAGCGCAGCCGACCGACCTCCAGGACGCCCTCGTGGTTTACGCTGTCCGTGTCCTCGTAGCTCTTCACCACCTGTCACAGATCGGTCAATCAGTCATTCAGTCAATCAGCTTTCAGTCCTTTCATCAATCGTATTAAACAGCTGATCGGTCACATCCGGCTATGAATGGTGTGTTTACCTTGTTGGTGATCAGAGAGAGGCCGAAGACTCTCAGACCGCAGTGGGTTGCCACGACAACCTCAGGAGCCGTACTCATGCCTGTGAAAAACAGCCAAAGTTACAGAGACTCAACAGTGCGGCTCTCATACAGCTGAGTCACTGTCTGTGGCCAGCGGTGAAATGTGCATTTACTCAATTACTGCACTGCAGTACAGTTTTCAGGTTTATGCATTTTGCTTGATTATCTCCATTTTGCACCGCTCTATGCTTCAGAGTGAGTCATCCGGGCATGAGCTGTGCCTTCCCTTTGTGTTTTCCCGTCAGTTTGACCCCAGCCTGTCTCATTTCACATTTATCTGTGTGTGTGTATGCTGGGCATGGCCTCTAGGGTTTCCTCTCACACTCACTCACACTCAGCATGCCACTGCTATTTAAACCCTGGCACCCTAGTAGCCCATGTGATACAGACCAGTTTGTTCTTGTTCTGCCCTGAATTACACTACTTCTCTGCTCTGTCGCCGCCTCAGGTTCACAACAGCAGCTCACCAGACGATCAGCCACATCCAGCCTCACCCTCCTCTGTGACTGCCTCGTTTGGATTACTGGCCCTGCAGCAGCAACCCTCCCTCACCCTGCTGAGCTGCCTAACTCGGCTAATCTGGTTGCAATAAAATACCTTTATAGTGCAGATGAAACAGGACAAACATGGATAATTACAGAGTTAGTTGAGAACCTCAAGGTCCAGCTTTTCCTCATATTTCCAACCTGAACAGGTTTGAGGTGGTAACCACCCACGGACACTCAAACATACCATGTTGTTGCTACCCGATAATGAATCCTGACTGACTGATGAGTGGATGACATTATATTATTAGTTTAAAGCAGTTGGATCAAGCTTACATAAGCACGCATCATATAATGTTAATGATTGAAATGTCCTGTGCTGAAAATGAAAGTCTTACTCTTGTTTTAGGTCAAACTCATCTCAACAGGAGCATTTTCCTGAATAAAGTTACGTTTAATCATTCTCTAACAGATTGGTGGTATTCTAACAAGGATCCAGGTTCACATGTGCTGTTTGCCAATTACACTGTGCACAGGGGACGGAGGATAGGCTAACAGAACCAATGAAAACACCAGGATAAAACATTATCACAATTCTGAACTTCCTGATCCTCAGAGGATAAACCCATTGGATTTTAATGAGCACTAAGGCTCTGATGCAAATCATCCAGATCCTGTTTTTGAGCCTCAAGATGTGATAGCCTGTTTTTTGTGTGTGGGTGTGTGTGTGTGTTTGTGTGTTGTGTGTGTGTCTTACCGACGGCATCCACTCCGAGTCGATGCAGCAGCCTGGCCTCGGCAATGCTTTCAAAGTTTGGCCCCCCGACCATGGCATACACGCCCTCCTGCATGAGGCTGGACACGCCCAGCTGCTTGGCAATCTCCATTGCTGTGCAGCGCAGGCCTTTGTCATAGCAACCGGACATGGCTGGGAAACGAGGCCCAAACCTGTAAACAGCAAATAGTAAACAACAATAAACAACCGACGCAAAACTGTGAATGAAACCACAGCGAGCTTCAATAATTTGCTTCCATACCAACTTAGTTAACACAAGAAATACTACTACATTATCACAAATTGTTGTGTACAAGACAAACTCCATCATTGTAAGTATAGAAAACAACAAAAAAATAAACAAGACAATGAGATTCAGCTTAAACATGAAACCAATAAACAGCAATCACATAACCAAACATATGTCTGTGTTACTTGTCATCGTTGGGTCCGATCAGCGGGTTCAGACCGACCAGACCAGGGAAGTTGACGTGGTCTTTGATGATCATGATGTCACCCGGCTGGAGGCCATCGGCCAATGAGCCAGCAGCATTTGTCACAATCAGAGTCTCCACCCCCAACAGCTTGAAGACTCTGACAGGAAAGGTTGTCTAATGAACGAACAAACAGACAGGTTGGCAGTTATTTAGTTGTTTGTCCCTCAAACGTTTGTTGTTATGGAGGTGGTGGTTTTTCCTGTGCCCTGGGATGTCTGACATGCTTTGTAGCAGCTTTTTATCTTCAGTCTCTGTTGTTCTCTAAGTTTAAGCTCTCTCGCAGTGTCTCCTGACAATGACATGACCAACAGATCAAATGACTGGAAATGGTTTCTTTAGTTCTGGGGTCTTTATGCCCTGAGTGAAGCCTTCCAGGTACAGGTTGCGCCAGGTTCAAATTTTAAATAATGAGATGAAACGTCTGACATGTCTGAAAGACATGGTTCAATGGTTTTGTTGTGAAAATTCTCAGAAGGACAGTCAGGTAGTCTCGGCATGACATACAGGGTGTGTGTGTGTGCGTGCGTGTGTGTGAGAGAGATAGTGGGAAACAATAGCTGTATTCACAGTCTGCTAAAAGGCTGCTTGTGACCAAACTCATGCATGACCTGAGTCGGGTTCACAATTGCAAACACACACAAAGTGGCATGTATGTGTAAACACACACAAACGCAGACAGGCACGCACATGCAGGTCATGTTACAGGTTCAGTCTCACGATGCTGATTACAAACAGCTATACTTGTGTTTGCCGAAGGTTGCGTGACTGAAGGGCTTTAATCAGCTCACGCACAGTATGTGTGTGTGTGTGTGTGTATGTGTGTGTGTGTGAATATGGTGATTGTAGTATTTATGTGTGTTTATTGTTCTATGTGTATTTGTTGTGTGAAACCAGGATTAAACACGCACACATGGTGAAAATACAGAGATGGTGCATTCAGGTGCAGTCAGGTGGTCTGAAGAACCTGTGACACATAGCTCTGGTATCTGTGTCTAGCACCTCAAATGACCAGAAATAAAGTCTTGACCTTTGCAGAAACACTAACATATGTGCTCTTGTGCTTTTAAGGCCTGAACTGAGTCTGATGATTTGAACTGGGTTTGGGTTATAATAAGACTCACAGGTCAGGTTAACAGGAGCCACTCAGCTTAAAGCAGCAGTGGTGGAGATATCCAGGTTTTCTCCTGAATGTCCCAGACTCACAACATTCATTCCTACATATTGGATACTTTTCATATATCAGAGTGACAGATATCCAAACTGATTATTGGACCTGTGCTGCTGCAACACTTCACACCTGAGGATCAGTAAAGGCTTATCTTACCTTATCTTATTTCTACAATGCAACTCAATCTTTCATTTCAGTTCCTGCTTCCTCAGCACTCCACTATGACTGGTCAGATAATTGTAAATGGAGATACAGTTACCCTGGTTGCTCCCAGCAGTTACAAAGCTAATAACTCAAAAGCGCATTAATTCACATCCTGTGTTTCATGTTTAATCCACACAAAGGACCGTTTGTACCAATCCATTGTTCTTGGCCAGACCAGTGACTTTGGAGTGTCTGTTGGTTCACTGGCTTCTGGTCCTGATTTAGGAACCATCTTTGATCTTACCTCCTTAAAACAGGGCACTTACACTTTTAATTAGCGAGCTTTAGTGCTAATGGGCGGGTTTTCTTTTTCTTTTTATCAGAGCCAGGCTTCATCATAACATATGCAAACCAAAATATCTGTGCATTGGTTAAAATTCCAAACATTTTGCATTTTACAGAGATTTTCAATCTGGTGTCAGGTGGGACACTCCTGATCTTGTGCTCTGCAGTTTATTTTATCAACCAGCAGTTATTGGTTTGTCAGAGCTAAAGGTGGGGTATATATATATATGTAGTGGGCTGCACTAACCAGTAGCATGGAGGAGCCTATGGAGTCATGGACACGTCGACAGTGGTTGAGTAATTACTCTCAGTGAATGATACAAATGTGTGCGTGTGTGTGTGTGTGTGTACGTACCTTGCTGAGTGAATGTCCTTCATACATGTGGAAGCGACCCTGCATACACACACATGTCTTCCCCTTCAGCTCCCCGAAAACCAGTCGACCTGCATGACCCTGCACTGCAACACACACAGAGTCATCACGGTAAGAGACAGAGACATGACGGTAAGTGATGTTGAGAGGTGCTATCAAAGTGTTTTTAGAACCTGGCAGCTGTTCATGAACTCAGCAAGTCTCAGCAACAGGACACTGGTGAGTTCTGTACCGAGTTAGCACTAGGCAAACATCTGTTCTATAATCTTTTACTGCCACCCAAGGACTAACTTTCACAATGGAGTTACTATTTACTATTCAGTATTGTTAGTATTAAATTAAAACTGTGTATCTGGAGTACCTGTGCTCTGTGGGAAGCCTGGTATGTCAGAATAAGCAAAGGAGTCCTGACATTTGAGGGTGTCAGCAAGCATGCCCAGTCCAGACCCACAGATGATGGCCACCTGGGGGCGGTGCTTCGTATGAGACATCAACCAATCGGCTGTTTTCAGGTATTCATCATGACTGCAGACAGGAAGGAGAGAAGACGGGAGGGAATCATTTTTAATTCTTTAGGCAGGAATTTATTCATTTAAGGGTGGATACACTCGTGACCCTACATGCAGATCTGATGATGATCGCCCTCATCTTCATCACAGCACAAGAATGTGTCTGCAGAGTGATGGAGTGTGTAAAGAATGGCCTGTATTGGTGGATCTGTTCTGTTCAGGAGGCAAACATTCTGGATCAGGTCTATCTTTTGGTTTACTCCAGAGCAGTTCTAGCTGTTCATTGGTCTTCTTCTATTAAAATCAGATATCTTGGGTTCAGTGAATTTTCCTCGGCTCAGTTTAAACCAGGTGCAGATCTTCACTGTGAAGCCTCTATAGAATACCATGCTGAACCAAAACTTTGTGTAAAGATGCATTTCCCAGCTCTAGTCCTTCGTTACTGTGTTTATGGTTTATTTTCATTCAGCTGTTCATTTTCATTTTTGTGTCAGACTCACTGTCTTTCCCTGTAAAATATATTTTTATTTATGTCCTCTCACTTTGTAACTCTGACAGATCTGAGTTGAATCAGGAGGTATGGCCCTGCAGTATATATGGACCTTAACCATCAGTTTGGTTTAGATAATCCGTTTAAACTGTGGATTTGTTTACAGCCTGCCTGATCACCTGACCGCTCGTGTTGCTGGGCCTGACCATTCTTGGCTGGGACCGCTAACTTCCTGGTGTCTCCCGCTGGTTGCCTGGCAACTGCTCAAAGTCATCAGGTATACGAGTTGTGAAGTGGAAGGAGCTATTTCAGAGGATACACGACCCCCCCCCCCCGTCTACAGCTTGGTCCACCATGAAACTCCAAACCTGTGGATATGATTTAAGCTAAAAATGAACTACAACTCCCAAGGTTCATCACCAAGCTCATGCATATGATAACATTTAGTGCCATCCATTGAACCAAACCTTCAGACAAAGCAAGGTTTTTCATGAACAATGCTGAAATAATTAAAATGGTAGTGATTTGGATGGCCTTCGTGTTTCTGTGTTAAGAGTGAAGAACTTTTAAAAACAGGCAATAGAATAGAAGCAAAAACCAGCAGCAGCAGATAAGACTGTGTAGAACGACTAATAAGCAGCTTTATAAATAGAAGAAATATAAGACATTCTCCATAAACGACTGAGACCCTCTATTATTTTAAGATTTATACCCTTTTCTTGAAGCTCGTTACTCCAGCTTCATTGCTATTCTTCAGCACTGGTGAACGTCCCTGTCATCATTTAGGAACATTATCCATGCGTTTTACATGTTCTACAGTGACTCCTCCATCTGCCCTTCAGCTGATTTCCTCCTGTTCATTCCCTCACTGTAGCCTCCCTCACTCGCTTGGTGACATAACTGTGAAATATGTTGCACCAAAACTGCTAATATTATAGTTGTTAACACCAATTTCCCATTTGGTTTTGCCTCCCAGTGCTGTACACCCGGTATTAAGCTATATAATTTGTCTCTCCTTTCATCTAAAACAGAGTTGGTTCTCAGTTGACCTCTTAAGTCTCGTTTTCTTCCTTCATACTGCCACATCAATACAAATAGCAACTGGAAGTGTTTGATTGTAATGATTTTACAGCCTGTTCATGAAGTATGACCAAGTGTCCAAACTGATTAACAGAGCGCGGGGGGTTTAGGAGAAAACCCGTTCTAATGAACTTAGTTACAAAACGTTCCTGGGCTGAACTTGTCCCAGGAGAAATGAGCGAAGCCGGGGGTCCCAAGCCAAAAGTAGTAGTTAGTAAACACTGGATCTCGTGTATGAGACAGAGACGTTAATGTAACAAAACAACAGCATGACAGTAAAACACACATTTGTTGCTCCATAATGCAGATATGATAAAGGTGTTTCCTTACCTGATCTGCTCTTTGCTGTGCATGACGGACAGATGACAGACAAACGACAACCTGCTGCTAAGGATGACGGATACAAGCAGAGCGATGTGTATCTGTGTTGCTGTGAGCAGCCTCTGCCACTGACTGTGTGTCTGTGAGAAAGTGTGTGTGTGTGTGTGTGTGTGTGTGTGGGTGTGTGTGATGGAGAGACAGTCAGAGTGTGGCTGGCTGATGCTGATCGGCCTACATATTTACTAGTCACATGCTCCTGATTGGTCAACTTGTCCATTCATCAGCAGCAGCCAATGGGGCTGCAGTGTGTGTGTGTGTGTGTGTAAGTGTGTGTGTGGATTCCAGGGATATTTTTTTTTATTTGGTGGTGGTGGTGGGGGGTCTAGTTTTACGTCACGCCCCCGCAAACAGTAACGTGATTTTACTTTAGTGCTAACTCACTCTAACTCTGATCCTGAGGTTCGATACTGACACACACACACACACACACAGAGTCAGCTGTGAAGGGTTGTGACCTCCAAGCACACACTCATGAAGTAAGCCTTTAGCAGTAAGTCTATGGATGAATTAACAAAATTACAAATGTGTTCACTGCAGTGACAGCATTAATGTGTTTCGATCTAAAATCGTCATTAACTCGAGGAGTTCATTCTACGTGTTGCAGTGCTGTGATGTCACTCACTCCTCATTCACTCCCTCATTCATTCAGACGACGCTGACGCTAAGCTCACAGGCACACCATGAGGAATCCTTTATTAAAGGTTTTCCTTCCAATGACATCAAGTTTGCACCATTTGAAGGCATTTTCTATGAATGAAGCTGCATTTGCAGTCTTGTATTAGGCAAATTCTACTTGTAATATAAGTTTTCTCTTGTATAGTACCAGCAACAGGGGTATCAGACATGTTTTGCTAAGTTTGGGCATAAAATAAATAAATAAATAAGAGATATATTAAAAGTAATGTTCTTAGTTTTAATTAAAATAAATATGTCAGTAATGTGCGTTAAGGCACGATGTAAGTTAAGCTACACCTGGTTAACATGTATGCAGACTTTGTTGCTCTTCACATAGCTCTGCCCTTTCCTCCATCAAGAAAACTATGGCCCACTGGGGCTGCGACCTAACAACACATGTAAAACTGAGTTATAATAAACTGCTTGCAGAGACCTATGATGCCATGGAGAAACAGGTAGCCTGCCTCTGTAGTGGTAGAGGCAGTGGTAGAGTGTTGCATCACACTTCAGAGGATATTAATTATGTTGCCAGAGGGAGAACTGAGATACCTCCCCATGTGATCTCACAGGAAGGCTGACATGGTAAAACACTCATGGTTGAAACATGATTTCTCCTCAGATTGTCTCAATGCATCCTGGTAAATGTGCCTATAACATGTATAAAATGTATCTAATTATAATATCCTGAGCTGCTTACTGGGTCAGTGATTCAGTGTTCACTTAGCTCATGTACTTTACGTTTACGTGGCTTCAAATGAGGCCCAATCTAAAATAGTACCCAGTACGTTCACATTAAGTTTCACTTCTTGCACACTGCAGCATTTCGAGATGTGTGCACCTGAACCTTGTTAACCCTGCTGGGTACAGACTTAGAGTCAAAGCTGGGTTCAGCCAATCAGAGCTGAGATGTTAATGAGCAGCAGCTCGCCAGTCAGTTCTGTTTTAATTGAAATTCAAGTCTCATGACCTCTTACACACCTCACATGTTCCTTCGCTGCTGCTCTGATCAGCTGCTGCTAATGAGGCTCATGTGGGTCTGATGGACATGAGCCAGAGCTGGAACCAGAGGGACCAGGTCAACCATCCAGAGTAAAAACCAGAAACCTCAGAACTGAGCCTCAGTAAACCTCCACTGCTGAGAGCTAATCTTAAAGGTTTTGAAAGTTCAGGACAGACTCTTCTCTCTGTTTGAGGGACAAACATGTCCCTGCATCAGATATGAATCAGCCACCAAAACTACGAAATCCCAAAATCTCAGAGGTCACATTCAGGAGAAGAGTCACGTGATGCTGATGATGCTCTGTCTGCAAATAAAACTCTGCGTTTTTGTTCTTTAGTCAGTCTCTTGTCTTTACGTTAGACACGTGCATTTGTGCGTAAGTGCGTCCGTCCGTGTGTGTTTTAACAGGAGCCATGTGGAAGCTGGTTAGCTGGTTAATGAGCAGAGCACAGCTGGTTGTTAGAGACACACAGTGACTGATGTTATACTGAAGAATTGTTTTAGAATAATAAAAAGGTACAGCTTATGTAAATTTACACTAACTAAAATATATATACACACCTATTAAGATGGATTTTTGCAATTGCCCAGTTAAATCGATTTGTATCTGTGTATCCTGGTCTCTTCGATGCAGAAGTCTTCACTGCAATCCCAACAGCACTTGGATGGCCTGCTATCAAATCACTGCAGAGATGCACAGAGAGGAGCTGGAATGACTCTGGTAATTCACTCACTTCTTCACTACTGCACTAGACTGTTAGCATCTGTCCGCTGTGACCATATACAGCCTTTCAGAGCTGCTAGCATGGCTGTAACCTCTTGGTATGAGATTGTGCTCCAAAGAAGAATGACAGCTCCAAAACGTTGATAATGAGTAAGATAATATTTAGATTTAATTTTTCTATTCTTCCCATGAGTTTATTGAGCAAATAGAAAATGGACATAAAAACATTGGTATGGAAACAGGTGTTGGGGATCTCTACTCATGTGCTCTGAAAAGAACAATAGAGAGGCCTACATGTCCCTCCAAAAGCCTGAGCCAGAGTTGGTTGACCGTTTGAAAACGGCGCCACAACCCCCACGTTTCACACCTAAGTGTGAATTTGAGTTTGAACGAAAACTCAGCGTGGACATTGGCTGAAGTCAGGCGCTCCCAGCAGGGGTCCCCGGTGATGTCACTCAGGTAATAAAGACGCAGCCGCGGCCCCCCTTCGTTGCTTTTTCCCCCAGTGCACCAGGTACAGTAGAGAGCTACTCCAAGCTTTCCCCGCGACCCGGTCGCCGAAGGGAGCAATATTTCAAACTTTATTAATTCTTAATAATAATAATATTCTTTCAATTAATTATTATAGATAATTATTAATTTTTGCTAATAACCTGCTCCTATAAGGCACAACAAATGATGCCTACGTGAAGCACAACACAGGTCTGTTGTGTCAGGCCGAGACTATGAACAGGACTCAGATGCAGAGTGTGGTCACAAGGCAGGCTTTTATTTAGACAGTCGCAACTCTCTCACAATAATACTTAGGCTATAGAAACTATCTATGAACAAAACAAACAGTAACAAAAAATCTCTCCGTTCGGAGGACAAAAATCTACACTATTCTCAAGATACAAACTAAATGGCTCTCTCATAAAACAAAGGCTAAACTATCCTACTAAGAAAACAAAACTAGAAACCAAAATCTCTCTCAAGGAGGAAAACTAGAAAGGCTGAAATCTAATACTAACTAAGAAACTATTTCTATACTATGAAACCTACAAACAAAAAATAAAAAAAAAAAAAAAAAAAAAATCACTCGCTTGAAGCGTGCCAGACTGAAGCGTCACAGATATCTTGACTTTGGCGATCTGTAAAACGGGCTGGGATAATCCGACAGATGAAACACTCTGTGCAGGACAAAGGGGCATGAACTATTTAACACATAAGGGGAAGTAATGGACACAGAGTGGACACAATCAGGAATCAGGGAGACAATCAGACAGGTGGCACATGAGGAAGGGCCGTGGCCTGGAAACAGGAGGAGAGTTACTTTTCAAAATAAACAGAAACAAACAAGACAAAAACCAAGACGAGACAAACCTCACCGCGGTGTGACATGTTGTTGCTTCCATCCATCCACCCTCTGTAGCAGCTCATCCCTTGCAGTGTTGGGGGGATGCTAAACCTATCCCAGCCATTGGTGAGGAGGTGGGAGTGCACCCAGGACAACCTCAGCTTATTATTGTTCTTCATAATATCAATGAATCATGCAGCGTCTTAAAGATCTTTTCTGGATCAGAGGTACCATTCAAGTTCACAGAATAATTTACTGGATCTAAAATGTTTTCCAAAAATAATTTTGATCAGCTGTTCAAGACTTTACAACAGATAAATTTATTGTCATTTGACTTTTAGGTTTGACTGTCACATGTTGGATTCACTGATATATTCTGGTTTCAGTTTCCTCCACTGCCCTCGGCTCTGGATGCTGCCGCCTCTGTGTTTAATGCTCAACCGAACGCTCAGCATTACCGCGTTCCTTCACCTCAGTCAAAATGCGAAAAATGTGACCACGTCCATTAAAATGTCATTCAGATATTTGGCATTCTTGGACATATGTGATGTAAAAGCAGTCTGTCACGCCCTGCTCATGTTTGATTCCTGCTGCGTCAGCTGAAACATTTGAAAGGTGACATACTGGTGGCAGTTTAGAGAGAGCTGGAATGTCAGCAGAAAGCTTTACACAGCTCAGTGTATGGCTTTTATTAATGTGAGCAAGGAACCACATGATATCAACTTAAGATAATGAGCCATCAGACATCTGGCGTCGTGAACTAACTGACTTCATCACAAGTGGCATCTGTGAGGAACAACTGACACATTATCCTCCAACATCCACTGACAGCACAGGCGGCAAATGCATTGTGTGCCATGATAGTGTTGTGCTTCTGTGGATGTCAGTCTGCCACTTTGGTCCAGACAGGAAATGGCTAAACAGCTACCACACGGATTGGCACAGTGTTTCATACAGACGTTCATGGCCACCAGAGGATGGACAGCAACAGCTGTGGTGAGCCTGTAGGGAGACGTCTGTGATCAGACGAACCGTTGGATGCAACTCGGTGCAGACTATTATGTTTCAGCAGACCAAGAAGCTGATGTGGTGAATGAAAGGGGGTATGTATTGTAGGAGGTGGCGGGGCCGTGGAGTTAGAGTAGGGGATGAGGCAGCTGGTGGAGGCAGACAGGCAAGAGTGGATGAACTGGCCGGTGTGGTAAAACTTATGTGGTGAGTCAGGAGAGTTACAGAGATGGCAGATAGGAACATGGGAAACAGGTGTGTGTGATGAGCTGGGAACCAGGAGCGAGGGTGGAGGAGCACCAATTTCACAACACACACACACACACACACCTACAGACACACACGGAAGGAAACACAGGGAATAAACTGAAGCCATGTGACCAGGACAAGGATAGACTGTCTGCTTCAAAACAAAAGGTCATGCAGATGAACACTGACACAGTTTCTGCTTAGCCGTGTAGTTCACCTCCTGCCTGCCGGGCCATTAAATGTTTCCCAGTGTGCCTCGATTGTAATTCTCATAATTCTTTTATATAATTTTTTCTGAGCTTAATCTTTTTTTTCCCATCAGGTGTGTATTTCCTTGAAACATCGGGGCACTTTTACAGTTACATTTATGTTGAAATGCACTAATCACTAAGCAACAATCTTTAGTCCAAAACATAGAATTAAGCAAACGTAGCACCTCAGTCTGCGCAGAGCTCTGTACATATTATATTTCAGGTAAAAGCTGTGTCATTAGTTGACCTGACACAAGGTGTTTTGCGTGTGTGTAAGCAGAACACACTCTGCGGAGACGCGTGTCTCTAAAAACAAAGCGAGTGAGTAAAATGAACACGTCAGAGAATATTTTGCATTCTCTGGGAGTCGACTCAGACCGTCTGCTGGTTGTTTTTCCGCTCCGCAAACTGACGAAGGGCATGCTATTTTGTTTCGGGTTCTGGGTCTCTGCGAGCATTGTGATAAAACAGCTTGTGTTGTTTCTGTGGGTGTGACGTCAGGTAGCGAAAACAGGAGCAGAGCGAGAGGGAGACGCTCGGGCTGAAATAAATCTTCAGTCAGCAAAATGAAAGTCTCGAGATAATATTATAATGTTAATACTAATAATAACAATAGCCCAACAACTTCTAATGTTACATTCTGTTGTTTTGTCTATAAATTCTTTTATTCCCTTGTTCGTATAAAGGCTAAATATAATGATTACATTTTTGGCGTAGTAAATATTCACGTTTCCTGAAGTGTTTTCATTAGATCCTGCGTGAAACCCAGGTTGTCACGAGTTTCTCTGAAGTGTCTCAGGAATAAATGAAATAATTTCTATTTGTGACAGAACGAAACAAAGAAAAACCAAGGAATCATTAAGTGAAACAGTCATGTGAATTATTATTATGTGCAGGTGTGACAGAATAGTCAGGCGGGTGTCACAAAATATCCATTTCATTTGAATTGTGTCACTGATGATCAGGGTTCGTGTGTGCGTGTGTGTGTGTGTCGTGTAAATCAGAGGGACACCGCTATGATCCATGTGGTCAGTGACAGACGTGAGACGCAGGAAGTCGTCTCTCTCCAGACTGAACGTCCGCAGCTCTGATTTTTATGTTGAGTGTTGATGGTGGATCGATTTGCACGAACAGGAAAACCTCGCCTTGTATTTGCAGAATTACAACCGCCGTCTGTCTAAAATCTGGTTTGGAGGTGATTTTGAATCATGTTTGTGCAAAAACTGCGACCATAATAATTATATACTAAGAGGAAACACGCCTGATTGGCAGACAACCTGCTCCACCTCTGAACTGCAACCAACTAAGCTTAAAAAGAAGCAGGGGGAGCTGAAATAAAATCATCATTCTTTTTGGTAAAAGTATCTTATAATAGAAGACGCCGACTCAGACAGCTTTACTTCCTCAGCGCCCTCATAGCAAACAGTTTAATTTGGCGGTAAGGTATGCAGGTGATGCATTCATTTTTAAAATATTGTTGTAACGGGCGAGATGAAAACCAAAAGTTCTATCTACCCAGATGACTTGTGACCATAAGCTCACGGTCACAAGTTGGGATGCCAGCTGGCTTCAGACGCCTGATCCAACCACAAGGTTTCCCTGGCATCTCAACAAGGACGGGGCTGTCTGTGGACATGCGCTCAGTCAGTCTGCTCACCACAATGGAAATGAAACTCCAGGTAACCTCTCAGTACACGCATTTAACCAGTCACAGTCAACAGCTGTGCCCATCATGTTCAACATGGGACAAATGAAACAGTCTTTTTATATGATGAGGATACTTTTTTTTTTTTTAAAGGAAGTTGGTCTTTTTAGCCAGAGAATTACATAACAGATCTGACCTGAGTAGACAGGCCAGGAGTTTGTCCCCTCTGGCGGCTGGATGTTGCTCTTCATGTCTCATTCAGTCTCGTTGAAGTCACTCTGGTGACAGGGAAACAAATGATGATTGCAGTTTGAGACACACGGCTGCAGCTCTGAGGTGAAACTGCTCAGCTGGTGGCGTGTTCACCTGAGCTGTGACTTCCAGCAGAGAGTGGCAGTAAAACAAAGTGTTTTAGGTTTGTTAGAGCCCGTGTGATCTGCCTGAAGTCCTCCACGTCTGCAGCACTTTGAGTGTCATTCATCACCAGTGTTCGTGTGTGTGCTGTGTGTGTTGTGGTGATTGTGTGTGTATTGCATCATCCACTAGCCGCGCACACACACACCACAACTGTCTTGGCGTATGCACACACACTCACCACCAGGATCAAAGAGGCTTGCAGATAACTGATTTCAAAAGCAGAAATGCGGTAAAATGTTAATTAGTAGTTAATAATTAATTATCAATAATTCCTTTGACACTGAACCGATAACTGATGGAGCAGAAACCTAAATGCTGCCGAAACTGAAGTTTGCTCCGATCAGCTGACTGCAACAACAGTTCATAAAGATGTGAACGAGTGCTGCAGGATTCTCAGTGTTTGTGGGCTCTAAGGCGTCAACCTGCTGTGCTCCAGCTGTTCCAGCTGTTCCAGCAGAGAGATGCTGTGGAGTCATAATTAGCTGGTAGCTGAAATATTTGGGTTTTTCCTTTAGGTCTCTAAAAAATTATTTTTCTAAATACCTCCTCTGTGTATGTGCCTGGTATTTGTGCATTTCCCTTTTCTTTCCCCCCAAAAAGGCCATTTGGAAGACTTTGACCAGACACAAGCATGAAATCTAAATTATTACTTTCTTTCTGCACATGTTTCTACTCTGTCTTTTTGCCTCCAAAACTTTATTTTAAAGGTTCAAAGGTCAGACAATAGTCATTTTACAATATGGGAGTTACAGCAACCATGCTGCTGAGTTGAAAATATATCAAAGATAAGACAAATATCTAAATTAGCATAGACTGAAAAGAGTAAAACAATAAAATGAGAAAAAATATGTAATAAAATCGAATTAAAACAAAAATGAAAATAAAACAAAAAAGTGTTGATTTCTACTGAGGTCATTGTTTTGCATAAATGAAATGAGACTTTAATGTGTGTGGAGGTGAAGACAGCTGCTGCCGCTCTAATGCAACTGTTAAGTATAGATGTGACATCATGGCAGTATGAGGTCAACACACACGCACACATGAAGAAGTCAGCACTCTGTAGCTTTCTTCTGCAATCAGAGGCTGACTCCATCCTTCAACCAGCCTCAGTGTGTGTGTGTGTGTGTGTGTGTGTGTGTGTGTGTGTGTGTGTGTGTGTGTGTGTGTGTGTGTGTTGGTCAGCATTGCGTGTTGATTGCACCTCGTTACGGCAGAAAGCAGCCGGATGGTGTTGGAGGGAGTGTGTGTGTTTGTTTGTTTTGTTTTTGTTTTGTTTTCAGTGGGATATGGGTGAGTGTGTGTGTGTGTTGGTTGGGTATTGCCTCAAGTTGCATTTTGATTGTTGCACCCAGAGCAATGAACCAGCCACACACCTGCAGCCAACCCTTACCTGCAGGACTTAAATTAATTATTAATATTTGATGTTTCTTCTATATTTACATTGTTTAGGCTTTGCTCATTTCAATGCTAAAAACTTTTCTACTGTCTGGAATGTTCACACAGTTCAAACATTCTGCTTTGTTGAACTTTAATTCCTGTCTTCCTCTTTGAATCATTAACATCACAACAGTGATGTTCATCTTTTAGTCAATGCAGGAGTGTTTTTAATTCAGTTTGGAGGTTTGACATTTTCAAAAAAAACATGCGTCCATCTGGTATTTACACCCTCCAGCATGCAGGCTGCAGGTGGCTGCAGAGGTGCTTTGTTGCTCGAACAGAACCTTCTCTAAAGGTGAAACTGTTTGCTCATCAGTCACCTAGCTCGGGATGGCGCCTTGATACCCCTGCTGCACCCTGATCACTACTGTGCAGCCCCAGTCTCCAAGTGATGTCAGTTAGTCTTGACATTTCGATTCAGGCTATGGCTGCATTAATTACATCAAATTATGGTATTTCCATTTAGGTACTGCCGTATACAACTTTGAGCTCAATCATACAGAAGAAGCTTGAAAACCATATACGGGCTTCTAGCACCAGGCAAAGACAATCTTAAATAAAAAATAAAATGAACACTTGTACATGAGAATCGCTCTCATCCCTACTATCCGCCCACGTGACAGGAGCTGGAATAAAGGTTTTTGAGCTGCAACAGATGCTCATCCATCGGTCTGATTACGCAAACCCTCACCAGAGATGTACTAAACCAGGTTGAAATTGGATGGAAACATCAGTTGATCTGAATATTCATCAGAGAATAAACATCAACTCTGACTCTCCTGTTTTTAATAAGTATCTCATTTTGCTAAATAAAGTTAGGCTTAGACAGACACATGAGGAGGGGGGGTTCTGGAGCTTAATGAGCTGCTGATGCAACACACCGGGGAGACACCGCTGAGATGATCCTGAGAGGTTGACTCATCTCACTCTTTGTTTGATTTATAACCCCTCAACTACATTAAACCAAACTTCAAATTCTTAAAAACATCAGAACAATGATGTCACCTTAACCGTAGGGGAGGACCATATCCAGGCGTCCAGCTAGTCATACCTGTTCCTTCAAGACAGGGACACAATTTACAACAAGAATACAGGAACAACCTTGAGTTCACCTGAAACTGGCTTTAGTAAAGACAGGCTGCGGGGTGTGCATGATATCACTTGCGTTCCTGAGGCAGCCTGCCATAAGCAGGCTGTGGAATGTCAGGGCCCGAAATATTCCAGGCATGAAATCTTCATGCCGTTGGAAGTTTTGAGACTAATCATGAGCGAGGTCTGTAAATCTGTAACCTTTGCATGTCTTGGCTGTGTGAGGTCCAGTTGCACTGAGGGAATTACACAGGTGGAGCTTGTACAAACAGTGGACTCAAACCAGAGATACTATGTAAATCAAAGGGACCCAGATGTAAAAACATGAAAATGGATTACAAAGCAGTGATTTATCAAACTTTTCTAAAATGCATCTTTGTGAGCATTTGACTACAGATAAACATTTCGATTCCAGTGTTTAAACATGTGTATGCCTGCCCTGAATTTGTGTTCATGAGCGGGAAAAGGTCCGTGCATTGTTTTTGTGTGTAATGCAACATTTGTCCAAGCCGGGGACTGATCATAGTGAATAGATTCACAAATGATATATGATGATATATTTAGAAAAAACTCATTAGATTGAATTCTTTTGTAGAATTCTACTAAAACTTTGAATATTAAGCTGCTTTAAAAATATATAATATATAATAAAATATAATATATATATATACACATACATATATTGGTTTAAGAAGGGATTAGAGAGAATTCAGATTTGATGACATGCAAACACAAAACTGCTGAAGTTAAACTAAAAGGTAAAATCACCAGCAGCTATTAAAGGCAAGATCATAATATAATTATCATCAAACAACAAATGAGTTATTTTTTGTTATTTGTTATTTGTTATTATTTAACACTCACACTGAGGAAGTCAAAGGTCAGACCCTCTATTACACACACACGCACGCACGCACGCACACACACTTGTCACAGTGGATGGAGTCGTCATGCCAACAGCAGACATTACTGCTGGTTTCATCACAGAGACAATCCCAAGCTGGCCTCACTGAATGTGTGTGTGTGTAGAGATCTACACCTCTCACATACGCACACACCCATACAGTTGCACTTACAGTCTTCTTATCTCAGTTTTGCATCATCCCTAGTGACCTCTGAGCATGTGTGTGTATGCGTGTGTATGTGGGGCAGACTCTAGAGGAGACTGAAATTATGAACTGAGACAAGATCAGCCTGCATTTGATGAGAGCACTGCAAAAAGAGGTAAAAACACTAACAGAATCATAACTGTAATAGCCAATAATTATGTCACTTCAAAGTTTCGAAGCATTCATCTCATTTTCTATCACATCACATCTCACGTCCCTTGTTGGCCTTTTAATTCCATATGTCACAAGTCTGAGATAGATGTCATGACAAGAGTGATGTTTCTTCTACTTCTTCTTTAATGTGTTTATGTATCAAAATATTAAATGTTTGCAGTTGAGTACGTATACACAGGTGTGCAAATGATCTCTTGATATGCAGACATTTGGGAGTGACTGACTGAGAAAACACCTCATGAGTTCTGAAAGTTATGATCAATGAATATATATCTGGATGTGTGTTTGTGTGTGTACCCTATTGAATGAAAGAAATGTGAGTAATACAGTAGCCAACAGAAAACTTGCTAGCTGTTAAATTAGCTTTGACACTGTGACAGTATGATCCAGTGTGTGGTGTCCATCCCCCCTTAGGGTTTAATGCGCTCCCGCTGTGGCACTTCTGAGGCGTTAGACCAGGATGCCCTGAAGCACAGAGAGACCACCCTGCTCTGGTTGGTGAGACGCAAGATTGCATGACTGCATACAGCAAGTGGATTTAAAGCTGTAGCAGACACACACACCTCTTTAATATCCACGATCTTTGAGTTCTTTGAAAGGGCTAGCACTTCCACTGTAGCAAGAATGGTGCAAACAATAAAAGTCTCACTGGGTGGGAGGAGAGCGTGAGGATATTACTTCAGATTTCAGAAAACTCAAAGTAAAAAAAGATTTGAATTCTACAGTTGTGAGGACAGACCCTTGTTGCTAGGCAGATTAGATAACGCACACATTTTATTGTTGTTTTTAAAGTTTTTTGTCAGGAGCATAACAATAGACGTTGGCTAGCAGCACCTTTCAGACTATTTTCACTTTTCCCATATGTAACTTTATTTAGCTGATGTATTTAGAGTACAGTTAATGATTATCAATTTGATAATCTATTTTCTTGATTATTAGATATGTAGCTTTCCAGGTGTTTGTCAGACTGCTGCTTTCTCTTCAGAACTCCAAAACCTGCGATTGCTTCTGTTTTGGTTAAGAAACTGTTTATCTATACCTGAAACAGAAGTTAGAAATGTAGAAATACACTGACTTCCTCACTACTGAAACATCAGAATTTCGGGAATGGGTTGGTTCTACTTTGAGCATATGTTAGAAGAAGCACATTGTGACAAATCTGCATACGTGCAATATTCTGGTCATACTGGACAACTGTTCCTTAAAATCTTTATACCCCTTTTGATTCAAAATGTTGGAAATGATGTAAAGACTGTTTATTCTGCATACAGAAATTATATCATGGTAGGGATGTATTCATAACAATAACACTGTAAGTCACTGTATTGCATCCCATGATGATGATACAAACATCCTCTAAATCTAGTTGTGCTAAATGGTAAATGTTGTGCAATACTATGTGCAATAAACAGCGGCACTAATGAGGTCATTTACTGATGACACAGCAGTAAACACAAAGCACTGAAATGGATGCCGTTCTATACCTGCAGTACCTTCGGTAGGACAGGAGATAGACATATCCATCAAAGTGTCCATCAGTGTATGGAGTTCAGGAGCAGAGTTCAACTGTTTTCTTGGTCCTTTTCACTTCATCAGGTGGAGAAGCTGAGGGCGTTGGAGAGACAATGTCTGGTTCTTCTACAAGAAAGAAGCATAGAGGGACTCTAATACCTGGCGATGTGTCTTCTCAGATGTTAGACGAAGACATTTCTTGGACCACCTCTTTTTCATCACTGTGCTTCCTCTTAGAGCTGGTAACTGGTGTTACATGTGTCACATGCCACAAATACTAACATTGCTATGAAACGGTATCAGTCAAACAGGAAATGTGATCTAAAACTGACTCTTATTCACCACATCTTGGCTAATTTTTCCTGAAAATATATGTGCAATGAGCTCAAATTGCAAGTAACAGGCAATTCCACTGATTACATTACACAGGGACTGACACACACTGTGTTTTGTAAGGTTAGCCTGCACCTGTACTGTCGTTGAAGGCAAAGTTAGCTTGAAGTTTCATTCAGGCTGGAACGCATCTCTTGAAACAGGCTCCAGACTTCCCGACCCTCCTCCTGTCTTGGCATTTCCGCCCCCAAACCCCAGGTCTAAATGGTTATGTGGAGAGATGACATTCATTTTCCAAAATAGCCACAAAAACATTAAGTTGCTTCAATGTTTACTTTATGTTCTATATTTATAATCCTTACATGAAATGCACTCAGTGTGATTATAGTTGATAGTATTGCTGAATTTCAATATTGTCAAGGCTCGGGTTACGAGGGGAGAGCAGGACCCAGATGCAGGCAGGGACAAGGACACAAACAATCTTTTAACAGTTTATTTTAAGGGCTAGGCTTACGGATGGTCAAGGCGGGCAGGGTCAAAATCCAAGCAGTCAGTCCAAACAAGACATGGCAAGAAAAATCCAAAACCAAAAAAGCAGAAACTAGAAATCCAAAATCACTATGAACAGGCACGTGGAATCAAGGTAGGAACATGGAACTAGCAGACAGAGCAAAAACATGGACTCGAACTTAGCAATGCACAGACAGAGAACAAAGGCAATGGCATAACTTAAATAGACAGGTGAGGGCAGGAAAACGAGACACAGGTGAGACCAATCAACTAATCAAGAACAGGAAACAAGTAGACAGAAACACACAAGGGGAACACTTTTCAAAATAAAACAGGAAATAAAAGAAGAAGAACTCAACTCAAACCCCTGACAAATATACTCAATATATTACTGAACATTCAGTTAAAACAACGGTCCAAAATTAAATTAAAATGATTTCTATTCTGCTTTTATCTACAAATTATAAATCTTCACATTTGTGAAACTGGAGGCCTTAAATGTTTTTACTAGAGAAATTATTTAAATGATCAGAATACATGCAGATCAATTGATTAATCAACTAATTGTTCCAGCTGTTCCTGCAGACACTTGTATATTGTGGGAGATATTAATTTAGAACAAAAAATATATATTATAAGGCAGGGGTCTCCAGCCTTTTGTCTTCTGTGAGCTACTTTTACACAATGAATGTGCCAGAGAGCTACTCATGTTTAGTAACATTTATTCACATAGCTAATTTCCATATAGAACAAGTGAATATGCTTGTTTTGCATATAACGCATTCAAAAATGTTAATACAGAACACATATTGTGTATAATAACTTAAATTCACAAGCATGTGCATGTTGTATTCCTTAATATTTTAAGATTTTTAGTAAAATTGTAAAATGGAACAATACTGTATCAAAAAAAACAAATAACATAAACCTGTATGTTCATTTTGTGCAAACAGTGTCCGTATGAAAACAGCTAGCTGTGCTGTATCACTGGAGGCCACAGACTCATCACACTGGAGTGAAAACCAGAAGCATCTGTTCAGCTCCGAGTCTAGCTGTCTGACCACATCCGCAGACAGTGCACACACAGTGTTCATATGTGGTCATCTCTAAAGAAACGAGTAACGAAACAGGTAAACATAATGAATTACAAACTACTACTAGGATTGGGAATTATCAGGAAAAGAAAAGTGCAGTTCTAATGTAATTTTACTTAAAAGTCTGTTTTTGCTTGTCTCGGGCTTTCATTCTGTTTCTGTGTAGCCCCTCACTGATGCTGTCACATGACTGAAATAGCAAAATTACAATACCCCAGCTATAGCCAATCAAATTTTGCCTGCCCAACCAAAGTGTGGTAAGTACTCTTAAGAGCACTTCCAATCATACGCTTGTGTGATTTTCTTTGCGTGGACTGGCAAAACCGGTAAATGCTTGGTCCACACAAGCATGGAAGTACAAGTACTTACTTACATACACACACACACACACACACACACACACACACACACTCTAAAATGACTCAGGTTAAATCCAAAACTTCAGTGTCGCAGCAACACAAGGTGCATACAGTTAAAAACAAGGGCAGTGTGAAAGACACAAGTGTGTGTGTGTTTGTGTGTGTGTGTGAGAGAGAGAGAGAGTCTGTGTGTTGTGTTGTTCTCAGTTTCTTTTTTTTTCTTGTGACAGGCGCCGTAGTTGAATCAGACACTTGGCCTCTGATTTCATCATGTCGGTTATGAAAGAGACAGTAAAGTTTAACGTACATACACACGAATGCACACATTCACACAGTCCTCTCTGTTTCCTCAATATTTCATCATGTGGCATAAAAACACACTAACCATGTGTAGATAACCTGCTGTGTGTGTGGCTGTGTGTGTGTTATCAGGTCAGTTGGGCTCTTAATCTGTCGCCTAGAATCTGTGCAGCCAGGGTAATTACTGCACACCCTGACACAGGAATATACACACAGAGGTCGCAGGTCACAGCTACGGTATTCATAATTCATTCATATTACGCTGTATGTAAGCCAACTGAGGAGCAAAAATGCTAAAAGTCGCTAAAAGTTTAGAATGAACTAATCAAATGTTATGATGTTATGAAATTTTTGTGGAGGGATCAGCTTACACAACGCGCTTACTTTGTAAGGTCTTGTTCAGGATTGAGGATACAGGATCTTGGACAGTAAGACAGAATAAATCATAAATATGAGCGATGACAGTAAGATCCCCTTCAGAACTCATCTGAAAGGATAGATTCTCTGAATTTCTCGAGTGATGTTTGGCAGAGTGAGTTTTCCTCACTTTTGCAGTAAGGCTAAGGGTTTGGTTTTTTTTTTTTTGGCTTTTTCGATGGCTTTTTTCCAATTTTTCTGAAAACATGCATATAAACATAATTAGGAATCACAGTGTAGCACAAGACTTACATACAAACAAAACAAACAAGCAAAGTGAGGTGAAAGCAATATATGGTTATTGGACAGATCAATACAGCTTTCCCTCACGTACAGGTCCGCAGCATAATTTATCATTGATCATCATTTACTATTAATGTACAGTATATATATTGAAGTAGCATTGGCATTGTTTCAACATCTGCATGTGAAGTCAACGACTCAAATCAAATGAAGAAAGCTATAATTCAATGCCATTTCAACAATATTTATTACCAGTGCCTACTTTCTCCTGTTCAGTAAGAGAAGTGAGTTCTTAGTTGGTCTGCCAGGATCTTAAATCTGGGTTAGAATGGTGTCGGTGCCATCCTCATGCATGTGTGAAGATTGTCATCAGTGAGCCTTGAGCGATATTTGTTTTTTATTATGTTCATTGGTGGAGAAAGCTGTCTCACAACAGTATGTGGAGCCAAACATGGTCAACATGTACAGGACCACTTTCCTCAGGCCAGGAAAGCTGCATCTGTAACCTTTGTAAACCAGAAGATGGCAGGGTGAATCCCTTCAGAGCCACATCTCCGTGGAGATCAATTGGTTCCGTCTTGAGACGCCCAGGATTTGCTGACTTGAAGAGCTGCGTGGCTTCTTTTGAGAAGCCCCTGACATCTGTGATCAGGAATGGATTCTGGATGAACACAGTGAGCCGCTGTCCAAGGCTAAAGGTACTGAAGCAGTTGCTGAAGTTTACAATCAGCTTGTCAACAATGTCAGAAAAAGTAGATAGAGTGCTCAGCATAAATGAGTACAGTTTCCTTTCAGAATCAACATTTTCTATGCAAAATACTCCCACAAATGTGGGCCATTGATTGCAAACAAGATTTGTTAATTTGCACACGCAAAAAAGTAATTTTCCTAACAAATTCATTCAAGACCATGTTGCAAAAATGAGTAAACCCCAATGAAAGTCTTAGGATTTCATGCTTAGCATTTCATGCTGTCAGCAATGGCACCACATGGAAGAGAAATGTCACAAGACCTGAGAAAGAAAATAATTTCTTTACACAAGAAAGGTGAAGGCTGGACCTCTGGTATGGCGCTGAAACAAGCAGCAGCATAAGTCAGAGGCTCCCAGACGGTCAGACGGTAACCCTTAAATAAATACCAGATATATACACCGCTGCCAACAAAAGAAAGACCAGAGGAAAATTGCAACAAAACTTAAATATAGACTATAAATCACTGAGTGAAAGTGAAGACCAAGCAACCAAGCAGTATACGAGGATATGGAAGCTATTCAAGCTAACATCATTGCTGAGATACAGCTTTATTTGTAGTAGCAAGAAAATAGGTGTTTTCCATACTCTAAGCTTTAAATATGACCACATGTCTAGGAGGTATTTTTTGTGTGTGCACTGCTCTGATTCCAACCTGTCAGAGATGCCAGGTCACACTGGGAGAGGCCCCTTCGTAGTCTAGGGCTTCCTCTCCTAACTTAGAAGTTATGTTCAAACTTCAAAGGTGGAAGTCAGTCTTGTTAAATGTGTTTGTATGTTAAACATAATTTTGTTCTACAGACAAAAGTTTTTTGTTTAGGCCCTTCAGGGACAGTTTAATATTTAGGATATTTTTTTCTTCTCTACTGACTGTAATACCTTATCAAGAATACAAAGTAATCACCCTTAATGTGAATGGGTTACATAACCCTATTAAAAGAAGTAAAACGATTGCTAAAATGAAAAGGGAAAAACAAGATATAATTTTCTGGCAGGAAACACATCTCTCAAGTATGGAACATACAACAAACCGCACATACAGTAAACTGCCGCAGGCCGTGATTGCGCGATCTCGAATCTGCTACACGGAGGTTACCTCAGTAACTCGCAAGGATCAAGGGTTTCCGCCCTTCTCCTTTTGTTCACGCCATTCGTACCTCGTGGCTAGTCGCCATCTTGGCTCCGGCGAGTGCGTAAACCACATCACTCTGCCGCCGTCTTGGCTCCGTAAGACACGTCGCTCACGTGACTTCACCACCACTCTTTCCCTCTCTTCCTCTCTCCCTCTAACTTCCCCTTTACACACACACACACACACACACCCATCCATATACATACATACACACACGTACACACACACCCACACACACACACCACCATTGCCACTGCTATAGCGATCGCTATTTACATGTGTAGTAGTTAGTAACTAATGTTTGCCTTTTATAATAGAATTATAATAGTCTTTTATGTCAAGTAATGTTATTGTAAATAATTATTACTGTGAATAAATCCTGTTTTAATTTAATCCATCGTCGTTGGTGATTGGTGTGGATATATTGTGACGACTGCTGGATTCAGGACAGTCAGTGCTCGGGCTCATCCCTTCTCTAACCTTCTGAGACTGTATTCTGGTTTTGCTAATTTGGTTATTGGTCCCTGGTGACAGGGTGGTGCCCCATAATTATTAAGTCTGATTAATAATAATCTTCTCTCAATTAATAATTGTCATTGATAATTATTAATTATTGCTAATAACCAAAGCTGCCCCTGTAAAGCACAACACATGCCGTCCATGAAGGAAGCCACTCCTAAAGCCTATGCACAAAAAAGCCCACCTAGCATTTGCCAGAGCCCATGCTGAAAAAGATGAAGACTACTGGAACTCTTGACAAGACTGGACTTCCAAACCCAAATGCACAACTCAAAATCACTCAGTTGCACAAGCACAAAATTCATTGAAATACAGTAACAACTCAAAATCACTCCGAGGTAAACAAAGTTCAAACCAAATTTCACTTCTACAGAAGGGCAAAAACAAAAAATCACTATTTCGAGGAAAAACTTTCTAGATGATATAATCAAAGTAACAACAGAAAAATTGAATGAATGAACAAAAACAGAGTCACAATACTTAGCATGGACATGAACATAGCACTAGTTGTCACCATAACGGATGAGATGAACTGGCACAGGACAGGGGAAACACGGACAATATAGGTGGAAACAATCACCTGAAACGAGAGGGAAGTTAGTATTTTCAAAATAAAACAGGAAATCACAGACACAGACAAGACAAGGACTAAGCTTAGCTGATTTGACTCAACATGACAACTCTGGAGTGATGAGAACAAGATAAATGTTTTTGGAACTGATGGCTTCAAAACTGTATGGTGTCGCAAAGGTGAGGAGTACAAAGAAAAATACATGATGCCTACAGTGAAATGTGGTGTTGGCAGTGTCCTTATGTGGTCACTGTAGTCTGGCATTTGTGATTGTTTAGGTACAAATGTAATCTCTGGGAAGAACATGTCTAGAGGCATTCTTTCCTTTGCATGTCCTCTTGCAGGTCTTCCTGCCTGCTTTGTGCCAGAGTTCTCCTCAAGGTTGTGTTCCCATCTGTCTCTTCCAAACACGCCTTTGCAGTGGCCTGTATTTGTCCAGAGGCGGATATTGCAGTCCAACCCTGCCGTAATTATTTGATCACAAGCAGGGT